>JAQISU010000159.1:940000-1566022 GCA_029339505.1 Unio delphinus
AAATATCATCATCATCATCAGTGTCTTGACCTAGTATGAAAGAGTAATCTGCGATGCGATTATTTTAATAGTAGTTATTCTAAAGCTGTGCATTATTCAGACAGTGTTGATACATCGTATTAATCTGGGAAATATTGGATCATGGGTTAGTTAACTTCTTTGTTAATGATATATGTTAATGAAATATGATATATGTTAATGAAATATGATGTATGTTAATGATATACGATATATGTTAATGATATATGATATATGTTACTGATATATGATATATGTTAGGATTTTGGCACCAAATAAATATTCTTATTATGATGCATGTAATATAACACACACACACACACACACACACACACACACACACACACCAATTGATAACAATACATTCTTTAAAGGTCCATTACGAACTATTCAACATGAATTTCGTTATTAACGATTGAAATAAAATCTGTTTAATCATAGTCCTTTTTTTCATAATGTTCTAACATATCTTATACAAGAACTTGTACTCCAGAAAACATACCTTTAGCATTATCTTTAACACAAAGTTCAAGCAATACATGGATGCAACATAATTATTTAACTAATATACGTAACTTATAGTTTAACTCAGTACAGTAACTACTATGACATCATTTTGTTTTTGCAGGTATCACTGCATCGGCCACTTTGGAGGTTTTCCTTGTGCGACGTTTTAACAGAAACAAAAATTCCTATCAAAACTGGTGGATCTGTCTTTCAACGCAAAAACAAACAATGATATCTACATGCATAACATGAGGAATAGTGCATATCATCTCTCTCTCTCTCTCTCTCTCTCTCTCTCTCTCTCTCTCTCTCTCTCTCTCTCTCTCTCTCTCTCTCTCTCTCTCCAAAGTATGTTTGCTCAAGGAATTCATTCGCTAAATTGGTGATTGTTATCGTTTGATGAAATGGGGTCGGAACATGTATAATTTAAATTTAATTTCTGCTAGTGTTGTTGATAAGCGTTGCAAATATTTTATAAAACACACCTTTTCTCTCAAACATTTTGTTGAAATGTTTATATGTTTCAATTTGTTTAAAGCAGCACAAAAGTTTAAAATGTTTGTGTTTGTTTATATTTTTCAAAGCGTGCCCACAAATTGCTGGCAAGAACGTCTATGGCATCTGAACACATTGACACGTGGCTTAAGATTGTAATGTAACAATTAGGTCAAGGTCGATCGCCAGCGTAATGTTATTATTATGATTCTCATTATTGTTGTTGCTTTTAGTTGCATCAGTAATATATTTTATTCCTTTTAAATGAACATTCATAGAAAAACATTTAAAAATAATGATAGCATGATCTTAGCAAAATACCGAACAAGGTAATTTTAAGTACGCGTAATTTTTTATAAATGGATAAAAATGTCTGGTACCGCGCTAACGTATGAGGGCATACGCGAAGAAATTTTAAAAGAACATGTCCTAAGTACTTACAGGAAAGATTTAATTTTGTTTTTGTCGGAGCGTGAATTCTCAACCTTAGATGAGATAAGTGTAATGGCGGAGCGTTTTGAGAGCGCGCATGCGCTTCCAACTACTTGGAGTGGTACCGACCGACCTGGAAACGGTGAGGATAGAAAGACCACTTAAGTGGCACCCCAGAGACGAAATGGTCAGAATGGTGGGAGGCCATGGGCTGGAAATCCCAGCCAAGTACATTTCCGTGGGTCGGGAAAGACTCAGGGGGTAGATAAGGATACCTCGCCGAGAAGAGGTGAGCCAGTGTGTTATGGCTGTAACAAACCAGACCATGTTGTTAAGGACTGTAGAAAGTATCGTCCGACAACGATTAATTCAGTAACTTTGGATACTGTTAAGAAACGATAAACAGTGGGGTATACTAATGAAGCGGTAGCTACGGTAAATGGTGAGAAGGCCACCGTACTGTATGATATCGGCTGTAGTTGTCCAGCCTTGGTAGATAGTAGGTATGTCAAACATGGAGATTATACAGATGAGACGGTTGAAGTCCACTTTGCTAATCGTATTTAAAAAGACGAATTCAAGCAGCTTGTTTGTTGGGACTGCCTCATGACGTAATATTAGGGTGTAGGTATGTATTGCCCCAACCTAACCCTATGAGGTGTAAACATATACATGTCTGGTCAGTTGAGACGAGGTCTATGAAGCGAATGTCAGCGTCAAAGCCACTAAGATCCATGACTTTGCCCATAGACATTTTGGTACCTGGCGAGTTGGGAAAACGTCAAAGGAAGATTTGTCTCTCAACAAGGTACGCCGGTACGCAACGGACTGGTCAGTAAGAAAATTGCCAGACGGCGAGGTGAAGTTCGCGACGAAACACGGTATTTTATATCGGTACGACAAGAAAGGGGCCGATACGTTTAAGCAAGTTTTGGTGCCCATAGCAAAGCGTGAAGAAGTGCTTAGGTTAGCACATGAGGGTCTTCTTGGAAGCCACATGGGTGTGGCAAGGACCAGAGATAGGTTGGTGAGGGCGTTTCATTGGCCAGGTGTACATGGGGATGTAAGGAGGTTTTGTTTGTCGTGTGACAAGTGTCACCGAGTGGCACCTAAGAATTCCCATCGCCCGGCACCACTAGGAACTACCCCACTAATTGACGAACCTTTCTCGAGAGTGGCCATGGAATTGGTAGGTCCGATTAAGCTGGCGGCAGAAAGTGGTAATCGTTATATATTAACGGTAGTACCTTACGCTACCCGATACCTGGAGGCAGTGGCCTTGAAAAACATTGACTCAGTCACGGTGGCTGAGACCTTGTTAGGTGTATGGTCAAGAGTTGGAGTTCCAGAGGAGATACTGACTGACCATGGGACGCAGTTCGTGAGCCAGGTGATGGAAGAGGTAAATAGGTTACTATCCATTAGACACCTGACGACTACCCCGTACCACCCGCAGTGCAATGGTTTGGTGGAGCGTTTCAATGGGACATTGAAACAGGCTTTGAAGAAGCTATGCAAAGGTCGACCTAGGGATTGGGATCGATACCTTCCAGCGATACTGTTTGCGTCTCGAGAAGTACCACATGCGGGTTTGGGTTTTTCACCTTTGGAGTTAGTCTATGGAATGACGGTCAGGGGGCCCATGGCTTTGTTGAAACAATTGTGGAAAGATAAGCAAGCATCCGAAGGAGTGCGAACAGCATACCAATATGTTGTTGACCTGCGTTACAAACCGGAAGAGGTTTGTAAACTGGCTCAAGAAAATCTCTGCGTCGCAAGGGGACGTCAGGCCAAATACTACAACAAAAGGACGAAGGAACGTCACTTTGAAGTGGGTGACAGGTGTTGTTGTTGCCGTTAGAGCACAAAAAACTGCAAGTCTCATGGAGGGGACCATTTGAAATAACGGAGAAGAATTGTGGACAGAACTACCGTATCCGAATAGGGAACAAGGACATGTTGTACCACGTGAATCTCCTGAAACGTTACCGTGTAAGAGAAACACACACAGAGTTCGTGGTTGCTACAATTATACAGTTTTAACGGAAGAACTCGACGACAAGGCAGGAGAGGCGGAAGTACTCCCTAGTTGTCCTTTGACGAAGAAAGAAACCTACGTCGATGTTACACATGACGTTACGTTAACATCCGATCAACGTAAGGAGGTGGAGTCGGTACTCCAAGACTATTCGAGCGTCTTAACAGAGCGACCTGGCAAGACGAAATCGGAGGAGTTCACCTTGAAGCTACCAGATAAGAAACCAGTGAAGCTAAAACCGTATCCGCTCAACTATGCTAAATTAGGAACTGTCCGGAAGAAAACTCAAGCTACGATAGACCTGCAAGTTATAAACCAACTTAGGGACGCATTACGCTTGTGATAGAGGTTTAGGAGCAGTGCTATTGCAAGAGCACGAGAGAAGCTTATTCCCAGTTGCATATAGTAGCAGGAAATTGTCAACTGCGGAAGTTAATGTTTCGGTATCTGAGAAAGAATCTTTGGCTATTATCTTTGGAATATCTAAATTCCAACGTTACTTGTATGGCAGAAAATTTATTTTGGAAACAGACCACCAACCACTCGACTATTTGGCCCAAGCGAAATTGACAAATGACCGATTAATGAGATGGTCACTATTTCTGCAACAATGTCATGTTGATGTAAGCTATATTAAAGGCAGCGAGAACGTAGGAGCTGATTCTTTAAGCCGATTAGGGATGGCTGAGGTGAACAGGTCACCTGAGGACATGTAACGGAAACAGACTAGATCTAAAAAGATTTGGAGAGTAAAATACCGATCTTACTCTTAAAGGGGGCCTATTTGAAGTGCCAAATTTTCGGTCGATCTATTAAAAAACCATTAGTTGTGGACAGATAGTCATTAGTTACATTTACAAGACATCGTGTGTGTGTGTGTGTGTGTGTGAGAGAGAGAGAGAGAGAGAGAGAGAGAGAGAGAGAGAGAGAGAGAGAGAGAGAGAGAGAGAGAGATCTGTATAGTATGATGTGGCCGTTGTACTAATTAACCGTATTTGTTCAGCAGCCGACTCACCGACGGCGACCTTGTAAAGCTTCAGTTTATCACGAAAATGTCAGAATTGAGAGAATACAGAGATTTTGTTACTTAAAACCAAAGCATGTCATATTGATTATAACGTAAACGACTTTTAGTGGAAAGCGGGGAAAATACATTTGATTCTGATTGGTCGCGGTTAAATAAGGGGGTGTGTTTTACACGAGAAATCTTTGGAACATAATATCGCACTAGCTAAATTAGACTTTAGTGTTTATAATTTACTCTGCAAGAAAGGAAAAAGTGGTAGAATTATTTTGTAAAGGCTCCGAATGATATTTGAGAGAAATACATTCGTACGTTAAGCAGTAGATCAAGGGAAAACCGCCAAAATAAAACAACGGTTGAGTGACACACCAAACCACAGAGGTATATCGAAATTCAACGTTTATTGTGATGTAATTGATATCATATTTGCTTCGTTCATAGGTCTGCATGGTTTCGTTTGATACATTCGTATAATTGATTTAATTTGATACATTTTGTATAATAATGTGTTTTGTATTATAAATCAGAAGTATTTGCATGAATTCCTTTTGATACATTTATTTAATAATGTACTTTTGAATTATGAATTGGAATTCTTAGCTTAATTCTTAGTTAAGAATGACGTAGTGTAATTTATGTCGTAAAAACACTATGTTGAGTTATGGATAGGGAGTGTTGCGTTAATTCTTGAATTTGTCATATTGTTTGAATAATGATTGTGTTCTAAGAATTTAATGTATTACATTAGTTAATGATTCACAAGAATACATGTGAATTCACCAAATTTTGATGTCATAGATAATTTAGCGACAGTGTATACGATTCAACGTCTCGTTTTGTAGTACGTTAATGAATTAGGTCAAGGCAAAACGAATTAACAAATGGTTTAACTACATTCATTTGAAGACATGTGTAGTTAATTACCAGCCATAAAATTGTTATCACTGATATAAATATTTAATTGTTTGAACCAGGAATAACGGACAGTCTCAACTGTAACCATTGTTACTAGCGACTTTGGCTGTTTTAATTTTCTTTTGGAAGGAAGAAAATAGCTTTTGTGGGAGGACATGAAGTACACGTTGGAAAACGATTTGTGAAGGGGAAATCTCAGCGTATTCATGATACAGTAGACAAGGCCGAATTAAGCGGAACATACACAAGGGCAGATTATACAGAGAGAGGAACGGACTTCTAGAACAACATTGGCTTGAGCAGCGAACGTAGTTCGAGGATAACAGGTTATGCAAATCGAACAAAGCAGTGACTTCGATTCTACCACTCGATCCTATGATAATTTTTAACTATCAGTAATAGAACGGCTAATTTGTTTAATTATATTTCAAATCTTATTGTAATTCGGTGAATGTTTATTTCTAAACCGTATGTGTTCCTAATGAAAGGAAGTTTCATGATTGTGTATGCATTTGATTAAATTGTTTATTTATCTTTACGGGGGCTCGGAGTTGTTTTGTTCAATATACCCGCTCAGGTTAACATATACATTCTCTTACTCGAACCGGGCAATTATAGCAAGGGCTGTCATCTCTTAGATAACGAGTATCAGAGGGGACTGGGTTATAGTATTATTATTATATATTGTACAATACCCCTTGACAAAGTGGGACGTAACACTTACCCTTTGACAAGTGGGGCTTATACAATATTATACGAATAACGCTCATGGCCCGCGAGAACTTGACAGATATATATATAATTTTAATTTTTAAAAAATGCTATTATACAATGACCATACTAACAATACATGCAAAATAAAATAAAAATCATAAATAATGCAGAAGGGTCTCCCTACCTGGTCTGTAAATATCAAACAGGAAAAAGTACACACCCCACCATAAAAAATAACGTGGGTCATAACAGGCGCCTGATGTTTTGTCAATAAAGCTCGATGAAATATCTGATAACACGAAATCACCTGATCGGTACTGAGTTAATTGTTAGGGTACCGATCAGAGTATTTTGTGTTGTCAGATATTTCATGGTACTTCACTGATAAAAGGTCAGACACATATGCTAATACTAGGATTGTCGATTTATAATATCTACATTCTACACTAAAAATCTCAATTTGCTTTAGTCAGTAAACAACCGATAATAACTGCACATTTTACCTTCCTCTAATTTTAATCCGCAGTTCTATTTTCAGCTCGCTGTCCATTGACCTGAGATAAGAATATCGACCAGTCTAGCTTGACTCTTGGAGACACCAGGAACAAGTAAAAGTCGGCGAGAGTAAGGTTGCTCGTTTCCGTTGACTAGAGCTAATTTGAATCAGGAAAGTTTTCTAATTGTACGGCAATTTCTGTTTTGTTTAAAATGGCGACCGCTAAAATTGATAATGACGACATCCCAGCTTGTCCAATTTGTTTGGGACAATTCAACATACCAAGACAGCTACCATGTGCCCATTCATTTTGTCAGAGCTCTCTACAGCCTTATATATCATCCAAGGTGGAGAATAACAGTACATTGAAGCGAACTGAGTGTCCTCTGTGTAAACAAGTCGCATGTCCCTCCAGGAATGATCAACCAACATGTAAATGGGCGTCTCTATTTCCAGCTAACAAATTAGTACAATCAATCTTGCCAAAGACGTCGAATGAAAATCGCATATGTGATGCTTGTAACACTGATGGTGTTTCTGTCCTGCCAAAACGTTTCTGTGCAGTATGTAAGGAAGAATTGTGCGATTGATGCCTGAAAATTCATAGGAAACAGAAAGTGTCAAAGAATCACACTCTTATTACAATGGAGGAATGAATAAGCACTCCAGAAAATATTGAAATTTGCAGATGGTTTTACTTGCTCTGAACATGGTGGAGAAGGTATGAAATTCTACTGCAGTGATGACAAGGTTGCCTGCTGTGGCACATGCTCCTTTCTTGGGCATAAAACATGTGCAAAGGTGATAGATTTGATGGAAGACAATAACAATGTTCTTCAGCAACGTAATGTAGACAAGGTTATTGGGGATCTAAAGAATGTGGAATCCCATCTCAAGAAGTTTTATGAAATGGCCGAGTCAAATATTAATACTCTTGAGTCCCAAGTTAATGGATTGACAGATAAAATACAGAGGTGAGACGAAAGATCAATGCAGCTTTGGATGACCTAGAGACATGTGTCAAGGAGGAAGCAAACCGCCTGTATAAAGAAGAGACATCCTTATAAATTTGAACGCCTTTTTAACATGGCTGAGGGGCTTTGTGTAGTATTTGAGGAAGCCATGTTCGGAGATTTCTTGCAAGTACACAGAAAACAGAAAATGACGAGGAGTCATTCAGTTCTTACTATTAACGAGTTACCAAGCAATCCACAAAATGTAATAACATTTAACGAAGGTTTTTCTTGTTCTGATTATCACGGAGAAGAAATAAAATACCACTGTAAAGAACACAGTGTCGCATGTTGTGTACAACGTTGTGGTAAGGTTGTGGCAACGTTGTCAAATGATGTTGTGGCAATTTGATTTGGTGAACAAGAGGGAACGTTGCTACAACGTTGTTGTCTAACGTTATTAAATAACCTTCCTACAACATTCTTGCAACTTTCAAATCCTTTATGGAAATCTGATGAAACCGGCTTGTGTTTGGCAAGAATGTCAAACAAATCGACATTTTAAAAAAAAATGTCCACCTTACCATTCAACTAGAAGTTACGATAGCAGGAATGTCAAGACTGCCATTGTGACAGCATTAAGTGTCAGTTCCGCACCATTTTCATTCATGACATACCAAACATCACCAGTCATTTGACCATAATAAAAGAAATACTAATAGGAATAGCACTCTGCATTCGTTGATGCGTGACAACTCTTACAAATCAGTTCAAAGTTGCACAAAGTAGTATATCTGAAAATAATAATAATAATAATAATAATAATAATAATAATAATAATAATGTGACAAAATATGCTTTAATATAGTTTTTGGCCATGATTTTGCATCCAATTTTGTTTGCTTTAAATTGAAACACCAAGTTTGCAACACAATGTACTAACAGCAATTATTATATAACAAATTAACCACCGTGATTCATTTAACTTCATTAATGACATTCACTCTAAGATTTAATTAAAATAGCCAAAAAATATGCAATGGCGTATATGTAGTAAAACACCTGCAAATATCCATCTTTTGACATACATCCATGAAATTTAATTGCTGCCCAATAAATCTTGTCCACCCCACCAACATGTCTGTAATTATCCAAAATTTACTCTTAAATATGCATTTTCTTTTTTCACATCTATATAAATCATCATATTTATACATATGTCTAAACACACATTTATTTGAATTTCACTTGTGATTAAAATCAATTTAAATTGCTTGATATTTTTAAAATTTATTGTATTAATTTTCGTCAAGAACGATAAATCTTACGCTCTTGAGCTAAGCGCGCCTAATTCGAAACGATAGCATAACGGACGGCATTTTATCATGGTAACCTATCCTATCCTCGATATTTTTCGTTCCAAAAATGTACCAGTGTAACAATATAAATTACTTAATACGAGTCGGATAAAAGTCACAGAAATATGCCAAGCAGTTAGGACATTTTCACAAGTTGAACATGCTGGTAGATATATCCCTTTGTTTGAAATTGAGATTTAGCCTTTGAGGCCATGGCAGTGCCTCGTGCCTAGCTCGATGCAGTTTACAAGTGCTTGATTGCATCAGCAGACATCGACCAATAAAAAACACATTATTTTCTGCAATTAAATATGCGAACATATGTTAACTATTAAATTTCTTACCTTGGTGGTTCCAAATAGCGGGAAACATGAGATTTGTCTCAGCCTCAATTGTAATTCGGTCAGTACAGGATGAGCTGGTCTTTGGTTCGTAGATACGTAAAATATTGTTAAGGCAATGACAGTACCACATGTTTGTAAAAACCGATATCAATATTGTATGCAATTTTACTTTATAATCTTTTCGGTGTAATTCATTCCTTCAAATGAAAGTTTCATGTCAGAAGTTTAATGAAACATATTTTAAGCTTAGAAAAAGATAATAAAATTTACAATTCATCCATAAGTGACAAAATTATATTTTATATTTTAAAATTAAAGGCCTTTCAAATTATTAATATAAAAGTTTAAAACGGAAGCAAACTAGTGCTTCCGAGTTCATGGTTTGGGTCTTTTCAAGTTCGCTTCAGAGAGGCATTTGCCCATGCAAATTTGATCAGGCTTTGGTCAGGTGTCACGCCCTAGTCGTTTGATTGATTTTCAGAAACAATTATTCAGGTTTTCATCTTCTAACGTATTAAAGTAAAAGACATTAACACTGTGAAATGGTCTGAGTTTTTGGCCTGTTTATGTTTTCATGAAATAATATGCCTGTGAGATAATACGTTTTGTTTTGTACTGTTAGTTATCCTAATTATATGTTTGTCTGTCATTTCATGTATTCATTGATAGCATTTCATGATTATTTAAGCAGAAATCATGTATGATACGGGAATAGAGCATGATATGGATAGACACAAGGTGGAGTTTTACTTAAATTGGGAACGAAAATTATGTTTATGTTATATATGCAAAATCCGCAACTAACAGCCGTACAGGCCGCTCCGGTGGCATAGTAATTAGAGTGTCCACCGCGGAAACGGGAGTTTGGGGGTTCGATCCCGGGCCGAATCATATCAAAACTTGCAAAAATGGTACTAAAAGCTGCCTCGCTTGACGCTCTGCATTAAGAGGTTAGTGCTAGGACTGGTCAGCCTGGTATAAGGATAATGTGACTGGGTGGGACATCATGCTAAACGTCTGCGGCATCATGCCCCATTGCTAGAGATCGCTATAAACTGACTCACCGCAGACATCGTAGCGATATGACTGACAAATTGTTAAAGCTACGTTAAAAATCCTAATAAAACAAACAAACAAACATTCAACGTTCATTTAATATGTGACGGTATCGTTGTCATATGTAATACATGTTTAATATCTTAATGAATGGATTTAACTTTTTTAAGAGAAAATAAATGCAAGACAAAACGTCTTAGCATTCAACATTTACCACCATCCCTTCCTGTATATTTGTAATGTTGTGGAGGGTGTGAGGAACGGATATGTTTGCAGAGGGAACAATTTCATCCACATCGTATCATTCAAACTGAGCAGACGAAACTACAAAAAAACGTTGCAAAGAGGTGCAGTTTACGCGTGCCACTTCCAAATTTAACGTTCCTTCTATTTCGTTTTCTTGTTGTTTTGTTTATAATTAAAGCAGCTATAGGAGCCAATATGTTTTACAAGTGTTTAATATTTTAGAATATTCTTGAGTATATAGCCTATAACTCCGTTTTAACACAGTATGTCTGCCGTCCGCATTTAGGTATCACGGTACAAATTATTTTTCCATCGACCTCAGTGCTAATGTTTTGTGAAATAAATATACTTTCTCTCCTACTTCAGCACGCATGTCATCCACTGTCACAGAGAACACTCTTAGATCGTCAATTTGACAAGGACAAAACCAGGTTCTCCGTTGCATTTAAGAGAGATAACTCGGCTGGAACTAGACAGGGCTAAGAGTTGTCTAGTCACAACATACCCAGTTTCACCCATGTGTCCCACATTAAAATAAAATCATAAAAAACGTAACATATGAATTAGAAATGAATACACTTAATCTGACATGTTGCTATGAGGCTTAAATTTATTTCAAGCCATACAGAAAGTACAACTCTTACATAATGCACCGTTCACAGCTAGTGTTGTTTATTTCTGAATGCAAGGTTCCCTACACTTTTAGCTCCGCCTATCTGGGGTTGGACAATTGGTACCGTTATATCTTTAGGTCTATATCTATTTCAGCTATCGGGTTTCCTCCAAAATATAAGTCACGTGATCATGATATTAGGTAGTGGTTGAAAGACCATAGACTATACAGTTATGTAGGTACATACCTGCCATGTATTTCAGACATTAATGTATACATTGAACCCATAACTCTGTATTATCGCATTACCTAATGTTTGTATTGGAACTTATTAAATTTTTCGCTATTGCTGCTTATGTCTAATTTTTCACGTTTCAATAATTTTTCGTCTTTGTATTCCTATAAAAATATATTTGACAGTTGCAGCACGTAAATGTACATAAAATCGCATATGGCGGATGACCCATTTTAACTTACCATGGTGGAACAACTCAATATTATCGCAGTATTTGCCTACCTTAAGTATGGTAGCACGCAGGTATTATATTAATGTGGCAAGGTCCAGTTTCGTAACTTTACCCCTGGCAAATTTCTTAATTTAAGGCTATGATGTGACTTTTTCAGCTATTACTGTTTACTAATTAAAGATATGGATATAATTGTGAACTAAGTGTTTCGGGCTTCTGTTGTTCTTGAAATTGATGTCAGGCATGTACACCTTCCATACTTACTCTGCAGTATGTTGATAGTTAAATATCAATAGTTGGCAAGGAAGAAGAGCGAGCCTCCCGTGGCAGTAAGGTCTCACTGGACAGTTAATTTGGTAATTTTTCATTAGATGATGATCTATTGCAGAAAAATGATAATAATATTACATTAAAGATATACAAAATAACAATTGGTGTTGAAAGGATGCTTGTAAGATTCTGACCGAGATAGTAGATTCAATTCCTTTTGCAGCTAGTGGCTTTTATACTGAACCAACACTGTCCCCCTCCGGTTATTTTTACAGGAATTAGCTATTTTGACTATTTTACTGTGACAAGAAAGCTAAAAGAAGCAGTATGTGCCTTATGCATGAATAAAGTTCACGACTACTGGAACAAGTTAGCATACATTTAGATTTGTAGATATTTACCTCTGTAGCAGACCCATGTAAACACGTAAGCCATATAGGCTGCCCATTTGCAGCACAAGTTACGTATTTGATCTCCAATGCAAGTCTAACTGTGACAGGCAGTCACCAACAAGTCAAACAATTTTTCCAAGCCTAACTCAAAGTAAATCTAAACCACGTTACAGATTAAGTTTATGTGTGAACTGAAAAATGCTAGGATGGTGATAATTAGGCTCAAGCCGTCTACCTTAAATTGTCAAAATACGAAACTATCCAGTGAGACTTAAACAGTTGATATTTGATACTTGAGTCTAAAGGGAGATAATACGTTTTTGCAACATGCAATTTTATAGCTGATGAGGACGTGTATTCGATCGTGTGTATCAACATTTTTTGAAGAAAGATACACTCCAAACTCACAAACAATCACCAAGCGTGTAAACGGAAACCTCACAAATCACGATTTTACGTTATTCTAGGCTGAAATAGTTGGCAGAAGCAAGATGTTACCATTTCTCCAAACGAGGATGTCCTCGGTTGGACGTGTGACCTCTGTACGTTGGTGTCTAATCTCATCATTAGATGATTAGAGTCCTCTGTTTACGACACACACACACACACACACACACACACACACACACACACACATACACAGACACGTGTGCGCGTGCTCGCACGAGCCTATAGGCCTAATCAGCCAATGATTTTGTCTGATTCAGCGTGTACAAGTAGGGCCGAACCCATGACGGTCTCATTCTGCTAGCTTTCTGACATTATTCACCCATCCCGCGCCTCCAATCATCATGAACTTGACTTTTTTGTTTGTAAACTAAGTCATAACAGGTGTCTGATGATGATTATAATGCTTTTTGTTGAGAAGCAAAGTAAGTGTTTATAATCGCAATGGCCCGCACGAAACAGACCGCAAGAAAGTCAACCGGATTTTAAATTGAATAGCGGAGACTACATATATTGGTACTGCATGCAAGACAAGTGATGAATCAATAATAATGAACATGGAATAGTACTATATGGAATGCATAACAAAGAAGAAGAGGAGTTAAAATAATCAAATAGTATGGAAAATAAGCGAGATGATAGGTACGAGAGACACGGGAAAACATGACAGCCACTAGGAAGAACATTAGTGAGCTTGAAAAGTTTTTAAAGATAAGTAGAATACAGATAGAAGATGATAGTTACCTTAAGTATGAGTATACGGAAGAAACACGCGAATTGTATATGTCGAATATAAATAGAAATGAGCTACCAGGAACAACGAAAGTGATGATTGTTTTGAAAGTACTAAATGGAGAATGCATCAAAAGACTCTACTCACTTAACCCAAATGGCTACCAAGGATACATAATAAGACCCAAAGGGAAAACACCAATTTTACCATACGGTGAAATGTATATAGGAGAGCACAGAATAATGATGAGGGAACCAACACCAGTTTTGACGAAAATAAAGAAACAATCTGGAGAACTTCATATATCAGATATTCAACTAGAAATCCCTTTAGAGGCTGTAGTGAAGAAAGTTAAAGAGAAATACAGCATAACAGTAATACCATCTAGATTAGCGACTATTCCCACCACAACCATTGTTGTTGTGGGGTTTTGTCGTTATTTTTCAGCACAATATATGCTAGTACGGCCATTATTAATGGTGGAGGAAGAAGCCGTGAAAACACCCCGGAAAGAACCACCGACCCAAGTGAAGCTACTGGCAAGCTTTCTCACATACCCACATTATCCGAATCTGAGACTCGAACCCATGCAGACAGACTTGAGATGGCAGATCCGTAACGGATATCCCTTTAGACTACTCGGCCACTCCCACCACAACTATATACAATGGAACAAGGATATTATAAATATAAAAGACCAAACTAATATAAATGAAGGTGTTTTACATTGCTGGCTTTCTAGCTCTTACATGCTATAAAGGCTGCATATACAATCATAATTGCAGCAGATGCGGAAATACAGGACATACACCATCAATAACATCTACAAAACAAGGGACACAAGAGACGAAACGAGAAGAAGATTAACAAACACAAAACCGACAAAGAGAAGAACAGCAAAAACAGAAAGTTAGAAAAGAATTGGCAACATAAACAACGGAAACTGAAACACACATATTAGCGATACATTATGTAATAAAAAAAAACAGGAGAAAGAGCAGCAAAAAGAGAGACTACAACAAGAATACCAACAGCAGCTGTTACATAAAAATATTGGAATAACACAAGTACAAAAAAAGAAGACTAAATAACTAAACGACCTGAATATCAGCCAATCCTAGTAACGAGAAGAACAGATAAACAAAATATGGAAGAAACACAAATAGCGCAATTGACACCCAATGTCAACAACAATAGCCCAAGAAACAAAAAACGAAAGGAGAGAAAGAGACAGAAAGAAAATAAAGGAAAACAGAAGAAGGCTGAAAAGAGAGGAAGACACGAGAATATGGATAAAAACTATTTCCTAGAAGATGTTGATTGAATATATATATATATATATATATATATATATATATATATATATATATATATATATATATTAATTGAAAGAAATGTTCTTATACAATGACCTTAATAACAATACATACTGTAACGAGATGGGTTGCGAAACAAATCCATAAACAAATTGTGCTATTTACATGTTTCTTTACAATATACACTATGTACACTCCTTTAGCCGTGTGTTGCATTACACAATATTAACCTACTTTTCTGTAGAGTTAGTATCTAGCTATCCGCTAGAACGGAGAGAGAGAAAATTTAATTAATCATTTCACACTGCTGCGTGACAGTATTATTGCATTACAGCATTATTGCATTACACAAGATAACCCCTACTTTATGTAGAATTACCATCTAACTATCCGTTAGAATAGAGAGAGAGAGAGAAAAAAATCTAATTGGGGGGAGGGGGTTGAACCTCGTTACCCTCCCCAGCACAAGCTGGTTCAAGTTGATTGAGGTACACCGTCTGTTAGCCAATAGTGTCTTACGATGGTGTATTGTTATCCTTGTCCACCCATGAGTGTATTAAGTGGTGTATATATTGTTGTATATTTTTTACTTGGTACTTTTTAATTAATAATTGTGATGACGGTTGATCTTTGTTTTGTAGCAGCAGGGGGGGGGAGGAGGAACCCTACATTTGCTCGAGACATCATTTGCTCTAAATCTAACAAACATCTCGAGAGAATTAATTCGAATCCTTCTTTTTCAACCCAAAAAAAAAGGATTACTTGCTCGAAACATAAGTTTTTCGCAAATCAAATCATCGTTTAGTCAAAATACGGTCTCGTCGTGATGTCATCGCCCCCCCCCCCCCCCCCCCCGCTGCTATGGGTTTTTACGATTTCAGCCAAATATTTGATCAAGTCTTTAGGACTTTACAAACTAATTAATCGCTAACACGTCATCTTGTAGATCAATTAAATTATTTGACTGGTCGGTGAGTCGGAAATTATTTCTCGTTAACGAATTATTATGGCATCGCATGTAGACAGGATTAATTGGGTTTTCAATAATTAGGAATCCTGGAGGAGCTGTTGGTGCAAACGAATATAGAATATATCCTTGCTGAGCTTGATTTGATTGCTCGAGATTAATTTGATAGCTTCCTTCAATTGCGTCACATGTTAAGTTGAGAGCAATCACCGCTGAAATATTTACATTGTGCGGTGCAATATGCCTACCACCGCCATCTGGGTCATTATTATACTTGAGGATAGTTGAATCTTGTACTTGTAATACCTTAATAACATTCCTAACAGATTGTTTTAGTTCCGCCGCGCTGTATCCGGGAAACTTGAAATTACGCAGATCGGCTTCTGTGATATTGTAACCGGTTAGGAATTGTTGTTTACTGTCGCTGTTGTCATTAATTATTGTTTGAATAATTCGTTCATTGATATATTCCATGTCAGATACAAGCTGATTTAATATTTCAACGTGTTTTGGCGATTTTGTTTGCCGTAGTTGTTCTAGTTGTGTTTCATGTAATTGATTAATTTCATTAAAATAACCAGTGATGTCAGTTAGCGTAAATGAAATAGTAGCAGATAAGTCAGCTGTTCTTTTAATGATAAAATCCCATTGCAACGTGTTTTTGTTGGTAAATATAAATCTATCGGCGATTTTTACTTTTCTTATATCAGATAAATTATCTCGATATCTGGGATTTATTTCATGATATGATTGTACGTCCGTGGTTAAGTCGGCGGCGGCTCCGGGTGGTTTTTCAGGCCATCCTAACACTGTTCTTAACGAGCTGTTATAGATATCTACAATGTATCCCTATGTGCTTATTTCGATCGACGACGAGAGCGTTGGTTCATGAAGTTTTAATAGCTATTTTTGATTCTTTTCCAGTGATTGATTTTATTCTACGCTGAATTTCAGCATCGATTTGCTCAATTTGGCACGACCCAGTTGGTAACGAAACAGTTTCCCACGCTGGAGTACCATCGGGTTTATTCTTATACGAGAACACCAGTGCGTTATTGGGTTGCTGACCACCAAATGCAACCGATCTGATATTAGGCCAGCTATGATATCCTCGTAATTTTGCCAGCGCGATCTCGCGCACTGGGATCGGAGAAGGGAAGTTCACAGTAAATTGTGGGTTTGTTGATGTTATTGATATCATGCTTGTTCGTATCGGAGTGGTATTCTCCGCGATTCGTTGAAGCAGTTCGAGTGACATTATTGTTAACGCTGTCTTCAATTTCCAATTTCAACATCGCGGAGTTATACAACTGGGTCATCGTGGAAAATTCAACATCGGATATGAACGAATTATCTATCGACAGCGAGATCAACTCGGGTTATTTCGAGTACGCGTCAAATACCACCCGGTACCGAGCTGTATAATCACTGAGTTTTTTCTGAGAATACGACGATAACTTTTTAGTTATCGCGGTGGCGACTGCCGCAATTGTTGTTGCCGCGGATATAGCGATTGGAACTGCAATCGGAGCCATGATGGTCACCGTCGACAAAATAACCCCGGCACTGGCCATCACACCGGACACCGAGTACACGGTGATGTCGATGATTGCTACGCTGAGTCGGCATTTTTTCATTTTTTCACGATAACGCTCAGAAAGTGATTTCAAGTTCGCGGAAAATTCTTTCACGGTATCATATTGATATCGATGCGATTGTGATACCTCTGGGACTATTATCGGTTCAATTGATTTCATCGATGTCATTACTATTTTAAACCCGCTAGTGTTTTCAATTATTCGCCATCGTTAAGGGGAATTGCTGGCCTATAGGTATAGTAGCTTCAGCCGGAAAAATTATCTACAAGTTCTTAACACCAAGTTATTTTTGATCTAACGGTGGAGCTATCTACCGCGACGACATTAAAGTCTTGTCCGCGACCCTCGTTAATTAACATCGCGGTGCCACCAGAGTAGGTTTTACCGTCCGCGATCATATTAAATTGATCGATAGAGATCCACGTTAGCCTGTAGATACCATTGACCCATGTTGGCCTGTAGCCAGCGCCTCCCATGCCGCTGACACCCCAGATACCGATGGACAATGTAGTATAAACGTCTCTTATCCAATCCATGGTTCCATGATCGACCGTATACACGATATTTTTAACGCCCATGTGTGGATGCGGAATCTTTACCTTTTCAGATTTTTCTTTTAGTTTAAGAATATCGTCGTAAACGTCGAGATAGGTTTTTTTGATTTCGGTATATTTCATCACCGTTCCATCGCGGCGTTTAAAAAATGAAACCAAAAGGAGGTTAAATCCAAAACCTGTTTGGGATTTATAATTCCCGTCGATTTCAGAATATGTCGTCGTGATATTGTAACTTTTAGAACCCTCAAAGAACTTATTAACAATTTCGCTGGCGGTTTTTTGTTCGTCAATATCTTTTTTAACTTCAGCGAGGGTTGGGCCTGTCAGAGATGTGGTTTCAGACACAGGTGTTCTCCCTAAAAATTTATCCACGATGGTATTAAGTGTTGTTTGTCTCACCATAAACATATTAATATCTTTGAGAGTCATCGTAGATGTAGCCGGGACACCAAAGAAACTATTAGCGACGTAGGCATTTTGAGTATGCTTGCCAATAAACTCGCTAATTTCAGCGACAGTCATGCCTGCCACAAGCGGGGTTCCAAAAAACTTAACAACGACGTCGTTAGTGGGTTTTTGTACCTTTTCAAGATTTTCTATTATTTTGGAAATATCCGTGTAAATATCGAGATAATTTGCCTTGATTTCATTTTCATTCATCATCCTCCCCGCCTCCTTGTTAAAAAAGAATAAAGATAGAAAGTTTTTAATTTCAGCGAGAGTCATGCCAACCACAAGCGGGGTTCCATTGTTAATGTACGACATTTTTGCGAAAAGAATTATAACCTCGTATATACTCATCCAGATCGCGGCCGTGGGCGGCAATCGCGTTGGTGATCGTAGACACACGTGCGCCTGGTTTAAGTCGCCCGTTGCTGGAATACAGGGCAATAGAGTTTTCAGCGGCGTCGCGCTGCCGTATCAAAATGTCATCCGCGGATATATTACTGCTTTTCAATTTACCCTGGCGATCTTGAAATACAACTATTTCGTTCGGGTCAACACTTGCTAAATTTAACGTCTCAGCGATTTCATCTTCAATTATTTGTTTTTACATCCTCGATAGAACTCGCAGATGTTTCCGCGGTGGGTTTCGACATTGACAGAGATCGTCCCCAAATATCAATCATTATTGTAAAGACTCTAGTATTTTCAATTTATTGATTCTCTAAAATTACCTTGTAATTTCCCACTCGCGTATTTATTTACAACCAGATGAGGTACTTTCTGTGACGATGAAATCTCCGCGAGGACATTTAATACTTCACGGCCGCATATCGGTGGATCATTTAATTGTTGTGTTGGCAGCGTGGAATAAAAAATCGGAAACTCTTTGAGTTTCATCGAAGAATTTATATACCGCATAAACTCGCTTGGCGGAGCTAACCCGTATGAATCAAAATAGACAATTCCACGTGGATCAATCGCGTATGCAACCCAGTGAGTTCCCGATCCGTTACTGTTATCAAGATTGATGATACCGGTTTCAACGCGTTTAGGTTTTCTCGGTAATTGATCTCTCATAAAAACCCCTCTGAAGTTTTTTATCGCTAGTTTTTGAGCGGCATCAATTAAATCAAAATTGGACATAGGGAGAATTGGGCTTTCAACTAATCAACCGTTCCTGGTATTCTCAGACCCTTTCCGCTGTACCATGAATACGGGGTTCCTGGTAGTCTTAGACCCCTTCCCTTTTTTATATCCTTTCCCAGTTGCCTTTTTCAACGCCATCCCTGCCGCGGTCCCAACGGCTCCCAACGCTGCCGCTTTCGCCACAGCTGGGGCAGCCGCTGTAATCAATGCTGGTATTGCAGCTAACAATGGAAATATACCACCTGATTTTATCATGTTGGCGACTGCAGCCTTTGAAAATACAATTTGAACCCCTCGCTTATTCTTCAGCGCATCATTGAAATGTTTTATTTGACGATCCGTCAATGATATTTTATGTGTACCGCCGGACATCTGCGCTGGTTTTAACGTTATTGTTGTTCCACATTCTTTAGCGGATTTTGATCGCAATTTCTTGACCTGACCATCAGTCAGCTTGACACTAACAACACTATATGGCATTTTATTGTAAAACACATTTATGCTTTTAATTGATCTAATTGTGAATCGTTTACATATTTTCCACTGGTGCATCAACGATTCTCATTCGTCCACCAACCCCTTCTAACAACATTGATTTGTCGCTGGGAATGACAGCAACCGCTCTATAATCAACACCATTAGGAGCTATACGAGCCCTAAAATGTATGTCAACGACGGATTGCCTTGTTAAATCAAGATGCTCCAGCGAAAAGTAATAAATCGGATATAGGTTTTTAAAATCAAGTTGCGATATTTGTAAACCAGTATCAACATTTTGATCACGGCCAATAAATGACAGCATCCGATGATACACACGTGCTATATGGTTGTTTTCGTAATTAAGCTGTATATCCTCAGATGGTTCTTGTTGTCCGTTTATTCTCAGTGAAACCTCCTTGACTCCTAATCGATCAAATATCACATGACTGCGTTCTTGGGAGCCTAATCGATCCCGATTCTGCAGCGCTATAAATATATGACGTGGAGCTGAAACGCCTTGTTTTGATGCCAGGTGCCATGTAAATATATCAGCAACATTATCCTCTTTGGCATCAGTTGTTGTTGTTAGCCAACTTATCAATGATTTACCACCTGTGTCCATAAATGAAGGTAGCCGCTCTTCCGTGGTAATTGATGGGGTCATTACTGGCATCCACAATACTATTTTACTCAAAACAACTTTACCATTAGCGGCACCAGTACGCCAAATTGCATCATTGTCATTGCCTTTTCGCACTAACGCGATTGTGTGTTTGGCTCCATAGATGACTTTTCTGACATTTCTGCAGAATCCAAATATGTGATGGAGTGGAATCGCACATGAAAAATATCGCTGCAGTCCTTGCAATGCTCCTTTTCGTGTTGCAAATCCTAAATTGAAATTACCATTAACGCCTCTGAGAATATCAAACGCAGCTCCGGGTCTAGCTCGACGTTCTGGATTAGCTGCTTCTTGTTGATCGGCTTCTGCATTATCTCTTGCTGTTAAAACTTTAATGTATTGAAGGTGGTCAGCGTTATCAGAGGTATCCTTTGCAACATCATAGATGGACCAGCCGACCTTGTATAATCATCAGAATATCTTGCTAGCCCGATTATTGTTGTTGCAACATCAACTTCACGGTCTATTGATTCAATTTCTTTTCCATCAATGAGATATCTTGCACTTTCAAATAACGCCATTATGCCATTATTAACAAAACCAACTCGGACATTTGCGTCATCTGCATATGGGGTATCAGCTGCAACATTTGTTACGAGTTTCCCCTCGATTTCAATAAATGCTTCACATGGCAAAAAGTATTTACTGGTATCTTGAACTTGAAGTTCAATTCGCGATCGTAGGTCGGGTTGTATTGCATGATAGGAATAGTATTGATAATCGCGGACGGAATTGTCCTTGGGTAATGGGGCTTCTATATCGAAGGCCGGATCAGCTGTTCGTTTAAACATTATACTATTCACACTAGTGTTTTCAATTGTGAAACTCTTTGTAATCATCGTCGTTTTTGTTTTCGTTTCAAACCACTTCACCGGCTTCTGCTCTTATGTCTATTTGTTCCGGGATTGGATCCTCCGTATAACGTGGCGGTTATGGACCGCCTTTAACCGCAGCTAGAAAGTCATCATAACCAGGGTGCTGCAACGGTCTGATTTTATCCCCGCCGCGTTTCACTAAATATATTTTTGATGCCCAATCCTTTCTGGATTTTATAAAATTTTTAAACTCGTCTTTTAATAAATTCTCTCTTTTACCCTTTGGAAAATTGTCTCTAGCAAAATCAGCTAATTCGGAATCCGTATGGTTTCCTCTAATTTCATTTAATGCTGCGACTGTAAATATATTCTCAGGTGAATAGTCTTTTCCTCCAGCTGCACCTTGTTGTTCTTCTTCGAGTTCTTCAATTTCGCGTTGAATTTTTATATCACTGGATAGCTGTTGTATCCCTGCGCGTGTTTGTTCGGTCGCTGCTGCTATCTTTCCAAGTGTATCAAGCAGCGGCGCCTTCTTTGCTCGTTCTCGTTCAGGAATATCTCCGTATATCGCTGCTTCAGTTAACGTTTTCACATCTTTGGTCGCACTTGTTATCGGAGTAAACAGTTGTTCACTTGACACAGAAAAGTCAGTCTGCGCTTGTTGTCGTTGTTGAAGTTTCTCGCGAAGTCTGTCTCGAACCGGTATAAACTTTTTAATTGCTGCTAGCCGCTCTCGGGCTAATTTAGTTGTAAGCGATTCACCTACCATATATTGTTTGTGAACTGAGTTTTCAAATGTGAAACTAACACAATTAAAAGCTGAGTTATTAAATAATGTACCATCAAGCTAACGTATCCATCTCCGACAGGGTTAAACTGTACGATGCTATCCGCGAGTGTTTCAGAAATAACATCGCCGGGGGTTTCAGAATTCTAATATCTGAGAACGGTGATGAACGATTTTTGTTAACAACGCGGCAACAACAACAACTACGTGAAAATGGAGGCGTCGCGGTGATTACTTGCTACCACAACCAGATCATCCAGTACGCACATAACTGCATGAGCAAGCCCAAACTGATGAGTATTCTTTCAGGAGAAAATCCTATGTGACAAATGTAACAAGTGTTACAAAAAACGCTAAAAAAATAATTTTTTTACTGAAAAATTTATTGAAAGCCTATTTTTTATAATAACGCTCACGTGGTTAGAATACTGGTTTTTCCTCGTTTAATATTTTTCTAAGATCACGAACCTTAGAACTAATTTCAGCTCGTTTTTGATACTCTTGGCCGAGCTTTTGACGTATTGCTTCAACGGTGCTAAATAGCGTTATAAATACATTAATGTCGTTACCGTACAAACAAGCATTGATGGACTTTTGAATTCCTTTCACGAGCCTGTACATCTTAGGTAAAACATAACGACCCTTACCAAACTGATACTCAATGTCTTCATATTCCGAGGCAATCCTGTCGCAGTCGAGATCTTCAGATAATACTATCCCTCGATTCTTCAAATTTGAAATTTCAACAATTATAGAATTTACATCTTTGATATCCATTATTTATATAATACATTTTACCTCTAATTATTAAAAAAAATAACACTCATTTGGCAATCTCGCTGGCGCCCTATGACGTCAGAGAGACCCAGAGGTTACTTTATTAACTTAATTAAGGACAGCACAACACGCATCTTTGGAACTCCTTGGTTGCCTTCACATCCAAGTAAACCCAAAGGAACCAGAAACATACATCTCCGGCGGGAGGCCTAACGTGGCAAACGCCATCTTAGACCGCCCAGAAGATATGCTTGGGGGACAAATACGACAACACATCTTTGGAACTCCTTGGATGCCTTCACATCCAAGTAAGCCCAAAGGAACCCGAAACATACATCTCCGGCGGGAGGCCTAACGTGGCAAACGCCATCTTAGACCGCCCAGAATATATGCTTGGGGGACAGCACTACATGTACTTAATTAAGTTAATTAAGGATGGATATTTACAATGAAACGATGATGTGGGACGGCACAATTCCATATATATCTCCACTCGAGTGTTGTGGCAGATTTTAGGCATAACATATACTTAATTAAGGATGGTATATATTCAATGAAACAACTGATGTGGGACGGCACAATATATACTTAATTAAGGGTGGTATATTCAATGAAACGATGATGGAATTTGTGATGTAATGATGTGGGACGGCACAAGACAGCACAAACATGAAACGACGGGGCAGATTTTCTACGGCCAATCCAACCAATCAAAAGAAACCAACTTAAATTAACCCGGTTGCATGATTGACAAAAGACAACCACACGCCCGGGTTAATGGCGTTGGTTAGTTTTGATCGGTCGGATTTGGCTTTCGAAAGCCCCAAGCTTATTACGAGTCATAACATATATAAGGCGACTAATACAGCAGCGTTGATTCACGGGTGTGTTATTTTATTTCCTTGAATTACTTATTAATGCTGTTTCACAACATTTAAATGAGACAAAATATTTAAATAAAACACTAAACAAAATAATACAGTTGTTAGATAGCAGCGTGTATTCTCCCTGTTCTAATTCTCTAGACAAAATGCTTTATCGATTAGATCACAAAGAGCTGTATACAGAGGAATTTTAACCACGCCCATAATCTACTTCAATGAATGGGAAACACTAGTGTTTCATGCTCGTTCCGGCTGAGCGAACATAGGTAACGCGCTGGATTATAAAGTACGTCTGTACTAAAAGTGTATTAATAGCTGAATGTAGATGGTCTAAATAAATACAACTGTTTAAATGATGCAGTTTTAGCCAAGAGACAATAAAAAGTTTTTAAATAATGTTAAAAATTGATAAATACAACTCTACTGAAACTCATGTATTATACTCCATTACAGTCACGTGTGCGCGCGCCTATGCCAATTATAACTCTCTCTACAGGTGTAGCAGACGAGACAAAATACCATTGACGGTCATAATACAAGGGAACTTAGTGAGTAGAGTGTTATGAGTGGCGGCGGACTTATCCATAAAGGATTTATCTCCCTTGAATCGTTTCAGATGTTTACGAATTTTATTTTATCTTCGACAGAGTTAATTTAGTTATATTTTCTGCAACAAATCGTATTGAAGACCTACAAATATCAAAATATGTACTGGCTTATTGATTGAAATATTTTTTCTTCGTTGGTTTCTGTATCAAATGCTTTGACATGTTTTGCTCTTTTTGCGTATTTGCCGGTTCCACCTAATTTTGCATTCTCACTTTGAGTAACAACTCGTAAGTTATCCAATTTGTTATTTTGAGGAAATCCATCAACGTGATCAATCACAAATCCGTCTTCGATTAATCCGTAAAATGCTTCATAGATGGCTCTGTGACAGAGATATGTCTTTCTCCCAGCTGTAAACTTTAAGTATCCCATATTATTTACCCGTCCAACCGGTTTTTTTAGTCTGCGATGCCTGACAACACCATCACGGGATGTTTCATAAATAACAAGCACTGGGTGCGGTCTGAAATCTTGGCTCATTTGTATAATAATACTATTTATCTAATTTATTATTTGCTTTAATTATAAGTCTATCAATGTAGGCTTGAGGGGTTTTGATGACTTTGTCATTGAACGGGTCATTGATTCGTTTGTCATAGTAGCGTTTTAGTTCTCTGTATCGTTTGCCGCCACAACTGAGACACAACTGCGACTTTCCCCTTACCCCCACCCACATCGGAGTCACGGAAGGGGGCCAAAGGAACCGTTGCGAACGCTTTGTAAATGATACCCACATAATTCGCTTCTGCATGATTTGTTACACGGGGTTGTTGATCCAATCATTAGCCACTTGCAGTGATTCATTATACTATATTTTTCTATTTAAATACTTGTTTTAATTATAACATGGAGGAGTTCGAAAGATTATCAGCAATTAAGCCTTTCAAAGACGTTAACTTTAATCTCGATAGAACCCTCAAAGATGTGCCAAAACGGGCAATAACTGATAGAGCCCTGATAAATAAAATACGCGATTGTATTAATGAATTCAAGCACGACGGTGCATCTCATAGCTGGTCAGCATTTCGAATTGATGGCGTTGTTGATGCCACCATGAACGACAGCAACGCAGCGTTGATGTTATCACAACTTGGCAACAAAAAGTACTTTTTTAGAGTGAAATTCATTATCCGTGTAGAATCAGGCGGTTGGATTATACGAGAAAAACTGAGCCGATTCTCAAAGACAAGAAAACAGTCCTTGTTAGCCGTGATTCTAAGCCGGGTTTGTTAACTGGAATTGACAAACCATACTATGAACGAGCATATCCTGAAACAGCAGTTGTGTATGGGATATATCCGTTAAATGAAAAACCTGATATAAGAAAACTGAAACCAATGAAACAGTCGTCGCCGGCGACTTCGTCGTCAGTGGCTTTGCCACTCAATTGTGTAGCAGCACGAATAACAGAACATTTTACAAATGGATCCCGAGGGAACAAACTTACCGATCTACGGCGTAGCAAAATAGCTCAATGGGAGTTAACGGTGAAAGACCGCAGAGCAACTATTAGCGATATAGCGAAATTAGAAACATCACTGAGATTTCCAATAACAGTTATGACGATAACCGGAGAAGTTTTATACGAATCAAAATATAACAAAAATGGAGCCCCAATTAAAATTATTGATCATAACGAACACGCATGGACGTCCGCGGTCACAATATTTCCACGAAACAGAACAATAAGTTATATACCCGACGAATTCTTACGAGAAGAATTCTCCAGGGATGGTTTTCTCGTTGAAGAGAAACTATTCGATGCTATTGAGCATTTGAGTAAAAACGACCCCGTGTCGGTGTGGTTACTTCGCAGCACTGAAAACGACACGAATACGTTTGATCAGTTTGTAAGACCAAACGGTGAATTATACCGCACTGAAGCATTTCACAACAAAATGAAAAAAAACAGCTAGCGAATTTTTAAAGGCGTGTGGCGAAGGCAACAACAATGAAGAAATCATCAACGATGAAATTATCAACGACGAACAATTATTGACAAACTGTGTTACAATCCCGTCGGTTGCAGCTCATTTTGCAAGAATCAAAAACGCATGGAAACAAACGCGCGTAGAATTCTTACCAGACATTGAGGCTAGTTGTTTAGAATTTAATCATGGCGGTTTATGGAATCAAAAATACGACCATGATAATATCATTTCAATTGATATGGTTGCTTGTTATCCAGCGAGTTTTCTTGGTTATGGAGAGTGTACTGAGTATTTTAAACGATTTGGACACCCCGTACATGAAATGACTCGTGTTGCAATTAATGGGCCGTTGCCCGATTTTGATTTAACTGGATTTGCTCGTGTAGTATCAGTTGAGTTCGCAGCAGGACTTCATCGCTGTTGTTATATTTGGATTGGTAGACACATGTCTGAAAAGAAGTGGCTGCCAATAGCGCTATTACGATTCATGATTGATACAAAAATGTTAATTTCGCTGACGGTCAGTGAAGCAATTATATCATATCGGAAACAAACCAATGTCTGGTTACCAACACCGGAACGTCTTGATAGTATAATTGAGGAATCCAGAAAACATATTGATGCCAACGAAGAATATATCATTGAGTGGTCCAAACGGGTATTTAATCAACGAAACATCGAAGCAAAAGATCTCGGTAGAAGAATAATCGGAAAATTCACTCAGGGAGGGAAAAAATGTGACTATAAAAGATTATGGATAACACCGAATACGACTTCGTAATCGCGGATGCAGTATCCAAAAACATATATGTAGATCGTAAAGACGCTTTTTTGTCCGATGGAACAAAATTGGGTACAGTTGTTACTTATAGCGACGGTTACAGATCCCCGTATACACATTTGAGGTCGTCGATGCTGGGTTATGCTTGTATTAATTTATTTTCAATGATAAATAGATTTCCTGACACTGCGGTTAGAGTTGCCGTTGATTCATTTTACATTAACAGCAAGTACAGTTGCGCAGTTGCTGAATTCACTAATTCGGATGAAAGTTGGGGATCATGGAGAATTAAAAAAGAAATGCTGCGTGATTAATCTGAATCAGCAGACGTTGAAATTAAAAATAATTACTTACACGGCGATAATTTATCAGAGCGTTCTAATGCACCATCGATATCAGATCCAATTTGTAGATATAAAACAGTTTATTTAAACGGCTGTGGCGGGTCAGGAAAAACGACGCGTGCAATCGAGTTATATCGAGGACGCGTAAACAAGATTGTGCTGACGCCAACACATAGATTAGCCAGAGAGATAAAACGAGGCGTTTCCCCGTGTACGTATCATACTTTTTTCAGATACAGTGGTGACAAATGGACACCTGAACGAATGGGAGAGAAATTCATCCCCGAGGTTATAATTTGGGATGAAGTATGCACAGTATCAACAGAAATATTAAAGATGTTCTTGGATTGGCTGCTGACAAAAAACACGACCGTGATAATGTGCGGAGATCATGGACAGCCACCACCATTTGTCGGCGCGGAACCACATAAGTGGCTGAAAGAATTCGTCGATTATTATGAAGAAATTGATAGCGATTATAGGGCACTTGATGAACAATTAAGTGAGGTTAAAAAATTAATTAGATTACAACCGGATAGAATCCAATGTGAAATAATCAGAGAAATAATTCCTGAAACTTCCATGGAGGAATTTTGGGAAGCATGGAGACCAAACGATTTTGTAGTGGCAAGTAGAAAGATAGTCAGAGATACAATTCAGCGGCAATTTTTTGAGCTACACAAACAAAAATATCCGATGTTACGGGTTCCATTGTGTTACAGACCAGCTGACACCCGCAAGCAAAACATCGAGGTGGAAATACCCGGCGGAGGCAAACAAATACTTGTGCTAAATGATATTGTATGCGTTGATATGCAATTTGTTGAACGCGCATTGAACGCTAAATACTCGCCGTGGACACTGGGTTATGTAACGACGATACATTCCTCGCAGGGATTAACCATCGCGGATACAATTGTTTGGATAGTCGATAATCGCATTGAGTGGTCAAATTTAGTCTATCTTGCAGTGTCTAGAGTACGGCGAATAAATCAACTCCGAAGAATTGTTTTCGATGATGACATCACAATGGATGATATTGATGTTAGCATCATTAATAAAAAACTCTCCGGTTACAAACAACAAGAAAAAAAAAAACAACGAGAATTTGATATTAATGCTGAATTAATAATCGCGTTGAAGAAACAACAGAATAATCACTGCGCGAGTTGCAATTGTATAATGCGTTGGCAGTATTCGGATAAAGATCCTCGCCAATTTACCGTAGATAGAAAAAATAACAGTCTCGGTCATGTCAGAAACAATGCGATGTTGACTTGTCTTGAGTGCAACAGACGCAACGGCGCTAGTTAAGACCATGCGGCGGCAATTGAGTATCAGCAGGAATCACTTGTAATTGTTCGCGTGTAAAACCCCGCTGAGGGGCAGTTGAATCCAATTTATAGATTGGAGGTCTACCAGTTGATCGTGTTATAGTAGATATGCTATGCGTAGTGACGCTCCAAATAGGATTAGTAGCCCTTTTCTTACCACCTTCGAGTTCTCCTGGTTCATATAAATATCTCACGGTGACATTGCTGAGAATTGGTTGAGAAACGCTATCCAGCTGTGGTTGTCGTATATACTTTTTTTTTTATTGCGTTGTTAGGTTTCATATTGATTGCTCTGGTAATCTCGTTATTTAGCGCTGCAACTACCCCTGGTAACCTTTTGACCCATTCACGGGATCGCTTTTCTTGGATGAATTCTTTTGCGTATTGATATCCAAATAACCGCTCAGCAAGAGTCCGATTAAATCGTTCTACAATTGCCTGATCGCGATGTAACGCAGTATGCCCCCGTCTGATGGTGACTTTGTGATGTTTCATTGTAGATGCAACCACACCCTGAAATTCCTTGCCAGGATCGACTTGTAATAAATTTGGCCAGCGTAGAGGGCCTCGTAGATAAATCTTTTCAAATGCAGAAGCAACTTCAGGTGATGATTTTGTTTTTAGCGGTTCTGCTTGTTTGTATCGACTCGCAATGTCAACTACGGTTAGCGCGTATTTGTAACCGTTGTCATTTGGTAAAAACAATAAATCAGCTTGATGAACTTTATTGGGCCCGGTAACATCAAAATGCGAGAAATTGATTTGTTTAGGACGCGGTAGATAAATTTGCCATATAGCCTGTTTGGATAACCAATTAGCCGCAGTGGCCCTTTTCACTTTTGCGGCGTTGGCGAGTTTATTGATTGCAGCGTTACCCCTCCAGTATCCCCTCGGAGAATAATAAATAGATTCCATATTATTAATTACCAGCGCCCATCATCAATTTGCCTTTCATAGCTGATTTTACCAACCACGAAGCCAATTTTTCTTTGAAAGATTTATCAGGAATAGCATTTAACGCATGAATTAATTTCACATCTGCGAGATGCCTGTGTTGCAGATTGCTGCTTTTATATGCAACATCATGAGCATGACACGCCTTATCAATAGCGTTTATCGGATACTCGCCGGGTCGGGGCTGATTTTGATCATCAAGTGTGATTATCTAATCGTGTTCCGGGTCCACAGTAGCTATATCCTGGAAGGTGCTTTTCTCCGGGGTACTTTGCCCATGGGGTTCCAGGGAGCTTTGCCAATTTGGCTGCGATATCACCTCCTCGTTTTTTTTTTAAAAACATCTCCGGATTTCATAGAAACAAATCTAAACTTTTTTATACCACATATTGCACATCTACCAGTAAGTGCTGATCTGTTATTTTTAGTTGTAATCGTCGTCACATCATTTGTGTTAGTACGCGATTTACACTTCACACAATATAGATCCATAATTTATGTATAGAGATATGAATATAATTGATTTTTCAGCGACTAAAACAAGAGAACCAGTTAAGCATCATGCAGCGCTACCAAACTCTATCCGCACAATTATAATCGGGCCATCTGGATCCGGCAAGACGCAATTGTTGCTCAATTTAATAGTGAGATGGATGAAGTGGGATAAGTTGTATTTAGTTGCTCCTAGCGTAGATGATCAACGATGCTATGAAGTGTTAAAGGATTTTAACGAGAATGCATCAGAAATTAAGGGTGAGAACGCCATTGATTTTATAACTGATATTGACGAGGCACCATCCGTGGATGACCTTGATGGGAGCATTAACAATTTAGTCGTATACCACGATGTGATGTTAGACAATCAAAAAAACCCAGCTAGAATATTTTCCCGAGGCAGGCATAAAAACAGCGACGTGATACATGTCACTCAACGCTACACTCAGATTCCAAAAGTGATCAGAGATAACTGTAATATTCTTGCTGTGTTTAACGGCGTTGATACACATACGTTACGAAATATTTGGCAGACATGGTGTTCCGATATGGACTTCAATAAATTTAGAAATTTCTTTAGTAACGCTCAGTCAACCCCGCATGGATTTATAACGATAAATTTACATGATCCTCGGACACGATATCGTATCGGACTCGATCAAATATTTGGTTGAAAAAATTATTAACCCATACCAGCAAGGGGGGGGGGGGGGAGGCGATGACATCACGACGAGACCGTATTTTGACTAAACGATGAAAACGGTCTTGGAGTTTGAGTTGCGAAAAACTTATGTTTTGAGCAAGTAATCCTTTTTTTGGGTTGAAAAAGAAGGATTCGAATTAATTCTCTCGAGATGTTTGTTAGATTTAGAGCAAATGATGTCTCGAGCAAATGTAGGGTTCACCCCCCCCCCCCCCTGCTGCTTTTGTTCATCAAAAAAATATAAAAGAAAAAAGTTTTGTTAACCCACTAAGGAATTCAGACTGATAATACTCTCTATCACAAATCGGAGCTGACTTATGACTTATATTCTCCACTGGAGCTGTGGAGAGTATTGATTTCTTTACAATCTGATTCCTGAACTTAAGATCGTACTCTCCTCCATTAGAACTATTAAGTTCCAGGGCCAATTTCCTTTCCTTTTCTAATATATATTAAATATTTCTTATTTCCCAGCTGACTTTGCCAATTTCATTTGTCCATTATGTGTGTATTTCGTATTTTTATTTTGTTTGATGTACAGTGTTGTTGTATGGACAGCACTATCTAAGATCATATCTTTTGAGTTGTAAAACTATAAAAAGAAGTTGGTGAAATTTTTGAAGATCTATTTGCCCTTATTAGAAAAAAGAAAAGAAATAAAATTAAATTAATTTTTTATAAACAAAAAGTGCAATTTATTTAGATAGTTTATGTGTTAGTGTTATCTAATAATTTCATCTATATGCTGTGGCATGACCAAAAAGTATGTGTCTAGTAGTGTTGTGTTTTAACGTTGTTCATTGAGGCCGTCCAGTTCCATTGCAGTTGTTTCCCTTAATCAGTTAGTCTAACTTAGACTGTTTTGTTGAGTAATATAATACTCAGTTGAACAATGAGATTTAAAAGTAAATTTTTTTGTAAAATCAGAGCCTAATTGTTGTAAAGTTAGTTATTGAAATAAATTTGGAATTAGTTTAAAGTGAACTAATGAGTGATTTCATATATCTGATTGATTTTTATAAGTGTTAGTATAAATGAGAGAAAGAAGAAGGAATGAAAGGAGGAATGAAAGGTAAAGTTCTCCACAGCTCCACATCTACCCCACCCCCCAGAGGGCAGCATAAGTGCTGTGTATATTAGGGAGGTACATAGTTCAGTATCAGTTTACCATCGTACAAGATGCATCTGTTCTTAATTGGTCACAGTGTAGTTGCCAGACTTGGTTCTGACCGCTTTCTTTTGGGTTCCTGTCTGATACCTACTGGTGTTTCTGTGTGTTTTTATGGGATTCCTGGAGCCAAAATCAGCAATTTCTTTAATGGATTTTTGCCTGGGCCATTTCCAGACATTGTTTTCCTTCAAGTGGGAGAAAATGAAGTATGATATTTATCTCCCCCTGAGATTTGGAATAATCTAATAAGGTTAGTTCAAATTTATTTACACCTTGGTGTAAAACACGTCCTTGTGGGATCATTTTTGCCAAGGGAACGTCCCCGCGGACTTACCATAAAGCAATACAATTGATCCTTTCACACTGAAAACTACAAAACTTCTCCCCTCTCAAGTCTGCGAATCTTCTTAAATACACTTTCCCAGCCCATAATTCAGCCTAGTTCCAAAACCTGATGCTTGACACATGTACGCTGATAAGGCTTCTCACACCAACTGGTCAATGCCCTCAGCCAGACTGTTCTGTTAGTATTAACAGTTCTAATTGTTTCAACTAGTGCTATAGGGAAAACATAAATGCCTCTATCATTGTAGCATCGCTCACCCCAAGTATCTAATTTCATCACACTGCAAAATAGCAAACATCATAAATAATGCAGGATGGCATCCCTACCTGGTCTGTACAGATCAAACAGGAGAGAGTACCCCCACCACCCACCCGAAAGAAAAGCAAACGTAGGTCATGACAAGAGTCTAACGTTTTATCAACAAAGCACGATGAAATATCTGATAACAAGAAATCACCTGATCGGTACTGTTAATTTAAATTACAGGGGATTTCGTGTCAGATATTTCATCATAATTTACTGATAAAATGTCAGACTCATGTGGTCATACTAGCATTGTTAATTTATAATATATACATCATACGCTACAAATCTCAATTTGCTTTAGTCAATAAACAGCCGATTCTAACTGACTGCATGTTACCTTCCTCTAAATTGAATCCGCCGTTCTATTTTCAGCTCGCTGTACATTGTCCTGATATAAGCATATCGACCAGTCTAGCTTGACTCTTGCCTTAGTGACACACCAGGAACAAGTAAACAGTCGGGGAGAGTACGGATGCTCGTTTCCTTTGACAAGAGCTAAATTGAATCAGGAAAGTTTGCTTATTGTAAGGAAAGTTTGTTATGTTTTAAAATGGCGTCCGCTAAAATAGATGACGACGGCCCAGCTTGCCCAATTTGTTTGGGACAATTCAACATACCAAGACAGCTACCATGTGCCCATTCATTTTGCCAGAGCTGTCTACAGTCGTATATATCAACCAAGATGGAGAATAACAGTACACTGAAGCAAATTGAGTGTCCTCTGTGTAAACAAGTCGCATGTCCCTCCAGGAATGATCAACCAACATGTCAATGGGCGTCCTTATTTCCAGCTAACACATTACTACAGTCGATCTTGCCAAAGAAGGCAAATGAAAATCGCATATGTGATGCTTGTAACACTGATGGCGTTTCTGTCCTGGCAAAAGGTTTCTGTGCAGTGTGTGAGGAAGCATTATGCGATGAATGCCTGAACTTTCATAGGAAACAGAAAATGTCAAAGAAACACACTGTTATTACAATGGACGAATTATTAAGCAATCCACAAAATGTATTGAAATTTGCAGACGGTTTTACTTGTTCTGAACATGGTGGAGAAGGTATAAAATTCTACTGCAGTGATCACAAGGTTGCCTGCTGTGGCACGTGCTCCTTTCTTGGGCATAAAACATGTGCAAAGGTGATAGATTTGAGGGAAGACAATCCAAATGTTCTGGAACAATGTAATGTAGACAAGGTTATTGGAGATCTCAAAAACGTGGAATCCCATCTGAAGATGTTTTATGAAATGACAGAGTCAAATATTAATACTCTTGAGTCCCAAGTTAATGGATTGACAGATAAAATAGCAGAGGTGAGACGAAAGATCAATGCAGCTTTGGATGACCTTGAGACATGTGTAAAGGAGGAAGCAAACCGCCTGTATAAAGAAGAGACAGTCATAAAACAAGAGGAAAGTCATCATTGCTTGTCACTGATGCATGCTGTAAAACATTCTTATGCTATCCTAGAAATAGTCAGAAGGTATGGCAATGAAACACAAAAGTTTCTAATGACAGAGAAGATGACGTCACAATTGTCCTTCTATTACACTCAGATAAGAGGCAAATTTGATAACACAGACACAGTCAAGTTTCAACTGGAGTTTGCTCCTTTGGTGGAGTCTATTTTGTCGCATTCCTTGTGTGATATTGGAAAACTTGTGACAATAAAAAGCTCAAACAGTCTTCCTTTACTGGGTTTCCCCACCAAAGTCTGTCATGTTGAGAGAGCTGACGTAATTAATGTTAAAGTCCCAGGTGGTAGTAAGCCATATTATACTGATATCACACTTCTCTCTGGAAAAAGAGTTATGCTGGCTGATTATAACAATAGTAAGTGTATCTTACTAAGTTCCTCCTATCAATTCATCTCTAGCTTCACATTGTCACAACAGCCATGGAACATAAGTGTGTTGGATAATGAGGAAGTAGCAGTATCAATGGTGAATCAAAAAAAAATCCAGATAATGTCAATTCGTGATGATGGCATCAGTCCAGTCAGAACAATAACAACCAAACATGACTGCTATGGAATTGCTTATGCTGGGTACAATACAATTGTTATAACTGGAATGTGTGATAAAGAGAAGTATTACTGGAGTCTGATCAACATGAATGGAGACATGAAATCTTTTCATCAATTTGACTGTACAGGTTCTGGTTTTAACCATGTAGCCCTTGATAAAGATAAAACGAGAGTGTATGTCACTTTACCATGGAACGATTCTCTTCTCGGTTTTGATATCGATGGAAAGAGGCAGTTTACATATAGTCCAGACAATCTACACTGGCCTATTGCTGTTTCTGTAGACTGGGATGACAATATATATGTTGCTGGATACAATTCTGACAACATTCATCAGCTGTCTCCTGATGGATCTGTGCTACAGATTATAGAAGATGGAGTGCCTAAACATCCAAGGGGAATTTGCTTTGACAAAAGCAAATATTTGCTTTACGTTACAAATAACTCCGATGCAGACAATATATATGTTTACCACTTCAAATAAACCAGACAAGAGATAAAAAGGACAAAATCAAGATATTTTACAATGTCTATAAAATCAAAATTATATATGTATCAACACAAGCTTTTGCTAAAAAGCACCTCCTTTGAGACCACATACATTAAGAAACTATTTGAAACTATGGATCACACCACAATGAATAGTATTAGGATAACCTGTACAGTACTTATGTACCACTTATTACGTCACATTGATTTTTTTTTGTATAATCTCTTAGTCAAGGTTTATCTGTATATGCAGAAAAATAGCTTTTCACTTTGAATGCAAAATTATTTTTGTGTTGTTATTGTATTATTGCAAAGGTCTAGTATTTATGATGTCTATTTTTTAAAAAAATCAGTTTGTTTGATACTTGTTATAAGGACTTTCTATTCTGAAAAATCAGTTTCTTTGATACGTGATATAAGGACTTTCTATTCAGAAAAATCAGTTTCTTTGATACTTTTTACAGCAATTCACCCTTGCCCTAAACATTTGAATAATTTGACTCATCAATGTATGCTCAAAAGCCCAAAAGCATAATGTCTGATGTCTTTCCATAGAATTATACATAGAAAGTTACACTGACATTATGAACATTTTATATTCATTTCTGAACATGTTCTCCATTCCAATATAAACTCCGCCACACAAGAAAGAAATTTATTAATGGCAAGTAGAGACTTTGCCAAACAAATCACCTTCGATAACCATCTATAATAAAAATAATTGCTACCTGTGACTACTGAATGAAATCTGGATAAACAACTTAATATTCAAACACTAAAATATATTTAATTAAATATATATGACCGATAAATGGAAAAATGTGTTTGCTATATTGTGTCAATTTAGACTCTTATCGACATTGGCAGCTTGCTACCCAATGAAAAAATTCTCTTTCATTTGCTACAAGCATTCTCCAAGCCTGTAATATATCTGGTATAAATTTAAATCACATTCCATAAAACTTTATAAAAGAAATCTACATTGAAATTGTCAGCTTGAATCTTCCACTATTAAGATATTATATCTTCAAATGTAAATGTTTTCACAATATCGGATAGGAATTTTTTTCAACAACAACATACTCTGACAGTCAAGATAGAAATCAATCACAATTGAAACATTTGTTACCTGTGACTAATATACAAACATGGGTAATCTGATTGCTTAAACACTGCAATAATTTTAATTAAAACAGCATGACTGATAAATGCAGATAATGTGTGTATGCTATACACTGCCCTGTGTTATTATTATCCTCATCCTTTGTTGCACTGAGCAAATCCACTTGTTACAAGTTAAAATGAGGATATGACATTTGATTTACTACTTTTCATAATGCAAATCATAGACTTGAGACAAATGAACAGCTGAACTTAAGAAATTTAGTTGCATGAATGGCGTGTGTGTGTGATTGAGATTTTTTATGTAGCTTTTTTAAGTTATCACCACGTTGTCTGCACTGTGGCAGTTTATAGTGACGTCTAGCACTGAAGCATCATGCCACATATTTCTGGCATCATGTCCAACCCAGTCACATTATCCTGACACCAGGCTGACCAGTCCTAACACTAAACTCTTAATGCTGAGCACATAGTGAGGTAGCTGCAAGTATCATTTTTTTAAAAATAAATCTTTGGTATGAATTGACTTCTCACATCTGAGGGGATGCTCTACCACTTAAGCAGCCGGAGAAGTCTGCATGAATGGTTGTAAAGAGAGAATGCATACAAGTTAAAATTAGATAAATGTGACTAAAAATACAAAATTTAAATAAACTGGTTGAAAATAAGGAATTGTATCTCTTCAAATATTTTTCCTTCCCCATATTTGAATTATTACAAAGCTTGGACACCAGTTCTTCCACCACTGATGAAAATGTAGTACCTGCATCTTACCATGCACATGAGAGGAACATAATTCTAATAACACTTTTATTCAAATTACATGCATAAATTCATTCAGGTGGATGTGGTGTTTAATATACATTATCAGCTTTCATAATGGAAACTGTGGACTTGAAACCATTATAAAATCAAAATATTAAATTAGGTTGCATTAATGGATGGAGAAGAGTATGATGGTGAGAAAGTGACAAAATGTGAATCCAAATACAAAATGTGAATACAAATACAAAATGTGAATCCAAATACAAGTTGTGAATAAAGAACTGTATCTTTATAATTACACTGGACAACAAATTTTTACAAAAGTCATGTTACTGAAATAAAATTAGTCAATTCTTATCAATTTTTATGTGCTGAACACGAATATGACAGTCAAATTGCAAAATTGGCTCTAGTTTTTTTGTAATCTGCAAGAAATTAATGTTTACATAACGAAATGCATTCCAATAGTAAAAGGTCAACTGTAATAGCCTACCTATAAAAAAATCAAGTCATTGACTACATCTTAGGTTTCTTCGCCTGTCTCTTGTACAGCTGTTCGGGAGCATCTCTGAGCAGTGTCCAGCAGTAGTCAGCCAGCATTGTAGTGGACCATTTTCCCTGGTATCTTTGTTCCATTGTTGCGATATCTTGATGAAAACGTTCACCGTGTTCATCACTAACAATACCACAGTTGCTAGGAAAGAAATCCAAATGGGAATGAAGGAAGTGAATCTTTAGAGACATATTGCAGCCAAGTTTCTTATACTTCATCAACATGTCTTCTACTAGTTCCTTATAGTTTTCTGCCCTAACATTTCCGAGGAAGTTTGTAGAAACTAGGCGAAAAGCATTCCATGCTTGTTTCGCGTCACCTTCCAGCAAGTTGTTGAACCGGTCATCTTTGAAAAGCTCTCGAATCTGAGGACCCACAAAAACTCCCTCTTTAATCTTTGCTTCGCTGAGTCGAGGGAATTTTTCATGCAGGTATCGGAATGCTGGCAAATTCCGGTCAATGGCTTTCACGAAGTTCTTCATCAAACCTAGTTTGATGTGAAGGGGTGGTAGCAAGATTTTCTGAGCCTCAACCAGAGCTGGGTGTTGGATATTCTTCTCTCCAATGGCTACATTCTGCCTGTGAGTCCATTCCTTCCTCATGTAGTGCATTTCCCTTGCTCGGCTATCCCACTCGCATAAGAAACACATGTATTTTGTATATCCTTGCTGCAGTCCCATTAAAAGGGCAACTACCTTCAAATCACCACAGAGGTGCCAGCTGTACTTGTTATACTCAATGGAATTCAGTAGCTGCCTTAAGTTATCGTATGTCTCTTTCATGTGGACAGCATACGCTACTGGAATAGATGGAAGAATGTTTCCATTGTGCAAAAGCACAGCCTTGAGACTCAGTTTCGAAGAGTCCACAAATAGTCTCCATTCTTGTGGGTCATGAGTGATTTTTAAAGCATTCATGAGGCCCTCAATATCGGAACAGAATATCAGATTACTTTCCTTTCTGAAGAAAGGCTCCAATTGCTGGTGGCGCTTTCGATATGCAGTAATTGTGACATCTTCTTCTAGAAGATTCCATTGTTGGAGTCTTGATCCTAGCAATTCTGCCTTGTTCTTTGATAAGTCCAAATCACGAATCAGGTCATTTAGTTCTTCCTGTGTTATTCTGTGTGGGGTTGATGATGCACCACAGTGAAAATCTGGATCACTGCATGCTGATGGACCAGGAGAAGAACAGGTCAACTCACCTTTGTCTTCGTCAGATGAATCAAGAGAATATTCTGCTGGAGGTTCTGGAATAGGAAGTCCCTCACCATGTGGAACTGGTCTCAATGCAGACGGAATGTTTGGGTAGACTATTCTCGACTTCTTTCGCTTCGTTATTCTGCCGGAAAGAGGAGGAACCAAGCAGAAGTAACAGTCATTTAGGTGGTTGCTTGGCTCTCTCCACACCATTGGGACTGCAAACGGCATTGATGACCTTTTGCAATTCAACCACTGTGAAAGCTGTGTTGTACATGTAGCACAGCATATATGCGGAGCCCAAGGCTTGTCTTGGTCACCAACCTTGCATCCGAAGTAAAGATGATATGCCTTCTTCACTTGAGAATTGATACTTTTCTTCTGGTTGGCAAATGTCACTTCCCCACAAATATAGCAAAAATTGTCCGCGGTATTAACACACTTTCGAGGCATTACTGTTCTTTATTGTACGTAAATGGATAAAATAATAAGTTTTATGTAACAGTAGCTTGAACTGTTTCGCACAACGTCTAAAATATTTTAAATGCTGAACCTATCTGATTGGGCTTTATATAGTACACTGCTTACGTCAGCTTCAGCAGCCGCCTGGCATTAGTATAATAGGCCTACACATGTATAGTACACTGCTGACGTCAACTTACTTCAGCAGCCGCATGGCATTAGTATTGCATTGCATCAGAAAATGATGCAATCAACTGTGGATGATGTGAGCATGATGGTATTATGCAATGTTACATTATTATTCCGGATGTTGCTGCAGTCCTACTGGAGAAATTTACACAGTGAAACATAGAAAATGAGGTATATGAATATCTTCAAAACGAGAGCCAATAAAAAATTTTCACGGTTATATTCGTGTTCGGCACACCAAAATACTACAGATTAGGGCCTTTTCAAGTCAGTAATGATTTCACTGTTGACCAGTGTTAGTGTTATTTATCTACTCCCATATTTAATTTGTACTTGAATACTGCTTCTTCCATCACTGGTGAAAAAAGTGATACATGCATCTAACTATGCCAGTTTGACAAACAGTAGGAACAAACTAAATTCTAACAACATTTTTATTCAAAATACTTGCAAAAATTCATCCATCCAGATTGAGTAAACAAGTACAATAGTATGTCATATTGACCAAAATACTCCAACTTATTTTTTTTATCTAGGTTAAGTAAATGTATTTTTGGTTGAAAAGAAGCACAAATAAACCAAAAAATAAGGTAAAGCTATACGGCAAAGTGGGAAAATATTATTTCTTGCTTGATTTGATTACTTCAGTTGGGAGTTTGGAATTAAATGTATTACAGTCCATTATGACAGCTCAAAGAACAATGTAGTACATGCTTGTATTTTGGCTATAAAATAATAAAATTTAGAAAAATTCAAACTTTTTTAATAAATGTTCTATTTGTCACCATTAATCTGCATCAAGTAACTTCACTAAGAAAACTAATGCATTATAAAGCATCTATACATACCTTACTGTGTAAAGAATGAATGAAACGAAAATGAATACGGTGTAATTAGGATCTATCATTGCTTTGAATGAGAAACAAGCTGAAAGTAAAATGATATATTTCATGAAAGAATTGAAATACTTTCGAAACACATTTGTGCAACCCTGAAAATGTTTAAAATAGAGTCTAGATTCATGTACTGAAATTTGATATCAATTATGTTCGATTTATTCTCTTAAAGGGTTTTGATATAAAATAATACTATAGTGACACTGTAATTGCTACAAAAAAATGTGTCAAAGGTTACATGAAGCTGATGCATACAGCCTTCAAGAAACTTCACTTGTCTAATTATTAAATTACATGCATACAACCTTCTAGAAACTTCACTTGTCTAATTATTAAATTACATGCATACAGCCTTCAAGAAACTTCACTTGTCTAATGATTCAATTACATGCATACAGCCTTCAAGAAACTTCACTTGTCTAATGATTCAATTACATGCATACTGCCTTCAAGAAACTTCACTTGTCTAATGATTAAATTAGATGCATACAGCCTTCAAGAAACTTCACTTGTCTAATGATTTAATTACATGCATACAGCCTTCAAGAAACTTCACTTGTCTAATGATGAAATTAATTAGATTAACTTGTCTAATGAATAAATTACATGCATACAGCCTTCAAGAAACTTCACTTGTCTAATGATTCAATTATATGCATACAGCCTTCAAGAAACTTCACTTGTCTAATGATTCAATTACATGCATACAGCCTTCAATAAACATCACTTGTCTAATGATTCAATTACATGCATACAGCCTTCAAGAAACTTCACTTGTCTAATGATTCAATTACATGGTATATGTCTTCAGAAAGGATAATACTACATTCTGTACAAGTTTATTTGTTGAACAAGCTTGATGTTTGTAACTCCAATAGAAAGACCAACAGAATTAAAACTAAAACCCTGTGCAAACATAGGTACATGGAATTTATGTCGGGTGCAATATGAATTCACATAATGTAGCTCAAATTCAGGAACATGACTTTCAAAGACTTTTGTACCAATTCATAACAGCTTCCTTAGAGTTCTCTTTGTATGGGTGGGTGGGTGGTGGGTTGATATAATAATGACAATTTAATTTTCTTCAAACGATTATCACTGCATAAATACATACAATAATAGTAGGCAGAACATAACTATCTCATTGCCAAAACTAACAGATGCTATTCCATCTTGTATCTTCCTCTGTTGTATGTCATTTGATCTGCCCAATTTTATGTATCTGCTTGTTCTTTATTTGGTATGTATACTCTGAATTTAAATACTGATCTGCATTCCACCCAACAAAAGTTGAACAGTCTTGGGGGGAAATTTCTTTTCAATGAATATATTGATTGTTCGATAACAGAACCAGCCTTTTGTAATGCTTGAATCTTTGAAGGAAACATCTTAAACTTAATCACTTGGTTTTAGGTTTGTACGAAGTATGACATTCTCTTTTGAATTAACCATCTTAAAAGAATGTGATTTTGATGGACACTGAGGATTACTCAAAAAACAAATTTTACAATATCATCCACTGCATTGATAGACCCTTGCCAGACATAATCAAGACAAATCAGGATGGGTAATAACACATGCTTTCATATAAACCTACTTAACTCAAAATGTTGATATGATAATAACACATGCTTTTATATTAACCTACTTAACTCAATATGTTGGTATGATAATAACCCATGCTTTTATATAAACCTATTTAACTCAATATGTTGGTATGATAATAACACATGCTTTATATTGACCTACTTAACTCAATATTTTGGTATGATAATAACACATGCTTTATATTGACCTACTTAACTCAATATGTTGGTATGATAATAACACATGCTTTATATTGACCTACTTAACTCAATATGTTGGTATGATAATAACACATGCTTTATATTGACCTACTTAACTCAATATGTTGGTATGATAATAACACATGCTTTATATTGACCTACTTAACTCAATATGTTGGTATGATAATAACACATGCTTTATATTGACCTACTTAACTCAATATGTTGGTATGATAATAACACATGCTTTATATTGACCTACTTAACTCAATATGTTGGTATGATAATAACACATGCTTTATATTGACCTACTTAACTCAATATGTTGGTATGATAATAACACATGCTTTATATTGACCTACTTAACTCAATATGTTGGTATGATAATAACACATGCTTTTATATAAACCTACTTAACTCAATATGTTGGTATGATAATAACACATGCTTTTATATGAACCTACTTAACTCAATAAGTTGGTATGATAATAATTTACACTTTCACCAGCAATAAAGACAAATTGTCTAACAATCCCACTAAAAGCAGTTAGACCTGTTCCATGTAAAAAGATATGGTACCTGAGGAAGGTACTTTTACAAAAACATGTCAGGGTACTTTGAATTCAGACATCATGCTAAAATGATTGAAAATTCTAAATGGCATCTAATGGTGAGTACCCATATAAAAATTCATATTATTGGATATGAGGTGAGTATCCATATGAAAATTCATATTATTGGATATGAGGTGAGTATCCATATGACAATTCATATTCTTGGATATGAATAGTTTAACATTCCTTAAATAGATACTCAATTCACTGATTTCTCATGCATGAAAATATTAAACCCAAATTTATTCAAGTATCATAATCTGTCCCTATATTTTGCCAGATATTGCCTGAATAGAAAGATCTTTTAATTTTCAAGCTCTGCCACCTCCCCATCTTGGTACGTAATACTGTATTATATCATACCTTCATGAGCACTATTACTGTGTCATAAACATATATCCATACACTTTGACATAACGTGTCGGATGGTCACATATCAATACAACATATATCCATACACTTTGACATAACGTGTCGGATGGTCACACATCAATACAACATATATCCATACACTTTGACAAACGTGTCGGATGGTCACACATCAATACAACATATATCCATACACTTTGACATAACATGTAGGATGGTCACACATCAATACAACATATATCCATGCACTTTGACATAATGTATAGGATAGTCACACATCAATACAACATATATCCATACACTTTGACATAACGTGTAGGATGGTCACACATCAATATGACATATATCCATACACTTTGACATAATGTGTAGGATGGTCACACATCAATACAACATATATCCATACACTTTGACATAACATGTAGGATGGTCACACATCAATACAACATATATCCATACACTTTGACATAACATGTAGGATGGTCACACATCAATACAACATATATCCATACACTTTGACATAACGTGTCGGATGGTCACACATCAATACAACATATATACATACACTTTGACATAACATGTAGGATGGTCACACATCAATACAACATATATCCATACACTTTGACATAATGTATAGGATAGTCACACATCAATACAACATATATCTATACACTTTGACATAACGTGTCGGATGGTCACACATCAATACAACATATATACATACACTTGGACATAACGTGTCGGATGGTCACACATCAATACAACATATATCCATATGCTTTGACATAACGTGTCGGATGGTCACACATCAATACAACATATATCCATACACTTTGACATAACGTGTAGGATAGTCACACATCAATACAACATATATCCATACACTTTGACATAACATGTAGGATGGTCACACATCAATACAACATATATCCATACACTTTGACATAACGTGTAGGATAGTCACACATCAATACAACATATATCCATACACTTTGACATAACATGTAGGATGGTCACACATCAATACAACATATATCCATACACTTGGACATAACATGTAGGATAGTCACACATCAATACAACATATATCCATACACTTGGACAAAACGTGTCGGATGGTCACACATCAATACAACATATATCCATACACTTTGACATAACGTATAGGATGGTCACACATCAATACAACATATAACCGTACAATTTGATATGACATGTAGAATGGTCACACATCAATACAACATATAACCGTACACTTTGACATGACATGTAGAATGGTCACACATCAATACAACATATATCCATACACTTTAACATAATGTGTAGAATAGTCACACATCAATACAACATATAACCGTACACTTTGACATGACATGTAGAATGGTCACATATCAATACAACATATATCCATACACTTTAACATAATGTGTAGGATAGTCACACATCAATACAACATATATGCATACAATTTGACATAATGTGTAAAATGGTCACACATCAATACAACACTATTTTTATATGATAAATAATATACCTTAACATTTGCTTTTAAAAAGCATGGAAAATGGTTTCATCTTGTGGTGTATTAATAGCAATACACAAAAGACACAAACACACAAACAGCATTGCCAATACACAAGCTTCAATAACTTCATACTGTTCTTTTCACCATTAAAATGGACAGTGTACATTCAACTCACCCTCAAAGATACAATGACTGCCTCAATGGTATTTTCTTGCAGGGGAACACAGGCTCCATCCTTTCAATAACCAATTTAGTAATTTTCTTTAAATATTTATTATTATTGTATTAAAGCATCTTTTGTTTGTCTACAAGTTTTTATTTTCTTGTCATAGAAAACATTTGACTGCATATTTTTGACTCAGATAATAATATTGTGTCACCGGTGGTCATCCCTTCAAGGTTATACCATCTTTTGTACACTTTTCAGAATGACATGTCAGCTTTAACAACGAATTAATATTCATAAAAATTTTAAAGCATGAGAAAAATGTAATTCTTTATCCATGTTTAGGACATCTAGAAAAATAGTTTTTGATGCAGCACTAGTTATCATTGTCTTCTTTTTTAGGGGGGGGGGGCAAAAAAAAGACTTGAAGTGCCATAACTTCAAAGTATAATAAACGTTTGCAAAGCATGTAAGAACTTAAGAAGGTCATGTTAGTGTTACAGAAAGATGAAAAAATGTTGATGCTGCATTGATTTGATATGAAATTTAAGAAACTTGTTGATTAATGCAATAAACACACAGCCTGAAGCATATAAGTTTGATATTAAAAGTATCATGAATTAAGATTCTTCATACCAAGGTCAACAGATAAGAAATCTTTCTTATAAAGATAGATTTGTTTTGTTTCTTTGTTTGCTTTAGGGTTTAACGCCATTTTTCAGCACAATATAGGCTATATATGGTGGCCAGTATTATTGGTGGAGGAAGAACCCGGGAAAACCCCCGGAAAGAACCACCAACCCACGAGAAGCTACTGGCAAGCTTTCTCACATAACTACATTAGCCGAATCTTAGACTAGAACCCATGCAGACAGAGGTGAGACAGCAGTGATCCGTAAAGGAAAGCACTTTAGACCGCTCGGGGCCTCTAATATAAAGATAGAATATTTAGAACACAATATGCTTTACATGGCTGCCAGTACAAGTGGAAGAGGAGGAAACCTAGAAAACCCTGGTGACAAACAATGACCAACCAGAAGCAATTGGAAAAGTTTCACACAAGCTAGAAATTGCCTTGCCAAAAGCTTGAATTCATGGAGGCTGAGTTGAGAAACTGCAGTGATCTGACATACGTGGATCTCCAGGTCAATGATAAAAATATATGAGAATAAAAACTTGTTTAAAAATGGGCAAGAATTCAATAAAGTATGTGATTGACTTTTCACACAACACTCGTAAAGTATGAAAGTGCGTAATGAAGGGAACTGCAATATATATCATTGCCTATGCCACAGTTTTGCCAACTATTGGCATAAGCTTTTCTAGAAACTGTAACATGTATCTTTTTTCAGACCCCAACAACAATTATCTCTACATCAATGTCAACAATATTTCCTCAGGCCTGAAGATGTCGATATAAATGGGTAGGACTGTATGACAAATGAGAATATGATGACTTGCTTTGGGTTTGATGTATTACAGCGATAATGATACGATCACTTACTCTAGAACACAGCACTTGGACATAGGTGAGCAAGCTGAACTAACATAAGATAGGTCAACATCTTGATATCATAGTGATCTTTCAGACCATCCTCCACATGATTCAGAAACTCAAAAATATCCAGTCTGTCCAAGCAGGAGCCCAGTAATGTGTACATGCATTCAAAGGCTGCCTGAAAGTGCATCAATTGGTAAATTTAGAAAGCATGTATCGCTGTGTGTATAGTTCCACTGCACATCAGCAAAATCTAGAGATATCATTTACAAATTTTCTTACAAATAAAATTCTTCCACATAAATAGCAAATATGTACTCCTCAAAAAAATAATAAGTAGTACAATTGTTAGATGTCTTTAAATGGTACGTAACATAAATGAAAATAGAAAGTAAAAAAAACAAAGTTCTTTAACTATTTGGCTAAAATTTTTCTATAAATATATTCTTTTTCAATAAAAAAAACCTTTTCTACTCAAATGTTTTCTTCAGTAAATCTGACCCAATCATGATATCTAAGGACAGTGGTTACCAAAGATGGCAGTGGGATTGCCTAGAGAGCGCTAATGCTGAAAAACGATTTTTACAGGAAAACATACAGGGCCTGAAACGTTTGTGTGTGAAGGAAGGGAACTTCATTTAAGTTGTATGCAAAACACAAAAGTTCGTAAAACTCTCTGTAAATATTAAGCTAAATGGGGTTTCCAATGTACTAAACTGGGTCTGAATTATTTATACCATTCATGATTTACAAATACAAATATTACCATATTCCATAGAACATATGATTACATGATTAAGCTGTCAAGTTGTTGAGTTGATAAATTTCAAAACAATTCTGATTGTTTTGTTTGGTTTATGTACTGTGCACTATAAATTATAGACATATCACATATGAATGAAAAGATTTTGGGGGCTTGCAACAGTATTTCAGTTAAAGAAAACTGATCAGCCATAACAAGATGTTTTCATTTAACAAAAAAGTAAAACAAAGATAATACAAATAAAAATATCAATATTGTTTAGAATAAATGTTATGTACATTCATCATCATTTTGAACTCCTGAGCAAAGTTTTAACTGTATAACAAACAAAAATATAAATTTGCTCTAGGTAGCTGATTATGACTGATTATCAGCTGGTTAAGTGGAAATGATTATTGATTATGAAATTCTGATCAATTCCCATCACTACTGGCTATATATGTGGTAATCTACCAATGATAAGTGATTAGTGTCAACTCCTGTGTACCTAACTTAACACTGGAGTGGAATATATTTTCCAGCACACGATATGCTATAAACGGCAGCCAGTATTAATGGTGCAGGAATAACCCAGTTAAACCTCTGGAAAGAACCACCGACATATGAGATGCTCCTGGCAAGCTTTCTCACATGTCCATATTGGCCAAATCAAACCCATGCAAACATAGATGAAATGGCAGTGATCCATAACGGAGAGCACTTTAGACCGATCGACTACTCGGGACCCCATGTTCTTGTACATTGATGTAACTATCCATATAATAATCTATAATTGTTTATCGAGGAACATATTTGCTAAAAACAAACTGAGTCATTCTTTAAACAACATTACCAACATCTTAATACCTTAAAATAATAGATATGAAGTGTAAGGAGTAAAACCCCATAGAGAACACTACTAGTCTTTAAAAATATATGTGGCATTCTAAATTAAGAACCTGGCTGGATATGGCTATAGAAAAAAGGAAAATTTTCCATGCCCTAAATCCAGTGGAAATCATCATGCCAATTCTCCATATTCAGAATAAATTCTGCAGCTTATGTAGGATTACAGGATAACTTATGCTGAGATATCTTCTATTCTCTCTTTAAGAGATTGGAATAGATCAGATTCTCCCCCTTTGAACCAGATCAATTCTTCTATGACTTAAAACCTCGCACTAAGTCCTGTGGACAACCTCGAGTTGAAGGGGCCTTACAAGAATTATGTTATACTATAAAAGACTTGACTTCACATGAATGGAGACCATATATTGGTAATTAAAGCAGGGGCTAACAGAAGTGACACAGACCCATCCAAGTGAAACTTTTATTCAGATCAAATGATAAAGTATGTATCATGGTGTTATTCAGATTAAATGATAAAGTATGTATCATGCTGTTATTCAGATCAAATGATAAAGTATGTATCAAGGTGTTATTCAGATCAAATGATAAAGTATGTATCATGGTGTTATTCAGATCAAATGATAAAGTGTGTATCATGGTGTTATTCAGATCAAATGATAAAGTGTGTATCATGGTGTTATTCAGATCAAATGATAAAGTGTGTATCATGGTGTTATTCAGATCAAATGATAAAGTGTGTATCATGGTGTTATTCAGATCAAATGATAAAGTGTGTATCATGGTGTTATTCAGATCAAATGATAAAGTGTGTATCATGGTGTTATTCAGATCAAATGATAAAGTGTGTATCATGGTGTTATTCAGATCAAATGATAAAGTGTGTATCATGGTGTTATTCAGATCAAATGATAAAGTGTGTATCATGGTGTTATTCAGATCAAATGATAAAGTATGTATCATGGTGTTATTCAGATCAAATGATAAAGTATGTATGATGGTGTTATTCAGATCAAATGATAAAGCATGTATCATGGTGTTATTCAGATCAAATGATAAAGCATGTATCATGGTGTTATTCAGATCAAATGATAAAGCATGTATCATTGTGTTATTCAGATCAAATGATAAAGTATGTATCATGGTGTTATTCAGATCAAATTATAAAGTATGTATCATGGTGTTATTCAGATTAAATGATAAAGTATGTATCATGGTGTTATTCAGATCAAATGATAAAGTATGTATCATGGTGTTGACGCCAGTATGAATAAGAAGCAGATTAAAATATGAGAGCTGAACCAATGAAGCTCATGAGATCAGTTTGAAATGTGCCTTATTCAGTAAGGTTAGCATGCATGAAATTCCAATTTGGTCACACAGCCAACATCTCTCACATCTGAAATAAAAATTACACAAAAGGCCTGAGAGGTCTTTGCTTTATACCCTCTCTTCTGTGATGATTAAGAAGAAATACTTGCATTTTAGGAAATTTCACTATTTCCTTGTGACCTTGACTGTAAGATTTATGAAAATTATTTATTTGTAATTTAGTATTCACCCCAAGATGAACATTCAGAATGTGGTACATGTACTCAAATTCCTATGCCTTTAGTAGCACCTTTGGATTCAGAGGCAATGAGAATTAAGTGTATTTGTCGAAACGATTTTAATCTATGGAAAGAGCATCTACTGTTCAAACCATGAAAGCCAACAATAGTCAGCCAAAGATTGGGATTTTTACAAAGGTCAACGCAGCAGGAGCTTACACATACATTTTTTTCTCCGCCTGGAGTATGACATATGTATGCTTAATAAAACAGTACAAGGAAAGATAGAGATATGTATTTACTGAAGAAAGTGACTCTAAAGTAAATGCAAAAAATATGTGTGTATATATATATGCGTTCAACAATAAATGGATAGGTGTTACAAGTAGAAAGATAGATAAACAGATACATATGATTGACACAATAAGCAGATGCAATATAATATGCATAAAACTTGATTGAGAGAGATAAATTGGTTAAAATATAAACAGCAATATATACCTCAAGAGATTAATTTGTAAATATACAGAATTTCAATTGCAGATATAAAAAAATAGAAAACCAAACGTTTAAAAACTAAAATTGTACCAACTTATCTGATATCGAGACCATCATCTAATGTGTGCCTAAATGGGCGCATCTCAACTTCGTATCAGTTTTTTCTGAAATAAGAATAATTATTCAAGGTGAAACAAATATCTTTGCAACTGATGTATGTTTAAAATGTTTTAATTCCATATTTTATTTGCAAGGTATACTGGAAACAATTTAAGTGAATTTATCTAACCTGCTGAGGTACAACAAGTATTAAGTCTGATAACATCTTCAATGCCAATATCTCTGTTAACTTGTGTGTGTGAGTGTGATTTGGATTTTTAACATACCTTTAACAATTGTTCAGTCATATTGGTATGATGTCTGCAGTGAGGCAGTTTAAAGTGATGCCTAGCACTCGGGAATCATATTGCAGACATGTAGCATGATCTCCCACACAGTCACATTATCCTGACACCAGGTTGACCTGTCCTAACACTAAACTTTTAATGATGAGCACCAAGCTAGGCAGCTGTTAGTACTATTTTTATAAGTCTTTGTATGGCTCGGCCGGTGATTGAACTCATGAGATTCTGCATCTGAGGCAGATACTCTAGCCACCAGGATACTGGAGTGGTCATTAGCTTATGAAAAACAATGGTAATACAAAAAAGAAATGAAAAGACTATGACTTCTTACCTTTCTATAATATACTGACCTGCTCATCTTGTTTTAAATATTTTATTTAATTTTAATATCTACATATCTTCATGCATTTTTGGAAAATTTTGGGATGTGTCATGTATAACACATTACATAAGGTTGCATTCAAATAAGGAAAGGTAACTTATAACAGGTTACCAAACAAAATTAACAAAACAAGTATAGAATCTAAATTGTTCACTAGCATATCACAATCTTAATTTCTACAGCATGATGAAGACATCTACTTACCCTGACTTTGGTTTCATTCTAAAGGTGAGGAAGAATGGTGTCCTGTAAATCTCGTATCAGTGATGGTTTGTTGTGACCTGCTGAGTTGAACGTAACCATTGCAACACTTTGTACTTTGATACCTGGATCTTGTAATGTTTTCAAGAAATCTCCTATGCAACTTCTTAACAGGAAATATATACCCTGAGGCTGAAGAAAGAAGAAACATGTAATGCCCAATGATGTAATTGCTACAATGATGTTAACTGACTGTTCTGAGAACAAATATTTGAAGTCTTGGAATACAAACAATAAATAAGAGAATACTGTTGTAAGGGCCTGAAATCCTAAGGTCATCTACATATAAATATAAACATATAAGATTATATTTAATCTGTCTACTGGTATTCACTACATCATTTCAATGGGTTGACACGGAACAAGTTCAAAAACAGGCTAAAGATTGTTGGTTTTTTTTGTAATGTCGAAAATCTAACTCTGCTTATTCACATAAATACAAAAAGTCCTACCAGATTACTAGGCCATCCAGCTATAAATGCAAATATTCTTACCAATTTACAAAGTCATTTACACCTATAAATGCAAATGTTTGTACCACCAAATATGAACAAAAATAATCCTATCAAAATTACTTGGCCAACTATATATAAATACAAATATTCCCATTAAATTTTGAAGTGTTTCAAGTAGCTAACAAAGTTTATGATGAAATCATCTGTCTAATAGCTAACATCCAAATATTTGTGAAACTGTGAAGAAGCTTAAATGTCGTTATAACAGTCCTCAAATCTAATCTAATCATCTATAACTAATACAAACAAGTCTGAAATGAAAACATCACAAATTTGTGTAAAGATTGAAAGTAAGCTGCAAAAATCTAAATCAGATTCAAAACATCTACTTAAATTACAGTGAGAAAAATTTCATACATCTGTGTTATATAGCTTTTAATTTTACTGTACTAAACTCAATATCAAAAAACTTAAGGTGTATGGACATTTGAATGGTGAGAAAAAAATAACGTTCCCTTTTTCTCTTAAAAATAGAGCATAGAAAGAAACAGAAACCAAAAAGTAACCAAAGCCATGAATAATAGCTGCATCAAAGTGACACACAATATTCATGATAGGTCTTTACGTGGTGGCCCTTGCAATGGGAAATGAAAAAAATGGGCATTCTATGTTCAAGACTTTTATAAATGAATGATGTTGAACACATGCATTCCTTCATTAAATCATAAATTAAAGCAGCATCTCGTGTAAAAGATATAAAATGGACTGTAAAGGGATTTACCTCTGTCTAAATTGAAAACAAGACAAATTATAATAGACAAATCTAGGTCAAGGAAACAAATTTCACATCGAACTGTATTAAAATATATTGCATTGTTCATGAGATATGCTGATTACACGCATAATCGAATGTATGGGCAAAACACATAACGCCAACAATTCTGTCTAAGATGGTGACGACATCACAAAACCCAAGTTACATCTAGGTCTAAAAGACAATGCTCTTACCCAATTCCATCCCATTATACTGAATGGTTCTTAAGCTATAATGATTACAAGCAATATTCCATGTTTTGAACTGACAACAATAATTTGTTTGACAAGTAGCATAACTCTGTCCATACTGGAGCAAACTGGGCTAAACTATAAAGGCACATTAAAGTTACTGAGACTGGTCACATCAAACTGAATTATAATACGCTGAATGGTTCTGGAGCTATGCTGGTTTTCAAGGTTCAGGTGTAGTAAAATACTGAAAATTGAGGACAATGGGCACAAACTCTATCAATATTGAAAATTGAGAAAATGGGCACAAACTCTATCAATATTGAATCTGGAAAGACAAACCATTAAAAGACACAACCGTAAAAAGGCACATTTGTCATCAGCAATTTACCTACCTAATGACATCCAATTATGTGTAATTTATGCAAAGTTTTGGTGGGTACAAGTGTGAATGCATTGTGAAGCAGCCATACATGGACAGATCGAGATAGCAACTGCTTCAGAATACAGGGTCCTAAATTGACAATAATCAAATATAGCATCAAATTTGTATAACCATTCAGATATGTCTCTCATGACCTAAACTATTCATACCAATGTGTTTTGTTTCATGACAAACACTGCAAACGATTGTTACCTAAAATGGAAAAAACTATTCATTTTACCTGCACATTATTGAATGAGTTTTCCGACAAGTCAATAAAATGGCACTTTTAACCTTCTGTGAGGTACCTAGTAAATTAGATAATTAGATACATGACTAACCAACAATTTTGTTATGGCTTTAAGTGCATTTTGAAAAACTTGTAAAAAGGAAAACAAAATCTAGGTGGCAAAACATAATGGAAGTGACTGGGTTGCAAAAGTGACCCATCTTGCCTGCTTTTATTGAATGATTTATCAAAGACCATAACAAAGAGTTCTAAAGACATAGTCATCTACCTGATCAGTAATTGTGAATTTGATAGTATCACCACTGTGCTTCTAGTGCAAGGGGATGGGGAGCCTAGATGTTGTTTGAGATTGGGCAGCAGAGTAGGTGGGTCAATCATTGTCAGCTTCCCCAGAAATTCGGATACCACATTCCTTGTTCCTTGTTCCTTCTTCAGGGCATTCACAATGACTAAATAACATTGATCTGAAATATATGAAGTAATTCTTACATAATGTAGCTTAAGAATTAGATAGTAAATGTATGCAATGGGTATATCAAGATACACAATGACCAGCCTACAGCAAGAAAAATGTGTTATTCTGTGAGATTCAGAAATTCACAACGAACGAGATTGGAATTCCATATCGGGCATAATAAGACAGCTTGATTAACTGAAGCTTTGGTCAATGGCACAAAGAACACACAGCTTTATTAATTGAACATTGATTAATGACCATATAACCAGATAGCTTAATTAATTAATTTCTTTTTAATTGCACAACTTTAACACACTGCATGATTAAATGATTGCTGTTTGCTAGCATATAAAGAAACAAAGGTTATATCCTGGCAAGGGATTTGGAATAAAATGCCTTGCCTTTTTGTCAGAGCAGGATTGAACCTTGCTCTCTTGTATTTGCTAATTTGGCAAACTAACCATTAAACCGCCTTGGTTCTCAAAGACAAATTGCTATGTTACATCTAGTCTCAGTCCAAATAATGTATATTATATTCATGACAGAATAAAAAAGGACAGTTAAAAACTACCTGCTAAATTAGTTTTCTGACTAAGGACAGGAAAATGGATTAAATAAGTAAAGATAATGTTCTTATATTCAGAATTATACACTGATCCAGATTATTTCAAACTTGTATGCAAGTTTTACTGGCAATTATGGAAACTTTATGGAAGAACTGGGCTGTGCAAAATGTGTAACATAATAAATAACATACTGTACATAGGGCGGTGCAAAAGTTATAACATACAATACAGACAGTACACAGTGTTATGCAAACATTATAATACACCATACAGACTGTAGACAAGGCTGTGCAAATATTATAACATGCCATACAGACTTTTCATCAAGCTGTACAAAATGTATAGCATATAATACAAACTGTACCGGTATATAGAGCAAAGCGAACTATAACATACAATATAGACAGTACATAGGGCTGTGCAAAATCTATAGCATATGATACAAACTATGTGGAGCAAAGCACAATACAAAAACAGTACATATGGCTGTGAAAACATAGCAACCCATAAAGACTGTACATAGGACTCTGTAAAAGTCCTAACATAACACAGAATGTACACAGGACTCTGCAAAAGTTCTAACACAGACTGTACATAGGACTCTCTAAAGGTTCTAACACAGACTGTACATAGGACGGTGCAAATATTATACAAACTGTACACAGGCTTGTGAAAAAAATTGCAACATCCATTATTTTTTGCTTATAAAACAAGTCCAACTGCAAACAACAGAGACCCAGAACTGCTGTCCCATAATACCTTGGCAGATCTGAGTCTGTCCAGGTTGTTAGGAGTAATCAATAAAAAAGACCCACCTGATCTGCATACGCGTTATGCAATGGCAGATCAGGATCTTTATCGTTTGCAGTTGTAATGCTTTATAAGTGTATTTATAGTACAATAAAGACTGTACAATGCGGCTATAATAATAATAATAATAATAATAATAATAATAATAATAATAATAACATATGTGGGTGGCTATGCAAAACTTATACCATACATGCTGTACAATGAGGTTGTACAAATATAATAACATACCATACAGACTGTACATAGGGCTGTGTAAACATTATAACCTACCATACAGACTGTATAAAATATATGTGCAAAAAATGATAACATATAATACATACTGTACAAAATGTATGTGAAAAAATGATAACATACCATATAGACTGTACATAGGGCTGCAGCGCATGTACTCCTGCTTGTGACCCAGATTCACAGCTGATAATCTGCCATAGAAAAAATACAGTGTAGCTCTTAGAGGAAACTGCAAATTCATAATTAGTCACATTCAAAAGATGGAGTCTAAGGATTTTACTATCTTTTATGACAAGAAATTTTGTAAGACGGAATAATCTTAACCAAGTATACCATTCCAAATACAGGATATCAACCATATATGTATTAAACATTTTCCAGTACAAGTGAAATTGGGGAAAATGCAAAATTCAATGAGAAAAATTAAAAGATTTCTTTTTGTCTTTTAAAACCACAAATATGTTGGCAAATATCATATAGTTTTTCAGAATCTTTAATTTCAAATGATGACATTTTTGCTTTTTGGCATCAAAATAAAAAAAGAATAAATTGTGATAAATGAGAAATGGCGTAGTAAAACATAAACTTTATTTAGTACAGAGGCAATTCAAGTAAAATGTCTCCACACATACAAAGATAACTGATGGCAGGATTAAAACCAGTACACCAGTGCTGTCCAACCTTTCTGACACCAACTTGAGGCACAACACATGGTTGTCTGTCAGTTTACCGCAAAGTTTGAGAGCTTCTCCTATCCAGAATGAAACAAAGGCAAGGAATTACTAATCACTCTGTCTTGTGCTCAGCAATTCATGTAGAAGACACAGTACAAAACTGCCATTGAAAATTCAAATAAAAGTGTTTTCCTCTCATTCTGCTGTGATAGTTTTGAATTCAGTATTACAAAATGATACAAAAGTTAAAATAACTAAACCTTGAATGAAACTTTATTTTGAATATATAGATATAAAAAAATAAAGATTTTGCAGTCATAAGTCTCTGGCATGCTCTTTGTAGATCTACAAAGGAAACCTGGTTCTGATGGCATTCACAGTACATGCTGGTAATACCCTCCTGTATTTTTTGGAAAGTCTGTGCCATATCCAGCAAGCAAATCGTCTATAGGCAATATGTCTATACACTCTGCCACACAAATAAGAAAGAAATAAACTGTCAGCTGTGCAACTCTCATTATCACGAGAGTTCTTATTGGATGGATGAATAAATGAAATATATCAAAACTTTTTTTAAAATATTTTTTTGTTCTATTCTGTATTTTATATATACGTGTATAACTAAATTTGCTGTGATATAACATGTGCTTTCAACTATACAGTTGATTTCTGAAACGATTAATTAACTTACTCATGTATTTGCTCCTCATCACCAATGGGTCCATTGGCCTGTACAAATTCATATAAGGACACTTTTAAAACTTCTGGGTTGAGACAATTTCCCAGAAATTTCCCAGAAACTTTTCATGCTGAGTAATGCAGCCAGAAAATGATTTTAGCTTACACTGCAATTCCCCATAATGTTTACAGCCCATGGACTCTAACTACGTCTCCATTGGATGACAGTTGTCAAAGCGTACCGGTACCAAAACGGCACGGGTCAAAAATGCCTTTCCCAAAAAGGCCAGTAACGGGTCAGAAAGGACCTGAACAAAAACATCCCGGGTCAGAAAGGACCAGGAACGAATAGCTCGGTTTAAAAAGGACCGTCTACAAGATCGATTAATAATAATAATAATAATAATAATAATTATAATTATAATTATAATATGAAGCAGAAGAAAAAGAAAGAAGACAGCTTTTCTACAATACCCATATATATTAACGTCCAGGTCAATTACATTTTTACATGTATTGCTAAACCACTAAGCTGTCAAAACTGAAGCACTGTTTAGTAATGATTAACACCTAGGAAAAATAAAGCATGGATAGCAAACAGCAGCATTTTGCCAATTAAGCAAATTCTAGTACCGATATTACAAAAGTATAAGCGATCACAATATACTTTTCACACTTCCTCTACCTGTGTTTGTCTAAGTTTTTTTTTAATATATCAGCAAATTTTGATAATCACAATTATGACCCAAATACAAGTATCTACAATCACATCTCTTCCCCATGCTTCCGGTCTCAACAGTGCTTGACGTGTTATACGATTTTAACTGGGATTTTTAACAATTATCGAGACACTCCTTACTAAACTACTCCAGGCGATTATCTGTAAACATCCTATAGGTCCAGAAAATTTATATTCCCATGGGAATACGCATGCGCAGCAACAAATACTAAGATAATTACAACATGTAATACCAATATAAACGGCATTCTTTACAGCTGACATTGATTCAGATGCTTATGGATTTATTTGTATGCTAACTTTATTACAATCTATTTATTTTAATTTTATAATTGTTTTATTAAATTACTTGTTGTGTTCAATTTGTCTCAGTGACACACAATTACGTTACTTGTACTTATTGTTTCAGCATAATCTGTTTTCATCAATTTATAAAGACTTATAAAAAAAGCTAAGCAATTAGTATAATGACATATGTTCGCTGAATTCATTGTGCTCGATAAGTTAGGCCACTTCAATCACTTGTGACGTGTGTGGAATTTGGCAACATCGCACGTGCAAAACTGGTAAGTACACTTTTAAATATATTTATAAAGTTTCATATTATTAAGACCATGCTTACGCTGTAAAAGTAATATACAATATTGCATCCAATATCAACTATACTGTATTTGACAACATACATGCGCATTACCCTTAGAATTGGTTACCGTCAGGCATAATATGTGAAACAATCGTAATGCTTGAAACTCACGCTTATACACTAACTTTATATATATATATATATATATATATATATATATATATATATATATATATATAGTAATAAACTGCATTTAGGGGGTGAGGTGTACATGTTTGTATACGGTAAACACCATTCATACAAGCCGTCCAATTCGGTCTCGATTTTTTTTTTGTGTGTGGCTGTTGTTAACATTAGTGTACTACCATTGAATTGCTCAACTGAGTTGACATTAATATTTTCTAGGATCCTCTGTTTTGGCTAATTCGTCGATTAATAGCTAGCTGATGTAGTCTATATGTTTTGAGTAAACGAAAATAGGGAGTATCATGCCGGCAGATGCTATCTTTGATATTTTAATTAATGACTATTTTTAGTTAACCGGATAGGACTGTACGGTACCTGCTCATTATGTTTATAGTCCCTGATGTTTCATTTGTAAACATCAAAGCATTCAAGTTTGGATTTTTCTCTTCTATATTTATTTGGTACATACACATGTTGATTGCCCTGTCATGCGGTCTACCTCGGTATTATTGTAATAGTGCAAAACAGTTTCCGAATCATTGTTATGAGCCACTGCATAACACTGTATGTGCCGCGAAATACAAAACTGGTTTTCTTCTTCTTTCTTTCTAATTGGGTGCTATACATTCGTAATGTAGCAATGTTTAAAATAAAATATTGTAAAATTTGAATAAATATACATATGCAACAATTGCTCATGCTGGTTTGCATATTCCAACAAAAAAATGTTAGTTTTCTAGAACTGTGCTTTTGTGGGCTCTGTTGGTGTGGGTTTTTTGGGCGTTGTGGGTTTTGTTGGATTTGTGGGCTAAATTGATTGTAGGTTGTGTTAAGAGTATATAAGGCTTTGTGGGCTGCTTGTGGGGAATTCAGTCAGCCAGCAGCCATCAAATTATAAATCAAGAGATCGAATTTACTTCATTCTCCCCTCCTTAGTCAGGTGATAAGAAGTCAACTCATCCCTAGTGCCATACTCCAATGTAATATTATTAGGACCTAGCTTGGCCGATACAATATATATATATATATATATATATATATGTATATATATATATATATATATATATATATATATATATATATATATATATATATATATATATATATATATATATATATGTGTGTGTGTGTGTGTGTGTGTGTGTGTGTGTGTCAAAATCTTCACATTCACTTTTATGTGGCAAATCTTCAATAGGAAATAATAGAGCACGAGTAAAGACATGTATTAATTCGTAATAGAGAAATTCTTTAAGTAAAAAAAAACTCCAAGGAAACATAAAGATTCCGGTATATGTCGTTGCTAATATTTATCAACATGACATTTGCATATTGATGACTTTTACAACACAAGGCACACTAAACAAGAAACAGTTCTTTAGTTAAGAAAATTATCTTTATTTAATATAATGAAGTCAGTTCTCTTCTAATGATGACAAAATCTAGCTTATTGTGTTCAATTGCATATCATATGACTGTTTTGTCCTTTGCATGTTGTAATTGTACATCATACAGAGTACGAATCGCAAACATTTATCGAAGAAGATTCTATAATAAATTATTTATTCTAGGAATATCCTTGCTGGCGTACAGGAGGGGGGGGGGCTGTAAATAACAGAGGGGAAATCAGTTTTACATGCAGGCTATGTAGATAATATAAAGCAACTAAAATATAAGAAATCATTTTTACCTGTATTACCACGTCAGTGATAGGTGAACACAAAGTCTATCCGACGAATCCCAATATGTTGAATATATAAAAATTAAAATACCGATTTGTGTCCTTAACGGCGGTTATCCATAAATGCTGATGACAACAGAAACACTATTTTTTCATGGTGAGGATTTACAGCGGCAAATTTTACATTTAAGAAATATACCTTAATCGTTTACAACAGGTTCCAGTGACCATAGGTGTTACAGATCAAGACACAGACGATCCAGCAGACTTGCCATATTTGGAGTTGAGTGTTGAGTGTAAGTGTTTAAACTTCATAAGGCGACACGAGGACTTTTCAGAACATTTGTAATAGGGTAAATAACAATAAATTCGTGTTTATGGCGAATTTCTGTTGTATATATATATATATATATATATATATATATATATATATATATATATATATATATATATATATATATATATAAGAGCGGAAAATATTTTCTCGTCGATGTCTTAAACCCTGACACAAGATGCGTATAAATAGACCGCGCATTTAAGGGTCAGGTCAGTTCCTATCGACGAGGAAATAGATTTTAGCCTTATCATTTCAGGTAAAACAATTGTATATGTCGTAACTTCTTTAGGAATAAGTTTTAATGTTTGAGGTTTTGGTGGTAACATTGTTATGTTAGCAACATTGTTCACTTAATACTTTTATTTATAATATATTGTAACGGAATGTTTAAATGTTCTAAAGAATTATTATTTAATTATATTTATGTAATTTTTATTGTAAAAGTTGAATTCGCTACCAACTTCATGTTTAGATTTAATGATTGAAATAAAGTATTCTTTAAGTACGAAAGAATATTATCTAGCAATATATTCTAAATCAATATTCTATTTTAAAATAAGTAAAATGCATTTCTTTAAATTAATTGTTACATTAGCTATAGTAATTACATCTTACACTTTTGGCTATCTTGAAATTGATTGAGACTTAACTATTTGTATAATATTCTAAAATGCAGAAGTTATACGAATAAATGAAGTTGGAAAGCTTGAAAAAGGAAAATATAATATGTATTGCATGAACTTTTATTATAAAGATTTTATATGTGTTTCTAGAATGTAGTCAATATATTTGTGTTGTTTAATTAAATAAAAGTCAGTTCCTATCGACGAGGAAATAGATCTTCGCCTTATCATTTCAAATGAATTTGACTCAGAAGCTGGCCGTATATAGACCAATAGCTGCTCATATTGTGAGAGCTATGCATTACGTTAACTCGGATTCGAGTAATCGATAGGACACTTTGACTATTTTATATCATTTCAACATATATTTAAGTCAACATCAATGGATGTTGCAAAACCATAGAAGGAAAAGCACCTCTTCTACTGGCTGAAGGTATGCATTAAAACCGTTCCTATATTACGTACCATAAGGTACAGACATTCATACAATGGTATGAAAATTGTGAGATAAATACCTCTAAAACATTGTCGAACCATTTGGCTGACAAACAAAAACATCTGAAGTCAATAAGTTTGATGTAGCCGTATCTACACCGTTATGAGTGACTCTTTCTTTTGAGAGTTATTTCATAAACGTTATGGAGAAGATTCTTTGAAAAAATAACATTAGTGGACTAACATCTTCATAAAGTTTTCCGTACCAGCAAGAGTCTCATACGATTCCGTACCTGATTCCCTAGATATTCCATCATCATGTGACATCCTTTATGTAGGAACTCATCCTTTCTCTTCTTACTATCTGCCTGAGTTCCCAGTATGTGTTTATGAGATTGATCTATAGAACATTCTAGCAAAATATCTCATAAAAGTTGGTGGAGAAGTTGGTGGAGACAGTTCAGCTTCGATTCCGTACCTTTCCCCATGGCATTTCCATCATCGGGTGACTTTTTATCCGGAACTCATTCCTCTCTTCTTCCTTTCTTCCTGAGTTGACATTCCAACAAAAACATCATGAATAAAGGTGTCACACGTATAACTATAATCCATGGGAGAGACTCGCACCAACATCTTTGCTATCATGAGACATCACGCCGTCAGCTACACTACGTGAACTCAGGAATGACAGAACAACTCTTCTGTGATTTTCGTATTTTTTCGCCCACACGAAGGGTCAGTTCTAAGATATCAGCACCAATATCATCACATGGAAATAACAACAAGTACAACTAAGACATTTACCAGCATAACATGCATTACATCGCCGATGAGAATTCTTCCTGTAATATCGTTTGAAACATCCCACATGTCGAATGTATATATCCCTAGTCCAGCGCTGAAATCAAGCTACCAGCAACCCAGGCTGAGATGCACCTATACCATAGACCGGGATTTCCATTGACCTAACAGCAACATCTCCGCCGGACCCATACTCAAGGACAGCCGCATTGACAGCGACTTGAACTTTTTACAATTTGAACTCTTTCATTATTACAGACAATACGTGTATTGTTTACTATTTCCTTCATATACAATTCATTCATAGGAAGAATATTTCTGGACTGTAGTAATTCACACAGGTATGTTTTTTTGCTTAATCTTATTTTGTTTCTTATAATACAAATATTATAAGGTTAATGCGTTAATTGATATTCCTAAAGAACTGATCTAATTTTTGCTGTATTTCTTATGTAGTAACATAATTCTTGCTTATATCTACTACAATATTCATCACAGTTGTAATGTTCTGCCTATAGAGCCTTAACGAGAGCCAACTGACGTTACTTCCCATAAGCTATACAAAACCTGTTCGTACTGAAATCTGAAACCACCGTATACACGATACACTAACAGCACATCTAACATAGTATTACCGTATTTACCTATCTGAGGGAGAATTGTAAATTCCGCCTAGCCGTCTCAAACTTATTGACTTCAGATGTTTTTGTTTGTCAGCCAAATGCTTCGACAATGTTTTAGAGGTATTTATCTCACAATTTTCATACAATTGTATGAATGTCTGTACCTTATGGTACGTAATATAGGAACTGTTTTAATGTATACCTACAGCCAGTAGAAGAGGTGCTTTTCCTTCTATGGTTTTGCAACATCCATTGATGTTGACTTAAATATATGTTGAAATGATATAAAATAGTCAAAGTGTCCTAGCGATTACTCGAATCCGAGTTAACGTAATGCATAGCTCTCACGATATGAGCAGCTATTGGTCTATATACGGCCAGCTTCTGAGTCAAATTTGTTCAAAACGATAAAGGCAATACATTCTCTTTCACACGTCACAGATAATACACGTACATTTCAAAGATGCACTAGACCATACCGTACCAAACGCTTAAATGATATGTTCATTGTTCTTAGGTTAATTCAAAGGCGATACGTATTTCATACCCGCACAGGTCAAAGTTGATTGCAAGTGAACATACGTCATGATTATTAAGACTAGAACAACATTAAATTGTCAGTTTCCTAACTCTTGATTAATACTAAATTTTTACGCCATCTTTATTGCATCCATTCTTACTTCAAAGCTACTGGTAATTCTTTGTGGAACTAGGAAGATCATCTCAATATCGGGTTACTAGCATTATTCATACGAACAAGAATTTTTTCAGTACACATGGCTGAACCAATCTAATAACGTAGTCACCCATACATATGTTCTGCTGATGTTATGCAAATAAATATAAACGAGAAGAAGAGACAAAAGAAGACAAAAAAGAAAGAAAAATAAAATAAAAATTGTAAACTAAAATAGAAAAAGAAAAATAAGGATACCAAGAACTGCATGCTACTATTTTGTGTTACAATCGTTTGACAAGACTAGTTTATATGTAGGTTTTGTAGAATTTTATATTGTAAAGCTATTTAAGTTACGTAAACTTTTAATTTTTATTTAATATCGTACCAGGTTACATTACTGTATTTTATGAAGGTATCCAATGTTGCTAAGTGTCTTCCCTTGTTTTTTGGAATTTTATCACGAATTTTTCATTGTACTCTTTATTGTATTTTTTGGAATTTGACTGAGTATTGTGCAATACACTTCCATTGTGTTTTTTGGGAATTTTATCAAATATTTTACATTGTACTGTACTTTGTTTAATTTGACTGAGTATTTGCAATATACTTTCTCATTGTATTTTTTGTATTTTACCTAGTATTTTGCAATGTATTTGCAGTGTTTACATTGTATCTTTCAACTTTGCGAAAATGTCTCGCAATGTTCTTTTATCATTGTATTTTTGATCTTTCACCTTTTATCTTGTTTTGATAAATAAAATTGATTTTTCTTTTCGAGCCTCGTGGATTCGGCTCAAATAAATCAGAGGGTTGTCACAGAATTAGGCGAAAATTAAATTTATTTTCTTCTTGATTTACAAACTAATCTCACCATTTTCTTTGTTTCGTCGTACATGCATTACCTGGGTTGAATAAGTGGTTTTCTCCAAGGTAAGCGGCGTGTAACGATTTGCATGTGCCTGTTTTTTATTTACATGAAATCCGGAACATTAGTTTCACGTGGTGCACGGTAATCTTGCTGTGATTTATGCTCACCTATTTGAGGGTATATAAGGCAGAAAATTTATGATCAATTTTACGGGACCTAAAGTATCTAATCGCAGGGTAGATAAGCTCGTCTTTCAATCTCCAGCCAAAGGGGTGAGTGTTAAATTTATGTTTCGTTTTATTGTGAATTTTATTCAGTTTATCATTTCATATAATGATGCCTGTATTGCAATGCAGATTTTAAACGTGGAATATTTGGAATTACTAGTCACTATTAGACTTTAAATGCATTAGAGTAATCTAAGGTTTAGATTATTTTTTTGAGACAACTATTATTAGTCTGGTTTCTTTATTGTAACTGATAGCGCATATGATAACATCGTTGATAGCATCTCTGATAACGTCTGATAACGTCTGATAACGCATCTGAAAACATCTCTGATAGCGCATCTGATAACATCGTTGATAGCATCTCTGATAACGTATGATAACGCATCTGATAATGCATCTGATAGCGCATCTGATAACATCTGATAATCTCTGATAACGCATCTGAAAACATCTCTGATAACGTCGGCTGATAACATCTCTGATATCGCAGCTGAAATTGTTGCTGATTTAGTGTGCAATCGAATTAAAGTATCTGACTGTCTGTCTGTCGAACTGTCTGTTCGTCTACATCTATCGTGACGTGTAAATATCCGGAAATCTAGAAGTTCGAGTGTCGGAGCTGTCTAAAGTTGTAAACATCCGGGGCGACATCTAGGGTATTGAGGAACGTTGGTTCTAGTAGATGTTGTATGCTGTCTGTACGTATAACTGTGGTGGATCCGTGAAGGGCAAACGGCCGATAAAAGTATTGGTCAACCCTAGGTCATCGGTGAAACTGGGCGGAGATTCAACTGTTAGTGAATCGTACGGTTATACAGGGTCGAGACACATATGTGTGTTGCAATTGTAATACAATTGAATACATTGTTGTATTTACATGGTTATTTCAGATCACAATATTATTTCAAGGGATTGCATGAATCTCAATAAAAGCTAGCAACTTGATTAAATACATGTATATGTTCGTGCTAGGTGTCGCAATCCATACGTGCGATAGTATAGTTTGATTTGTCATCATAATTTATACTTGCGGTAATATAACTTTCGTAAAGGTTCCTTGGATATGTGTATAGTCCAAGAGATCCCTTTATATCAAGAGTTTTATTTTGTATTGATATTTCATTTATTCATGTATTGTGAATGGTTGTGAGTGTAATTGTGGGTTGAGCGCATGAGTTATTGTGTTGATACATCATTATTTTTCATTAATAATTTATTTCATAAATTTATATTTTCTTTCACATATTGTGTTTGTGTTGTTCATTTAATCCACCATCCTCTCGGTAACAATTCTGTTACAAGGGTATTGTTAGGATTGATTTTTTAGTAAAATTAATAAGATTGCAATTTTCTTTAAATTGTATTATTAAAGTAATGTTTTATTCATTTATAGCAAAACGTTTGCAACTTAAATCATTAGCTATACGAATGTACATTATTGTGTGGAAATAGGTTATAAAGCAAAAAATCAGTCAGCTTCTAAGTCTCATCAGTGAAACATATATTCCGTAAAACCAGGCATTGGCAAAAGTCATAAAAAGTAGAACAAACTTCCGTGCTGACGTAAATACAGAATGGTTCTTATCTAATGATGGACAGTCGTTTCTACAAAATGGTTCTTATCTAAAGATGGAGAGACATTACTGCTGGAATAATATTTTAACTTGTTCCTGGTTTAGAAAATTTGGGGAATTATCATATTTGGATCTAACTAGTGCCAAACAAATATAGATAAACTACAAATCTGAGTTGTACCTTATGTCAGATGTCGTCAAATTAGGCTGGTTTTGACCGGGAGAAACTAATTCTTACCTGAAAAGAGCGGAAAATATTTTCTCGTCGATGTCTTAAACCCTGACACAAGATGCGTATAAATAGACCGCGCATTTAAGGGTCAGGTCAGTTCCTATCGACGAGGAAATAGATCTTCGCCTTATCATTTCAGGTAAAACAATTGTATATGTCGTAACTTCTTTAGGATTAAGTACTGTTACGTGCTTAGGCTCGAATAAGCAGCAACACAGAAAGAGTGAAAACTAACAAGCTTGTAAAACTTTAACAATTAATTTATTAAGTACAATTATTTTCATAAAATAAATAAACTTACAATTTTAGAGAATCAAATCCAATATTATTCCAATATAGAATTCACAAAATAATCCACTAATAGAATTGCAAGTCCTGATAAAAAAATGTTCTAATAGTTCCAGGTTCGAATCTTGACGATGTAATCCAAAATGGCTGACAATGTCACGTGGTACAGTTCTTGTTTTTAATCATCCAAATGAATATCATAAACATATGTCCTTTTTCCAGATAATTCTTCTTTTCCAACGAATTGACACAAAGTCCAAAATAATTAAACTCAAACAGATAATACACAACTTAATATTACAATAAGCCCAAAATCTACTAATGTTAGCTTCCAAAATTCAGCTATATATAACTGTTCTTCTTTAGTAAACAAGTGATCACGCGCTTTTCTAGAAATTGATAGAAGGTCAGAGGAAGAGTCTACCTTCACCTAGTCACGTAATAATAGAATAATCCAGAAGAAAATAAGCCACTAATTACTAAAAATAAAAAGTTGTCCTTGAAATTAACCAATAATTTTAGAGGCTTGTTGACAATGTCTAAAGCCAGGTCAGGATTTAGGTCAAACAAGCCAAGGTCAAAACTTGTTTACAATAAGAGAATCTAAGTCAGCCAAGACTTTCTAGAATAATTTCCCAATTAATGGATATTAAACCCTAAATGATAAATTTGGATTTAACAATTAAAAATAAATAAATAAATTAAATCCAATAGCCGTAACACGTTCCCCCATAAAATAAAAAGAAAGGTTTATATGATAAAACTTTCTTTTTATCACAAACCATTTTACATCTGAGGTTATAAATTACACAATATAATAAATTATACATGGGAAAGAGTGTCTACAATTATATTATCAAGAAATAGCCTCAAATTTTTAACTTGTCCATGTCCCACAAAATGTCCTAGGAAAGGCACACAAGCACAGCAGAACTCAATTTTAGACAAATTAATTGTCAAACATACATTAGTGAGTCTGTTAAAGAATTATCGAATTGTTGCTAGATGTTCTTTCCAGGTGTCGTTGTAGATGATGACATCACAAATCTCTAGACCAGAGATGAACATTTTTATGAGACGTTGAAATGGACTTTCTTTATATTGGTAGAGTCCTTTTGGAGTCGCAATGTTGAGTTTTCCTTTGCTCTTTCCGTAGTGGAATCTGCCAAAATCCTTTCAGAAGGTCAGAATTTGGTGACGTACTTGGCATTCCCAATTTTATCAATATAATAGTCAATTCTTGTTAATGAGAATGAATCTGTTTTTGTCACTCTGTTCACATTCCTTTAGTCAGTGCACATACGGAAAGTTTTATCTGGTTTAGGAACAAGTATGCATAGTGAACTCCAATCACTTTTACTGGGCTTGATAAAATCATTCTCCAGCAAATATTGAAATTCCTTTTTCAAGTATTCCTGTTTGAGTGGACTCGTCCAGCATAGATGCTGTTTGGAATTTTCAATTTCAACATCATGAAAATTTTGTTTGTCCTTGTAAGAATATCTGGACATAAGTGCTCATATAATAATAACTTTCAGTTCATTTCTTTCTTGCACTTGCAACTGTGAACGTTTCTGGTCTAGATTTGTTTATAATTTCTGAATTCCATCAATTCGTCGCTCCAACGTCAGTAGAATCCGATGACATTTCTTCACCGAGTGGGACAGATACAACTAAATTAATTACATATTTAACATGGCTATTTCTTTCAATACACTGGTACTCCTATAATTAATTTAGATCCCAGGAGCACTAATACTATACTTTAACTAATTCATTTTCTTCTTAACTTTGTACGGGTCGTAATATCTAATTTGAAGAAAAGTAAGAAGAATGAACAAGAGTAACACAACTCCAATATCAGACTCAAAAGTTCTCTCCCTTGTATTTCTTTCAAACCATAGTTTCATTTTTAACTTTAATTGATTACTTGACTTGGTCTTGGGTAAGGAATCTACACAATCTACCATAATTCCACTGAATGTTTCATCAAATGCAGGAATAGGTTGCAGATGAGCCTTAGGTATCTTCTGATTGGGTTTTCCTACCATTTGACAAGTATGACAAGACCTACAGTATTTGGCAACATCACTTTTGATTTTTGGCCAATAGAAGAGAGTCAAGATCTTGTGATACATTTTATTAATCCCTAAATGACCAGCCAAAGGAGTTTCATGGGCCAAATTAAGTATTTCCTGTCTGTAAGGTTTTGGAACTACTATTTAATAGTTCACTGACCACTCATCACCAACAGGTACCTCGGAAGGTCTCCATTTTCTCATAAGAATTCCATTTTTAATGAAATAAGAGACAGGAACTTCAGTGGCTTCAGTCTCATTTATAACCCTTTGAAACAAACAGGAGATCTCAGGATCTTTTTCCTGTTCGACGACAAGTGACTGTCGTTTATCACCCTGATTAAGAGAATGAGTTATTAAGAGAGAATCACTATGATCAATACCTTCTGATTGATCTAAACCAAGAGTAAAAGTGATCTCATCAAAAACCTGACCTATACAAGCGCCAGTTGAAGGAATGCTGCCTTCTGTAACATCACTCTCAAAAACATCACCCTGATTAGAATAAAGAGAATGAGTTGTCAAAAGAGGATCACTATGATCAATACCTTCTGATTGATCTAAACCAAGAGTAAAAGTGACCTCATCAAAAACCTGACCTATACAAGCGCCAGTTGAAGTAATGCTGCCTTCTGTAACATCACTCTCAAAATCATCACCCTGATTAGAATAAAGAGAATGAGTTGTCAAAAGAGGATCACTATGATCAATACTTTCTGATTGATCTAAACCAAGAGTAAAAGTGACCTCATCAAAAGCCTGACCTATACTAGTGTCAGATAAGGGAATACTGCCCTTTTCAACTTCATTCTCAAGAGCTTTCTTTACCATAGCTCTAGTAACCGTACAAGCTTGAAGTATATCGGGGATTTCTTTTTCAATTGGATCAACTTTCTGATCCAAATTAGGCTTGTCAGTTACAAGTGGATTAACCACAACCTTGTCTCCAGCTAAGTCGTTGCCTAGCAATAAATCTATTCCCTCAACAGGTAAAACCGAGACCGTTCCGATTGTCACAGGTCCTGATACTAAGTCTGATGACAAATTTACACAATGGAGAGGAACATTAACAACGCCGCACTCTACTCCCTGAATAAGAACACTTTCATTAGAAGAAGACTTCTCAGAAAAAGGCAAAGTACCTGATAATAAAAGACTCTGAGAAGCTCCTGTGTCCCTTAAAATTTTAATAGGGGTGGGATTGGCCAAATCACCGAAGAGTGATATAGAACCTTTCGATATGAATGGTTCATAATTCTCCATAATAAAATCAGACCTGGGTTTACTAGACTCAACAAATGTATTGCTTTCAATACATGACTGTGACCTTGACCTCTTGGAAATAAGAGCATTTGGAACAGGTCTGTCTTGATTCTGATGCTTATTTTTTAATTTGTAGCAATCAGAAACAACGTGTCCTTTTTTCTTGCAAAAGTTACACGTCGGAAGAGACAAGGATTTAGAATCAAACTTCTCTGAAGTCTGACTCCTGAAAGTTGTGTTAGTTTGAGTTTTAGAAGGGCTTGAATTAGGCGCAAATACTTTTCTGCCAGTAAATTGTTGAGTAGAAGTCTTGTTAACAAAAGGAACTTTATGTGTCAAAGAATATTCGTCAGCAGCTCGAGCAGCATTTTCCAAGGTTTCAATCTGATGCTCATCAAGATAAGTTTTAACATCATTATGGACACAGTTTTTGAACTCTTCAATTAATATAATTTGCTTGAGATTTTGATAATCTTGCTCAACTTTCTTGGCTAAACACCATCTATCAAACAACTGCTCTTTTTGTCTAGCAAATTCGACATGAGTTTGTCCAGCATCTTTTCTGTAATATCTAAATTTTTGCCTATAAGCTTCAGGGACTAACTCATAACCTCTTAAAATGCATTCTTTAACTACGTCATAATCACCATTTTGCTGAACAGACAGTGAAGTGTAAATCTCACTAGCCTTACCAGTAATTACACATTGTAGTAACAGAGTCCAATTCTCTCTTGGCCACTTTAAATTTTCTGTAACTTTTTCAAAATGAATAAAATATTTGTCTACTTCTTTTTCTTTGAAAGGGGCACTAATCTAATATTCCTTGCTAAATCAAAATTCTGATTTGAAGTATGATGGTGATTCTCACTTGCCAGCTCTAATTCTTTCATTTTACACTGATATTCCCTTTCTTCCTTCTCTCGCTCTCGTTCAATTTGTTTTTCTTGTAACCTTTCCTGTAAATCCAGCTTCTTAAACTCTAATTCAGATTGTAATTGTCTTTCTTTCTCCTCTCTCTCTTTATCAATCCGCATCTGCTCTTTTTGTAATTCAATTTGTTTCTCTTTCTCCTCTCTCTCAATCCGCATTTGCTCTTTTTGCAATTCAATTTGTTTCTCTTTCTCCTCTCTCTCAATCCGCATTTGCTCTTTTTGCAATTCAATTTGTTTCTCTTTCTCCCTTTCCTGAAACTCCAGCTTCTTTAACTCTAATTCCATCTGGAATTTTAATTCTAATTCCTTTAATTTTATGTCAGAGTCTGATGCAGACTTACTGACCGGAATCAAAGCACTTTGTTCCAAAACATCCTGTTCTACCAAATACTGGACCAAAATCTTTTTGATATCTTGTTTCGTTAAAGAAGCCTTCACTTCAGAAAGATCATATTTTCTGGCAAGTTGAACCAACTCGTCTTTTTTGAAAAGATCTAATTGCTCCTGGGTAGGATTAGAAAGAAATACTTCTACCTTAGATGTCATTTTACTACAAGCGTGTCAGTCTCACTAATGGTTTAAAATTTTCAAAAACTAGGAGAAATTCAAATTTAAATTCAAATTTATCTCAAATTTCAATCCCGAGACGATAGCCACCAATTCTATGTTACGTGCTTAGGCTCGAATAAGCAGCAACACAGAAAGAGTGAAAACTAACAAGCTTGTAAAACTTTAACAATGAATTTATTAAGTACAATTATTTTCATAAAATAAATAAACTTACAATTTTAGAGAATCAAATCCAATATTAATCCAATATAGAATTCACAAAATAATCCACTAATAGAATTGCAAGTCCTGATAAATAAATGTTCTAATAGTTCCAGGTTCGAATCTTGACGATGTAATCCAAAATGGCTGACAATGTCAAGTGGTACAGTTCTTGTTTTTAATCATCCAAATGAATATCATAAACATATGTCCTTTTTCCAGATAATTCTTCTTTTCCAACGAATTGACACAAAGTCCAAAATAATTAAACTCAAACAGATAATACACAACTTAATATTACAATAAGCCCAAAATCTACTAATGTTAGCTTCCAAAAATTCAGCTATATATAACTGTTCGTCTTTAGTAAACAAGTGATCACGCGCTTTTCTAGAAATTGATAGAAGGTCAGAGGAAGAGTCTACCTTCACCTAGTCACGTAATAATAGAATAATCCAGAAGAAAATAAGCCACTAATTACTAAAAATAAAAAGTTGTCCTTGAAATTAACCAATAATTTTAGAGGCTTGTTGACAATGTCTAAAGCAAGGTCAGGATTTAGGTCAAACAAGCCAAGGTCAAAACTTGTTTACAATTAGAGAATCTAAGTCAGCCTAGACTTTCTAGAATAATTTCCCAATTAATGGATATTAAACCCTAAATGATAAATTTGGATTTAACAATTTAAAATAAATAAATAAATTAAATCCAATAGCCGTAACAGTACTTTTAATGTTTGAGGTTTTGGTGGTAACATTGTTATGTTAGCAACATTGTTCACTTAATACTTTTATTTATAATATATTGTAACGGAATGTTTAAATGTTCTAAAGAATTATTATTTAATGATATTTATGTAATTTTTATTGTAAAAGTTGAATTCGCTACCAACTTCATGTTTAGATTTAATGATTGAAATAAAGTATTCTTTAAGTACGAAAGAATATTATCTAGCAATATATTCTAAATCAATATTCTATTTTAAAATAAGTAAAATGCATTTCTTTAAATTAATTGTTACATTAGCTATAGTAATTACATCTTACACTTTTGGCTATCTTGAAATTGATTGAGACTTAACTATTTGTATAATATTCTAAAATGCAGAAGTTATACGAATAAATGAAGTTGGAAAGCTTGAAAAAGGAAAATATAATATGTATTGCATGAACTTTTATTATAAAGATTTTATATGTGTTTCTAGAATGTAGTCAATATATTTGTGTTGTTTAATTAAATAAAAGTCAGTTCCTATCGACGAGGAAATAGATCTTCGCCTTATCATTTCAGTTGTAGCTGGTAGCTGGTGAATATCATTTCAGTGTAGCTGTCTTATCATCGTGGCGGCACGCTTTTAAGAGAGCCTGGATTCTTTCTTCTCTCTCTCTCTCTCTCTCTCTCTCTCTCTCTCTCTCTCTCTCTCTCTCTCTCTCTCCTCTCTCTCTCTCTCTCTCACCATGGATATTGACGCTCCTTAACATACGAGTAATTCCTTCTCATAGCAGGAAATGAGAAGAAGGTTATGAAAAGCTAATCACAACATACATAACAGAAAACTTTCATAACATAATCCAGGCTTATTTCCAACACTCATTATATTAATCAAACGCCTATCTCTGAAACATTGTTTTAATTCACGACCTATCTCTGACATACTTTTTCGTAATATTATGAGTATTTCTGAGACCAAATCTCTTAATATACGACTTATATTTGATACATTCTATTAATCTAGATCCTATCTCTGATACACAATCTCTTAATCTACGACCTATATCTGATACAGTATATTAATCTTCTGCGTATCTCTGAGACACAATATCTTATCTACGGCCTATCTCTGATGCAGAATCTCTTAATATATTACCTATCTCTGATACATTCTATTAATCTAGAGCCTATCTCTGATACACAATCTCTTATCTACAGCATATTTCTAACACGTGCTTTCGTAATCTACTGACTATTTGAATCAAATATTTTCTTTAAGACAGAATAGTGCAAAGTGTCTGTAATTTTATGAATTCTAAAGATCATGAAAAAAATTAAATTAATTAAATCAGCCCATTCTGACCCACATTCTCTTAATCTACAACGTGTCTCTGGCATACATTAATTTAATCCATTACATATTTCATATATAAATTATATTAATCTAAGACATATAAATCACACATTCTCTTAATCATCGGTCTGTCACTAACACACGTTCCCTGACACATTCTCTAATAATACGGCCTATCTCTTACACAGTGTTGTAATCTACATCATGTCTCTGACAACACTCTCTTAATCCACGGTCAATCTTTGACGTATTTTCTTAAGCTACGGCCTATCTCTAACAGATATTTGCTTAAGCGACGGCCTATCTCGGACACATATTTTGTTAAACTACGGCCTATCTCTGACAGATATTTTCTTAAGCTACGACCTGTCTCTGAGAGGAATTATCTTAATCTACAAATATACGGCCTATGTGTGACTGGTATTCTTTTAATCTACAAATATAAGGCCTATCTCTGACGGGTATTCTTTTAATCCATGACATATCATTAACACAGTCTCTAAATCTAAATCTTACATCAGACATACACTTTATTAATCAATGACCTAGTCACAGATACGTTCTCTTAGGAATTTTGGGTCTGTTTTGCTGACGATTCATGGGATGACATATATGGGTCTATGGTATATTTGTATACGCGCATAAAGGGAAAAACAGTAATCGTTCTATTTTTACTAAGAGAAAATGGGATATATGAAATACTTTTATAAATATACAAATATAAAATATTTCAAAAAAGACATATACATAAAATTATTTCATTAGTTCATTAGGTCGTGATAAATGCACCATATATATATATATATATATATATATATATATATATATATATATATATATATATATATATATATATATATATATGTATATATATACATATATATATATATATATATATATATATATATATATATATATATATATGTATATATATACATATGTATATATATATATATATATATATATATATATATATATATACATATATATATATATATATATATATATATATATATATATATATATATATATATATATATATATATATATTATTCTTTTAGCTAATGCATGCCTGACTTCCACACACAACACCTATTGCGATACGTTAATATATCTATAACGTGTTTCGTTTCGATAGTTTCAGTAGATATTTAAACGAATTTAATAAAACATACCTAATTATCTCATGGCAGACTGGTGCAATACTTGGCAACAGAAATGTATCCATGTGTGATGTTCAATAAAATAAGCAAACGTCATCAGAGCTTACAATATATGTCTGTTACCTGCTGTGAATGACACTTACGAAATTACAAGGGTAACTAGAGACGTTGACTTTAGCTACATCGTGACGTTTGATGTTTGTGACGTTATTAATCCAAATTGTAACGTATTTTGTAGTGTTAGACCGCTCGAGTGGCCTAATGGTTAGAGCGTCCGCTTCGGATGCGGCAGGTCGCGGGTTTGAACAGTAGCAGACGTGTTCAATCGATTTATCGCTAGTTGATCGTTCTAAGTTAGTGCAAGGACTGGTTGACCTGGTGTCAGTATAATGCGACAAGGAAGGTCATCACACTACATGTCTGCGCATGATGTCACAGTGCTAGACATCACTATGAACTGCCACACCGCGCATATCTTGGGGATACGACTGCCGAATTGTTAAAGCTACGTTAAAAATCCAAATCACACACATACACATACGCATTCACACACAAACACAGTCTTACTGTTGTTGCTATTACTCGTACTTGTGAACACATTTGAGATGATTAACCGTTGTATTTTGGATGGTGATATTTAGAGCGACTATTTTTTGTCACTCATGCTTAACACAGTTATATGTGGATTTCATTCCTAATGAAGAAGGACAAAGATACATACATACATACATACATACATACATACATACATACATACATACATACATACATACATACATATATATATATATATATATATATATATATATATATATATATATATATATATATATATATATATATATATATATATACATATATATATGTCACAAATCACAATGCCTGAGACAATCAAACTGGTGGTGAAAGGGTTTTGAGCCTTCTGGATAGCAAATCACCCATTAAGATCATCACAATACCGCCATTAATAATATCCTGACACTACCGCCATTTACAATATCCTCATACAACCGCCAGCAAGTCAATTTATATGGGCTTTCAAGGCGACTGTTGATAAAATATAAATCCGTGAATTCAATGACCAAGTATCGATCGGGGTTGTGTAGAACACAATCGGAATTGTGTGGGAATCCTTTCTTATATTATACTTGAACATTCGGAGGTTTTTAACGTGTGCACGTTAAACTGCTGTACAAACGATTGTTTATGTATTTTATTTGATTGCACCTTTATCATATGGAGTCGTGTCTATTAATCCTATTTGTCTCCACTTTCATCGTGTAGTATAGTGCCTAGATATCTGATTCGACTACACCTTCATCGTATAGTATCGTGCCTAGTTATCATATTTGCCTGTACTGTCATCGTGTAGTATCGTGCCCAGTTATCAGCTAGCACACATTGTATGTCGGGTTTTTTTTTACAGCTGAGGAACTTCTCTGTAGAAAACACTTTCTATTGGAAGTCATAAGAAATATTGTGTCGTTTACATAGCCCTTAAAATACTACGGTTTAAATTTCTGCACTGCATAACTTGTTAAATTCTTACTTTGTGATGTTCTTTACATTTATATTATTATTATGAATTGTGAATATATATATTCAGTCATTAAATTGAATCATATATATGCGCATTAGCAAATGAGAGCCGCCATAACCAATTTATACTTATGTTTACGGTTTCTGTTTTCCTCTGTCTCTTCTCGTACGACACCTTTGTAATACAACAACCCCAGACATTACTGTCACTTCGTACAAAGCTACTTGTAAAAAGTACATTATGCAATAAGGTGGAGTAAAAGAATGACATAGTTAGACTTTTATATACATACTTTGCACATTCCTTCCAGTTTAAAAATGTTGTAAAACAAGAGATCCATAAATGGAATAATCAGCAATCATCGAGAACTACGGAAATACGTCAGGGTAGTGAAGATATACATTTGATATCGGATCTGACATTTCGAGTATTTGTCTTCTACGGTCGATTTATATATTTGCTTGCAGTGGCTGATGTTCTGGCCTTAACGCCTTTAACAGCTTAACGGATGCTTTTCGTGACGGCCAGTATGATTAGTAAATGAAGAATCTTAAGACAATGACGACTTTAGTACTTGAAATTCTTGTAAATTCGAGTTACTATGATTTATACAAATAAGGGAGGCATCATGTACCGCAATTATTTCCAGAAAATGCAGAGTTGTGTCCCTTGAACATTTTGCGATTATTACTTGAAGTCGATGTGTATCTAGAGAAAAGGCATGATCACCCGATAAACACACAACTGTTCATCAATTTAATAAAGATTGATATTTGAACAGAAATATATGTATTAAGTGAAGACACATACATTCATAGAATGAAATAGTTTTACTACAAGAAACGAAATATTCTCATACAATTGACCCTTTCAATGACCACACACAAATAATATTAGTAAAATCGTTATATGAGAAACGAATACATAAACTCATCTAATGATCACATACACAAATTAAAAAGAAAGAGGAGGCGAGAAAACGTCGACAATGACGTCACTCAACCCAAAAGAAGCTGAAACAGTTTTTTCTTCTATTTTTAGTAGCAATGGTTTTTCAAATGTGTAACATCGGCCTAACTTAAGGTGTTTCGGCATCATTTGTGTAAACTCCGAAGATTAATTCCATGATATGTTTTTGTCCGATTTGTCTAATCTGATGGAGCTGATTTTGAGAAGAATTTATTTGATGTTATTTTAATTAGTGTAACGTATTTGACGGCATATCGGCAATTTGCATAATTTAGAAATAGTACCAGTGTGCTCTGGTCATTAAATTTAGTAAAGGTAACAGGTTAACTTAGGAGGAAAAGCATCCAAAATTTAGCGATTTGAAATAGTGCACTCCTAACATGGAATTAAATGCAGTCGAGTTTCAGCAAATAGTAGTAGAGAAACCTTTCTTAGTATGACGTCATTTTTGCAACACTATTTATTCTTATGTCAACCGCTAATAAAGTTTTTAAATTGCATGATCATAAATCTAACAGTGAACAATAAACTGCGCTGTACGTTGCGGAATCAAAACAATATCTGGATATCTCGAACTACAGAGAGAGAGAGAGAGAGAGAGAGAGAGAGAGAGAGAGAGAGAACGTAGTTCAGCTTTACAAATACACTAGTTCATCTGTGTGTGTTGTGCCATAACGAATGTTCATAAAAGAAGCAGCCCCTTTCTCGCATAGCAATTACTGTGAAAAAAGGTAATCTTCGTTAAATTCCAAACAATAGTAATAAAAATAGTAAGAATAATGATGATGATTATTATTATTATTATTATTATTATTATTATTATTATTATTATTGTGTAGTAGTAATGGTACTGCAGCTGCCAATGATGATAATGTTATTTGCAGTAGTAGTAACAATATGATTAGTATTAATTAATGGCTGTATTTATTCTTCGTTTAGGTGCTGGTATTGTAAAGATATTTTTAGTTTTGTCCTTCTTCTTGGTTTAGGGCATATTAAAATCCTTTCCGCTGAATTTCTTTTTATTTCTATTTCTTTATCGCCTAATGATTGGGTGTAAAATTATCAGATAATTAAGTGCGAGTGATAGAAAAAACACTAATCCTCATTATAAGGAAATAAAAACCAAAAAAAGGAGAAAAATGTGAGGATTGTCTTTCCTGGAACGAGCGATAAAGAGAAGAATAAGTATAAACATTACGTTACGATGCGCAAGATAAACGTCATAAATATCTAACGTCATAACCTCGCTAAAGGTAACAACCCTGGTTACGGTTGTCAGTTAATGTGTCATTCACAGCGAACAGACGTTTATTGTTAACGCATGCAATTTTTGCCCATCTGATGAAACTTACGTGATCAATGGATTCAATTCCGGTTCCAAATATTGCACCATGCCGCTGTTAGAGAATTGTGTAAATTTGGGGAAATTCGTTTCAATCTCTAAATAAGATATTACTAAAGACCATGCCATAGATGTGCTAACGCAATGTAACATGAGCAGTGTGGGAAAGTGAAGACATAGCGTTGGTAAAGGTATGTATATATGGATATAATAATATGACATGTCAGTACAATACAGGTTATGTAGTGCCAAATAAACGTTGGGATATGCAAAACCAACGTCAGAATCCCCAATGTGAATGGGATAAAAATGTTATAGTGAGCACTGTTCTACTGAGTGGTGCTTCAAGGATTTCAAACATGTACATAATTTATTTATTTTATTCATCGAATTTATATTTTCTAACTCGATTGTCTCCATGCAGTTCCTTATATTATCACCTTATACGCGTGTTAGACCAAACTTTAAAGTGTTAACCAGCAGCGTGCTCACTGTTGTGCTAGCACAAGAATAAATCACGATTATTCTTTGCACTGGCCTGAGGAGAATTAAAACGAGAGAAATATTATGAAGGATAATAATGGCTTCGAACGCACACAACTCCTGCGAGACATTGGCTACTGTCGCCAGCCTACACCTGAACCAATGCTTTTGTTCCAGACCAACGTACAACAACAAACATTGTTGATTGAAGATCAGTTAAATTTGTATTTGATCACGTGCGGACCCGTCTCCGTAATTAGATATTTCCTTCCCTGTAAACCTCGGCAGAAAAAATATTTTCTGCATCCAATGAATGCAATATCGGCTTCAACTAATTCCAGAGAAATGGTAGAAGAGTGGGAAAATATGCCCTTACTTTTTAAAGTTAATGAAAATTATCGAATTGCATGGAGCTTGCACAACAGTACAATATGAACTACATTACTCTTTATGTGTGAAGGATATATTCTCGCCTCCACAAATATGGATGCCGTGTTGATGTTTAAATTTCATTCAGTTTGAAGCGATAAAAAGGTGATGCTGTTAGCAACAGGATAGATTGGTGGCAATCGATTTAGAATTATAAATCAATGAATGAAATGACTAACGAAAGTTGCGAGAGCAGCAGAACATGTATAGTTTATTATCTTATGCTAGTCACCATAATGCTAGGTACCGGTAATACACTTACCGATTTCTCGGAAATCTACCAAAAACCGGAACTAGTTGCAAATAACGAGATTTGTCTTACACTGAATCAAGCTACAATTCAAACTGGAGAATAACTCTACAAAAAGTAGCATGGATAAGTGGTACCTATGTCCAATCATTTAATTACTATATACACTTAGTATGAAATAGTGGTACTTATGTCCCACCATTTATTTACTCTTATAACCATAATATGGAGGAACGGTACCTATGTCCGGCCATTTTCTTAACTACATGTATATAACCCTGCTATGGATATATACCCCTGGTATGGAAGAATGGTATGGGTGTCTCCATTTATTTACTTAAAGGCATATATAGTTCATAGTTTATATTAGTTATTAATCTTTCAAGCACGTCTTGTTATGTTGAGAAGCTTTCCAAATATTATATTTTAAATTCATACCATCATGGTACTGACTTCTAAATATCTTCTTTAAAGTTCTTTCTCGGTATTAGTTTACACACTCTTGTAGTAGTTTTCAATTCCACCGAAACATCCATACGAAACAAGAACACTGGAAAATGCACGAATTGTATTGCGTGTAATACCCGATATCGTCGATTTTAGGAACGTTATCATGCAAAAAGTAGGGATGGACAAATGATGTCGTATTTGTTTTGCTAGCAAATGTATGTTGAAGACTAATCTTCTCGCGTTATATCAGAAGTTATAGTCAAGGAATGCCCTCCGAAAAATTTAGGTCGTCTTTCATATCAATAGACTTCATTTAGTGTAAGAATACAATTATTCCCTTTTTAAACCGCTATCAACATAAATAATAGCTGCAACCAATGTGCATAATTGATAGTGTACTGTGTGTGTTGCTGATTCTAAAGTACGTTTCGTTTATGTGTTCCTCCACGAAAGGAAAAGTATTTTGTGACGAAGTATTTTCTCACTATAGCCAGTCACGGCATTGGGAGAACAAATACTATTGCAACATCTAGTCTGTAAGAGAACGTTACATTGTAGGGCATACATTAGGTAAGTTCCCTTCCACTCGATATGCAGGGTTCCGACATGTCAATCAATCTGGACCAGTCAGAAATAGGCATCGAATTCAATGCGTAGTTAAGCGTTGCAATCCGCCACATTTCCTCACAAACGTGAGACTACGATTGATTAGTTTCGTATTATACTGCAAAGTAATTTGAAAGATTACGCAGAAAATTATTGAACATTTATTATAAAATGGTTTGTCGTTGTAATTGGGGCACATGCGGTACAAACTGTGGTTATTAAGAACGGATTCAAGCTGAAGTTCGGAAACGATTTTCCGAATCCAAACACCTATATAACAAAGATACATTATTTATTATCATATTTCACGCATAAACACACAAAACTGTTTTGAAATGATAATATTGCTTGTTGTGCGGGTGAAAATGTTGAAAATACAGAAAATATGTGTGTGCTTGTTTGACGTTTTGTCTTTTTATTACAATGGATATTTTGGAAGTTAAATTTGGAATATTGGAATCCTGCATCATGCTGACATTATTAAAATTATTAAAGTTAATAATTTCCTTGTAACTGTTGTCAGGTTGACAACACACCGCCCTTTACTTTAAATTATGTATTGGCTTTGATTCTATCGATCTATAGTCTAAATATTTGATTTTGGCATCAATTATTTTAACTTTTTGTTATGCAAGTTTATTGTTTTCATATTTATTTTAGCTTTTTGAATGGATTAAACTTGAAAATATAAACAGCATCGAACTATGACCCTCTAGTTTTTAAAATTATGTTCATGCTGACTTCAAATCAAACCGATCTCTTACAAATTATTGATTTTATAACATATACAAATTGTTATAACATCCAAAATGTAAGATAAAACGGGTCATACTAATTAGCAAACAAGGGTAAAAACTGATTCATGTGTGTCCCTTGTCAGCATGCATGATGTGTGTCCCCTGTCAGCTTGCATGTAGTGACGTATTTCTAGTGTCATTATTGTTTCTTTCTTTATTAAAAGATTATGGATAATGATCATTTTACATGGATGTCATACAATTTCAATTAACTGAAGTTTTATTTTAATTTTTTATGACAATATTAAAGATATACTATAAATTCTGATCCACAATAAGTAGGTCTATCTTTGAAACAACAGACAGATGTTGATTGTTTGTCCTCTTCTAGCAAAACATCATCTTGAAATTTGTCATGGATGTTTCTGATGCTACTGGATCTGCCATTTTCACGACAGATTTTGATCCCAATCAACAATAACTAACCTATGAATATTATCGTTCTAACTAGAAACTATCCATTATTTTTTGGTTCGTTTGTCTGTCTGTGTCCTGCTATATCCGCCTCTGCTTTATTTCGCAATAAATTTCATTAGAAGTATCTGGGTGAACTTAATATACGTCAAAATGTAGGCTGACAGTTGACTGCCTTTATAATTTATATTTGAAAAGTCTGATTTGACTATATAGTATATAATATATAGTCCAATCTAAACATTATTGTTACCTTTATAATTAATATTTGAAAAGTCTGATTTGACTTTATAGTATATAATATATAGTCCTCTCTAAATGTTATTGTTGCCTTTATAATTAATATTTGAAAAGTCTGATTTGACTTTATAGTATATAATATATAGTTCTCTCTAAATGTTATTGTTGCCTTTATAATTAATATTTGAAAAGTCTGATTTGACTTTATAGTATATAATATATAGTCCAATCTAAATGTTATTGTTGCCTTTATAATTAATATTTGAAAAGTCTGATTTGACTTTATAGTATATAATATATAGTCCAATCTAAATGTATTTGTTTCCTTTATAATTAATATTTGAAAAGTCTGATTTGACTTTATAGTATATAATATATAGTCCAATCTAAATAGTATTGTTGCCCTTATAATTAATATTTGAAAAGTCTGATTTGACTTTATAGTATATAATATATAGTCCAGTCTGAATATTATTGTTGCCCTTATAATTAATATTTGAAAAGTCTGATTTGACTTTATAGTATATAATATATAGTCCAGTCTAAATGTTATTGTTGCCTTTATAATTAATATTTGAAAAGTCTGATTTGACTTTATAGTATATATTAGTCCAATCTAAATGTTATTGTTGCCATAACGTCACAAAGTTTGCCTGATACGAATGAGAATGCTTCAGAATAATTTTAAAACTCTTTCGAAAATTTTAATGACTTCCACAAAACGGCGCATTTGCCGACTAATTGACCGGGTATTTGTCAAAGTAATTTTGCGAAGAAACTTAATATAGTCGATTTTTGTTGTTATAATGGTCATGATACAATTTAGAGAAAATATATATTGATCTACATATAGCCTAGCAACTCTGTTCCATACTTTTCTATAGATATTTTGAAATGTAACATCCTGAGAGATTGCGGTTGTCCGTGTTTTTATGTGATACTTTTCCAAAACTGTTGAAGTTAGATATGCTGTACGTGTGAATACGGTACAGGATGAATTGGAGACTGGTCCTGGAATTTGTAATCACTTCCAATCGAATAGGCTAGATAGCGGTGATTCGGTTTAAGTAAAGCAATCGAAAGCATGGGGACATGCTTGTCTGGTTACATACATACATACATACATACATACATACATACATACATACATACATATATACATACATACATGTCTTTACTTTCTTTAAAATAATTATATAATTAATCCTTCTATGGTAATGATCCAGATTTATATTTAAGAATGCACATGCAATTCAAATATACAAAATGTGAAGAAAAAACATTATTTGATTATATTGAAATTTTGCTTATTTCCCGTTAATTTTGAGCCACACAATAAAGCAAAAGCGATATAGGCAACATATGCAATTAACTACACTGATGAGGGATGAAACGTTATTATTAGCCTCGTACACATAATCAAATGATTCAACCATAGATTACAACTAATAAAAATTGGAAGATAGGGGAAGATAAATGGTCTAGAAAGAATAAATAAGAGTGATAAAATAAAAGCAACAGTTTGACCATCTTCGATTGAGATGAATAATAATAATAATAATAATAATAATAATAATAATAATAATAATAATAATAACAATAATAATATAAATTAAGTATAAAAATGACTTTCTTCATCATAATCACCTTCATAATATCATATTCTAGATATTCACGCTGTTTGTTTTAATATACATCTAGCTTGTTTCAATATACATATAGCTTGTTTAAATATACATATAACTTGGTTGAATATACATATAGTTTGTTTCAATATGCATGCACTTTATTTCAATACAGATATAGTTTGCTTCAATATGAATGTAGTCTGTGTCAATATACATATAGTTTTTTTTCAATATACATATAGTCTGTTTCAATATGCATGTAGGTTTTTCAATATGCATGTAGTTTATTTCAATATATAGTGTATTTCAATAACATATAGTTTGTTTCAGTATACATGTAGTTTGTTTCAATTCACATTTTGTTTGTTTCAATATACATATAGTTTGTTTCAAGATAAATATAGTTTGTTTCAATATACATATAGTTTGTTTAAATAGAGTATTGAATTACAATATCTGGAACATTATATTATTTTTAATATACTACTTTCTTGTATTTGTACTGACCTACTTTCAATAACTTTTGAATGTTATATTGACTTATAGTTGTAATGGCCTACGATTTCAATATGCAACTTTATTATAATTGTCATGACCTGCTTTCAATATACCTTGTATATGCTACTTTGTAAACTTTTAACGATATACTTTCAATACGGTTGGTAAGAAATATATTAATAAAAAAATACAATTACAAATGGATTTCACAACTCTTCACTTTAAAAGGCCTGTTCTTAAATGTGTTGCCGCGCAGGTTCTATTAAATAAATATAATATATTTAATACTCTTCTGTAATAACTGCGCTATATCATGCAAAATACTTGTGTGTATAGTGAATTATTTAACGCAAAGCACTTGTCTCGTCTGTGAATAATGAGATATTTCATCCGATGTTACGGAAACCTTAAATGTAAATTATTTAATTGACAAATATTTCCTAAACACATAGATAGAATATGATAATCATTGGTTCAATTAATATGAATCAATGACATTTAATTATAAGATTTTATCCGTAACCAGCTTTAAGGCCTCAATAAATAAAAATTTTATTTCAAAGTTTTGCTGAAAGATTACTTTTTGTAATTTTGTGAACGACATGACGTATGTATAATTAAAATGCGCAAAAACAATTCATTATACAATGCACTAGCTTGCCCCTTTGACTTTCAGGTAAATTTTAATTTTTAATTGTCAAAACGTAACTAATCAGACAAAGTGTTGCATGTGACAATCGAGTTGTCTCCCATATAACTGTTGGGAGGTTAAGCCTTACTGATAAAACAGCACGTTTTATTTTAAATTAAACCTAAGCTTAAATTAATAATATTCGTTAAAGCGTATTTCGCTTACCTTTTATTCTAAAAATGACTCTTGGTACAAATATGTATGGACCTGGATTTTCCATGCTCATTATAACACATCCAGTTAAATTATTTCTATATTTGAACACATTAAATATTCATATAAAGTATAACCTTTACACGCGTCTAAAGGTAGTTGGGTGGTCATAGTAAAAGGTCTTCAGACATCGCTCACACCTCTCATCTCAGTCCATCTCTCTTGCTCACATCCGTTCATGTTTCCAAAGATCTGAAAGACTTCTAATAGCTCTAGACATCAGGTACAACATGTACAAGGGAAATACATTTAAAAGGGCACAACCCTATCATATTGTTGTCTTTTGGTGGAGTTGTTTATCTTCAAGGTGGTATATAGATTTTTACATTCATTCACATCGATTAATTTTTTCTCGTAATTTAGCGTGAACTAATTTATTTTGGTGGGGAAGATAGTTTTTCGTGTTTTTTCACGTTTGCCATTTGTGTTTTTAAGTATCTGTAACAATTGTAGCCATACAGTGTCTGCAGTGTGACAAATTATAGTGATGTGTAGTAATTGGGAATCATACCGCAGATATGTAACATCATGTCCCACCCTGTCACATCATCCTAACCCCAGGACTTAACACTGACCTCTTAATGCTGAGCGCCAAGCGAAGCAGCTACTAGTAGCGATATTTTCTATACATATGTTTTATTGTTATTACTGTCATTAGTATTATAAGTAGTAGTAGTAGTAGTAGTAGTAGTAGTAGTAGTAGTAGTGGTAGTAGTAGTAGTAGTTATGCTACATTTTTCTTTTCTCTGAAACTCGGAACCAACTGTAATAGGGTATTTCCCTATGTCTCTTATAGCTCATTTGGTCCATAAAAGCTTCCTGTCCCAAAATCCTTTGTAATTTTGTAATTCCCAAAATAGTAAATTTTCCCGCCAAGCTCGAATGACGTCGGAGGATCTTCCGCAAGATGGTTTAGCGACTACATTTTAGTTCTCAAGATACTAGAGTTAAGCTTGCGATTCCAATGGTGACCACGCCTTGCTCAACTCCGAGTCTATGTTGATTCACAAATCGTCTAAATAATTAGTAGATATTGACACCTCCCCGGCAGCCTCCCAAGGTTCGATTGACGACCCCCACTTGATGGTCCGTTGAAGTCATCACCGGCAATTCAACACTTCCTTGTGAATTGCGGTGTGACCATATAAGGCGCCAGTCACTAGTTCATTTGGCCATGTTACATATACTGTCTTTGACAATTCATTGTTGGCAAGGCTGACTCGTAACATTTATTAAGCGGGATTATTAGCCTCAGGGCCTAGCATATAGATGTTGCAATCTGGTTATTGTTCCTTACTTACTACGTGACCCAACCCTTCCGCACATTTGAGAATAATATTGGGATTTTATTTCCCTATATTTGCTCCAAATGCAAATGTGCGTTACACACGCAATAAAAGAAAAAACATAGCGACGCAACAGGCTTACTACGGACACGATTATTTACACAATATACGTTTATTAAAAGGGATATGTGCCATTCCTACTCATGAAAAAAGCGCTTAATTTCTCTGTTCTTTTTATATATCTGATCTGCATCTGGTACTGCTACAAGAATAGCTTCCATCACATCAAAGCGTCCATTCGTCAATTTTGCCTGCGTGAGATAGGAGAGTAATTGGTGGTCGGCTTCCAATATGAACTTGCGCCAATACAAGTACCGATCGAACCGTGATTTTCCTAACACGATTCCGATGCATTCTCTCTCAGATAGGGAGTAGTTCTTCTCGGTATTAGACAATTTTCGACTGCGGTGCACAAAAGAAAAAAACCATCCCGTCGTGCTCTTGTAACGGTATTGTTTCAAGTCCTGTGTCGCAAGCGTCAGTGTGAAGCACGAAGTCTTTGAACAGATCTGGTAGGAGGACAACCGCATCGGAGGTAAGCTTGTCCATTAGAGTTTTTAAAGCGTGCTCGCACGCAACCGTCACATTGCGTGTCATACGGTATAGTCGTGAGGTGTTTAATCGACATTAGTCGATTTACCTCTGTCATCACGCGACTCATGAATTGTATCTCTTGGTCAGTCAGGATCTCGTCTAGCACTCCGACTCTTGACCAAATCCCAAACAGTGCTTCAGGGATTGTTTCTCAATTAATATTACGCAACGCGACGGCGTCCGGATAGAATGTGTAGCGTAATCTACGACTGTTAGAATATCCCGATTTTTGTGCAACGACGCGGGTGTTCTCAGTCCAATTAAGTTCATCGCGCGTCGAAATGGTTCATCGATAAGGAGGTTACTCCCCAAAGGGATGGGTCGATGATACGTTTTTGGTGCCATTCTCTAACACTTGTCACATGAGATAAAGAACCGCTTGACCCACGGCCAGTAAAATGCTTTGACAAGACGATTACGCGTCTGGGCAATTCCCATGTGTCCTCCCATGATATTTTCGTGCGTGAGTTGTAACATTTCACATCACTTATCTTTCGGTATGATGACTTGCTTTAATTGTTTGCTGCCTTTCTTGGCGTGATGGTTCAAGTTCCGTTTCTGGTATGCGAACTTCACCGCGTCATTTATGGTTTACTTCTCGGTTTCCTCTTCAGCGTATTTTTGCAACTGCACCTGAGTCGCATCTTCCTGTTGAGGTTTCCTCAATGTGGCCGGAAATAGATTATGGGCCGGTGTCAACTTAACTTCCATCGGAGTTGGCTTCTTCTGTCGAGTCTGGAAGCTGGTTTCCAGAGCACGCACCGGCATCGGTGTCCAGTTTTGGGGTTCGGTTGCGGAAAGACATAACGTAGTTATCTGTACCATTCGGTGGTCGATGAATGGTCCTGCGCGTCCCAACAAGGATCGTAAAATTTTAACACTCTGAAAGAAAACATCTGGATAAATATAAACAATTATATCTGGCGTAGATGCAAATAATGCCTAAAATATCAACACTAAAATAAATCTGAAACAATAAATGTAAAAGTACATTTTGTCCATCATACATGCTAATCATTCTAATAAATATTCATGTTAAAACATAATTAATTCTAAATTAGGTAAATCAGCATGTTAACCTCAAATGTAGAGATTATAATAATTCATCTGAATAAGCCTAAACGCAAATTAATAAATAATATAGCTGTACTTAAAGATGCATCCTATAGCAAATAATCGTGTTTAATTGTAAGATCACGTAATTATTTTTGGCAATGATTTATGTTTTGTTTAGTACGATAAATATGACTATTTAGCAAAATGTTTTAATTTCCAGTTTAACATCATAACTTATAACACTAATTTACTTGAGTGTTTTCTTGTCATTGGCTAGTTTGACGTTTATATCGTCACTGATTTAACATTTTATTAATCATGCTTATATTTATAAGAAATATTTCAGCCCGGAATGATGTTATTTGCATAATATTGTAAATGATGGAAGAACCGTTGGTAACTGTTTTTACATTTTACTTGTATGTGTTCTTTTTATTAACGTAGTTGGATTAGTTAGCAGAGAAAGTTACTTTTTACTAATGTTTTGTTAACACTTATCGTACTAATTTGTTTGACTAATTAACTTTTGTATTTTATTATTTGCTTTAGAGAGTGAGCTTTTATTATCTCTTGTATTTTAGTTTGGTGTTAATTTGTTTCAGTGAGTCTTTTTTGTCAATAATGTTCGTGTTTCTGCTACTTTTATCGTGTGATCAGTTATTTATAAATTAGTTCATGTTAAGTTTTGTTACTTTATTTGAATATGCGTCTTTAATTTTTTTTTTATCATTTATCTATTTTTAGTGACGGTTCATAATTCGTATTGTTAATTTGCTTGAAAGGGGTACCTTAATTAAGTTTAGTGTGAAAATGTTTTAAAGTTTATTGGTTTTGGCTAGTGTTCATTTGTTGTTATATGGTGGTTTTGATAATTTAGTTTTGATGTGTTCAGAACATATTTACTTTAGTCTGGTCTTCATGAGATGAATCTGTTAGGCGCATAAAATTGCATACAATATATAAATAGATGTTTGCGTATGTGTTAAACAATTTTTAATAATAATTATAAAAATAAGGCTTACGTATGGCATTAATTTCTCATTTTCTCACCAACAAACAATATTCAAAGCTAGAAAGAAATTCAGGACAGATTTATTCGATATTTTCTCATACTCATTTTATCAGGATAATATATAACGAAAATTATGTTTCTTTACCAATTTACATATTACATAGTTTTACTGTTATTTGAAAGGGTAACCTTCATGTCGAACAAGAAAAGATGGCATATAAATTATTAGACAATGTAGTATATTTCTTGTATCCTTTGTTTCCCTTCGAGAGGTCTTGCTTAGCTGAGTGGTCTGAAGTACTCAACTTTTTTTTAATTACTGCCAGCTAACCTATGTCTCGTGGCTTGGAGTATCGGGCTCAGCTATTGTGGCTATGTGACACAGCTGCCAGATTCTTCCCGTGTTTCGATCGTTCTTATTGTGGTTTCCCTTACGGGTTTTCTCCATCATTTATACTGGCCGACATGTCTACCCTATTTTGCGCTAACACATGGCGGCAAATATATATCAACAGACCATAACAATAGCAAGATTCGTTCCCTTCTACAGGTTTAATTGCACAAAATAATTTCGTTACTTTTTGCAAACAATAAATGACTTGATTGTTAGTACACGCACATTTCCATAGTTTTATTATCCAATATTACTTGTGTTATGGCCGATGAATGTTGGACCAACAATTTGTATACCGATTTATATTGATGACATATTTGCCATGGTGTCTTTGTCAGTGTTCTAAATCATCAGTGTTCGCCTGTGTTTCATTGGCTGTGTTCTGTGTCATCATGATCTGCGTGGGATCTATTGCCTGTGTTGGAACGCTTTAGGTGTGACAGTGAACAGTGATAAGTACAGTAATCATGCAGGTTAAGTTGTTTACTTCATGAGAACATTTTAAAGGAAGGTTGTTTGGTTTTTGGTATTCTTAGATACGTTTTGAAGTGTGAAAGTTTTGGTTTAGGTACTCATTGACTTGAAAATGTTTTGGTCATGGTATTTTTGACATGGGTATCTTTATAATTTAAAGATTCCATTCTTCAGTTAAGCTCTTTGCATTTCATCTGATATTTAAAGATACAAAAATGCCAGGGTTTCTTTCTCAGTGTTCTATATCATCAGTATCCGCCTGTGTTTTATTGGCAGTGTTCTGTGACATCATTATCTGCTTGGGATCCATTGCGTGTGTTGGAACGCATTAGGTGTGACAGTGAACACTGATAAGTACAGTAATCATGCAGGTTAACTTGTTTTCTTCATGAGAACATTTTAAGGGATAGTTGTTTGGTTTTGGTATTCTTAGATACGTTTGGAAGTGCGAAAGGTTTGGTTCAGGCACTCATTGACTTGAAAATGTTTTGTTCATGGCATTTTTGACATGGGTATCTTTATAATGTAAAGATTCCATTCTACAGTTTAGCTCTTTGCATTTCGTCTGATATTTAATGAGACAAATATGCAGGTTCTCCACATTGGTAATCCTGGATTTTTGTAAAAGACGTTAAACACCTTATGTATTGCTAACAAAACTTCTAATTTCCGTTATTTTGTTAAATGACTGATGCGTTTCATTTTTGTTTAAATACTAGTAGTAATCAGTTTGACCTAAATTTCCATAATTACTATGTCTGATTCAATTTCAGTCACACTAGATGAACGTACTATAGAAGTATGTCAATATTCTCACAATTGCAAATGTAGACAATTCGAACAACTGCACTTTATGCTCTATCATAATTACGAAATAAAATATGGGAAGAAACACATCAAGTGATACTAGTGGTAAAGGACGATATAATTTGTAGTGTCCGTGTGTCGTAGAATCACATCCTGTCTAAACTTATATCATTCACATTTCCTACTGCCACCTTCCTTAAATTCGTATATTTTCTTCGTTGATAGCAGCAACTTTATATATAGTATTGTTAGCTTCTTCGTTCCTGTGAAACGAAAATCCGTGAAGATAAAATTATATTATTAATAGGGGATGGTCCTGGAATCGGAAAAGTACTTGCTGTCTAATTTAGCTATCTTGGATGAATTTTTATTTTGTGGGACAATAATAAGGACAGTAAATGGTTCCATGCTGCAACTGGTGCAGACATTCAACGATTACTATGTTTGATTCTCTTTCCGTATCCTGAAATATCATTGTATCCTCGGCTTTGACGCACTTTAGCATTTACTTTCTTCCTTTCAGACGTATACTCCTTTCATAGTGATGCATCTCATTTCATCTGATAAATAAGTTATATTAGCAAAGCGGTGTTTTGTAAGATGCCTCCTATTTCGTCCCATAGGTAATATATATATATATATATATATATATATATATATATATATATATATATATATATATATATATATATATATATATATATATATTGTCCATTAATTGTGATTTATTTTCATTTGAAAATGTACATACATATTTTGAACAGTGACTGCGCTTCGATGATTTGAAAATGTAAACACATATTGAACAGTGACTGTGCTTATATGATTTTGAAAATGTAAACATATATTGAACAGTGACTGTGCTTATATGATTTTGAAAATGTAAACACTTATACATAGAAAGTGATTGATGATTGTTCGTCAGTGATTTGTAGCTATATGGATCACACATCTAAGCAGAAAAGAATTTCGGTAATATTTTCTAAATCCAATCCCAAACCATAAATTATACTTTGTTTTTATATAATCGATATTAACATTCAATTTTTAATTGATCTATTGCATGATGTCTATAGAATTTAAATGCTTTTTAATTATTATATAATTCTTTATAAAACCTCTGCTATCTCCCACCACGCTTCTCAAGGATACTAGTAATAACATTATATTTTTCATTCAGATCACGTTACTATGGTACAATGTGTTACAGTCAATTTAATAATTAAAGCTGGTAATATACACGTGACTTTGATAATATAATTAATTTCATCATAATATGGTGTATTACAACGTTGTCTGTTATCAATTAGACAAACAAGACAATTATATGTTATCATAAGCTGATATAGTTGTGACAAACACTGTCTTAATTTAAACTCACTATACGATATTGAAAAGCATGTTAGTTCTCACCTATATTATTTATAAAGAAAAGCGTGTCTAAGTTCCTGAACTCTGGTCTTTTTTATATATAACACACAGGGTGTTACAATGTCATTTAATCACCGAAGATGGAATTCAGTTGAAACGGTCAACATATATCCTACAGTTTGCTTAAACGTCTTTGGTGGTTGTGTTAAAGATTAGATTTACCATTATATATACGTCATGGATTCTGACCCCGTTCATAAAATTGTGGAATCTACCGACAGTATGTCGGGCCATATACAAGAGGTTGCTAACATTGATAACAGTTGTTCATGACTATCTACTTTAAACTGGATTTACTAACCAAGTTATAATCTAATCTCCCTGTTGTACCACAATCAGCTGGATACCATCTTTTTAAGTCATAGCATCATCATCCGAAAACACTAGACAAAAGGATGAGGAATGCGTTTTCCGATATTTTCGCCAATCATCTCAGGCAAAGACGGTTTCTGGATGGACGAAGTTATAATCACCGCTTAATCGACTCCGTTCGCTTTCCACGTTGATTGTATTCAAACAAAAAATATTGACTTTTGCACAAAGAGACCAATTTCGATTGTTTTTCACCCAGGACGCCATTTCAAACATCGTTCTGTGAACTAATTGATTCGTTTATATATGAATGTGATGTCAAGGACCCAGACCACAACATTGCCTAGACGTAAATCATCGGGGCGGTTATATTCATTAACTATACGATAATTGTACTAGTATAAAAGATTCATTGACTAAAGTGCTTTGCTTGCACGTGATGGGTCTGGTGAGTCTGGACAGAGTTTATCGAGCAATGATACCAAACACAAAAGATGTAAAAGAAATACATGTATAGTAAAAACTGCTTGAAAATTAAAGTATTATTTATTTTGTACTTTTTCTACCATATACGGTTTGTTCTTCATCTACATCACGTCTCCGAGTAAAGTAGTATTATGTTATCTTTATATGCCTGGGGTTTTAACGTTACTCATCATTGTACCGGTCGACTCGACAGAAACAGTGTTGCATGAATGATAACCAAGACAACGGTCATACCAAGTCCACTGATAACATGAACTTAACTCACATGATATGGGCTTCCACGTGTGCTCTACGTGCGTTGATGTAACATACGATATAAAGGATGCGACCTTCACTTAGTTTATTCCCAAACGACGTGTGTACCCGTATTTGCGTGTCTGATCCTGTGAAATTTATTTTATCTATATTTACATCATACTGTATTTTACAAAGAAACAACATGAGTAAGTCATTATTGACTTTACAATGTGTTATATAAATATTCAATAATTATATAATTATCCCAATGCTTACGATTGGAAGTTTGAGTTCACTGTAATGGATATATTTGAACAACCTCATTTCCAGACGTCAAGCTAAAAAATGTCGAATTATTTTAATCAGTTAAACATAACTTTTCAAGTAAGTGGCGATCTTCCAATTGTGCGCCATCTTACATCATTTCGTAAAGTGTAAGTAGGGTGCTTGCATATGCGAACTAAGGAGACTGTTTTGGTGTGTTTTTGAAAAAGGCAGTTATATCGCCTCGGCAATAATAGGTTTACTTCACCTGCTAATATTTACGTATAAACAAACCAATCAACCGTACGCAATGCAAAGAAGGGCTGATTTTCATACTGCACAGGGAAACTCTTTCAAAAATTTGAGCTTACCATATGATCCGCACATCTATAACGGGTTGCATTATTTTACGGAATTCGTACGGAATTAGTAGCACCATTGTGATATCTGGCGGCAGCCAATCACAAAACTAAACCTCATACATATAATCACATGTAGTAAATACTTCAATGTAAAATATGGAGCCGTATTGGCAAGATAACTTTCATACTTTATAATTCCTATATTTTCACATGTGAAAAATATATCCGTACACCTTCACAAAATTATATCCTTATATTTTCACATGTCACAAATATAACCTTCACATCTCAAAATATTAGATTTGCCATCGTGCCGTGCGACACCTGACTATGTGAGCCTACAAAATGTGAACCTGAAACAAACAAAGGAGTCTTTATTTAGCTGAAAATTACAATAGTGAATGATTCCTGTAGAATAAATGCACAGTGCATTTTGTCAGGGTCAACATGGCGCGTAAACATTAATATGTTCTTCCTGAGGCATGAATTTAATGTTATTCAAGGTGAATTGCGGCAACATGACAAAGTGTAAGTCAAACTAGTAAAACATTAATGGGGGTCTGTGAGCATTAAAAACGGGTTTCATGAAAGATATTTTCCAGAACAGTTATTAATAAAGGCAGACTAGATATGATTATGATGATTTTTATGGGAGTGATACAAATGTTGCTGGTTGAAGTATCAATCTAGATTGGCCAAGCTAAATGAGATGTGTGTCCATACGAAATTCAGGATTCAAATTAATCTTGCTATATTAGTCAGTCCAAGTTTCTCTGTCGATGAAGAAAGTCTGAGGTGCTCTGATAACAATAAAGAGTACTCTTCCAGTTAAACAGCTTTCCAAGGGTCAAGGCGGTCTAAAAATATATGTGACCTGAAAGCAGAGTAGAAACAGAGTTATGTCTCTTTTGGGAAGCGAGGAGGGGGGGTGGGCTCTGAAATGAAAGGATAGTCTCGATTACATACGATTTGTTAACTGGTGTAGGTATGAAAGTATTGTTGAATATATTCATCTTAAATTCATATCTCGATTTTAGTTTCTGGATAGTTGTGCATGTTATGTGATTCGTGTATTATAAGAAAGGCATGCATTATTTAGCGATATGAATGAGTTCGGATTCAGTTGTTTTGTCTTTATATAAATTGTGTAGTGCAAGATTTCATGAATTTCCTCTGATACGAATTGTGTGAATATGTACGTTGGCTGTTTTAGATGATGCTAATAATTTATTTTTTTTTATGTCTGGAAATGCATGTCAATAAATTGTCAATTAAAAATGTAACGTAGTTAGTACATGGAATACAGTCAATTATTTCGTAAATAATTACGTTGTTTGTTCTCTTCAGCAGAGAATTGAGGTGTCTGTCGACTGGCATATCTCAGCTGGTAATTTATAACCACAGCGGGTTGTGATGGTTTATCTAATGATGTCTAATTATGCCATGGTCTCTTTAGGAATGCGAGAGAAGAAAGAAATACCTAAATGCATCTTAATAGGGTTGTGTGTATTTATTAGATGCGAAATGACCATAGATAATTATGCTGAATATCGATTGTCGATGTCTGAAGCAAAATCATGTGAGTATTGGCTGACCCAAGGCGAAGAAAACCTTGACGTATTTATCATGGGTTTTATGGTTTTATTAAAGGAAAAAGTACCTCCACACCTGTATTGCACAGTTTGAAAAGAGCAAACAAACTCTGCAATGAAGATGATGATAAGCCGAAGAGGTTAAGAGAGAGAGAGAGAGAGAGAGAGAGAGAGAGAGAGAGAGAGAGAGAGAGAGAGAGAGAGAGAGAGAGAGACAGACAGACAGACAGACAGACAGAGAGACAGACAGTGAGTGAGAGACAGAGACAGAGAGACAGAGAGATATAGATAAAGAGAGCGATGATTGAAGAACAAGAAACATTAGTCGAGAAGCACACCGTGGCACACATACACCCGATAGAGAGAGAGAGACAGAGACAGAGACAGAGAGACAGACAGGCAGACATATATATATATATATATATATATATATATATATATATATATATATATATATATAGAGAGAGAGAGAGAGAGAGAGAGAGAGAGAGAGAGAGAGAGAGAGAGACAGACAGACAGACAGACAGACAGACAGACAGATATATATAGAGATATAGAGAGAGAGATACAGAGACATAGACAGAGAGACAGAGATAGACAGACAAAGAGTGAGAGAGAGAGAGAGACAGAGACAGAGAGATAGATAAAGAGAGCGATGATTGAAGAACAAGAAACATTTGTCGAAAAGCACACGGTGGCAATCATACACGAGAGAGAGAGAGAGAGAGAGAGAGAGAGAGAGAGAGAGAGAGAGAGAGAGGCATATATATATATATATATATATATAGAGAGAGAGAGAGAGAGAGAGAGAGAGAGAGAGAGAGAGAGAGAGAGAGAGAGAGAGAGAGAGAAGGAAATCCATAAGGTTGTATCAGTCACATGATGATATTTGTTCTATCAGTACAACATAACGGCTAAATGAATTTTGTAAATCTATTTCTGAGAGCAAGCGTATTATTAAAATGGCATGTTCTATTTCATATTGTTTAGGTAATTTTTTTAACTTGTTTGTTTTACATGCAGGGACTAGTGTTATTCTATATCTCTGTACAGATCTCTGTTTCCCATCCAGTAATATCACATTTTATTTTATTCTTAGCTCGATCGGGCAATAACACCGAGATCGATCGTCTTTTAAAGAACAATAAACAAAAACAATAAGTAGAATGGGGAGATCACACATTTCCATTACCTATTGAAATAAACTAATCTTTGTTAAAGTAATTTGACGAGACGCCTTTCGCAAATTTCTGAAGTTATTTCCCTACTTCATTCACAACGACCAACCCGATGTGATGCATTATTTAATCGGACTTGCATTGTTTTCATACTGGGTCAAAAAGTATACAAGATGACATAATGTAGTTTAATGCGATAGATTAGGTAAACCCAATTCTACCACTTTCAGAAGTCACGTACTTTTTTTTATATCAGTCGGCTAAGAAAGTGGTGAGAATTGAAGGAAAAAGCGGTTTAGCGTGTTTGCCGAAGAGTGATATTTCAGTACTGTATACCTCGATTATGTAGCAAATTTATTATATAGTAAACGAAAATGTTAATTGTCTACGTTAATAACGGATACATTTCATCTTGTGGTACCAAACAATATATTTTTCACTTTGTGTTTTATCCATTCGTTCAAGTGTCATGTTTGTGGTCACACATGATAAAATATATATCCGGTATTCGCGTTGGAATATAAAATCTACTCTATGTAGTCCTCGAGAGCCCATAAACCAAAGGTTATTAAATGCACATAGCAGTCATATGATAACTCTAATATGTTTCCTATCAGGGGCCCCGAGTGACCGAGTGGTTTAAAGCGCTCTCCGTTACGGATCACTACCATCGCACCTATGTCTGCGTGGATTTGAGTCTCAGATTCTGCAAATGTGGGTATGTGAGAAAGCGTGCCAGTAGCTTCTCGTGGGTCGGTGGTTCTTTCTAAGGGGAGCAGCAGAGAGGGTGAACAGACCACGTTTTCAAGCAAAAATAAGGCTTCCAGATCATGTTTTCGAGCAAAATATGGCCTATAGACAACGTTTTCAGACAAAAAATAAGACTTCCAACAAAATCTCATTTAACCAAAAAAAACGTCTCTATTTTTGCAAAAACGGAGATTTTACGATTTTTTAATCAATTTTGCTCGCAACGATGTGGTCATCCACCCTCTCTGCTGCTACAGGTTAACAAAAAATAATAAATGATTTTAACCAAATATTTGATCCAGTCCTTAGGACTTTACAAACAAACTAATCGCTAACACCTCTTCTTGTAAATCAATCAGATTATTTGACTGGTCGGTGAGTTTGAAATTAATTCTGGTTAATGAATTATTATGGCATCGCATGTAGACAGGATTAATTGGGTTTTCAATAATTAGGAATCCTGGAGGAGCTGTTGGTGCAAACGAATAAAGAATATATCCCTGCTGAGCTTGATTTGATTGCTCTAGATTAATCTGATAGCTTCCTTCGATAACATCACATACTAAATTGAGCGCAATCACTGAGGATATATTCACGTTGAATGGAGCGATATGCCTACCGCCACCATCTGGATCATTATTATGTTTGAGGAGGACAGTTGAATCTGATTTTTGTAGCGCTTTGATATCGGTTTTAACAATTCTTGCTAATTCATCAGCGTTGTATTTCGGAAACTTGAAATTACGCAGATTGTCTTCTGTGATATTGTAATCGGTTAGGAATCGTTGTTTATTGTCGCTGTTGTCATTAATTATTGTTTGAATAATTAGTTCATAGATATATTCCATGTCCGATATGAGTTAATTTATTATTTCAACGTGTTTTTGCGATCTTGTTTTCCGTAGTTGTTCTAGTTGTTTGTCATATAATTGTTTAATCTCATTAAAATAACCACGGACGTCAGTTAGCGTAAATGAAATAGTAACAGATGAGTCGGTTGTTCTTTTAATGATAAAATCCCATTGCAATGTGTCTTTGTTGGTGAATATAAATCTATCGGCGATTTTTCCCTTTCTTATATCAGATAAATCATCTCGATAACTGGGATTGATTTCATGATATGATTGTACATCCGTGGTTAAGTCGGTGGTGGATTTTTCCGGTGGTAATTCAGGCCATCCTAGTACGGTTCTAATAGAACTCTGATAGATATCTACGACGTATCCTTCTGTGCTTATCTCAATTGCGGATGATAGTGTTGGTTCATGAACTGTTATAGCGATTTTTGATTCTTTTCCAGTAATCGATTTTATTCTACGCGCGAATTCATTATTGATTTGTTCGATTTGGTATGATCCGGTTGGTATCGAAACGACGTTCCAGTCTGGGGTTCCGTCGGGTTTATTCTTATTTGCAAACACTAAAGAATTATTGGGTTGTTGACCACCAAATGATTTTGATCTGATATTAGGCCAACTGTGATACACTCGTAGTTTTGCTAGCGCTATCTCCTTCACGGGGACTGGGCTAGGGAAATTCACACTAAACTCGGGTTCCGTTGATGTTATTGATATCATGCTTGTTTGTACTGGGTTCGTGTTCTCCACTACTCGTTGAAGTAATTCCATCGGTGTCGTCATTGTTATTATACTCATGTTGTATTTCTAATTTTGACACCGCGGAATCATAAATACTGACCATCACTGAGAACTCACAATCTGGTATGGTTGAGATTATTGAGATCATTTTGGTTTTTGGGTTTGTTTTTGGGTTCGTGTTTTCTGATTCCATCGGTGTTGTCATTGTTATTATATTCATGTTGTTGCTCTAATTTTGATATCGCTGAATCAAAAATACTGACCATCGCTGATAATTCACTATCTGATATAATCGTATTATCGAGTGACGACGATATCATCAGGGATAACTGCGAATATGCGGTTGATGCAATATGAAATTGAATTAAGTAATTCTGCAGTTTACTCTGGCTGCATGATGATATCTTTTTTGCTATCCCGGTTGATATACCCCCGATTGTAGCCACCGCAGAAATGCAAATTGGAACTACGACCGGGGCAATCATTGTAACCGATGCAAGTATTATTCCGGCGCCAGCGAGAACGCTTGACACCGAGTACATAGTAATATCAATTGCGGTGATTCTTCGTCGGTATTTTTTTATTTTTATTTGATACTCCTCAGTGAGGGTTTTGAGTCTAGTCTGAAATTCTCTGACTTGATCATAGCGACATTGAGTTGATGAAATCATTGTTATTTTAAAAACGCTAGCGTTTTCAATTATTTGTCATCGTTAGCGGGAATTGCTAGTACTTCAGCCGGAAAAATCATGTACAAGTTCTAAACACCAAATTATTTTTGTTCTAATGGTGGAGCTATTAACCGCGACGACATTAAAATCTAGTTTGCGACCATTAAAAATAAACGTCGCGGTGCCACCAGAGTAGGTTTTACCGTCCGCGATCATATTAAATTGATCTACAGAGATCCACGTTAGCCTGTAGATACCATCGATCCACGTCATCAAGGCGATATCATCGAAAATTGATCCGCCCAAGGGACCGATAGACAGCGTAGTATAAACGTCTCTTGTCCAATCCATGGTTCCATGCTCGACCGTATACACGATATTTTTAACTTCAGTGTCTAGATGCGGAATCTTTATCCTTTCAAAATTTTCTTTTAGTTTAAGAAGATCGTCGGAAATATCGAGATAATTTACCCTGATTTTGGTAGGATCTATTGTTTTTCCACTCTCCTCCTTGTTAGAAAAGAATGAAACCAGAAGTTCGTTGATTCTAATCCGTGCTTGGGTTTTAATATGGTTGTCGATGTTAGAAAATTTCGTCGTGATATCTTGGAGGCTACTGCCCTCAAAGGACTTATTAACAATATCGCTGGTGTGCTTTTGTTTGTCAATAGCGCTTTTAATTTCCGCGAGAGTCATGCCTGTCAACGATGTGGTTTCAGACACAGGTGTTCTCCCTAGAAATCTATCAACGATGGTATTAAGTGTTGTTTGTCTCACCATAAACATATTAATATCTTTGAGAGTCATCGTAGATGTAGGCGGGACACCAAAGAAACTATTAGCGATGTAGGCATTGTGAGTGTGCTTGCCAATAAACTCACTGATTTCAGCGAGAGTCATTCCTGCCACAAGCGGGTTTCCAAAGAACCTACCAACAATGTCATTAGTGGGTTTTTGATCTTCTATTAGTTTAGAAATCTCGAGATAATTTGCCTTGATTTCTGAAGCAGTCATCATCCTTCCAGCTTCCTTGTTAGCGAAGAATGAATTCAACAAGTCTTTAATTTCAGCGAGAGTCATGCCAACCACAAGCGGTGTTCCAAAGAATTTATGTACGACATTTTTGCGAAAAGAATTGTAACCTCGTATATAATCATCCAGCTCACGGCCGTGGGCGGTAATCTTGTTGTCTTGGGTGGTAATGATGCTGTCTTGGGCGGCAATCTTGTTGTCTTGGGTGGTAATCATGTTGTCGTGGGCGGCAATCTTGTTGTCGTGGGTGGCAATCGCGTCGGTGATCGTAGACACAAGTGCGCCTGGTTTAAGTCGTCCGTCGTTGGAATATAGCGCAATAGAGTTTTCAGCGGCGTCGCGCTGCCGTATCAAAATGTCATTCAATGACACATCACTGGATTTCAATTTACCCTGTTTGTCCTGAAATACAACTATTTCGTTCGGGTCAACATTTACTAAATTTAACGTCTCAGCGATTTCATCTTTAATTAATTTTTTTATATCCTTGACAGAATCAGGGGGTGCAGTGCCATCGGGTTTGGGTTTCAAAGATCTCCCCCAAATATCAATCATGTTATTGTAAAACTCTTTCTCTCTCTAAAATCGTTTTTGACGACTTCGTTGAAAAATCTTCGATTTTCTCCAGCGATTACTAGTGTATTCATTCACGACAACATGTGGTGGTTTTCCGCTTGGGTTACTCAAGGAGTTAGAAATAGCGTTAAGGACATTTAATACTTCGCTGCCACATATTGGTGGGTCAATCATCGTTTGTGTTGGTAGCGTAGAATACCAAGTCTTCATTGGAAGGGTTTTTATATAACGCATAAACTCTTTTGGTGGGGCTAATCCATATGAATCGAAATAGACAATCCCACGTGGATCAATAGCGTATGCAACCCAGTGAGTTCCAGGTCCGGTGCTGTTATCTAAATTAATGATTCCGGTTTCAACGCTGTTTGGTTGATGTGGTAATTGATCTTTCATAAAGACACCTCTAAAGTTTTTAATCGCGAGTTTTTTAGCAGCATCGAGTAAATCAAAATTGGACATGGGAACCATCGAAGATTTGGGAACCATAGGTTCCTCAATTAATAAACCGGTCCAAATCTTAGACCCTTTCCGCTGTACCACGAATACGGGGTTCCTGGTAGTCTTAGACCCTTTCCCCTTTTTTTATATCCTTTCCCAGTTGCCTTCTTTAGTGCCATTCCTGCTGCAGTACCAACGGCTCCTAACGCTGCCGCTTTAGCCACCGCTGGGGCTGCTGCTGCAATCAATGCTGGTATCGCAGCTAACAACGGGAATATACCGCCTGTTTTAATCATATTTTTGATAGCAGCCGCAGAAAGAGTAATCTGAACACCCTTTTCTGCTACTAGTGCATCATTGAAATGTTTCACCTGACGAGTTGTCAGCGATAGTTTATTTGCACCACCAGTCATTTGGTTGGGTTTCAACGTGATTGTGGTTCCACATTTTTTAGCTGATTCCGATTGCAATTTTTTTAATTGACCGGGAGTTAACGCAACACTAATAACACTATATGACATTATACATAATAGATTGATTCTAAATCGTTTACAATTTCAATTACATGTTTTCCACTGGTGCATCTACCACTCTCATTCTTCCACCAACACCTTCAAGTAGCATTGATTTATCACTGAGAATGACAGCAACCGCTCTATAATCAGCAATAGCACCACGAGTCACATTAGCTCTAAAATGTATATCAACAACAGATTGTCTCATCAAATCGAGATGTTCCAGTGAGAAGTAATAGATCGGATACAGATTTTTAAAATCATATTGTGATATTTGCAAACCAGTATCCACATTTTGATCGCGTGCCATAAATGACAACAGACGATGATAAACTCGTGCAATATGATTTTCTGTGTAATTAAGTTGTATATCCTCGGATGGTTCCTGCTGGCCGTTTATTCTCAGTGAGACGTCTTTCACACCTAATTGATCAAATATCATATGACTGAAACGTTGATCGCCAACTCGTGCGTTATCTTGTAACGCAATAAATATATGACGTGGCGCAGAAACGCCTTGTTTTGATGCTAGGTTCCAAGTGAATAACCCGTTGATATTTGATTGTTTAACATCTGTACTCACGGTTAGCCAACTTAGTAATGATTTTCCTCCTTGGTCCATAAATGATAGTAATCGTTCTTCTGCGGTGATTGCTGGAGTCAACACTGGCATCCACAATGATATTTTTGTTAAATTGACTTTACCGGCATCAGCATTTGGATTTGCATTGTCTGCTGGAATCCTCCAGATTGCGTCACTATCATCACTCTTTCGTACAAGCGATACTGTATGCTTCGCCCCGTAGATAACTTTTCGGACGTTTCTACAGAATCCAAATATATGATGCAGTGGAATCGCGCATGAAAATGATTTACGCGCTCCTTGCAACATTAAAATACGTGTTGCAGCTCCTAGATTGAAATTAGCATCGTTGTTTATAATCATATCTTCGGCATCAATATTAGCGGTGCCAGCATTATTCTTTGGTCGTCTTACAACAAATTGTTTTCCTCCAGCGGTATTTGTAGCATCTTTTGCAAACATCATAGAAGGTCCTGCTGATCTTGTATAATCATCAGAATATCTCGCTAACCCGATTATTGTTGTAGCCACATCAACATCGCGATCTATCGACTCAATTTCTTTTCCATCAATGAGATATTTTGCACTCTCAAATAACGCCATGATACCATTATTGACAAAACCGACTTGAGTACCAGCTGGATACGGTGCTGGTACAGCAGGAGTATCAGCAGCTGTTACAATTTCTCCTTCTACTTCAATAAACGCTTCAGCGGGTAGAAAGTATTTACTGGTATCATGGACTTGAAGATCAATTCTTGCTCGACTATTTGAGTCTATGGCATGATAGGCGTAATATTGATAATCGCGTACAGAATCATCCTTGCCAACTGGGGCGTCTATATCAAACGCTGGATCAGGTGACTTTTTGAACATTTTATTCTATTTATCAGAGTCTAAATCGCGATTTTCCATTTTCATCGTCGTAGTTTTTTAAAGCCACTTCCTGCTATCATATTTGCAATATTGCTTTGGTCGGGGGTTAAAACCATCGACGCTAATTTTTCATCTACTGCGTTATTTATAATTCTACTAACACTTGCAGGCATTTCCGCTGTAGACGGTAACGGTTTTGAAAATCCTTTGGATTTCATCCGTGATTTCACTAATGATGTTAATTTATTCTTCGCAGTTGAAAACGCTTTTCCAGCAAGATCTCCAACAGCACCAATACCCTTATCACGAATAACATCAATTGCTTTCATTCCTAATTGTTTAGCCAACGGCATCACTTTTGGAGCCATTCTCGCAAATAACCCTAAAATGGTATTACCTAAACCATCTCCGTAGTATGCTCTATAAACTGGAAACCGTGAATTAACTACGTAGACGGGGGTTGGTTTATCATGATTGTAGTGTATGATCATTATTTGAAATCAGAAACAATTTTTCAATTGACTTTTCAATTCAGTCACTATGATACCCACTTTCCACTAACTCGCCAATGAAATCTCGATATGTGCTGATATCCATGATACCACCCTGAAATAATGGTCTACAGATATCAGCTGCTTCATTAATTATTTCCGGTGAGTTATTTTCAGCTCGGAACCCTCCTACAAGAACCTCTAATCGTGATATATCACTGAGAACACTACCAGGACATACCCCACTTTGGGGTCCACTGGAATCTCTTAATCCACTTCCGCTATAACCAGTTGCTTCATCCTGTTTTTCTAAATCCGTTTCTTGTAAATAACTATCATCATCATCATCATCACGTGGTATTTGTTGTTTTTTAGGTGAAAAAGATATTTTCTTTGCAGGTTGCTGCGGCCGCCTTTGCGTTTTTAGTTCTTCATATTGATTATACACGTGATCCACCGCATTGATATATTCAATGTATGATGCACTATCGGTATCAATTTGACTTTTTTCAGTTTTGATTTTATAGAATATATCAGCCCAGTGAGTTATATTTCTAACATATTTATGATGTTCTGGTTTCAACCATTTTTTCTGTTTTCATAGGACGCAACAACAAGCGCAGGAATTTTTGCTGGATCAGTCTTATCAATTTCTGCTAAACCTTTCTCGTTAAATCTCACGCGTAAACCATCAACTGTTCTTTTTGATTCTATTTTTTGTACAGCCTGTTCTGTTTGTTTAGTTTTCGCTGCTATTTTTTCGAGTTCACCAATAACAGATTTTCCCGTCTCGGGATCATCCCCCAGTATAGCGCGCTCTACTCCCTTTGTTGCTGTTGTTACTGGTTTAAACAATTCTTCAGATCCCGCAGCAAAATCAGTCTGAAGACTCTGTCGTTGTTGTAGTTTATTCCGTACAGAGTCACGAATTGGTACAAATCTCTTAATTGCATCTAATCGTTCACGAGCCAATCGGGTTGTTAATGCTTCATTGACATTATTTGAAATCAGAAACAATGTTTCAATTGCAAAACAATTTTTCAATCCCGACCTAACGGCATCATTAAAGTGTTAAGGCGTTATCAGTGATGAGGGAAGTATCATAATTGCTATAAAAATAAATAATATTGATAGTTCCCTCATTCTATTTTGATCATCCATTAACGGCCCATCACTGATTTTGACATTTTTAATCAAAAAATGCTAAAAAAAAAAATGAAATCTCTCTTTGAGGGTCAGTCACAATCAAATAATGATAAATGGTCAATCAAAATTGTTCATTTTCTTGAATTAACGCCCGTAGGTTTCTAACTTTAGAATTAACCTCCTTTTTCAATTCGTATTCGTACCCCAATTCTTTTCGTATTCGTTCTACGATGGTATACAACGGAGCGAACACACTTACGTCACTGGAAAATGCGAGAGAGTCCCGAATAGAATTCTGAATTCTCTTGATGAGCGCATACTTCTTTGGTAGCATATACTTGTTAGTACTAACTCCGTATTCTATATCCTGAAAATCAGACATGATTTGATCAGGATTTAACCCATCTGATAGTTCAATATCCCAACTTTTCAATTTTGAAATCTCGGATAAAATGCTATTCATGTTTTCAGAATTCATTATTCTATAATAATGATATATTTCTAAATGAAAAATATGACGCATTAGACGTAACTAAATCGAATTTTCTGTCCAGTCCCCTTTGAAATCGCAGATCGATAAATCCCCTCTGCAACTCTTCGTACTGAGGGTCCACAAATATCGAAGTGCCTACCGGCGCTGGTTATTGATTGAAATATTTTTTCTTCGTTAGTTATCGTATTCAAAGATTTCAGAGGTCTCGCTTTTTTCGAGTATTTCCCAGTCCCCCCTCGTTTGGTATTCTCACTTTGTGTGATAGCCTGCAGATTTGATAAAGAATTGTTCTTTGGATTAGAATCGATATGATCAATAACAAAATCATCCTCGATCAATCCATAAAAACACTCAAATGCGAAACGATGATTGAGATAAGTTTTCGTTTCTTTTCCCTCCCTAACAGTAAACATCAAGTACCCTTGATTATTCACAGAACCAACTGGTTTCTTCAGTTTGCGGTTTCTTACAACACCATCACTGGATGCTTCATAATTTGTGATCACAGGGTGTTGTCTGAATTCTTGGTTCATTCGTATACATAATACTATTGTTTGTCTAATTCATTGTTTGGTTCAATAATGAATCTTTCAATGTAGTCTTGAGGGGTTCTTATGATTTTATCCTTGATGTTGTCAGGGTCAAGGACCTTTTCAGGGTCAAAATTTCTGATTGATTGTCCATTTTTTATTCTTTTATCATAATAACGCTTCAATTCCCTGTATCGCTTACCACCGCAATTTAGACACAACTGAGATTTTCCCCTGACCCCAACTCCACATAGAATACAAGGTAACGGACCAAGGCTTCCACGTCGAAAGCTTTGCATATGATACCCACAAAACTCATTTCTACATGATTTGTTACACGGGGCTACTGATCCAATCATAAGCCACTTGCAGTGATTCATTATACATAAATCTTTCATTTAAATGCTTGTTTTAATTATAGCATGAGGGAATTAAGGAGAACGCCTTCGAAAAATGCTGAATTCAATGCTGATAAGGAGTTTAAGAGATTATTGAAAATCAATCCTAAATTTAATATCGATAAACCCAAAAAACGTCCAAGAGACGGAAACATGAAAGAGTTTAAGAGACTATTAAAAATTAGTCCTAAATTTAATCTCGATAAACCAAAAAAACGTAACAAAATTAATCTCAAACGTCCAAGAGACGGAAACATGAAAGAGTTTAAGAGGTTATTAAAAATTAGTCCTAAATTTAATCTCGATAAACCAAAAAAACGTAACAAAATTAATCTCAAACGTCCAAGAGACGGAAACATGAAAGAGTTTAAGAGATTATTAAAAATTAGTCCTAAATTTAATCTCGATAAACCAAAAAAACGTAACAAAATTAGTCCTAAATTTAATCTCGATAAACCAAAAAAACGTAACAAAATTAATCTCAAACGTCCAAGAGACGGAAACATGAAAGAGTTTAAGAGATTATTAAAAATTAGTCCTAAATTTAATCTCGATAAACCAAAAAAAACGTCCAAGAGATTACCCTGGAAAGATGCTCAATTCAATCTCGATATAGTTTCTAATACACCAAAGAATACAATTCTTGATAAAGCCATGATTAGTAAAATCAGAGACTGTTTTAATGAATTCAAGCGTGATGGAGCATCTTATTGTTGGTCAACATTTCGAATTGATGGTGTTGTTGATGCTACCATGACTGATGAAAAAGCAGCAGTGATAATTTCACGTGTTGGGGAAAAACGGTATTTTTTCCGAATCAAATTCATTATCGAAGTCGATGGCAAATGGATTATTAGGGATAAATTTGAACCAATTCTCAAGAATAAAAAAGCTGTCATTGTGAGTAGAGATTCCAAACCAGGAATTCTAACCGGCATTGACAAACCATACTACGAAAGATCTTATCCCGTAACAGCAATGGTTTATGGGATATATCCGTTAAATGATAAACCCGATATCGCAAAACTATCTCCTATGAAATATTCTAGTTCACTGAATTGTGTAGCAGAACGAATAATAGAACACTTCACAAATGCATCCCGAGGAAATAAACTAACTGATCTGCGACGTAGGAAAATAACCGAGTGGGAACTGACAGTGAAACAGCATGGTGCAAAGATTTCTGATATAGCTAAATTAGAAGCATCATTAAAATTCCCAATATCAGTAACAACAATAACCGGAGAAGTATTATACGAACCGAAATATCAATCGCGAGGAGCCCCAATACAGATTATTGATCATAACAAACACGCGTGGACACCTGCGGTAACAGTATTTCCAAGAGAACGAACCGTGAAATATATCCCTAAGGAGTTCGTCGGGGATGTTTTCTATGAAGAGAGATTATTTGATGCTATTCATGCGTTGTGTAAAAATGTACCTGTGTCAGTGTGGTTACTTAGAAGTGATGAAGATCCCGAAATAGGATTCGATCAATTTGTAAAACCAAATGGTGAATTATATCGCGTTGAAGAATTAGATAATAGAATGAGAAAAATCGCTAGTGATTTTTCACCGGAGAATTCCCATGAAAAACTACTCACGGATAGTTTTACTATTGCATCAGTGGTAGCTCACTTCGCAAGAGAAAAAAACTCATGGCGTCCAACACGAAGTGATTTTCTCGAAGATGTTAAATTGAGTTGCGTCGAATTTGGTCATGGAGGACTGTGGAATACGAAATACTCACGTGATGGTATGATTTCAATTGATATAGCCGCGTGTTATCCCGGAAGTTTTCTCGGGTATGGAGAATGCGCTGAGTACTTCAAACGATTTGGACACCCCACGCATGAAATGACTCGTGTTGCGATTAATGGACCATTGCCTAATTTTGATTTAACCGGATTCGCTCGTGTGATATCATTTGAATTAGCTACAGGGTTACATCCGTGTAGTTATGTTTGGCTCGGTAGACATCTATCTGAAAAGGCCTGGATGCCAATAGTGCTATTGAGATATATGATTGATTGTGGTATGCTAATATCGTTGATTGTTTCCGAGGCTATTATATGCTATCGAGCTCAGAAAGAAGTTTGGCTACCACAACCCGATCTAGATCGTATAATCAGCGAACTACGAAAACAATTCCCTGATTTCAATGAAGAAGAAATCATAAATTGGTCTAAGAAGTTATTTGAAATTAAAAAAGAACAAGCAAAAGATCTCGGACGAAGAATAATCGGTAAATTTACCCAGGGTGGACGATACGACAACGCAAAATATTCTTCGCGGTTGATCATAGATGTCGCTGAATACGATTTTATTGTAGCGGATTTAATGAAACAGGGAAAACTTGTATCCCGTAAGGATGCTTTTCTATCCAATGGTGAGAAAATGGGTACGGTCGTTACCTACTGTGATGGATATAATTCCCAGTACACACATTTGAGAAGTTCAATGCTAGCCTATGCTTCTATTAATCTATTTTCGATGATAAATAGATTTCCTAATACCGCGGTTAGAGTGGCCACTGATTCGATGTATATACACAATAAGTACAAATCAGCTGTAGCTAAATTCACAGATCCCGAAGAAAATTGGGGGCGTTGGCGATTTAAAAAGGAGATGCTACATGAGTATTGTGAATCCGCAGACGTTGCCATGGATGATAAATATCTTTGTTGTAACCGTATTGAAAATCAATCAGAATTTTCTAATGCACCACCGGTATCTGATCCAGTATGTAGATACAAGACAATTTATTTAAACGGTTGTGATGGGTCAGGAAAGACAACTCGTGCAATTGAATTATTTCGTCGGTCAACCATGATTGTGCTAACACCGACTCACAGACTCGCCAGAGAGATGATACAGCGAGGGGTAAATGCCTGTACTTACCATAGTTTCTTTCGATGGAAGGGTGACAAATGGACTCCTGAGCGTATGGGTGATAAATTCATTCCTGAAATCATCATTTGGGATGAAATATGCACAGTGTCATTAGATGTATTACAAATATTTCTCGAATGGTTGTTAAACAAAAACACAAAAGTCGTCATGTGCGGTGATCACGGCCAACCACCACCATTCATCGGTGCATCTCCACATGAATGGCTAAGGGGTTTTGTAGACTATTATGAAGAAATTACCACTGATTATAGATCAATTGATGAACGATTACGAGAATTCAAAGCGCTAATTAGATTACAACCGGATAGAATCCAATGCGAAATAGCGCGTGAAGTGATTTCAGAAACTCCAATGAATGATTTCTGGGAAACATGGAGACCAAATGATTTGATAATTGCAAGTAGAAAAATAGTCAGGGACACACTTCAGATGAAGCTATTTGAATTGCATAAAGAAAAATTTGCAACGCTTCCAGTACCCCTTTGTTATAGGCCATCGGATACACGAAAACAGAACATTGAAGTTGATATTCCAGGACAGAGTGAAAAACAAATTCTCGTATTAAATGATATTGTGCTGGTTGATATCAGCGTCGTCGAAAATGCATTGCGTGCTAATAAATCCCCGTGGACGCTAGGATACGCAGCAACAATACACTCTTCACAGGGATTGACTATATCGGATACAATTGTTTGGATGGTGGATAATCACATCGAATGGTCGAATTTAGTCTATCTCGCAGTATCCAGAGTACGAAGAATAAATCAGCTTCGAAGAATTGTTTTCGATGATAATGACACAACAATGGATGATATTGATGTTAAAATTATTGATAAAAAACTCTCCGGTTACAAACAACAGGACAAAAAAAAAACAACGATAATTTGATATTGATGCTGAATTAATAATTACGCTGAAACAACAACAGAATAATCACTGCGCGAGTTGCAATTGTATAATGCGTTGGCAGTATTCGGATAAGGATCCTCGCCAATTCACCGTAGACAGAAAAAATAACAATCTCGGTCATGTCAGAAACAATGTGATGTTGACTTGTCTTGAGTGCAATAGACGCAACGGTGCTAGTTAAGACCATGCGGTGGCAATTGAGTATCCTCGGGAATTACCTGTAGTTGTTGTCGAGTAAAACCCCGCTGAGGGGCAGTTGAATCCAGTTTATAGATTGCTGGTCTACCAGTTGATCGTGTTATACTAGATATCTTGTGTGCAGTAACACTCCAAATAGGATCAGTAGCCCTTTTTCTACCCCCTTCAAGCTCTCCTGGTTCATATAAATACCTAACAGTGACATTACTACCAAGAATTGGTTCTTTGAAATCTTTTTGTGGTTGTACGGGTATAGACTTCTTTTTTATAGCGTTGATAGGTTTCATGTTGATTGTTCTAGTAATCTCGTTATTCAGTGCAGTAATCACAAATGGTAATCTTTTAACCCATTCACGGGATCTTTTTTCTTGGATGAATTCTTTTGCGTATTGATATCCAAATAACCGCTCAGCAATCGTCCGATTAAATCGTTCTACAATGGCCTGATCGCGATGTAGCGCAGTATGCCCTCGTCGTATGGTGACATTATGATGTTTCATTGTAGATAACACTGCACCCTGAAATTCCTTGCCAGGATCAACCTGCAATAGATTTGGCCAGTGCAGAGGACCTCGTCGATAAATCCTTTCAAATGCAGAAGCGACTTCAGTGGCTGATTTTGTTTTTAACGGTTCTGCTTCATTGTATCGACTTGCAATATCAACTACGGTTAAAGCGTATTTGTAACCACGATCATGTGGCAGAAATAATATATCAGCCTGATGAACTTCATTAGGAGCGGTCACATCAAAATGCGAGAATTGAATTTGTTTAGGCGGTGGTAGATAAATTTGCCATAGTGCCTGTTTGGATAACCAATTAGCCGCAGTGGTTTTTTTCACTTTTGCAGCGCTAGCGAGTTTATGAACTGCTGATTTACCCCTCCAGTATCCTCTTGGGGAATAATAAATTGATTCCATATTATTAATTACCGGCACCTAACATCAATTTACTTTTCATAGCCGATTTTATTAAAAATGAAGCCAATTTTTCTTTGAAGGATTTATCAGGAATAGCATTTAACGCATGAATTAATTTCACATTCGCGAGATGCCTGTTTTGCAGATTGCTGCTTTTATAAGCAACATCATGAAGGTGACAAGCCTTATCAATGGCGTTTATTGGTTCTTCACCGGGTCGGGACTGATTTTGATCATTGAGTCTGATATCAAGTCTGGTTCCCGGTCCACAGTAGCTATATTCTGGAAGGTGCTTTTCTCCGGGGTACTTTGCCCATGGGGTTCCAGGGAGCTTTGCCAATTTGGCTGCGATATCACCTCCTCGTTTTTTTTAAAAACATCTCCGGATTGTAAAATCTTTGATTTTGTAGAAACAAATCTGAACTTTTTAATACCACATGTTGAACATCTACCAGTAAGTGCTGATCTGTTATTTTTAGTTGTAACCGTCGTCACATCATTTGTGCTAGTACGCGTTTTACACTTCATACAATATAGATCCATAATTTATGTATAGAGATATGGATATAATTGATTTTTCAGCGACTAAAACAAGAGAACCAATTAAGCATCATGCAGCGCTACCAAACTCTATCCGGATGATTATAATCGGGCCATCTGGATCCGGTAAAACGCAATTGTTACTCAATTTAATAATGAGATGGATGAAGTGGGATAAGTTGTATTTAATTGCCCCTAGCGTAGATGATCAACGATGTTATGAAGTGTTAAAGGATTTTAATGAAAACGCTTCAGAAATTAAGGGTGAGAACGCCATTGAATTTATAACCGATATCGATGAAGCACCGAGTATTGATGATATTGATGGAGATATTAACAATTTAGTCGTATACGACGATATAATGTTGGATAAACAAAAAAATCCTGCTAGGATCTTTTCCCGGGGGCGTCACAAAAACACTGACGTGATATATGTCACTCAACGCTACACTCAGGTTCCAAAAGTCATCAGAGATAACTGCAATATTCTTTCTGTATTCAACGGCGTTGATACACATACGCTACGAAATATTTGGCAGACATGGTGTTCTGATATGGACTTCAATCAATTTCGAGATTTCTTTAGTCATGCTCAGTCGACTCCGCACGGATTCGCAACAATAAATCTACATGATCCTCGGACACGATATCGTATCGGACTTGATCAAATATTTGGTTAAAATCATTTATTATTTTTTGTTAACCTGTAGCAGCAGAGAGGGTGGATGACCACATCGTTGCGAGCAAAATTGATTAAAAAATCGTAAAATCTCCGTTTTTGCAAAAATAGAGACTTTTTTTTTTGGTTAAATGAGATTTTGTTGGAAGTCTTATTTTTTGTCTGAAAACGTTGTCTATAGGCCATATTTTGCTCGAAAACATGATCTGGAAGCCTTATTTTTGCTTGAAAACGTGGTCTGTTCACCCTCTCTGCTGCTAGGGGTTTCCCTGGTTTTTCCTCCACCATTAATACTGGCCGCCATGTATAGCCTAACGTGTGCTGAAAAATGGCGCTAAACCCTAATTCAACAACAACAACAATCTTTCTCATCATGTTACGACTTGCAATCACATCTCTGTACACACGACCTATCCTATTGTACTACGATAACCGATTTAGACAAATGACAAAATTAACATTTGTAAATTTACATGGCTGCAATAATCTCTATCGACCGTGTATGTAGGTATAGAACGGTAAATTAAAGTATCCATCAGTTTATGGACTGTGCGAATAGCCTTCTTCTTCTTCTTCTTCTCCGCCATATCTCTGCACAATTTCTATTGCACATCACCGACGTGGGCTCTTGCATGTGTTGACAACAAACGCCATTCTTCTCTCTCCTGTGCAGTCCTCATTATAACTTGCTTCCCCACGTCGTATCCAGCCAGTGCAGATTTCACCCATGTCGTTCTCGGACGCCCTACTTTCGCCGTTCCTTCTACTGTACCGTGCAGTACAATATTCGCTATCCTGTTCTTATCCATCCTTATCACGTGTCCTAGCCATTGGTGTTGTCTCTCGTGCACTTTTTGCACGATTGTCTATGTCTGATTAAGAGCCTTTCTGACATCAAGCCTTAGGACAGTTAAATTAATGTATCCGTCACTATATATCGACCATGTAGGTAGACATTTCGCAGTTAAAATAATGTATTCGTCAATATGTATCGACTGTTTGGGTAAACATTTCACAGTTAAATTAATGTATCCGTCACTATATATCGACCATTTAGGTAGACATTTCACATTTAAAATAATGTATTCGTCAATATGTATCGACTGTTTGGGTAAACATTTCACAGTTAAATTAATGTATCCGTCACTATATATCGACCATTTAGGTAGACATTTCACATTTAAAATAATGTATCCGTCAATATGTATCGACTGTTTAGGTAGACATTTCACAGTTTAATTAATGTATCCGTCAATATATATCGACTGTTTGGGTAGACATTTCACAGTTAAAAATAATGTATCCGTCAATATGTATTGACTGTTTAGGTAGACATTTCACAGTTAAATTAATGTATCCGTTACTATATATTGACCCTTTAGGTAGACATTTCACAGTTAAATGTATGTATCCGTCAATATGTATCGACTGTTTATGTAGACATTTCACAGTTAAATTAATGTATCCGTCAATATATATCGACTGTTTGGGTAGACATTTCACAGTTAAAAATAATGTATCCGTCAATATGTATCGACTGTTTGGGTAGACTTTTCACAATTAAAATAATGTATCCGTCATTATGTATCAACTGTTCGGGTAGACATTTCACAGTTAAATTAATGTATCCGGAAATATATATCGACCGTTTTAGGTAGAAATTTCAGAGTTAAAATATTGTATCCGTCAATATGTATCGACCGTTTAGGTAGACATTTCACAGTAAAAATAATATATTCATAAAAATGTAGACATAAACATACAGTCATTTGTCACTTGAAATTGGACGAGCGCTTGTTGGGTATCATGACGACTTTGATTAAATAGAGACATAGATATAGAATTTTGATTGGGTGCCGTTTAGAGGAAAGTTAGAGTTAATTTAAATTTTGGAAACTAAACAATCTTCGGGGGAAAAAAAATAACGCTTGAACTGATCCGCGCCTGGGTATTATATGATGTTTTGAATGATCTATTACAGAACGTACGTATATAAAGTAAATACGCACGAATGTACGTATATAATGAAATACTTTAGAATGTATGTATATAAAGTAAATACGTACTAATGTATGTATATAAAGTAAATAGCTGAGCGCCAAGCTAGGCAGCTGTTAGTACTATTTTGTCTTTGATCTGATTCGGCCGGGGATCGAACCCAAGCCCTCCCGAATTCGATGCAGACTCCATAACCACTAATACACAATCTTTCATGTATACTACTACTTAATACAACATACTTGGACATGAAGGACAAGAACAGGTTAGAACGAACGACCTCACAAACAGACAGCAAGTAATACTCAAGTAAACCTCTGCACCATTGGAACCAGACATATGATTGGTTAGCTCATTGTAATGATGAAGGGGAAATTTTAAAATATAAAAAAATCAAAAGGAAGAAAATAAAAACAAGAAAGGCTAATCTCGATTTTTCCTCAGTCATATAGCTACGAGGTCTGTACTCTGGCAGTTTATAATAATATAAACTGTATATATATATACATATATATATATATATATATATATATATATATATATATATATATACACACACACACACACACTGGGACATAATGCCGCAGACATGTGGCACGATGTCGCACCAAGGTCACATTATCCTGACCCCAGGCCGACCAATCCTAACACTAACCTCTTAATGCTGAGCGCCAATCGAGGCAGCTGTTATGATCATTTTTGTAAGTCTTTGGTTTGACTTGGCCAGGGATCGAACCCACGCCCTCTCGCATCTGAGGGAGACGCTCTAACCACTTGACCACCATATTTAATGTATTATACTTCTACCATATACAATATCTTTGGGTATAAAGAGCAAGAACAGGTTAGAACTACTTCGCCCTACAGGTATAGTATGAGAACAAAACGACCTTGCAAACAGACAGCACATTTAGACCGAGTCATATGATCTACGCCGTTATCTGAACAGCGATAACCCATCGCCGTTATTAGAACAGCGATAACCCATTTATGTAAAGTAGATTTAAGTCGATACATCTAACTCTCTCGTCATTCGTCTCGCCAGTTTTTGCAGCTAGTTATACTTTATATACTGCAATCTGCAAATTATGTCTTTGTCTTCTGTTGCGATGTCGTCAGTAAGGTAAGATCTTTAATTTTTACAATAATCTTTTCTTTATAGATCGCACGTTGTCATTATTGATATATTTTTAAGAACAAAATGCCAAATATATTGAAACAGAAATTCAATACGTTGGAGTTGTGTGGAGTAATGAGCTACACTATTATCATCATCATGGCGTATGAACACATTCAGCAGTGTAATTACATGCAAGCATGCATACACACACTTGATTTTTAATCGCCCAATGAGGGCGCTATTATATTAACATATTTGGAACATCCCATCGGAACTCTGCAGAGAACGTCCCGATAAGATCTTGAGTGTACTGAATGTGTTTTATACTCCAGCCAATACGTCTTTTGTTATTTCTTTTAGTCTGTCTGTCTCGAATACGTTTTTAGCGAGAGTGAGAAGGAACCATGTAATGTATAAAACGCAACTGTGCTAGCAATTTCGTCTGCGTGCGTAGATGACCTGACCATAGTCTACTATATTTTAAAACTCGAATTGGTAATTTCTAAAAGAAATAAAACGTTGCTAACATGCATAAGCATAGTCTGTTTATTATTTACTTGTTATTATTTACTTGTTATTATTTACTTGTTTGCGCATTTTGAAAAATAACTTTTGGACTTGAAATTTTTGCTGTAAAGATTGTCAAAACTATTAAGCAAGAACCACCTGATATCGACCAGGTATATAAATGTTCTTCTATTTGCAATTTTATCTGAATAAAGCTGAAACAATAATTAAATACATAAAGGAATATGTTAAGTAAGCACATGTATTTATCATGGATCTCGAGGAAGACAAGTTATTTTGGAAAAATAATCATTTCAATTTTCTATTTTGAACAGCACTTATACCCCCACCCCACCCCCAACCCCCCGATGTAGGCACATTTTCTTCCGTCTATGGAATATTAATGTGTTAACTTGTATGTCATTCAAGTGTGTACTAAGTGTGAGTGTAAAATTGGATTTTTAACGTACTTTTAACAATTATTCAGTTATATCGATACGATATCTGCACTGTGGCAGTGTATAGTGATATCTAGTACTTGGTCATCATGCAGCAGACTTATACTTTCTCTAGGATACGATAATCTGACTCTGGTGATAAAATATGAAGATGTTGATGACAGTGAAAATCCTAGCTGACAGGAAAGAATGTTGGATATATGTTTTATTTGATCTATTAAATGACAGCAGGTCTCTGGGTGACCTAGTGGTCTAAAGCGATCGCCTTTACAAATCATTTCAGCATGTTTGAGTTCGGACACGAAATCGGTTAACTTGGTTATGTGAGAATGTTTGCCAGTAGATTTCAGTGGTTCTTTGGATCTTACCCGCTTCGAGTCGCGTTATCAGCCACTAAGTGTATATGAGAAAGATTGCCAGTAGATTTCAGTGGCTCGGTGGTTCTTACCGGGGTCATTCTGGGGTCTTATTCCAGAATGTATTCCTGCTGTCACGTATAGCCTGCAAAATGCTGAAAAATGTTCTTAAGACCAAGCTAAGACGGTCGTTATTAACAGAAGTAAAACGTTTACATCGTCACATGCAAACACGCATAATTATTTCTATACGTAATGAATAGAAGTTATGAAAAATAACGTATTTCGACTTGTGTAGATTCTTCCGTATCCATCTCATTCATAATATACATGTAATTACATTTTAATCTCAGATTGGCTCGAATACGTCTCCGAATATCAGCACTTCATGACCCTGGTATGCCATATATACCAGGGTATTTGTCTTGCCGATAGACGGAATTTCATTTAATGTTTCGTTTTTTTTATATTGCTCAACCTAATTAATAACGTACACATAAAGTTTACATGGGGATTTCCTTTTACAATCAATATTTACAAATGTTTTAAAATACATTAGTCTTGGAAAGGCACACTATATAGCATATATTGAAGTGGTATCTCTCTCTCTCTCTCTCTCTCTCTCTCTCTCTCTCTCTCTCTCTCTCTCTCTCTCTCTCTCTCTCTCTCTCTCTCTCTCTCTCCGCAATCACGTTCAAACGTCGTACATACAGACTAAAGAAAATCTTTGATGTGTGTTTTTTACTAAAAATATTAAGATGATATATGTTTAAAAAAAGTTCTAAACTTATTGCATTTTTATTATTTTCTATTTTTGCCACTATATACTGTTTGTTATTCGTCTAAATCACAACTTTTAAGTACATTACTGTTATATTATCTTTATCTGATATGTGGATGAACCTCGTGTGTCCTGGTACCAACAACCACGACGAAGCATTTGATAAAACTATGATAACCCAGACAGTAGTTATACCAAGTGCATTTATGCCATCAATATAACTCACATGATCTTCCACATGTACGTTGTATTTGTCCTTGATGCGGGCACCCGTAATGGGCTTCCACGTTTACATTGTATGTTTCCTTGATCCGAGTAATCCTTTTGGTCTTCCACAGAGTAGTTCTTATGGGCTTCCACGTATGCTTTGTATTTTTCCTTGATATAACGAGGCCCCTAGTGGCCGAGTGGTCTAAAGCGCTGTCCGTTACGGATCGGGTTCGAGTCTAAGATTCGGCTAATGTAGTTATGTGAGAAAGCTTGTCAGTAGCTTCTCGTGGGTCGGTGGTTCTTTCCGGGGGTTTTCCGGGTTCTTCCTCTACCATTAATACTGGCCACCATGTATAGCCTATATTGTGTTGAAAAATGGCTTTAAACTATAAAAACAAACAAACATACTAGTTATATGTTTTCTTGATTCGAGTACCCGTTCCATTGTATGTTTCCCTTCTGCGAGTACCCGTTAAGGACTTCCACGTGTACATTGTATGTTTCCTGATGGGAATACCCGTTACTGTTTATGTTTCCTTGTTGATAGTACCCGTAATGGGCTTCCATGTGTACATTGTATGTTACCAATAGGATCCTAAGATTTATGTTAAATTTGCTTTACAATACAAGGAGGCAAACATGCATTATTGCTGTCTGTAGGTGATGCATGAATGTGTATATTTTGTAGACTTTTCCACAATCATAAGCTTGGAATTTTGGGGTCCATTGAGATGGTTATATTTGTAAAGCTTTATTTCTATATTTTCGTTAACGTCCGACTACACTAGGCAAATTAAGTATGTGTTTTCAAAGTGGCTTATTTTTCAAATTTCTGACAGCACTTCTATGTATGTGGCGACCTTCCACTGCAGTTCCACCGTAGTTTAGTTGCTATAGCATTGGACGTTTAATCTAAAAGTCGTATGTATTCTGCTTCGGCGTGTTCTTACCCATCGCGCTTACTTCCCCTTTTCTCGGCAAGATATAGAAACACATCACATTCTGAAATATCGCTGACACCAGCGAACAGTCTGCTGTGTGGAGTTGAGGAACCAGAACTGCTGATTCCATAGGAAAACCTATAGTCACTAAAATAGTAAACATCAAACCAATAATCACAAGTAGTCATGGAGACCCCATACACCGAGGGTTGTTAAAAACATACAAAATCATGTAATAACTCGAGTATCTGTTCCATCATATCAAGTCATAAAACCCCATCTTTATATAAATGACTTATGATACAACAAAATATCCTGGGCATGGGTCTTTTCCAATGGAACTTTTCATCAAAGGCGTAGGCAAGGTAAGGCATGTTTACTTAAACTTTAGCAAAGATCAATTGGACAACAATCGGTTAGACAACGTCCTGATATCAAGTCCAAGGAAACAAGTTATGTACAAAGTACAATTATCTTACAGCATAATTTACATTCATGGACAAATGTTAGCTATCGAATCGAAAATGTTGTTTACAGATGACTCTTATAAAGTACAATATATATATATATATATATATATATATATATATATATATATATATATATATATATATATATATATATATATATATAGAGAGAGAGAGAGAGAGAGAGAGAGAGAGAGAGAGAGAGAGAGAGAGATGTATTGTGGCCATGTTCAGTTATCATGTATCGTGGTGAATTGTGGAGGGAAAAATGTAAGTCCATATAATATATAATGTAAATGTAATATAATGTAAATGTAATATAATGTAAATGTAATATAATGTAAATGTATATATAAATGTAAATCCATAGAGCCAAACTGTGTAATGATGTTCGGTCCAGGATACAAAAGGATGACTTTGGGTGAGTTCTCACGGTAGAAGTGTACAATTACGAGAGCTCAATAACAGGACTTTGAATCAGTTCTGTTTACATTGTATTTTGTATTGTATTTTTCATCTCGAGAGGTAGTTGATGCTTGTTAAGATGTGTGAATGTGTGCATTATTAGTGTTATATATCAATACATTTAATATTACTTGTATATTTTCTGCTGTATGTCTTTGTTCTTAAGAGTGTCCTAAAATTTCGCTCCTTTGTCTTAAACATCTAAGTGTAGAAGAGTTTTTGAGTGGTGACAGAGATTAGTGTATTCACTATATTAAACCGTCTGTGTAATTACACAAAGGACGAAGAAGTGAGCGCATCCATCAACGTATATCACATACATGATATCACGAAATACTTTAATTAATGTCCAATTCCAAGTTTGAAGCGAGTTCAATTTACACACAAATTTGTAATCACACCCACCACAGCGATATTAGTTTCTTCACGTTATGTTAGTATTTCCCACGTGCAATTTTACTCAAACCCTCGTGCGATATGTACTGATGTATAAAGCATATAGCGGACAAAGCCCTCACATATGGGAGTTCGTGATATGTACTGACAAGGCCCTCATGTTTGGGAATTAGTGATATGTACTGCTGTATAAATTATACAGCTGACAACGTCTTCAAATATGGGAATTGGTGATATGTAATAATGTATAAAGTATGCAGCGGACAACGTCTTCAAATATGGGAATTGGTGATATGTAATAATGTATAAGGTATGCAGCAGACAACGTCTTCATATATGGGAATTGGTGATATGTAATAATGTATAAAGTATACATCGGACAATGTCTTCATATATGGGAATTGGTGATATGTAATAATGTATAAAGTATACAGCGGACAATGTCTTCATATATGGGAATTGGTGATATGTAATAATGTATAAAGTATGCAGCGGACAGGTTTTGAGTGTTGGGTTATTCTTTTAGGTAGATTTTGTACTCGGTATTAGATTAACGCTCCATAAAAACAAAATGGAAGAAAAAGTGGACTGGTAATACCTTATTAATATGGTTATCGTCATAATCATCTCCATTATCATCACCACAACACGTTGCCACTACTACCATTGTTTGCAAATGTAGTAGTCGACAACGCTGTTATGATACGTTAACACATACACAGTTGCATTAATATTGCACTGTTTAGCGATATCCTGTGAGGTCATTCCATTAGTTGTAGCAACAGCAGAAGTAGTAGCAGTAGCAATTGATGGGGACGGGACACAGAAAAAAGAAATGGCAGAAAGGTGACTTCAGCTTTAAACAGTTGTATATGCTGGAATGGCAAAATAGAGAGCTAGAAATGATAGATGCAAGTTTTGGGTTATTAGTGTGAAATAAAAGACTAAACGGAATGTACGCACACTACGGAGTTTTGCGGTTATAAATGAACCTTTATTCATTTATACCAGTTGTTTCTGTTTTTTGTACATTACATACATGCATTTGTTGGAACAAACCACATTAAAAAAGATTACATATTGCAATAGCAAAATAAATTAGTCGGGTAAGGAAACATTCACGACCTAGCTCATTGCTGTATACTTATTACAGTATCTGTAGTGTTTGGTTTGTTTGTTTATATCAATGGGGTTTTGCACAGAAGCATAGAAGAAACACCGTGTAAACTCACCAAGGTTAGAATTTGAGGGATTTGTATACATTTTGTAAGCATCGGTCTTCTTTATATGATTATAAATTATCAAAATACATTAATATTACTGTGTTGACACTGGGGGACTACTGTCTAGTCAATGTATGTTGCTGGTCAGTCTGACGAAACACATTCATTTCACCTGTGTTCACAATTACGGGGATTCGTATGAAATGCTATTGGAATTACATTTCTTGTCGAAGGCATTTATTTTCTGGTAATGATACAAATACATAACGTGTTTGAGTTTAGGCTTGATACAGATTTGGAAACTGCCAATTGTTTAGTAACATCTTGCGTGTAGGATGGTCTTTACTCTTATAAGAACTATGATGCATCAATGTTCTGAAATGAAACAATTGTTAAGGCTTACATTTTCTTTTGGAGGCGGGACAAGGAGTAACAGGTTTAGCGACCCGTTAAAATTACCAGTCTGAAAATAAAGCCTCTCGATTTTTGTACGTTCAGCCAATTAATGCAAGTATGTTTCAACCATCTTCCATAATCAAATTCATCATACCTCTGAATGAGATAAAAAAATATGCACCCAGGTAGATCACGTTCTGTTTTAACTGAACCCTCTAGACTGATTGACAAACAACACTTAGGACGACTGACGACTGACTAAGCATACCAATAACTTACCTGGCTTCGATCTGGTAAACTAGAACAAGTGCGCAAATACTTTTTACCCTTCGATCTCGTAAACTTGAACAAGTGCGCAAATACTTTTTACCCTTCGATCTCGTAAACTTGAACAAGTGAGCAATTACTTTTTATCACTTTGTATGCAAAGCAATAATAGTGTGTGTTTCTATTAATAGATAAGCCATGCATATATTGTAGACTTATTTTGGATGTTGTTTGTTTGGTGTTTAACGCCATTGCATAGGGCTAGATAGGATACACCTGGCGGCAATTATATCTGGTGGCGGAATAGTCCGAATTTTCGGACTAGTGGTGAAATAACTCGGGGAGACCCGCGGTACGAACTACCGAACCATTGGAGGTTCTTGACAGCTTCCTCATTTAACCACATTGGACCGATAAAGCCGGGAAGCCACGCAGACGGAGGTGAGATGATAGTGATCTGTAAAGACTAGTGCTTTTGACTCCTCAGCCACTTGGATCTAAAACAATTTTGGTATTTTATACAAGTACATCTGTATCTGATATTGATCTTTTGCACACAAGTGGATATTCTTTGAATAATTGCTACATTTAAAAATAGTTATATATATATATATATATATATATATATATATATATATATATATATATATATATATATATATATATATATATATGGATTTTGGCTGCACGTTTGCTCTACCTTTTGCAGCCCAGGCCTTAACGTTGCCACAGTCTTAGGTTAACAACTCACTTCGTCTTAGTGTCAACACGGTTGTATCCATAAGTCCTTGAAAAGACACGATGGCCACTGCAGGTTCAAATCAGGCTATTTGCAGTATAGTCAAAGTTGGGACTTTGGAACTAGAAACGAAAGGTATGTAATAGATGAGTAATATATTACAACCATTATGGGTTCTTTTCTTACACTTCGATACGTAAATATGGTATTTAATAATGTACTAAACACAACATGATATACCATAGTCAACATTTCAATAAGCCTAAATCTAGATTACATAGTTATGTTAGCTTTGTTTCTTAAAGTCTAATATAAGTAATGAAATCTTTCAACATATTTCCACTAAGACCACAACATAGCTTTACTGATATAACTCAAAGAGTGCGTGTGGGAGAAACGGCCATTCACAACATTTGTCCGACTGAGTGAATGGATGTAAAGTGATAATTATATTCAGTATATATCTAATTATTGATTTAGCTCTCTTATATCAAATATCATTATTGAAAGGTGCTATGCGAAGCCTAATATCATCTGGTAATGCAACAATAACAAAAAACATTGCGTTTGATTGACTATGTCGGATTTCCATCATCAGTATTATTTTCAGTTTTCACCTCTAATGATAAAGTTATGATATTAGTATTGCCTATTAATCTACTGCATTAGTTATGAAACATAAGATGGATTTCAGTGATGATACACTTCGTACGGGAAAACGTGCGACAGATTCTACATTGAGTTACGTGTTTAGGCTCTAAAAAACAATAACATACAAAACGTGAAACCAACAAGCTTGGTAAAGATTTTACACAACAAAATTATTTCTCTGGGAAAAGAGTGTAAAAATAGAAATAGAATTACAGTTTTAAGAATCAAATTGAAACGTAATCCAAGAATAGTCCACGAATTAAATTACAAAAGTCCTAGTAATGAAATGTTCCAATGAATTCAAGTTTGAGTCATTTAATAAAATCCAAGATGGAAGATGATGACGTTTGCTGTAGTCTGTACTTTGTTTATCTACAGTTCCTTGTAAATCCACAAGAATTAACACTCCGGAGATGGAAATCCGAATACAATTTTGATTAACTGTCTCTTTCAAAGAATTATATATGAGCAAGTCAAATATTTCCCGAGACACGTATTAATCCTTTTAAAATCCAAATGAATTTAAGAAAATTAACATGGATTCAAACACTGGCTCCAACAAAAGAAAATGACCTAACGTCAGATGCTAACTATATTTCAACAAAAAGTAATTATATCGTATTCTAATATTCAGTTTGAAAATATCAACAACTTGCGAAATCGAGAGAAAAAAAGGGGTCATATGATCGTGTTTATAGCACGTACTCCTAACATGACCCTGATAAGAAACAATAATTTTACTTTAAGAACAAAAAGTTGTTTACGTTTTAATTCACAAGTCCAATATTGACCTTGACATCAACCAATTATTTTACAATTAAAATAAAACCTGTGTACGTGGATGCGGTTAACCTTGAATAAATGTTAGGTTCTAGGTCAAGATTACTTGCTTACTAAAAAATAAATTAGTCAACCGATTTTCTGAAGAAAAAAAACAATCATCAATAAAAGTACATTACAATAGCATGTAATAAAATTAAAAATAAAAATAAATGTATATTAAATCAGATATACGTAACACAAGTCAATGGCAGATTTCCATTAGCACAAGTAAGCATGACATGAACACGATTATATTGGTGTCGGAAATTTGCTTTCATTTGTTAGCATCACCAGAAATACAAAGTTAAAACCGGGCCGTTATTCGCCTGATTTCAGCTCTCAATATCCGAACAGAGGTGTCGTAGTCCCACCGCGTCCTTTTCTGTTCAATAATTCAACGCGTCAATGGGGTTTATTGTCGTGACGTTATATGGCATTGGTCTATTGGCCGTTGTTACATGTTATAATGGGGAAAGTATGTACCCTTCTATAAATTTACTTATAATGCATAACTGTAATAGGATAACATCATCCATCCTAATGGATAAACACAGGTAAAGCCATCCATCATAATGGTTAGGCATATCTAACATGATCCACCCTAATGGTTATACACACATAATATGATCTTCCTTAATTCCTAGATACATATAATATTTATCCGTCATAATGGTTAGACACAGAGATTTGTATCCGTCCTAATGTTTAGATAGATAGACAGATAATAGAGAGACAGATAATAGCATCGATCACAATGGTTAGATTCAGACACTCATATAATAGCATCCGTCCTAATGGTTAGACACAGATGATAGTATCCATCCTAATGGGTAGATTCAGATACAGAGATAATAGCATCGATGCTAATGGTTAGATTCAGACACACAGATAATAGGATTTATCTTAATGGGTAGATTCAGACATACATATAATAGCGTCCATCCTAATGGTTAGATTCAGACACACATATAAAAGAATCCATCATGATGGTTAGATTCAGAAACAGATATAATATCATTCATTGTAATTGCCATATTCAGGCACACAGATTATACCATCCGTCCTAATGGTTAGATTTACACACACTTATAATAACCGCCATACTAGCTGATAGATTCAGACGCATAGATTATAGGAACCATCTTAATGGTTAGATTCAAACAAAGATAATAGCATAATCCTAATGGATAGATTCAGACAAATATAATAGCATTCATCCTAATGGATTCAGACACAGATTATATAATGCAAATTTATCGTTATAAATCAATGCGTGGTTGCCCGAGCATGACTAAATAAATTTCTGGAACGATTATAATCCATGTCTCCGTTGCACCAAGTCTGATGAATATTTCTGAGCGTATACTCTAATTCCATCAATTATCCGTTAAACACAGCAATAATATTAGTTTTCCCTGATTTTATTTAGGTATTGCTGTCTGTAAAAATCATGCCTTTCTCGAGAAAATATCGGGACTGGATTAGATTGTTTATCCAACATAACATCATCATAAACTACTAAATTATTGCTAAACCCATCAATATCATCTACAGATGGCGCTTCATCAATATCAGTTATTTTTTTACTTGCTACTATTACATCGTTTGGAGTCCACGTTTGCAAGAAATCATCCATGAAAGTTTCTCTTATTTCTGTGCCTAATGCCCAACACTGATTTTTATTTCGCTCCAGCCTGATTAAACTTTTAAGTTCTTTTTAATTTATCATCAAGTGATCTGTGATCGACATCGATTTCTTCGTAATAATGAACAAAACGTTTAAGCTAATCATGTTGTGGATTTTCCAGTAAACGATGGTGGCTGAGATTGATCTCCTTGCATACTCACAGCTGTGTTTTTCGACAACAGCCAATCAAGAAACATTTGTGCATATATCAACCCAAATAATATACCAGGGGATATATTTATTACCCATCCTGTCAGGCGTCTACGCATCACCGTTGTATCTGAAAAAGCTATGATAAGTACACAAATTAACTTCTCAGGTCTTCATCTCCCTGGCAAGTCTATGTGTTGGTGTTTGCACAATCATGTCATCGCTTGGAAATTTAATTAATTCGCTCACCCAAGTTGTCTTGCCACAACAGCCACGTCCATTCAACTACACTATTGATATAACCAATAACACCTACTTGTGTTCCGTCAGACAAGATGGGGTTTTCCTTGAATGATAATATTTCTTTCGTCGCCGTATCAGCGACCACAAATTTATATTCGGCGGAATCCATAATGAATCATGCATGACTAATCACGCCACCACCCTGAGTAAACTTACCGATTATGTTTCTACCGAGATCCTTTGAGCTTTTTATTCACTGTTGGTGAGTTTAATCTTGAGAATATTAGGATTTTCACTGACAATATGATCAATCGGAGTATCTGCACAATTCTCGATAAATCGCTGAAGACCTCGTCATATCTAATACACTCAGGTGAAGTTAACCAAAATTTGGTATGCGCGAGATATGATATAATTGCTACAATTTGAATATTACAATATCAGCATGTATCGTAACAGCACTATGAGAGCTTAGCGCGCTTCTGAAAAATGTCTGACAAACGAGACATAACAAATCGGACGAAGATCCTTAGCGAATTCAAAAGACACTATACGGACAAACCCGATCAAGTCAAAATCAGATAATGGTCCATTAATCACCACTCGGGTCATCTCATGCGTTGAATGTCCGAACCGCGACAAATTGCCGGTGCATTCGCCTTTTCTTAAAAATAATTTTCGGGATAACACGCGGCATATCAACCGAAATGAAGTCTTTGCTGTTATACTGGGTATTCCATAGACTGCCTTGTCCTTATTCACAACAGCTTAACTGAACATCTCTGAGAAATCGAGCTTGTGTTGGCTTCCATTTCTTTCTTTTTCGTGCGAAATAATCTGCGACTGACGCTATCGTAAAATAATTACTTACTAATTCGTCAACGTTGTCAGATGAAATTCTTCGTTTCATCAAGAGACTGACTACGATATAATTCGCCGTTGGGTAGAAACACATTGATAATTTTTCCATCATAGGAACTCTAAAGCAGCCATACAGACACGTAATCGTTTTTACTGATTTGGTGAATAACATCAAATATAATTTCCGAGTATGGGTAAAGTCTTACAATTCGATTCCGCTGGAACATAGTCTCCACCCTAGTCCACACGTGTGCGTTATGATCAACTATGTTTATTGGAGCTCTTCCATTTGCTCGGTATTGTTTTGAATCAGACAAAACCTCTCCGGTTATAGTTGTTACGACTTGTTACGATCATTATCTCCATCCTAGAAACATCACTCATTGTACCTCCGGTGTTTATGACAGATTCAGCTCACTTGGCTACTTTTCACGTCGTCGATCCGTTAAGCCGTTAGTCAGCATCACATTTGTAATATGCTTAATTACTCGCTCAGCTACACAATTCAGCCTTGACGAAGTCAACGATGAAAATCTCATTGGTGCTAGTCTGTTAATATCAGATTTACTAATGGGATACATTCCGTAAATGCGAGTGATTTCCGGATATCATCGACTATACTAATACTTGTTAATACCAACCAACATTTATGGTTCAATTTTAATTCTGATAATCACATACCGTGTGCAGAGTCCTTCAACGATCGCGTTTGGTTTTGAATTTGCCACGTGCGCGCGCTAAATCTAGCAAATGTTTTTTTGTATCAAATATCGTTTGTCATTGGTGAAATCTATCGCGGAGACGATTTCACCAGTAAGTTTATCATTCAATGTCGCGGTTGTGTTATTAATACTTTGTCGACTAGGTGTATGCGGCATCGTTGTGATAAAACTCATACTTACCATAACAAATACAAATATACTCACGTGTGTTCACAATCCGGGGACGTCATTTGGGGAGGGCGGGATTTTGGGTAATTTGCATGTCCTGTAAAATTTATGTAGCCTATATACGAAAATTAACGAGCTCGTCAATGAAAGCCCCCCCGTGAATAAATTTGAAATGACGTCCTTGTCTGAATCCACAATAGAAGATACAACAGGGAAAAAGTAAATTTTATAATTAAGTTAATTTGTCAAACTAACTATTAAATAGTAACAAGATAGGTACATATTGCAACTTATAACAAACAATGACTTGTTCAAACATATAAAACTGCTCCGGTGGCCTAGTGATCAGAGTGCCCTCCACTGAAGCGGGAGGTCGTGGTTTCGATCCCCGGCCGGGTTCTACCAACGACTTAAAAAAATGGTACTAGCAGCTGAAAATCTTGGTGCTGAGCATTAAGAAGTTAGTGTTAGGGCTGGTAGGCCTGGTGTCAGGATAATATGATTGAATGGGACATCATGCTACATGTCTGCGGCATGATGCCCCACTATTAACTGCTTCACTGCAGACATTTGTAGCGATATGACTGAAAAATTGTTAAAGCTACGTTAAAAATCCTACTCTCACTTACTAACTCACTTACTCAAAAATATAAACATGTTGTCTATACAGTGATAAAGTAATTATAGAAAACAACAGCAAATGTATAATTTGTTAATAAAGTACATAAAACAGTACCTGTATCTCACTTTGATTGTCATATTTGCAAAGTTTCTAAGAGTTTAGTAACGAGATATTCAATGAATCAAATTATATTTGAAAATATAACGTATCATTTAATTCCTATTTAACTGCACTTACGGCATGTAACAAACTGATTCAATACTTTATATTTGAAAACTTAACATATCAGTCTATTATTATTTAACTAAACTTACAAAATGTAACAATCTGATTCAATTATTATTTAACTATACTTACGAAATGTAAAAATCTGATTCAAAGCGCCTTTTGGAGAGTTGTCCTTTTTCAGCTTGTCCAAAATATCCCAAATTTTGAAAGCACTGATATAACGTTCAACTTATTCTGAAGTGAGCCAGTTTAAGAATTCAAAAATTATGTCAATATTAAGCAGTCAGCAACAAAAAGAAGACATAACAGAATACAAAATAATTGGTTGCTGAAATGCAAGCTTAAGGTCATAAAAGGAGTGATCATCTTTGTATAACCAGTATGCATGATGTAAGATATAAAGAAATGATGATGATGATTATGATGGTGGTGTTGTCTAAAGTTACACTTTTCATTATTATTATTAGTAGTAGTAGCAGTAGTAGTAGTAGTATTATCATTGTGAGGTATACAAAGTAGTTAAAATTCCAGTTACCACATTCATTTACATAATATAGTATACTTAACACATCAGAAAAAGGAATCTAAAATGACATGCTTTAATGTCTAGTTTGCTAAAGGATCGAATTATTGTGCTAAAATTCACAGTTTACATTTTAAACGATGCATGCAGACATTTAATTTAGTAATCATGGAATAGGGTACAGATACGTAAAGCAAGGGTTTGTAATCAAATATTTATGTTGGATGCAAATACACGAAAACCTAAACCCATTCAAGGAAACCTAGAAGAAACCTTTATACATGACCGATCATTCATGCCGTTGATTCAAATTCTAGATAATATGATTCATAACCAATATTTTGTATATTTCAACTTCCTAATACCATACATAATATTTATTTTATTATTAGAGTTTATTATATCTTAAATTCTATTTTATGATACCATACATAGTATTGATTTTATTATTACATTTTATTACATATTAAATTCTTTTTCATGATATCACAAAGAGTATGCACATAAATCACGTGCTGACAATAAGCTAACAAGTTTCAGCATTTTCTTCATAGTTAATCTAGATGTTCGTCAACGCTTTCCGAGACTACGTAGTAATGTTTTGACCAAATGGCCTTTTTAGTCAAGTACCGAAACTGTTTTCAAAATTTTAAATCCATTTACAATTTTTCACTTCACATTCTTAGACCCTAAACATGTCACATTTATTCTCCTGTTTTCAATGGTTTACATTGATCTTGTTTTGAGTCAGCTTAATACGAGACCACCAGTTAAAATTAAAACTCGAACACAACACATTATATGAAAACATTCATTAACTAATCCAAATGTCAGGTCTCTGATGCATTACTAATTAAATGCTGGATAACTTTCCTGCAACTAGTGATCTTGTCTTCTCACTTATACTGCCAACTTGCAGGGATACTTGAGAAAATCCCTTGTTTTGTTTTTTTTTTTGGGTGGGGGGGAGTTGGGGGTCGGTGAGATTTTTTCTAGAACGGTATGGACTACATTTTATTTGCTTTTAACTCTTCTGGTCATGAGCAAGAACATATTATGGGATAGCTGATCGTTCTTTAACACAAGTTTGTTACCACCATTATAGCTGGCACAGTGGTCAACGTTACTATCGCTACTCCTCCCAAACGGATGGCACATGAGTATGAGGTTTTCACTAAAACGTTTCTTATAATGTCTAGCTGTCCGAAGAGGCACATGATGCCGATCTGACGTTGAAAATGGACGTGATGCGGTCATCCTTAAAAGCTAGCTCTCCTGAATGGAGAGCCCAATTGAAATAGGTTTCTTTGAAAAATTTATTATGATGACTAGCTGGTCTCAAGTGAAAATATAGCAATTTAATATCCAATATGGCCACACTAGCTAACATTTTAATACTATTGGTATAAGTATTACTCTGAATAGATGGTCATATTAACAAGGGTTTTTCACTAGGAGACTTCTAATGTATATTCGGTCCTAACCAAAATACTGATTTGACGTTCAATATCTTTTTACTGCAGCTTGATCTGAATTAATGAAACATTTTATTGTATTGCTGGTCCAAAACGCAAACGGTATCGGTTGTACACAAAATGGCCACCTCAGTAGCCATCTTAAAATTATTGCTATCGCCACTCCTTCTCAACATGACATATTGTGACCGAGTGGTCTAAGGCGCTCATATTTATAGATAAGTCGTATATCACCTCTGTTAGCGTTTATTCGGTTTTCTGACAGACCTACGTGGGTACGAGGAAAGGCTTGCTAGTTCTTTCCAGTGGGTCGGTTGTTCTTCTTTGGATCTTCTTGGGTTCTTCTACCAAATATACCGGCCACCATGTTATAGCCCAGTATGTGATGAATAAATAAAGATTCAAATACAAAAAACTACAAACTCCTCATTAGCAGGTGGTCGTATTAAGTGGGTTTTGTTTTCAAGCGACTTCAATTTTAGCCATCTTGTTATCGTTGTGGAAGCTAGTTATTTCAATGCTATCTCGCTATGCAGGTTTCATTTTATACACTCTTGCTATCAGGGTTAGCCTCCAATATTTCAGTGTTATACAGCTTGATGTTGATGCTACTTATTTATATATTAACAATCTTGCAATCAGGTTTGAACTGCTTATCTCAATCGAATCTCGTTCTCAGAGTTGATGTTGCGTGTCTCAAATGAACATCGATATCAGGTTGGACGTTGCTTGACTCAATCAAATCTCGATATCAGGGTTGACACCGCTTATTTCAATGTTAACAATCTCGTAATCAGGGTTGACGCAGCTTATTTCAATGTCAGTAATCTTCTTATCTTATCTTAATCTGACTGACCTAGAACAAACTCTTATCCCATCCAAACTCTTGTAACACAACTGGCCTTGACAAACTCTTATCCAATCCAAACTCTTGGAACACAACTGACCCAGAACAAACTCTTATCCATCCAAACTCTTGTAACACAACAGACCTAGAACAAACTTTTATCACATCCAAACTCTTGTAACACAACTGACCTAGAACAAACTCTTATCCCATCCAAACTCTTGTAACACAACTGACCTAGAACAAACTCTTATCCCATCCAAACTCCTGTAACACAAACTCTTGTAACACAACTGACCTAGAACAAACTCTTATCCCATCCAAACTCTTGTAACACAACTGACCTAGAACAAACTCTTATCCCATCCAAACTCTTGTAACACAACTGACCTAGAACAAACTCTTATCCCATCCAAACTCCTGTAACACAAACTCTTGTAACACAACTGACCTAGAACAAACTCTTATCCCATCCAAACGCTTGTAACACAACTGACCTAGAAAAAACTCTTATCCCATCCAAACTCTTGTAACACAACTGACCTAGAACAAACTCTTATCCCATCCAAACTCCTGTAACACAAACTCTTGTAACACAACTGACCTAGAACAAACTCTTATCCCATCCAAACTCTTGTAACACAACTGACCTAGAACAAACTCTTATACCATCCAAACTCTTGTAACACAACTGACCTAGAACAAACTCTTATCCCATCCAAACTCTTGTTACACAACTGACCTAGAACAAACTCTTATCCCATCGAAACTCTTGTAACACAACTGACCTAGAACAAACTCTTATCCCATCCAAACATTTGTAACACAACTGACCTAGAACAAACTCTTATCCCAACCAAATTCTTGTAACACAACTGACCTAGAAGAAAATCTTATCCCATTCAAACTCTTGTAACACAACAGGCCTTGACAAAACTCAAACACAAGACACAAACTGAGAAAAAAGTGTGCTCGACAGAAAAGTCACCAGTTATGGAATGTTTTTCACGTGTATAAAGTATCCAGGTCTTGTACGATACGATGTAACGAGTTTTGTATCCAAATAAATTAGTGCAATTTCCTACATTTGACATATCAGCGAATGTTTGCGCACAACATTTTGGCAAGTTTAAAGCGTAAGAAAACCTTTCGAGATCCATTAACAATAACCTCTTAGAGAATTTCGTACGTCTGAAAAAAGAATCTACGCAAGCTACTCTTTTGTCTGGAGACCATGGAAATGAGTTTCAGCACATAACAGTTTTCTTTTGTAACTCAGATTACCCCACACATTCAGTCACATTTTATCTGATAGTTCGTGGGGAAGACACGTTATTCAAGTTGCCTGATGATTAAATAACCACTATCGGTAAGTGTATATGGAATTTACAGTACATACCCGAACTCCCACCCCTATCCTCTCTTTCATAAATTTAGGTTTCAATAACAAGCGGCTGACGTAGGGACGAGGATCAATCAAAATACATCCAATGGTTTGGTTTACTTGTATCTGATGTGCCTTATACTATAGCTATACAACAATAAATCAACACAAACCATGTATTTAGCAACACGTGCAGATGGTTTTGTAAACAGAAAGTGCATTGACCTTTAATTAGCAACATAATATCATTTTCCAGAGAATAACAAATAAGCTTAATATAATAAATAATAATGAGAGGAACATTGCTTTTCACTCACAGTTTGATATTTAAATAATGGAAAGCATGAATCATGCCGTCTGCTCACAAGACATATCTTAAAACACTTTCCAACTGCATAATAAATACTGTCTCAGTCAATACAAAAGGCCCTCTCCCTTCCTGAAAATAAAAAGGATACGACTAACCGTAACCGCAACAACAACATCTGCAAAAAAACCAAGATTGTCCACATCATCATCACAACAGCAACATTACGAAAATAACGGAACTAACAATCAGTGTACAAGACCTTGATAAATACCATGATGATGATACTAATCATTCAGTAGGAATGACCATATGTCGGGCCGCTTTTTACGAGTATTATGTTGATGAATAACTTGATCATGATGAAATGGCGTTGATGATGTCACTTATTTAAAAGGATCCCAGCCATTATTTCGATACCCACACATAAATTTTATTTATAAAATGTTCTTGTTAAAATGTACAATCCAACCTATGAATAAACAGTCACTGTTAAGTTACACCTGGCAACCTCGTGACATAGGCATTGGAGTGTACTGAGAATAACAGTCACAGTAAAGCAGTAACATGCCACTAGACAAAATCACACCTTTGATAAATGCTGCACACTCAATTTAGAACTTTAAATCGCGTTTGGTGCATACTGTCGTGTCTTTTTAAATAAATGGAAGATCTGTCAAACTATGTTAGTTGAATAAGTGATGAATTCTTTATTTTGCGGCGATATAACACAGGCCTATAGATGTTATAAGGTCGAACGCTAATACGTCACAATATACTGATAACGTCAAAAAGAAGCCAAAACACAGAATGGTCCCCTGTTGTACATTTGTATTATGGTAGGAACGCAACGAAATCGTGACCTTCCCTAATACACAACAGTCACCGTTACTGTAACTAATGTAAACAAAATGGCCGATGTGTTCAATTCTATGCAATTTTGTGTGTACTGATTTAAATCAAATATTTGTTATTGGAAAAATAATAACTCTAAATGTACTATTGCACAGTTTAATGTTTTAGCTGCTTTACTAAGGGAATGTGTTTAAAAAGGCATGCAGTTCTGGAACACTTGATACAAGAAATGGCGTTAGGGATGGAAATAAAATGATTATGTGATAATAATCTAATGACAATAGCTTGCTAACACAGTATAAGTGCCAGGTTTATACAGTTCTGTCTTAAACTACAAAAACTCTTTTATCTAATAATCCTTTGCTCTATGCTACCACAAATCTCCAAATCTGCAAGCAATGAACTTATGCAGTGACTGTTACGAAGAGACTCAAATATCACTTTAAGTCACAAAATCTAGGAAAAAAAGAATGGAGACTTTACACGTTTTGTTGCTATTGTGTACATTATAAATTATATCCCAAAGTTTCCCTGACATAGTTCATTTACAAAATGATATTTAAGTGTAACATTCCATATTGCCTTTGCTAGAGTTAGCTTTGCAAACAAAATGATTATAATTTGCATGCATTATTGTGATGAAGGATTAATCATTCTTATTTCTGAAATAATGTGCAAAATTTAACTTACAAATAAATGGAAACTTTAAATACTGACAAATTAGGAAAAGCAGCTCCAAGTGTGAAACTTGCTTTTATTTTTTGTAATCAGACAGTAGATCACCTCAATGAGATACAGTTAGCACCAAAAGATAGACAAGAATGGCACATGAAATGTAGACCCTAGTCATGGTGCAATTATATTATCTGTGATGGGGGAAGGATAATACAGTGTAAAAGTACTCTGTTTATACATAGTTGTATTCCTGTGAAGCGGTTGTGGTTGCATCCTACTATGTAACAGTGCTCTATTTAAACAATCACATTTATATTACCTGTGAAAAGTGGGGGCAGGGTTACTAAAGTGTAACAGGACTCTTATTCAAACACAGTCACAGAGTTATATTCCCTGTGAAGGGAAAACATACTACAGTGCAACAGCACTCTGTTCAAACAGTCACAGTTATATCCCCTGTAAATGGGAAAACATACAACAGTGCAACATGACTCTATTCAAACACAGTCACAGAGTTATATTCCCTGTGAATGGGAAAACATACTACAGGGCAACATCACTCTCTTCAAACAGTCACAGAGTTATATTCCCTGTAAAGGGGAAAACATACAACAGTGCAACAGGATTCTATTCAAACATAGTCATAGAGTTATATTCCCTGTGAATGGGAAAACATACTACAGGGCAACAACACTCTGTTCAAAGAGTCACAGAGTTATATTCCATGTGAAGGGGAAAACATACTACAGTGCAACAGCAGCACTCTGTTCAAACACTCACAGAGTTATGAGAAGTCAATCAATGTTGATTTGAGTAAACATAGACATAGGCACCATAGTATTCCATGGGGAGCCCTGAGTGGTCTATAGCGCATTCCATTACGGATCACTGCCATCTCACCTCTGTCTGTATGGGTTCGAGTTTAATATTTGGCTAATGTAGTTATATGAGAAAGCTTGCCAGTAACTTCTCGTGGGTCGGTGGTCCTTTCTAGAGGTTTTCCCGGGTTCTTCCTCCGCCAGTAATACTGGCCGCCATGTATAGCCTATCATGTGCTGAAAAAAGGAGTTAAACCCTACAACAACAACAACAACATATTGAAAGGTGGAGCACATTACACTAAATCAGCACTCTATACAAGCCTTGGAAAATCACATGGGAATTTAAAGTCAATACAAGGTTAAATTAATATAAATAGGTTTGGTTTCAAAAAAATTATGTCATGAAGTTTTGTTTCAAAAAATGGGACACATTGCTATAATGGCATGAATTCCAAGCTGATCCTCTATGTATTATAGACATGTCTACTAAGTTTTGATTGTCTACTTCAAGTGATTTTTGCTTACTCTTCTTTACAAGGTTTGTGTCAAATGATTCCAGATCCCAAATGTTTACAAATATGTAACCAATATAAACTTACCAATATGGGCATGAAAGTCAAATTGGGTTATTTCAATATATGAATAATATGCCTATCAATACAAGTTCCTCAATGTATATGTATCAAATTGGAACACAAGTTATCAATTATAATTACTTTTAACCAGCATGTTACATATTTCCTGAAATTGGAAAGTGATGATTGTAATTTTACTATGTTAAGCAAATATCTTTGTTTTTGGGGTTGGGAAAAACATTTTATTGAATAGTCCAAGAATAAAATTAAAAAATTAATTTACAAAAGTAGCATGCTCCTATATTTATAATAAAGCTGGCAATGCAATTTTATTTAGCATATGTATTCTGGAACTGTACGATACTTTTAGGACAGTTCTGTGCTAAAATATGTTGATATTTAATCCAATACAGTAGACGCATATGTTTAAATTTCCATCAATGTGATGTTGTTGTGGTGAATATAATGTCAGAAAAATGAATCATCTTTAAGTGCTTTCATTGTAGCAAGAGTGGAAAGCTCCCATGAAATACAATCTAACACATCCACAGTACAAAATTTGCGAGGGTTGTAAAAAGGCACCATTTAATATAGGAGCTCATACAATTATCAGTTAATTGCACATGGCATGGAGATATTGCCACAGCTATGCACAGCCTAGTCATTAAATTGTTAAGGGCATTTAAAACATGCAAAAATGTCCAATGGTTATATAAATCAAAATCCATCTTTGAAGTAAATAAATCTAAACCTACTGGCAAATGAAAAAATGTTAGAACATAAGCTGCTGCCATTTTACAATGTTCATCTGATAACAGCATTTTATACTAAATTTGTATAGAAAGTATGGTCAACCTCTATTAAAACTATATCTACCAAAAAATAGATTCTATGGCTTACTTCTAGTAAATTTATATCTACCATAAATAGAGAGTATGTTTTACTTCTACTAAATCTTTATCTACCATAAATAGAAAGTATGGTTTACGTCTATTAAATCTTTATCTACTATAATTAGAAAGTATGGCTTACTTCTACTAAATCTACGATAAACAGAAAGCATGGTTTACTTCCAATAAATGTATTTCTACTGTAAATAGAATGTATGGTTGACTTCTATGCGTAGTATTTTGCCATTTTGACTATTTCCATAGGAAGAAAAATATGAGCCAAAACAATCTTCTATCTAGATAGTAGTTTCAAGATTCAAGAGTCATATTTTGGTCAAAGAACCCATTTTTTGGTTTCTAAAGATACATTTAAGCTGTCAAACAGTCACTAGCCTTTTTTAAAATGACCAACAGTTAATCTTTGGCACTCAAGGCCTTTTACCAAAATGATGGCCATGCTCAACACTATTTCTTGTCCTTAAAATATGCAGATTTCACTATGATTGGTTTTGGTCGTGGTATCTAGCAGAGTAGTCTATCAGCCAAGAACAAAGCACATATTTTCAACGTATTCATATTCTAGATAGATTTATTCCACAAAGAAAGATCGAATAACTTTGTAAATAAATATTTTATCTTAAGCGTTGAGGGGGTCCTTCTTACAACAAAATATTCACCTTTTTGATTTTACTTCTTTTAATTTCAGTAGCCGTTCTTAAGTTTTCCTATTTTGTCTGAGGCTTTCATTTCTTCCACGTGATCTATGATTTGCTCTCCATGTGCCTCTAAAACATATATCTACTTTCTCTCTAGCTCTCTTATGGATTCATACTAAAACTGCATGCTCTACCTCGATAATTCAATTTTATCCAATCATCACAATTGGAAGTTACTTTCGACAAACTTTTGTTCAACTTTTATATCCGCAAACAGATTTGTGAATTCTCGGTGTATCCTATGAGATTTTCAAATTTTGATTTCTTGGTGGGGGCGGGGTGATCTCCACAAGCGTCTCTCTCTCTCTCTCTCTCTCTCTCTCTCTCTCTCTCTCTCTCTCTCTCTCTCTCTCTCTCTCTCTCATCACTATGTCCAAAATGATTTCTTATTCCCCACTGGAGACCTCCGAAGTATCGCTATCAGTTGACCCACTTGCCATGGAAGGATATGTATTATTATGACCATATTTACTAACTATCCATGCCCAAGTCGTACACGACTGGCTTTTATTCTAATATCTCTGCCTGACGTTGCTAAAGTTTATAATCGCATGCTTTATTTTGTACACCCACAAAATCTCCATCGATCGACTGATGTGTACACGACGAATCACTCATAGGATTTTCACTAGCCTATAGTAAAATGATATAATTGTAACAGAATTGTTACCAAGTGGATGGTGGATTAAATGAACAACACAAACACAATATGTGAAAGATAATGTAAATTTATGAAATAATTTTTTAATGAAAAATAATGATGTATCAACACAATAACTCGTGCATTCAACCCAGAATCTCGCTTCACAACTATTCACAATTCAACAATAAATTAAATATTAATACAAAATAAAACACAGACACAAAGGAATCTCTTGGACTATACACAGATCCAAGGAACCTTTACAAAAGTTATATTACCGCAAGTATAAATTGTGATAACAAATACAAAACATCAAACTATACTATCGCACGTATGGATTGCAACAACTAGCACGAACACATACATGTATTTAATCAAGTTGCTAACTTTTATTGAGATTCATGAAATCCCTTGAAATACTACTGTGATTTGAAGTAACTATGTAAATATAATAATGTATTCAATTGTACTACAATTGCAACACACACATGCAGCATCTACTAGAACCAACGGTCCCAAATACCTAGATGCCACCCCGGATGTTTACACCTCTAGACAGCTGCGACACTCGGACTTCTAGATTTCCGGATATTTACACATCACGACAGATGAAGACGGACAGACAATCCGACAGACAGACAGTCAGATACCTCAATTCGATCGCACAATTAAACAGCACAATCACGGCAAAATCAATCACATTTATCTACAATTCAGAGACATTCAGAGACGTTCAGAGACGTTCAGCTACAATTCAGAGACGTTCAGCTACAATATCAGAGACGTTCCGCTACAAATCAGAGACATTCAGAGACGTTCCGCTACAAATCAGAGATGTTTTGCTACAAATCAGAGATGTTCCGCAACAAATTAGAGATGTTCCGCAACAAAACAGCTACAATAAAGAAACCACACTAATAGTAGTTGTTTCAAAAACAATCTAAAACTTTGATTACGCTATTGCATTTAAAGTCTAATAGTGACTAGTAATTTCAAATATTCCACGTTTAAATCTGCATTGTAATAAAGGCATCATTACATCAAATGATAAACGGAGTAAAATTCACAATAAAACGAAATATAAATTTAACAATCACCCCTTTGGCTGGAGATAGAATGACGAGCCATCTTTCCTGTAATAAGATACTTTTGGACTCGTAATTATTATCAGAAATATTCTGCCTTATATATCCTCAAATAGGTGAGCACAATTCACGGCAAAATTACCGTGCCCCCCCCCCCCCCCCCCCCGTGATTCTAATGTTCCTGACTTCAAGTAATTCGTAGTAAGGCACATGCAAATCGTTACACGCCGCTTACCTTGGGGAAAACCATTTATTCACCCCAGGTAACGCATGTACGACGAAACAAAAAAAATGGTGAAATCAATTTGTAATTCAAGAAGAAATAAATTCAATTTTCGCCTAATTCTGTGACAATAATATTATACACGTATCAATAACTATCTTACCAATCTGCTAGATTTAGTATGTCTGTAACCTTCTCGACTGCATTTATCATCACGTTCAAACCGAAGACACTGTATGTCAACTAAACTTTGGTTACCCCAACGGAGCACCTTCTAACAAGCCGGAAGTCTTTAGTTTAGTTCTTGGTTGTTTATTTTGTATATCAAAAGGTCTTGAGGTTACAAATGGTCTCGGTCTTGTATTAATAAGCCAAGTCTCTGTATTGTTTTCCGAATGAGTGTTACAAAACTGTAAACATCGGCGTTCGATTCAGTAGCAGACGACATAAACTGGAGAATGCAGAAGTTAACATGGAGAAAGAATTTTCATTGAAATAATCAGGATAGTGCATACATGCAATTTTGAATAGCAGATGCAAACTATTGGACGATGGTGTATCTGTATTGTTTAAACTTTAAAAAAAAATAATGTATAATGTACAGTACTGTAAGCATGCTTGTTTCAGTTAGTAAAATGAAAAACTCTGCAACATTCACTCCCATTCTAATTTATGCACAGTATAAATTGTGTATAGATTTTAGAAGGAGAGGGATGTTTTCAGTAACTGTCTTTTTACTGAGAAAACTGAGTGCTCGTACCGAGTACTGATTATGTAGACTTTATTGGCAATCTCTGTCTCCAGAGTCCATCCCCGTTTTTGCTTCCCCTGCAATGTAACTTTCTGAATAATTTAATTTTTCAAAAGAAAATTTTTATTCGTAGTATTAGATAAAAAAACAAATTTACATTTAAAATCTTACCATGTGCGTCATCTGATTTGATTATTTGTACTTGAATTATGTGTCTAATTATTGTTTACTTAAATTATGTGTCTGACTATTTTTACTTGACTTATGTGTCTGATTATTTTTACCTTATTGTGTCTGATTTTTTTTTATGTATAAAATGCAAGTAAAAAAATATTCAGACACAACAAGGTATAAAAAATCAGACATATAATTCAAGTAAAAAGAATCAGACACATAAGTTGAATTATTGTCACCTAGCAAGTATGTCAGAAGTAGGTAGTTAGTTAGAGGGAGCGAAAATCGATCGCTTTCAATGAATGACTCACGAGCTTGATTCAAGGGCATAAAACAAACCCCAAGGCCTATGTTGTTTGCATATATTAATGTCTTTTCATGAACTGTAATCTTATATATGCTTATATGGCTGGGATCTCAATAATTTCAAGTTATTAGGTATGGTCCAAAAATTTCATTGGGGTTTGGGTGGTTGTTGTCTTGATAATAAGTTGTATATATTAATTAATTTGTCTTTTCGTGCTAGCAATTGTGTACATGGATATAAATTGATAATCTCCAAAGTTCCAAATTGCTATACAGGGGTAGGGATGGAATGCCTTTTAAGTGCCAGTTATATGTGTAAATTTGTCTTTACATGTCAAGAAAGTCTGTGTAATGGTTGTTAGTTGGTGATCTCAATAATTTTTATGATGTGACCCAGGGGATACGTTTTTTGTAGGGTTGGGATAGATATCAAGCTATCACCTCACGTATTTGTATAAATATTTGGTCCACATATCACATATGGCGTGAGTTACTTGAAACTTATGTAGAATCACCGCTACTCCATTAGCCCAAGTTTATTCTGAGCAATTTAGTTTTATTATTTTTTAAACGTATTACTAGTATTACTAGTAGCTTGCAGTAACAGTAATAATTGCAAAAAAGTTACAAATTGGCATCTATACTAAACAAGAAAAAAATGTTATTGTAAAAGTATTTTTATAGTATTTTTATTGCTTGTAGTTACAGTCACATATGGTAATTAATAGGAGTTACTTGAAACATACGTAAAATCGCATCTACCCCTTTAGTCCTACTTTAAGCTGAATAATGTTTATCGTTTTTGACTTGAACGTATTTTTTATAGTTCGTTCTACATATCATGGCTAAATTTTCCTATTTTTAACTCAGTAAATATTCAGGTCATCATCATTCAATATAGCCACACACACACACACACACACACAAATGTAATTCGTTTTAAAAGCTTCGTATGACACGAATTCGGGATTTTTTTTATAACGAACTATAATAGCAATAATAATTAAATAAAATAAAACTATTACGATAATAGTGGTTGTCTGTACACTTACGACTGTAGAATATTGTTTTAAAGTCAGAAATAGATATATAGATGTATTTACGTTTGTTTGGCATTGTTTACTAAAAGTATATATGTCTATATTTTATGACACTATGTCATTGTTTTTGGTCAGAAATAGATTTATAGATGTGTATAAGTTTATTTTGCATTGTTTACTAAAAGTATATATGTCTGTATTTTGTGTATTCCGTATCCTGATGTAAGTTATTTTTTATCCACAGCCGGTCGTAAACCCAACTACTATGGCATTGTAATGATGGAAGGCATGATATTAGTAGTAGACAGGATGGCGAGTAATCTTCAGGTTAACAATGGTCATGACGGTAAACTGATTACATCACACGGACTGGAGTCCAGTCCCATTGATGTCTGTCTTATTAGCAAGAATGAAGTGGCTGTGTGTCTATGGAACGGTAGGGTTGTAATCCTGTCATTGAAATCTATAGATGACGTAAAACTCGTCAAAACTTTAGAGACAGGATTTGATTGTTGTGATTCATTGGCAAAATGGAATTCAGACAAACTCATTGTCAGCGGTTGGAAAGACGGCGTCATGTTGTGTTGGGGAATTTTATCGATTAGAGATGGACGTATGGACTCAACTCACGACATCTGTGAAGGGAGATGGACTCGCATGGCCGTCAAAGATAACACCGTGTACATCTCGTGTGGTACTTCTAATTCCATTTCTCAAGGTGTTCATGTTTACGATATATTGAATCCAAAAACAAGAAAGTTTCTGTATCAACACCAGGAATTAGAAGAACCGTGGTCAGTAATGGCTGACAGGGATTATGTGTACGTGTGTGACTTGAACTCTAACATAATTCATCAGCTGACAGACAGCGGTCAACTAGTGACCATACACAGAGTGTCATCAAGACTGGATAGAATATTCTATGATGACCAGCACGGATTACTTTACACCACAAGAAAGGAATGTAATGTGATAACTGTTTACAAAATGGAGTCTTTATATCAACCAGGTAATTCTATTTTATTTTACATTTTCCACAACGAAAACTTCATTTATTTACATTTCTTAATTCACATTTTTGCTCCAAAATATGATTTTTGAATATTATAGTCATAACTTTATTGTAAGACAAACATGTATAACAGATTTAAAATAAAATAAAAGTAGAATAAATATTTTTTTCTTATTATTTTGGAAGTTTGAAAATGTCCATTTCGTCGTGCATGGTCGTATTTATCGATTTACAATAAAAATAAAATATTTTTGTTATTTTGAATATTATTACAAATTATATTATAGTCATTTATATTCATTAATGATTGCTCACTCGTCTGCTTCTTGGTTCTGACTACATAATTTTCATATAAAAATATTAAATCTGTATGGACTATCAAAATGGCTGCTTATCTGCAAAACTCGCACCATCACCAGTTCGGGGCAATGTATATTTTTTCCCAGAAGGTGGCGCTTTCATTGATAAATCTTTGCACACGACCTGTCATTGCACGCGACATGCACGCGACCGGATCTCGTTCAGCGTCTAAAATTCCCACGTATTTTGTGTTGAGATCATTCATTTTTGATGGAGCGGTTCTGTGACGATTGTTCAAGGTGGATTTATCAACGAACAAAGCTCAAATCGAATAACAAGATAACTGGACAGTTAGGTTTTAAAAAAATAGATAAATATCATTTGTTATATTCTACTGTATACATTGCGCGCAATATTTACTACGATCTATTCACGAAACAGTCGAGGCCGAAAATAGAGGTAGTGCTCATACGAATGAATATGGCGAAAGATTATAGAAATAATATTGTACAGTAATATTGTAAAATAACGACCATCATTATTACTAAAATTAAAGTGTTGGATGTTGAAATAATTATTTATATTGTTTGTCACACGCGAGCTATATTTAAAAAAAAACGATCAGAAGGGAAAAAAATAATACTCAGTGATTACTCGTTATTGCATATTACCCCACTATCGTTCTCTAAGGTAATATATATCTTTACAGTTTGTCAAACATTTACATATATACATGGGATTTATTTATATCTGCAACATCAATTTGAAATACATTGATAATGTCTACATTACCTATTCTTTGTTCAATTGTTGTCATCAAACAACATTATAACGTTAGGTCATTTAAATATAAGTTAAAAATATGTATATGGTGTAGACAGTTTTGTACAAGATTAATCCATGTAGGAACATTTTAGTAAATGCGCACAAAGCAGGGGTACTGTCACAAGGATTTATATTGCTTACAATTTGCCTTTTAATTGTACATGCACTATATAGTATTATGACATAAGTTAATAGTAATATATATTGTGTGACATAAGTTAATGGTAATATATATTGTGTGATCTGCAAGCAACAATGTAAGTCCTTGTGGGTATCTGTATAGAACTAATTTCAATAATTTTAATTTTTAGCAGATCAGATGTACATCACTTTAGAACACAAAGTTAAGAATGATTACAGACTTAGCCATACTTTAAACTTTATGTTACAATTGACTTCCCCAAAATATAATTTTTTCTAGCACATGATATACCCAGACCTAGCTTGACTGTCGTGATATATCCATACTTTATCTGGGATATACCAGTTGCAGTCAGTGGTCTGCATGTCTGTCCATCCTTCTACAACAAATCTAGTCAAAATTAAGTATTCACAATACTTGAAGAATTTAAATGAATTTAAATGAATCTTTTTACATTTGAAGGGTATATACCTGGCTGATTTCAGGCAAGGTTTCAACCTGAGACTGACTACTGGATAATTTCATTTTATGGGGAATGCCTAGAAAATCCCCCCCCCCCCTTCAAACACTCCAAATGTGATAATCCATTTTTATTTCTTTTTGACCTTTTGGTAGGAAATGTATTGAAAATTCATTGATGAAAAACTTTTATGATTTTTTTTAATTGACTTGCAGAGAGAACTTTCTTTGATTTCAATGTTCCAAATGTGAGATGCTGTGATAATGTAAATTTTTTTCTCCAGGAAAGCATGCAACTTGTATTGCTTTTCACCACACACACATACCTGTTAGATAGGTATGTATACAGTTTGTTCCAATGTGTCCATCTATTCACAGAGCACATGCAAGAAATGAATTTATATTTTATTAGTATTGTACCCATTGCTGGAAATTATTTCAAAGAAGTGGCAGTTTATACTTTTCTTATTGTTGACAATGAAAAACATGTTAAGGGAAGTAATTTCAATATGCACTTACTGAAATGGACTATGAAATGCATTGCTTATTCTGATAGTTTACTATAAAGTAATGCAAGAGACCTGTATAACCTAAAATGTGGCAGACCAGGAACATTTTATTGGTGCCTGTAAAGTCTATAGATCACTAAAACCATATGGAACCAGGAATTCCAAACTTGGGCAGAAACAGAAATCTTTTTGTTTGGGTTCTTCAGTTTTGTAACTTATATAAGGTTTGATTTTATAATCCTAGCTAATATTAAAAGAAAACACTGCATATTATGTTAATGTAATTAAAACTAAACTTAAAAGTAATTAAACTTCAAATTATTTTAAGAAATTTTAATTCTCCTTATTTTGGCACGGGTCATAGATGTAATTTGTGATGGAAAAGATACAGATTGGCCTGCCTGCCTGTTTTATCATTTTCACTTCCTGGACATCAAAAAAAGTATATACTATATATCCATCTCTGACAAAATTCAGTATATTTTTTATCAACTATTGCCTTTGATGGTGAAGGATTTTTCATAATTACCAGATGTAAATTAATTGTAGTAGAGGAAAGTAGTACACGTATAATGTATGCCAACATTTCTCAGCATTGTAAATGTAAATAACTTCACCATAAAACCTGCCCATCTTTCAGAAACACATAGTAAGTACATGTTGAGTCTGCTATATAACAGTTGATCTATGTTTTAATTTTATTCGATATTTAAAAGTTGTGGTTTAATTTTCATTTGTGCAATTGTACACAAATAAAATGTATATGATGAGTTTTATTGGCAACAGATTTGTTTATGTTGCAGACATGGATAACAATTATACAGCTTGAATACTCCGGTTTAGCTATCTAAAGTTTCAGGTTCATAATTTTTTTTAAAACTTAAATCATTGTTGATAATATACATGTATATCACATAACTAATCCATTATATGAACAGGTGTTCCAAAAGAAATTTTGAAAATGGATGACAGATCCATCCAGCTTTTTGAAGAGGCTCTAAAAGACGGAAAGGAAACTGTGCACAGTATACGTATTATGGTTGTCGGACACATGGGTGTAGGCAAGACGACCCTAGTCAAGCGTCTGCTGGGAGAGGAGGTTAACATTACCGAGAGACATAGTACAGAGGGCATAGATGTCTATGTCAATTGCTGTGATGTGTCTTTGTCAACCCATAAATGGATAAGGCGTACAAAAGGTATGTGGGCATACATACTCATTAATGATCTAACACTCTGTATTTATGCAAATGCCAGAAGGTAAATGTATCACGTTAAACTGTTTTCTGTCCATCCATCTCTATTTCCCTTCTTTACAATAACAAAGTTTTCCACTATCTAATGTTACCAAATTTTGTAAGTAGTTTGCATTTTGGGCAAAGACCAGACCAAAAATATCAAATTCTGGTTTGGAAGGTTTATAATCAGGGTCAAGGTCACATGGCTAACAGAATGACCCTTTACACACAGCAATGACATATTTTCAAGACGTTGTACTTTAAGAAGTAACTGTTCCTCCTCCTTCACTACTTTTCTCATATACATAACAAGGTGGAGTTTTTAAGTCTTGATATTTAACTTTTACTACAAGTATTTGGTATGTTAGCACATTGCGTATTTTGTATTTAATTATTGTACTTTTCATATTTGCTTTTTCCTCCTACATGTACTTGCACCACAAATCTATATACTGCTTGCATCCTGTATGCACCTTTTGGCTTTTAGTCACCCTCTGTTGTATGCTAACCTGCTTTGTAACATAGCTCTATGGTGAGTGGTATTTGTAGTAACACCATATATGCCATTAACCAGGCAGCCTTGGTAGAGTTGCCTGGGGGTTCAGGTTAGAAGGATTTTATGTGCTCATTTTTGTGCTCATATATGTGTGTATGTGTTTAGGTTATCATTCTTAACCAAGGCTATACAAAAAAAACAGTTGGTAGTTGACTAGCCCAAGGTTGGTAAATTTTCTGTCTATTATTTTTCATAATTTCAGTAGTCTAATGGATGGTTAATCTTGTTATGTGTTAAATTGATTTGTGGCAAGGATTCATTAAGAATGAGCAGGACGAGAACATTTCTGCATCTAGTAGTAATTCTGTCTGCAAAGAGATTTGTTAAATCCTCAGCCTGTGGCTAAACTAAAGACTAAATAATATTATTTTAAGATTATATTATTATTATTATTATTATTATTATTATTATTATTATTATTATTATTATTAAAAGAGCTCAGCGATTATCTCTGCCATCAAATCTATAATATCCTTCCTCAACCAGGTTTCTGTGTCAGCTTTCATAGAACTGTTGTACACCAATAAATTAAAAATGGACATCTCATTTGATGGAAGAAAAGATGGATGAGAGCATTCATTTGAATACGAAAATACACCAAGTAAAGAAATATATTTAGCAGGGTTGTGCACTTTCCCTAACTAGCAAAGCAATTAAGTATTCAGCTGGCAACACAAATTTCTTGGAGGTGGAACATCTGCTTAAGGAAATATTGGATTCACTGTCTTGTCACACCATAGCCATACATGCCAAACATTATACTTTTGGCGTAATCATTACGCTTTTTTCACTAAATTACGTTACGCTTAAACATATATGGATTACGCTTTTTCGGTATATCCACCTCGCCCAAAAATATCAATTATTTGTTTTCTCGTTATTATTAACATTCCATTAATCCCACATAACATATTTTAGAAAAGATGGCTTTTACATAACTACAATTTAACAGTATGCTTGACCGTGGACTTTCGTAATGGTATCATGTTTTATTCATAGATAGCTTGATTCGACTGTTGATCTCGAATTCTATTTATATAATCTGTATGCTAAGTGAGGAGAGAGCAGACTGGTTTTCCAAATGTAATCTTTACGCTCAGATCCATGTTGTAATTCATAATTCTTGCAGAACCAGTCTAAAGATATTTTAGTGCTTAAAAAGTATATTTTACTTTTAGTATATGCAATTATGTGAAAAAAAATTATCCCTTTCAAAAATTTCCCAGATAAATTAGAAAAAGGCAACCGAAACAAAATATAACAGAATTCTCGAAATATTAAGAGAAGAGTACAGCATTAAGTGACATCTATTTCTGGCCATGAGGAAAGAATTTTAAAATTTAGCGCTAAAAGTCTTAAGATGGTTTCTAGTCAATGACTCAATGTATGTAAAGTTAAAAGTGCTACGTATGAAAACTTGAAACAATAAAGGATGTTAAAAGACCAGAAAATCAAATAATCGTTGTTTATTGAAATTTTAGCATGTTATATGTGGATTACGCTTTTTCTGCATGGATTCCGCTTTTTGACCACTTGGATTACGCCATAATTTTTTTTTTTTTGGAGGGGGTAGGAGGCCTCATCTCGTGATGTATGCATCATCTATACCACGTCTTTACCAAGAAACCATGTTAAAAAAACTTGTTTCATTGTTTTGATCTTTTGCTTTTTATTTGAAGTTTCCTGATTCCATTTTCTATGAGGTACCCTGGTTGGGCATCCATTGTAGCCTTTGTAACTTTGATGTGAAATTTTTCAAAGTGCCTAAGTGTGCTTTCTAGTAGGATTTCCAAGGGTAAATCGGAAATATATAGTTCTTCTGTTTTTTTCTTGATTTTTCTCATGATGGTTGCTGGTTCTATAACTATAGTTAATTTCTCCTCCTATTGATATATTTCCCATGTTGTATTATAGTTTCATTTTTTACAGGTTTCAATATATATATATATATTCTCTGTCTCCTTTCCTATTTAACCCTTCTGCTACTATGGTGAACGTTCTGTTTCTTACATCTAATGCAACCATTGCCAATAACATTGTAGTTCATATTTATATTAACATTGCAGACAGAAAGATCACTTGCCATGTCCCTTTTTATAACAACATTGTGAAACTGGTCCTCACTTGTCTCCATTCTTTTAGTGTCAAAGTACTTTTCCAGCTCTGACAATTGCCGATTTCACATCATTATCCTTCTGTACATTTAGCACGTTTTTCATAATTTTCTCTTTGTCCAAAGCGATATTTCAATATTATATAGGTATTATCGTTCTTTTCTGGCATTGCATATTTGCACCGATTTCTTTACAGCTTTCAATCTTTTTATTCCTTTACATTTTTGACCTTAAAAAGGACAAATATGCAAAACTGAAATTCACGCAAACTTTTTTTATATTATTTGCTATATGTATATGGTTTATTTTCTGAAAATTTGTACCTTTTATTCTTAATTGTTACGATGAATTTTTTTATATGAAAAAACAATCATTTTTTCCTATCTATCTTAAATTAAACAACGCACTCCCACCCTTACAAATAGCGTTTGCAACGTCATTTGAGACACTGTGTACACACTGGCATTATATTGAAAATGAATTATGGAAAACTCACCCAGGGAGAAGCATCCTCAGTACTAATTCTGAGATGCCCCCACATGATTGTTAAGGCTTTATTTATTGTTGTCTTTCTTCAACTTAATAACTTATTAAATCTATAAAATTTGTAACATTTAAACTTTTCCATTGGATCAATTCGGCTTCTTTACTTAACAAAAAAGAACTGGTATCTGTCCCTTTTGCTCTGCTCTTCAAATCATTAGATACAATTTAAATTGAAAGAAATAGAGTGGGTGTAATCAGCATGTGATGTTTGCAGTTTTATATATGAAAGGTCTCCATCCTAATAACGAATGATACTTGAACTCGATAAAAAGCATAATTGACACCTACTCAGGAAATGCGGTCACTACTGAGTTCAACATTGCTTAGTTTATTTCTTCTTATTTGTTAGTGTTCATAATTTGATTATTTCTCAAACAAATAAACTATTTTAAGGTGAACGAGAAGTTGTAACAATATTTATCTTCTAAAATGTCAGTGCAAAATAATCAGGTTTACTTTATTTTATTATATATATAACAACAAGCGAGATTTTGTTACCTTAAATACATATTTGAACTGCTAGACATACTTGGGACATAATGAGAAAATCATCTTTAACAACAAATTTATATGTCACGTTTAAATCCTGGAGAAAACTGAATAATAGTTTACATGGTTCGAATCAGCAAGTTTAAAGAATCAGCCAGATATCTGGGCCGAATTAGTCAGCAAATTATATCGTGTTTGAGAGTAATTACCACTGTTAGTATAATATTTGTATCAATCAGTAAAGTAAACAGCAACATTTGTTTAGTATTTTATTGTATTGTTCTGTTAAGTATTTTAAGAAATGTAATGAGATTATATGAACACAGACTTTCAATTATAAGTGAGTTACTTTTTTATTATTGACATCACACAAACATGATGAATGCAGCATATAATCTAGAAAATGTATTCAACAATGCACAGACACTTAGTTCTTTGTTTTTGAACATATCTCACAAGTGAAATATTCTTCCTTGTTTTTCTTTTGTTTTTTCCTGTCAGACCCTCGTTTCAGTTTCCCCTCCGAAACATTCCGGAGTTAGATAGGTATGGGGTTTGCTTCCTTGTACTGGAGAGCCAACACCTGATAATAACATACATCATTTGTGTATTCAAAAAATGCGGTAACCACCATATGGTAACATCTTTGTTGATAACAGTATAGTTATAAGGCACACATTTCTATCTGATAAATAATTATTTAATTCAAAGATAAATATTAAATAGGTTTTCTGGATAACAAGTTTTGGGGTTACTTTTCCAAGTATGTGGGTGACTTATTGAACCACTCTGGGGCGACTTCTCCAGATACTTTCTGACGAGTTTTCCCAGGGTTAGTTTTCAAGGGGGCGAGTTCTCCATATACTGATGATAATACAGTCAAGCATTCTATGAAATGGCTGTGTTTGAATGTTTAAATTATGTCTACTGTCAGTGATGGCAGTGATGTGGATGACATTCCCAAGTAGAATATTCCATTAAAATCCAACCTTACATGATAGATTTGTGTGACAAAGATGAACATGACTCATCAAATTCTGACAGTGGCACTGCTCTTTAGTCTTTTGAGAAACATTCAATCTCAAAATCTCTCTGGCACAACCTGATGTGTTGAGTTAGCATAAAGACTTCTCACTTTAATTTGATCGCCCGTACAGATGTAATATTCAGGACCTTTGGAAACATGAAAAACAGAACTAATCTTATGTCGGGAACGTCTATAATTCATTCAAAGTTTTGAAGGTGTGGGGTACTAGACATATGCCCCCTCTGCTTTTTTTAAAAAAAGGAACAAAGTTTTCATGTGTTGATGTGTCCCCCTTCCTCACCCCCCCCCCCATGCCCCGTTATGTAGTTTTGTGTTTCTTTTATATATTTTTTATCCCTTTTTTTATTTTATTTTATTTTATGTTGGTGCTATATGTATGTGTGATGTCTATTTAGGGACCTTTGTAAACGTGAAAAACAAAACTAATCTTCTGTAAGGAACTTCTATTATTCACAACAATTGTTGAGGTGGGGGACCAGACAGATGCCCCCTCTGCTTTTTCTTAAAAAAAAACAAAGTTTGCATCTATTGATGCCCCCACATCATTATGTAGTTTTGTTTTTTTATAATTCTTTTTATCCCTTTTTAAAATTTCCAGTTTTTAGTTAACTTTGATGTTTTTTTATCCTTAGAATTTCTATAGGGTTTATCATCCAATTAGGTTTTATTCACCTAATCTCGAAATTTCTTCCCTAGTTCATTTTGTCAACCTTGGCCAGAGATCACCTGTATCCCATGTATGCTATTTATACATGTACATACATACATACATACATACATACATACATACATACATACATACATACATACATACATACATACTTTGTTTAGGAAAAAAAGAAACTTATTCTTTTAATCATTGTATTTTCTCGGTGGCATTCTCCGCATTTGTCTATTTATTTCATATTTAGTTTGACGGCTCGAATTGGGCTCCATACATTTTTTTATATTTAAATTGTACTTTTCCCAACTTGAGTTGTGTCATCTCTTATTTTTTTTTTATTTATAGTCCTCTCAATGATTTTCCTAAATTGTTTAAGGTACCCTTATGTGTTTTTTGTTCATTACGGTAGCTACACAGAGGTGGTATAGAAGAAGAACAATGTATTCTATATGTTCCTTCGTTTTGTTCCTAAAAGATTAATTGGCGGGGCATATTGAGAGACACTTAACTTGTATATTTTATTCAAACAATTTAGAGCTGCATATTGAACCATCTTTTTTCTACGTGACACTTCACTGCACAAACTGAATACGACTTGTATAAGTTAATGGTCTCAAATGATGTTACATCCTGTTTGCATGGAAGGGAGCTAACACATTCAAAGCAGTGTCTTTCCGTTTGATCTCGGAATACAGGACAGTATTTTTTTTATGAAATACAATACTAGATGCAAAAAAGAAAATAAGATATATTATACACACAAACTACTAAATATCATTCTATAACAATAAAAACATGCTAATCCCTTTAAGGCAAGTTTGTTTTGTTGGTGGCATATCAATATTTAAAAGATTTATTTGAAAAATCATTAAAACATAAATTCTAAATCTATTTCACATTTCCTTATCTTGTTTTTCATTTGTTTTGTCCCTCATAGCGAGTACCCCCATAGTACATATATGTTGTTTGTGTTTTGTAAAAATTCAAAAAGAATTTTGAAATAGGGTTTAGTACTTTTCTTGTTCTAGTGTAACATTAGCTCTGCAACCCAAGCTGAGCTATTATATGAATAGTCAGCCTTGCCAGGTGTTTGCTATGTTAAATTGCATGCTATCCACGTATTTCTGTTTGGACTGATTAAACAGTCAAATCATACTATAGAATAACATGTGGTGATGGCAGGTATCTCCTCTGTCAACCCATTTCCACCACAATGGCAATTCCCCTCTTTCCCATGCTGTTTTTCATTGTCTAATTATGCTATAGTGCTTGTAATAAGTGTAAAAGAAAACTGAAAATAAAACACGAAACAAGTAAAAATTTAAAAAAAACTAAGGAGCATTTTGTTGCAGGTGTGTATGTACTGTATAATTTACTAGCTCATATATTTAGTAAGGTGTGATTGTACTCCCATGTTCATGTTTTCAAAATGTTCTTTTTAAAATGGCCTTCCCTTTTGGGAGATACGTTAGCCATGTAGTATAGGTATCACACCATTATTCGCTCCTTACTCGGTAGTAACACACAAACACACACACACACACACACACACACACACACACACACACACACACACACACAATTGTGCATACATAAATTCACTAGCAGCACCTTGTAACCTTGGAAGTAATTCATCTAATTTCTCATCCGATGTCCACCTCTACCCATTGGTAACGTCTTTAAATCAATTGAACCACATCTTCCAGCTCTCTGTTACAATAAAGGTTGGTAAATTGGGGCTTGCTGCTTTGATAACTTGTATATTAGATCATAAGATATATAGACCAAATCACTTTCTGACTTCCCATCTGAATATTTCTTTGGACAGGTCCAGACATGTTAGTCCTTGTCTATGAGGATTGACTTGTCTCTCTTGAGAAATGATTGTCATCACCTTTTCTAACATTCTCAACAGTTCTGTGACATATAGTCTTTTGATCTCTCTGAACATTCATTCCAATAACATTAATTTTCTACAAGCTGCTTGCAGCTTATCTGCAATGCCCATAGGTGTTTTCTAATTTTGGATAGTACCTTCTTTTACATTGCTTTCATATTTGTGGCTAAGTCCACATCCAGTTTAGGTTGTTCCACACACTATCAGGAATGGCCTTAGCAAATTTGTGGCCCGATTTGCATCATGTGGCACATCCTTCTGTATTCATGCACCGTGTCCCCTGTGATCACTGCATTTGGAAATAAACTTTTCAACAAGTTTAGTTAATATTTTCTTCCATCACTAATTACTTACTTACCATGATTTACATTTCATGTTATTTACATCATGATATTTTCATCATTGTGTTTAATATTATGTTCATTATAATTCATGTTATTTCCATCATAATATTTAATGTTATTTTCATCATTATGTTTACTATTATGTTCATTATAATTCATGTTATTTCCATCATGATAGTTCATTATTATATTTCATGTTATACCCATCACCATATTTCATGCATTAGGTCAGAGGGGAGGGGATTTAGAATAAAAGGAGTTGCAAATGCCTTTATATGTTTCTTGTTTAAGAAATTCAAAAACATACAATGGTCACATGCACTTGACTTGTGCTATGAAGAAATAAAACACCTACCTACCTACTCTAATTTTAAAACCAGTGCTATAGTTAACACCTTAATTTAGACTGCCAGGAAATTGCAGCAATCGGTTACTTTAGTTTGAAATGACAGTGGTTGATGGGGGTTCGGTTGTGTGATTTTTATGTAGACAGTGCCATTGATCTGTTGTTTAATATGGCAACCACAGTGCATCTCTTGAAATGGTTCTAAGGTGGCACTCTTCTGTGTTGTAATTTATATTGGGTTGGAATTTTAATGAAAAGCATATCCACAGTTTTCCTCATTGGTTGTACTGGCTTGTATACAACTTGGCCTTACTTCAGATGTGCACCTTTGAAAAAGACTTAGCTCTACCTGGTCATTTTCACTTCCTGTACTTCACTGGTAAATTGTATGAATAGAGCAGATAACTGCTAATAGTGTACTTTAGAATAATTCAGGCCGATTTTGTTTTGTCATAGATAGAAGTCATTTTAGTAAGTAAGAAAGACTAGACAAACAAATTGTTCTCCACCTTTTCTTTAATTTTGACTGGCAGCAGTTTAAAAAAAGGTGGATAACAATTTGTTGTTATCATAAAAGACATGAACATGAAACTTCTTATGAAGATTTAAGCACAGGATATATATGGTCTTTTTTTTAAATAGCACAGGTTTGTGGATTTCACTATATACACAATGACATACTCTAGTCCAACATTCCTACCTGGCCTAACCCATGTGCAGACACAAGCAAGATAATTATGCTCCTATTCTTACAATCGTATATTCATTATTACCACTATGAAAACAAAGTCATATGGAAAGCATTTTTTGCATACCAGGTCCCAACTCACCTTTTTAGTTCCGAAATGTGAATACAGGACTTCATTTTTATATTTGCATATCAGACCCACAATTTCATTGTGTCTTTGCCCGAATTTACTCCAGATCGGAAAATTATCCTACCTTTTTTGCAAATTTTAAGTGGTAAACATGATGTGTTAATGAGTTAAATGAATCTACAAAAGGATGCCAACAATTGGTTAAAATCTTTGTATCAATGACCATTCAAATACATTATGCATTTGTATGTGCTCAGTGGGCAGAAGACTGGAAGTTACCAGTACCTAATCAATGTATACATATTTCATGATTTGATAGTACATGTACAAATTAATTGCCAGATATAACAAATATTACATACTAATTATATTAAGTAAATATTAATGCATTTAATTGATGCCTCTGCCATGGAGGTATTGACAAGACATGTAGTGGTGAGTAGCCTGGTATTTACTCCTCAACTTCAGCACTTGATCTTGTAGTGACTCTGGAGGAGCAAAGTTGCACCATAACATTTAGTGGGGAAACAATTCATATGTACTGTATTATACTTTCTAATTTCATTACAACTTGATACCCTGGATGTAAAGCAGAATTTAGCTGTATTCAGTGTTCCTAATGTTTTCAGATTCAGAACAGGATTATAAACTGCAGCGCCTTGTCAAGGTCCTAAATGAGAATTACCAAACAGGGGGAAGGGAAGTTGATTCGGAACCTGATGCAAGCTCTAATCAAAGGGAGACAACTGATGAAAATCCTTTGCGCCATGTCGCTGACGATAACAAGAATACAGAAGTACTGTATCGCCGTTCTCAACAGCAGAATGTGGGCCAAAATATTGCATCTACATCTAGTCTACAAAAAGAATCATCTTCCACTGTAGTTCAGAGAAGTCTCACTCATTCTGAAACAAACACAATACATGGATCAGAGCTTGGAGAAAATGTTGCCACTGAAAATTACAAGATGGATCCATTAAGGGAAATGTTAAAATTGTTGCAACAAAATCCCAATCAAGCAAAACAAGATATAAGCAAACATGCGCATGTAACTTTGTTGGACTTTGCCGGGCAGTATGCCTTTTACACGACACACCAAATGTTTCTGACAAGACGGGCCATATACCTCTTGGTTTTGGATGCCAGTAAAGAGGTCATTGATCTTGTAGAAGACGATTTCTACTTTGACAGTGAGGGAATACTGAAATGCAAAGTTCATGGTGAGTTCTGTGCTGTTTCTACCTAAGTACACAACAAAGTGTGTCATGTTTGTTCTAGATTTGCTGTTGCTTTAGCATTGGAATTATTATTATATGAGTAACAGGTTTTCTCTCAAACTAATGATTTTGAAAAATAATTTTATCAGAATTTTGTAAGGTAAAATTGCACCCAACAACAGTATTTTATTTTACTCCACTGTTTTAAAAAATTGACTAACAGCAAGTTGACTTACTACTACAGAAATTTGCAACACCTAATGAAAATCCATGTCCAGTGAAGCAGGTAAAGGAAATTATTTTTGGTCAATTTTACAATTAAGAATTTAAAGGATAAGAATAAAAGTTAAGTTATTGTTTCAAGGTCTGTTTTGGAATTGAAGCTTCACATATTTTATTTTAAATTCAGGTAAAAGAAATAACATTGTCAGGGACTGAAAGTGGGTATTGGTTATAAAAAAAATAGCTTGCCAATAAGTACATGTACTTCATCCTGACATTGTTTACAGAATCAATGATGTTTTTGTATTTTTACTTTTTCAGACCTTGTTCACGTCTGGATGAATTCCATACATTCCTGTGCACTCCCTGACAAGGAAAACTTGAATTCTACAAATTCCAATACGTCTTCTTATAAAGTCCTCCCACCACCAGTGATTTTAGTAGGGACACACATTGATCAAATTCCACAGGTATGTCAGTAACACCTGTAAGTTTTAATATTTTACAGATTATTACCTTATTCTGTCAATAGTAGGATTCTCCTTGAGTGCATGAAGTTTCAGTATTATGAGTGTCAGGAACAGTACAGCCATTTCTTTTCCTTGACACCTGATTTACACTAGCCTTACTTGATTTGAACTATGTAAGTTTTTAAAGTTGCCTAGTAGTGGAATAAATAATCATCCATTTTTAATAGAATCAGTATCACAAATATGGTCAGGTATGCACTCCAAAGTTGTTTCCTTCAAAGTTGTTTCCTTCAAAGATACATTATAACATGCTTACAGACCCTAACACACTAAGACCTGGATGATTTTGCAGTTTTCGCATGAAGTGTGAGTAGGAAATACAATTTGTGGTATATTTCTGAATATATCCTAATACATCAACTTCCAAGCAAGTTTCCATTAGCCTAATGCATAGTTGTGTTAAAAACATTGCTTTCCATTGAATATTTTGCTTGTGCATGAGCAGAAGGGAAAAAGTTGGATTTTTAAATTTTTTTTTTACTTAACAGACCTATCAATTTCTTTTGCACAGACTGTGTGCAGGACAGACCAGTCTGATCTGACTTAGATCTGAGGCAAAAAAGTCTAAAATCTGGACACAAAATGAGACTCCTACCACTCTCAAATTGTGGATGAAAACAAATGAATCCAAAAAGTTAGGTTTTTACGTCAGTATTTTGTAATGCAATTAAAACATCCAGATTATTTGGTGTCATTTTCGACCTAAATCTGTATACCTTTCTAAAATACCAGCCACTTTAGTGTATCATACATGACTTTGAGAGAGCTTGGCAGTAGGTTACTTCTTGCGCCCTAAACGTGTTGCCAGGGGTTAACGTGTTAATAATCTCCATTCCAAGACCTCTTTGACAGCTCATATGCATCAGGAATAACAACACGTGCAAGCCAATGCATACAACCACGCTTTCTCAGTTTTGACTCATCAAAGGCAAAAAGAGCTAATTGGATGGTGTGTTTGTTATTTGTTTCTCAATTAGCTCAAGTTTGTTATAGTTACTATTAATTACATGGAAGATTACTATATAATAAAAGTCCTATTTAAATGTACAATATATTAGTGGATATTTCACTTGCAGTGATTAAATCAGACCTTAAAATAGATGTTCTTAATATAAAATTACTCAGATTTCTGATAGCATGACTATGCTGACAGTTTGAGTGATTCAGTGCAATTGTACATACGTGGCTAAACCCTAACCTAACAATCTACGGATTTAATTAAAACAGAATTTATATAGTGATATTCTCTGATTACGTGATACAAAGGACACAATGATAAAGTGATATTTATCTTTGAGTACATCACACAAAGAACACAATCACACAATGGACACAATCTGTGTCTAAAAGGAGTAGGAGATGATCTATTCAATCTATGAGGCTTTAGTCTAAAATGAATGATTGTGAGAAAAACATACTCAATGTGTAAAAATTCCTTATCATATTTACAAGTTGTATTTTTTGTTTTCTTTCTCATTTAAGCCACTCCTCATATTAAGATAATTCTCCCCTTTTTCAGATGGAGGGTAATATTTGCTGTTGTCAATTTTTATAATAGACCCAGTATTGAGGATCTTTTATTTATGGTCAGTGAACAAAATGTGCAAGTGTGAAATTAGTTGTTTGGGATGATGCAATTCATTGATACATTTAGCTGCTACGATACTTTTGGTGTACTGTTTTGCACATTATAAAGTTAAAACGTTAAAACGCCAGTATCAGTAATACATTATAAGCTGCTCAGTACTTTTCTGGAATGCAAAGTCTGCCAACCCAGCTAATAGTTTCTCTTCCAACTAGAAATTGACTAAAAAAAATAAAACAGAATAAGATTCCAGTCTGATTAGTTAGTCCATCTAGCATATGGAATATCTTTTTTTCTATGGACTTTCAAATTACATGTGAGTTTATGACTCATAAGAGAATTTCACCTCATTTGTTGTTGAAGAACATTTTAACGGCTAGTCATATTTCTATATTATCCTTTACCCTCAGTCTTTGCATTATTTTAATTCTTTTTACTTCTTGTGTTTTTCTTTTAATTTTCAATCATTTGGTTCATGCTTTGAAAGGCTGTGTTTTGTACTTAACCTTTTTATTATTGACATTAGAGTACATATCATTAACCCTTTTCAGTGTCCAGTGGATTTGTTTTATATTTTCTTATTCACTTATATACTAGGTCACCTAATGTGGGTGAGTGTGGTGAGATAAGAAATATGATGATATTCACCTCTCCTGTTTATCATGTGTTGCTATTCACACATGGACAGATGTCTGATCTGTAACCTTTAGTCATGTGACCTGTGGAACTTTGCAGAAAGTCCTCCCTTTCCCATTAAAAATGCTGGATAATCTCTTGTTTCCTAAAAGAAGTCTGGAACACATCCGTTTTATTAGAGAAGTTGATTCCCACAATCACTGAGAGCCAGGACTGGTTTATAAATTGTAAATTGCTAAAAGACACAGGATTCCTGGTTCCTTATCCAATGCTACAAGTTGCACTGAAGGATATATATCCTTCCCTTCTATAAGCCTGTGAAACGTAGTGTGTCAGTGACCATAGCAATACATTCCTTCCTGACTACAGGGACATGTAGCAATCCTGTTTGGATAGATTAGATGGATTCACTTGTCAGATCTTCTTCTCTAAACTGGTTGTTGACTGGTGACAATTGGACAGTCATGGCTGAATTGCTTGGGGTACAAGCACTAGTCACTGGTCATTGCAAGGCACATTGATTAACCAGTCTCTAAATTGTGATTGTCATTCTAGGGAATGTATTGATACTTCCATCAATTTAGTTGTGCTGATATCTACAACGAGAAAGGTCAGTGGCTTAAAAAACATCAGATATCCATGTTGTCAATGTAAGAGTACATCTGAAGAACATGACCCAATAGGTTGGCAGCGAGGTAAAAGTGCTAGACTAACTGCAGAGTGGTGAGAAATACTGCTATCTACATTGACTGAATCCAGAGGCAGAAGACCTAGAAATATACTTGTGTATCAAAGTACATCAAATGAACAACTTTAGCTTTCATTATGTGTTTGCTTTCAAGTGTAGCAAAATACATATATGTAGTGCACATGAACTCAAAATCCAGACATGTTGATAGTTAGACAAAATACTGTTTGCAAATTTGGATAAGTATTTTGGGGCCAAAATTGATGAAGATTGTAATGAGATTCACCAGTGATATAAGTTGCTAGAGTTATATGTCAGTGGTTTGAAGAAGTTAGAAAATTAAACTCAGTGGCAACCACTGGTTCTTTTTGTCTGGAAATTTAGCCAAATCATGTATCTTTAATACGCTTCTGGTAGGTGACTGCAATTTTCTTTGGTGGGACTCCTGATTTTCCTAAAACATGAGTCCTGGACTACTAGTATTAAAATCCAGCAAGATCTATGTGACCATGATTCTATATACCTTAGAGGATAACTAATAGGTTTCATATAACCTGCACCACTAGTTATGGAGCAATTAAAACGTCGGTTTGATATCTCTGTTCCTGACACTTTTTCTTTCTCTGTAAAGTTACACTGGGATGGATAGTCTTGTATTTCCATAGGCATGGATTCAGAATAATGAAATCCTTTCCATTCAAGCAATATCTAATGAGTTCTTCCCAAACCTTTAAGGTGGTGAAGTGGTTGAAGGTACTAGACTTAACGGATTGCTGAGATATTTTTTATCCTTGTAAGTTCGAGTCTCAGCTCAGTCAACATGGGTACGCAAGAACGCTTGCTAGCAGATTCCCATCAGTCAGAGATTCTTAGCTGGTTTGGTTTCACTAAATATACTAAAAGCCATGAATAGCAAATCACATTGAAAATTGTAGAGGCAGTAAATACTTGTGGCCAAAGCCTTCTGGGCTTGAAAGCAATATGGCTAAGTTCTGGAGAGGCTTTCTGAGGTCCTATCATGTTCAGATCTTCTGTTGCTCCCATGCCTTCCAATGGTTTGGGAGCTGGCAGGAATGGTTCTTCCAAGCTTAGTGGCTGCCATGCAGCAGAAAGTGATAGGTGTCCCCAAGTGTATGCTTTGGCACTGTTTTCACCTTTAGTTATTGTGTGCATTGCCTTGTTTCACTGCTTTTTCCCTACCATGTACAATTCTGCCTTCCTCAGTTTCTTAATGGAGTAATCATTGTCTCTTGTGGTGCTTAAGCACTATCTGGAAGCTGTACCTAAAAAGTCCAGATATGTGCTCTCTATGTCATTGATACATTCAGTAAATCATTGCAGATATGCAGCCTTTGACATGTCCAATGCCTTGCTGGATCACTTCAATAACCAGTTGAGTGTTATACCCATTGAGACCAAGATGCACTTCGTTGATCTTGTCACAAATGTATTGTATCTATCTGCAGCTACAGACCTAATAAAAGTGGACAATAAATGCAACCACCCAGCTTAATTGATGCAACATACTCCCAAGTTCTGTGAACAGGCTCAGCCTAAACAGACTCCGAATGGACCTGATTTCAAAACATTCCTTCTTTTCATCTTCCTTAGGAAAGAATAGTTGTTTGAGCCAGGGAAGGAAGTCTACGTCACTTGCTTTCCTAAGGATGGGTGTATTCTGACAATGGTGTTTAACTCTCTCCTACAATGATTTCTTCTTCCCAATATTCCTCTTGTTTCTGGTTTGGTTTTTGTTTTGTTGATTGTTTGATGGCAGCACGGATGATGCATTGATTGTGTGTTAGATTAAAGGAGAGTAACCAGCTTTATTTCTGGAAATATTCTCCACTATCAAAGATTCTCATTTCCTTTTTCCAATGCAAACATTTATGAATTTATACCCGATTCACACCCTGTGTATCCAAGTGGTCAAAAGCGCTCTCTGTTACGGATCACTGCCATCTCACCTCTATCTGCGTGGGTTCAAGTCTCGGATTCGGCCAATGTCGGTATGTGAGAAAGCTTGCCAGTAGCTTCTCATGGGTGTGGGTTTTTTTCCTGGATTTTCCCAGATTCTTCCTCCACCAATAATACTGGCTGCATTGTATAGCCTATCTTGTGCTGAAAAATGGCGCTAAACCAAACAACAACATATCCAATTTTCTTAAACAGAAACTGAAGAGTGAGACAGAACACGTTTTGGACAGTTATCTACAGAACATGGGTGGACCTTATGGCACCATGTTGTCATTTTGTTCAACATGAAAATTAACAGCAGTTATGGGAATAGTGTTCTAGTGTAAATCATTTTTAATACCGTTTATTTTAAAATTGTAGTTGTTGCAATGTTATGTGACAATATTAAAAAGGGGTAAATTTCAGGTTTGTGGATACTGGAGTGCAGCATACCAATCAACGTTTCTAAAGCCAGGTGGTGAGAACAACAAATAAAACAGTGATTTCGACAGCAATTGGGGATGTTTTCAGGTGGCATTTTTTTAGTGTCAGTTTTAGTAAATATTGACCAAACTTTCAGGTACAATAAGGGTAAAAGTCTTGAAGGACGTTCCCCGAGAAACCTTTTTATGGGGGAGGGGAGGGACACAGGGTAGTCAGCAATGAATTTTTTTATGGATATAGGCCAAACCATATTAAAAGGTTGAATTTGGGGAGGGGGGGCGACAATTGACATATTCCTTTGTTATATTATAGTTCTGCTATTTAAATTCACCTATATGATAAAGAAGTGCCCCGTGTTTACTGGCTGGGTTTCTTTGGCAGAATTCGAGATGCGATTTTGTTTGCAGAGAAATTTAAACAGCATTAATTGACCATTCATGTGATTGAAACTAATTGATAACAATACTATTTTTTAAAATTTGTTTTCATGATAGTACTGTTGCAAGCGTTTTTATAAAAATTAGTGCATAGTGTTTAATCTTAATTTTCTATTTACTGACGAAGAAAATACTCTGTAATGTGTTAATAATTATTTTATCACAACAGTATTAACGAGGGATCAAAGAGAATGTGTCATCTGTCAATTGGATATTATATATGTATTTATATATAGGCTTGTTTTCCAGGGAAACGAAACTTGACAGACATAATGTAATAGACAGGAGTTCTATGCCAAAAAATGGGAGATACATGAGATTGGGAGATAGGTGTCGCAATACCCTTAAAATTGGCAGTTTTTCTACTGGCTTTGAGAGCTAACAGAAATATGGAATTTTGGTCAGGGCTTGTGAGTTTATTTAAGTCACCAGCCCGAGGTCTGTGCCTAAAAAGATCCTAGAGTACTGTACTATCTGGTGTCAGGATAGTGTGACTGGGTGTGACGTCACGCTACATGTCTGCCGCATGATACTCCAGTGACAGACATCACTATCAACAGTCACACTGCAGACATTATAGCAATATTACTGAAACATTATTAAAACTACGTTAAAAATCTAAAACACACACATACCTAAAGAATTCTTGAGTCGATACACAGTCAGAGACTTTGACTCCGTCTCAACTTCCTTTCTGAAAGCCTCGAAATTAAGGAATAAAATAAACCTTTCCTTTATCTCAGATGAATTCGATTGCCTCTTCAGAAAAGGTAAATGTTAGGAATATTGAGAAAAGAGATTATTTCCAAATAACCGCCATGGTTATCAATATCTCCAAAAATACTATTGGCACTTTGTGAATTCAAAAATACTCGATGAATCCTCCACTGTTTCAAAATAAACCAACATTCATGAGATTTATGCACATGTATTTAGACATCAAACAGCATTCATACAATTTATGTTCATGTATTTAGACATCAACCGACATTCATGAGATAATGTCCATGTATTTATAAATCAAGCAACAGTCATGAGTTTTATGACCATGTATTTAGACATCAAGCAGCATTCATGAGATTTCTATCAGGTAATTGCAAATATCAGCTTGACATACATTTTGTGTTATTTTGCATAGGTTGTAATTTTACAATACAAAATAAGTATAATTATAGAAATTGTCAACTAATGAGTAATGTATGGCAGTTAAGAGATAACAACTTGGGCCTCTTCTTGTTACAACTATTATTTTTGTCTTTTGATCATGTACATACAGTTTGAAGAAATCACTTTCTTCCATCATTGCAGTCATTGTCATTGATTTTTGAATACTGTCAAGATTGGATGTACAAAAGTAGTTGGTACCCAAAGTGGCTGAGTGGTCTAAAGTGCTCTCCATTACGGATCACTGCCATCTCACCTCTGTCTGCGTGGTTTCATGTCTCAGATTTGGCCAATGTAAGTATGTGAGAAAGCTTGCCAGTAGCTTCTCGTGGATCATTGGTTCTTTCCAGGATTTCTCCAGGTTCTTCTTCCATCATTAATACTCTCTGCCATGTATAGCCTATCTTGTGCTGAAAAATGGAGTTAAACCCTACCACTAAACAACAAAAGTATTTAATGTCTTTCTTTACCATGATTTAGATAGAGTTATTGCTTTATCCGATTTTTTAGCTGGATGTAGTGTATGACAGAATTCCATGATTTTATAATAACCACTCTGAAATGTTTTAGTGGCTGAATGTATATGTTTAGACATTTTATTTGAGTATGAAATATTATGTACCTTAGGGTGTGAGTGGGATGTCATAAAGTTGGAGTATATTTATATAGACAAATAGCATACCATTCCACTGTCTTCGTTTTATTTTCAGAACTTGTCAACAATGGTTGGTGATTATGGAGGTCAGATTGTCATGCCTGGTTGTTCAGGTATGAGCAACCCTGGTCCAAGAAGCCCTGTCCAGGATGATGTACAGGCTAAAAGGGTAAGTTGGTTTTCACTTTTATTTTTGTATCTTAGCAAAAATCTATTGATGGGTCATGGGATGCTGTCCATACATAAGAAAGCTTATTCACCTGTCCAGGACGTTTTTTCTTCTTGTTATACCAGCTCATTTAAACTCTACATTATAATGCCATTTTCTCCAACAATATGCCTTTTCTCTTTTGCAGAATGTCTATTTCCATTAGTCTTGAATAGATTATCTTTCCATAGAGATTATTGCCTCTGTTGTCAGTTTTGTCTTTATTCATATGGCATGCAAATGTCATTCATCTGAGATGATGACCACTTGGTATTGTCAGTTTTCTTGAATCCAAAAGGCATGCTAAATATTGTCGTTTATTCCAGTTTCTGACACCTTGACATTGTCTGGTGTTTTTAAACTGGCATTATTGTTCTTCTTTAGAGTAACGGACATCTTTGTATTTTCAGTTTTCTTCATGATAAAGGGCATGCTAATTATTGTCATTCACCCACAAAACTTGAATTAACTCGACATAGCAATGCATTCAATCAGAGCCTATTAAAATGACGATGCTCTTAGCAAGTTGATAATGTTTGATACTTTTTGGTGGTAGTAAGTTGATAATTTAAGTAGTTATTGGTAGTAGTAAATTGATAATTTATGTAGTTAGTGGTGGTAGTGAATTGATAATTTAAGTAATTATTGTGTTAAGTGTATTTGATTTGGGTCATTTATTTTTTATTTTAATTGTTTGTTTGGCAGATTCAAATTTGACATTTTAAGTTTAAGATTCATTCATTGGGAGATATTTTTTTTAGAAAGTGGGATGACATGTACTCTAAGAATAAACACCATGTGTTGACCTCATTTCTGACCTGGCTTCAGAGTTGTAAACAAGCTTTTAAAATGATTGATTGATTCCAAGGACATTATGGCGCTTTGTTATAAACATCATTCCATTTTTAGTTGGGTCATACGGTGTGTACGAGATTTTTTGAACGTAAATTTCTTCTAAAAGATTCTAGAGATCATGTGAAAAACAGGTATATAAATTATGTTTTGGAGCGAACTATTTAGTAGAAGTTGGGCTGTTAGAATATTAAGTTGTGTCGTTTTGAGTTATTTTAAATTACCTTGTATTAGAAATTATTTTAATTCGTTTGGATCAAGAGGATTTATTTTGGAAAATAATTGTGCTCATTGAATTTCATAAGACCAGAACAGATTTCATGACGTGACATCGTCTTCCATCTTGGATGCTTCACTAAGATTCGAACTTGGAATTATTTTGACATTTTATTACCAGGACTTTTGGAATTTTACTAGTGGATTATATTTTGAATTATTTTTGGATTAATTTTGCAATTGATTCTTAAAACCGTAAGTTTATTTTTCTTTTCTGGAAAATATTTGTGTTCAATAAATTGTACATTAAGTTTTTACAAGTTTGTTATTTTAACTCTCTCTATGTTACTGTTTATTCGAGCCTAAGCACGTAACAATTGGTAGTAGTAAATTGATAATTTAAGTAGTTATTGGTGGTGGAAGTTTTAAATTGATGCTTTAGGTAGTTTGTGGTATTAAATTGATAACTTAAGTAGTTGTTGGTGGTGGTAATGCTTTTGATAGAGTGTGGCATGAGGCATTGTGGGCCACAATGAAGAAGTACAACATGGGTCAAAAGTTGACCAATACAATCAAGCAGCTGTACGCCAAGGTTACCAGTGCAGTAATTGCTCAAGGTCTGTGGGGGACTGGTTCAAGACTACAGTTGGAGTACGGCAAGGCTGTCTCCTGTCACCCATGCTTTTCAACATCTACTTAGAGCGGATCATCAGCAAAGCCCTGGAAAACCACTGTGGGACAGTCAGCATTGGAGGGCCTAACATCACCTACCTCCGCTTTGCAGATGACATTGATGGGCTGGCAGGCAGTGAATATGAGCTTGCCACCTTAGTGAAGAACCTGGATAAAACATCTTCTAGATTTGACATGGAGATAAGTGCCGAGAAGACCAAGCTGATGAAAAACAGTGGCAAACAAATCTCAACCAAGATTAAAGTCAGGGGACAGGAACTGGAAACAGTGGGCGAATTCAAATATCTTGGTTCCATAATCACGGAAGAGGGATCACGAGCAGAAATTTGGTCACGAGCAGCACAAACAACGGCAGCTATGTCAAAGCTAAGACCCATCTGGAGAGACAAGAATATCTGTCTGAAAACTAAAATCAGACTATTGAGAGCACTAGTGATCTCAATCTTTCTGTATTCATGTGAGGCCTGGACCCTGACAGCAGAATTACAATGAAGAATTGAGGCACTTGAAATGAGATGCTACAGAACCATGATTGGCATCTCGTACATGGACCACATCACAAATGAAGAAGTGCACAACACCATCAGGCACAAAGTAGGCCATTATGAAGACCTCCTCACCATTGTCAAAAATAGAAAGCTAAAATGCTATGGCCATGTCACTAGAGCCAACAGTCTACCCACAACAGTACTGCAGGGTAGTGTCCAAGGTGGTAGAAGGAGAGGTAGACAGAGAAAAAAGTGGAGTGACAACATCACAGAATGGACCAGGAAAATTTTTTGCAGAGACTCAGGCATTGGCACATGATCGAGTCAAGTGGAGGGAACTGGTCAGATGTTCAGCAGCACAGTGCCTTAACGACCACACTAGGTCAAGAGACTGATGATGATCATGATGGTGGTGGTATATTGTAAATGGATGAATTAGGTAGTTGGAGGTAGTAAATGATAATTTAAGTATTAATTGGTAGTAGTAAATTGATAATTTAAGTAATTATTGGTAGTAGTAAATTGATAATTTAAGTAGTTATTGGTAGCAGTAAATTGATAATTTAAGTAGTTATTGGTAGACTTAAAATAGTGTATATTTATTATATTTTTGTATTGCCTTAGAATGCATAAATGACAATGCTTATTTAATATTAAATTCTACTAGAATGTGATTAAAGGCCTCCTCCCCTTCTTTTACTTTAATCAATTTCTGAATACTGAAAAGATCTGACACTGTGTACTTACTTGCAACATCTTAGTCTTGCACAGAAAAATTATAGTTATTACACAATATGCTTTTAATTACATTTTGTAATCTATGAGACAAAAGGAAACAATGTTAAAATGTCATGATTTTTTTTTGTATGACAATTGACATCCAGTTGTCATGCTGATTGGAGCTGAACAGTACTGTGCTAGTTAACAGTTGGCTTTTGTCATGTTGATAATTATGAGTGGTAATAATAACCAGAGTGTTTTCTTGTTGTTTTGGGAGTTTAGTGATATTTCTCAGTGCAGGATAGGTATATGTTATGGTCATGATATATACAAAGATATATTATCTCTTTCATCCTTGATTTTGGTAGTTAATGTTTTATCTGATTTGTAACTGTATATAGTATACAGCAGAATTTTGGGAATTCATGATAACCATTCAGTGACTCATGTTAGTCTGGATGGATGTGAAAGCTGGCACATTATAAAATCATCTTCAGAATATAAGTCTGTTGTCCAATTGTTGTATTATCATTATATTCAAAAAGAGTGACACACACTATGGAATCTTATGTATCTTAGGGTATGATTGGGGAAGTATATTTTATTGCATACCATTCCACTAGCTAGTATTTGTATCCAGAACTTGAAATTTGCTTGCATGCAGAATTTAATTGCATATTTGATGCTTGTAAGCAGCAAGATATATGAGTTGCACCTTATTTGAAGCATGAAAGGGGTACTTTTGTTTGTTGGTACTGACTGCTTTCAGCAGTGTATGAACATGACATACAACTATATTTAATCAGAGTCTGATACCAATATAGTACTCTGTAGCTGAGGTCCAAGAAATCCTATCGAGGTAGATGTGCCATCAAATGAGGTGCTTTGGTTTTCACATTTATTTCCATAATTTAATTACATGATGGTTGTATTAGCAGCAATATGGAGTTACACCATGCTTTGATTCATGAAAGGAGGACATTTGTTTTATTGGAACTGACATAATTTTTCTCACAATATATAAGGGCTTGCTGTGAAAGTTAGCATATTTTATGGTCATTCTCTGAATGTGCATATTTCAAGAAATCACTTTGCTCCATTGATATATTTTGGTGTTACTGTTCTTTTCACCATACTATATATACAAGTCTCATAGATTCAATGGTTTGCAAGGAAACGTGGAGATTGTCATATCGGATGTTGTGTTGGTATTATCGTTCGAGTCCAAGTTCCCTTACAATTGTTTTGTATAAAGGTATGAAGATGGGTATACTATCATGATTTGTACTGATCTCCATGATAGAATGTTTAGTGGAATGTCAGAAAGATGGGTATATTTTATATGAACAGTTGCTTACCATATCAATAGCTCTTTTTATTTTCAGAAACGGCCGGGCATGATTGGCAAGTTTGTACGTCGTATTCGCAGGGTTGTTTCTTCGGGTGGTAACAACCCTGATCCAAGAAAACCCCTCACGTATGATGTACAAGCTCAACAAGTAAGTTGATGGTTACTTTAATTTTGTATATTAGCCATATTCTGTGGATTGGCCTTGAGATGGTCCTTTTGTCCATACATAAGGAAGTGTCAGTACATGACATCATGTTCAATGTTCAATGCTATGTCTTGACTTTTGTTCCCTGTGCTATGTTTAGCAAATGGTTTCTGACCGATTTTGATATGTGTTAATTGGTATTTTAATGACATTCATGTAATTTAGTGCTGGACTATAAAGCTGAAAATTGAAAAAGAGATCTGTGTCATTTTTAGTACAGTGAGACCCAGTTATCTAAACCTTGGTTAACTTAAGAACCTGTATATGTAGAGCATTTTGATCTGGTAAAAAAAATCCTTTCTTATGATATTTGGTCCCTGCTTATTTCTATCCAAGTTAAGTCAATATCCTCAATATGCAGGCAAATATTTTAGTCTGATGTAAAAAATGACCCCAATCAATGCGATGATGAGAAATGTTTTATGTTCATTTCTTGGAAATTTTACAAGAAATGACCAGCATTTCCTGTACTACCGGTACCTTGTATCGGCAAGGATGGAAACAGTTGGTACAAGAACAAACTGAGTGCTCATGCTTAAAATTGAAGAGCAAATCTCTGCCATTTTATTTATACTGTTACATTATCAAAAGAGCAAACTTATAGGATACACAAAATACTGTTGACTTCCAGACTATGGTAACTGGTCTCGACCTCAGCTCATATCGACATTGATTGGTTGATTATACAAGCAACATGGTATGTATCGTATTTTCAACTTCACAGTGTATTTTGGTTCTTGCATCTACTAAAATTAGTTGAATAACCAAACTCTAATTTTGGGATCCTCAGTTTATTTTAGAAATAATTTAGCCATTCTCAACAATAACAGATGTAAATATGTAACTAAATAATATTGTTATAAAACTAAAATAGTGTTGGCTATCATCTCTTGATTATACTGGCACACTGTTTAAGATCACATTAAAAGTAACAAAACAAACATTAGTTAATAGTTAAAATCTCAACTACACCAGTTCAAATAAATTGAAAGATGAAATTAAAATAACAAATTCTGATCACTAAACCTCTATATGGGCAAGTCTACTTCATTTCAAAACTGAGCTATTTGAAAATTATAAGCAGCATGTTGATAAATGTAAGGAAATAATTTATATGCAATGATTTTATATATTAAATTATATAGACAGTAATTTTAAAATGAGATTTAACTGTATGCAAAAGCAACTGCCTCCATTATTTGAATTAATTTGTTATGATTTTATTTACTACAAGTACTGATGAATTTTAATACCATCTTTGCCAATTATATCAAGCTTCAGGTTTATATACTGTATAAAATCCCATAAGGCGAATGGACTTCTGTATAATTCCTACAGACTTCTGTTGAAAATCATTCAAGAAAATAACAATATTCAATGAAGAACTACCTTATTTTTACAGTAACTCAACAAATGTTCATGAAATAATAATTGCCTCAAACAGAACACAATTTCAGTGTTGAGAAATTAACAAAACAAATTTTTCTAAAACTGCAGATGACCTGTAAGTGAATTACATTGAATCACTCCGATGGCCTAGTGGTTAGAGCATCCTCCGCTGGAGCAGGTCATGGGTTCAATTCCTGTCCGAGTCATACCAAAGACTTACAAAACTGGTACTAACAGTTGTCTTGCTTGGCGCTCTGCATTTGGAGGTTAGTGTTAGGAATGGTTGGCTTGGTGTCGGGATAATGTGACTGGGTGGGACATCATGCTACATGTCTGTGGCATGATGCCCCAGTGCTAGACATCACTATAAAGTGCCTCACTGCAGATATCAGAACAATATGACTGAAAAATTGTTAAAATTACGTTAAAACTCCAAATCAAACAAAGAAAGAATTAATTCTATTGAAGTCACTGCAATGAAGTCAAACACTTGATTAGATGGGACAGTAACAGTGATGAATACAATTGCTGATCATTGGCTAAAAACCAATATAACATAGGAAAATTATATAACATATTCAAGTATTTATAACAGAGATAGCTGCATTGACTTTCAACAAATTTCATTGCAGATTGTTCATAAAGTCCTGATCATCAGATATTGTATGGCACACCCCCACCCACTCATGATGCCATAAACAGTATGACTGAATCAAGATTTTTCTGAATCATGTGCTAAATAGGAGACACACACAATATTTCTTTCTTTAAACATATTGCCCAATTATAATAGAAGAACTACTACTGCCTTGCAAATATATTTTTCCTGGCTGAAATATTTTCCTAATAGTCCATAAGTTATCTGCCCACCTAATAGAAGTTAGAGTGACTTCCTCTTGCTTCAGGCTTGGTGCCAAATCCTGTGGATGTATCAGTCACTACTTAAGCGTTTGCGAAGCCACATGCTCTGTTAAGATATAAGAGGTCTCACATGCCAATATCATTATAATGCAAGTTTTCTTCTTTAAAGCAAGTTATAAGAGATTTTGGTTCCAAGGGAATTATACTTCATCTTTAATTTCTAACTTTGGTTTCTTTCTTCAGTGACAAAGATCCTTCTTCTTAATATCATGGCTTTGCCTATTCATACAAATAGGCATCCTTGAAGACGTCATTTGTTATCCCCTCACACTGCAATATGTGTATTTAAATATATTCAGTTATGTTGTGTGACATGAAAAACTCATTCACTATTGCTGAACATTTTTCCACTATGATTGGATACATGGATGTAGATTTTCTGCACTAATCTTATTGTCAGTTAATGGTTGTTTTACATTGGTTTGACACCATATCACTTGGTGGGGAGTGAGATAGAGAGCAACATAGTTGCAGTTATCTCGCATATCAGATTTACAAACCAGCTATGTGGTACCAATATCCCATAGCTCATGATCTTGACATTCTCATGCTAAACTTTATCGTCTAATCTCCTCATTAATGGTCAGGTTGAGGAAATATAAGAACAAGCCACAAAGAAGACCCAAACCATTGCCCCCACCCCATCTCATATACAGTGGAGGGAATGTCAGGGAAATTAACAAAAGTTGACATGGAACCTCAAAGCACAGGTCACAAGGAAGCAGTCCTACTGAATCTACAACTGACGAAAAGTTCTTTTCTCCCAAACAAAAGTGAACAGAAAGCATAAAAATGGTGATCATTTGTGTCAGCGATATGTATTCTGATCTAAATAATGACATTGTCTTCATGCCATCTTTATCACTGATGCATGTTTGCTGAAAGATCCATTTCTTCTATGTGAAGTGGGACAGGATTTGTGATAAGGACTTAGATCCTCGTCAAGTGATGCGGTATCACCTGAGCACACTTCCTCTTTTGTCTAGCATTCGCTATGGTAAAAACTCCCAAGATTCAGAATCACCACTCTTCAGCAAAATATCAAAGACCTTTTCCAAGGGTGGTATAATTTGTTCACAATTCAAATTCACAAGACTTTTATTTGATGCTGTTCCTGGTTCTATGGGCAACTGGCATTCTTCACCCAATCATCAACCTAAGAAAACATTTGTCTGTACCCCTTGCCTTAGGATGGAAACACCACATCAGGTTCTGAATTCCATCCAGGAGGGAGACTACACAGTGTGAATTACAAGATATATCCTAATTCCATTGTCTTCTAGGAAGTTTCTGTGATTCTGCTACAATGACACTTTACCACTTCAAGGCATTCTCATTTAAACTCGACATCAGTCCCTTGGTTTTCATTAATGGATCAGGTAAAGGCGACTTTTGTGGCCACTTCCAATGCAGCAATATCAGAGTACCTGAATGACATTCTACATAAACATTTACTTGTATCTGGGTTCGATCCCCGGCATAGTCATACCAAAGTATTGTGAAAAATGGGTACTAACAGCTGCCTTGCTTGGAACTCAGCATTAAGAGGTTAGTGCTAGGACTGGTCAGCCTGGTGTCAGTATAATGTGACTGGGTGGGACACAATGATACATAATGTGGCATGATTCCTCAATGCTAGATATCACTATATACTGGCATACTGCAGACATCATAGTGATATGATTGAACCATTGTAAAAACTATGTTACAAAAACCTAATCACACACACGCACATACACTTATGTCTGGTTATTATATCCCTTGTTAATCTCTTTCTCAGTCATTGCTTTCTTGTTAACATCAAAACATGTGACCTAATTCCATCACCACATTTAGATCACCTATTGAATGAATTCAACATTTGGGTAAACACAGTGTATGATTCCCTCATGAATGATTGTTGTAAATCAATATAATAGTTGTTTTCTTGCATATATAGGACAGTCTCTCCAGCTAAGAATTTCTTCAGCTGCTGTGTTTGCTGAATGTGGCAGCAGACCTCTTAGTTCTAGATCTCTGGTTTATGCATCCAATACAAATGATCATGTTGTCCCAGTGGAAGCTGATACTTTGCACCTTGAACCAACTTCTCATAATCTTAACAAGTACACTGTTCCATGTCAGGATATGGGCAACCTCACATGGCATATGCCCGGTATATCTTTGCAAAATACAACAAAATAAATCACAGTCATGGATGTGAGCACATAAGCCAATGGATTGTGCCTCTCAAGATCATCATTTACCTATAAACATTATTGAGATGAAAGTAATTTTGAATGCCTTCCATTGTTGGCTATATGAGCTACACTGAAAGTGAGTTCTTTTTCTGTCTGACAATACAGTACGGTAACCACAGTGGTGATTTATCTCAAGGACAAGGTAGAAGCAAGTCTTGTTTGGGATTGTCTATATTGCTGTCTTCATTGACAAATCCGCATTCAGGTTGGTCATATTCCAGCCTAATCAGCAAGTATAATGTATAGTGTTGGTATCAAATACTTTACTTAAATCTAAGATTAAAACTTTATTTAATTTCCCATTATCAGTATTATTTAATTCATCAAGTCAATGTGCACTCTCTCACTTTCAAGAAATTATTGAAATTATATGTAATTGTATCATTAATGACTTCAGAGACAAAAGTCAAAAGTAAGATGGTTACTTTGACTATTGAACAGCTTCATCAAAATGATCACCATGAATGACCTTATTATTTATGATGCAGCAAGTTTGTAATGTAATAATCTCATTTACCTTTTACCTATATTTTACCTTTAATCTATTTAATCTATTTTACCTATTTTACCTTTTTTCCAATTAGATCTCTAATATGACCACCATGTTACTCATCTGATGTGGCCTTTTTAGAGTAAGACTTAGTATGATATCGTATCAGTCATATATGTATTAATGGCAGCCATCTGACATGTAATATGGATACCATGGTAGCCTCCTTAAAGATTGGTTTATTTGCACTATTAATTAACAAATGATGATACCAATATAGCATTTCATTGAAAGCCTTATTATAATGTTTAGTTAGTTCCAAGTGAAAATGGTACCATAATCACATCCAGTATGGACATCCTTGCAGCCAGGTTGAAAATCTTGCTATGGCAGAGGGCTGCTACTCAACTGGGGATTAAATTGACATTGGAGTTTTCAGCAAACCTCATTGATCCAATATACACGGTGACTAGTAGACACACAAGTGATGCTTAACCACATTTTAGTAGTTAGTTGCATTCCAGTTGCTAATTAACAAACTGACAATGGTTTAAAAGGTCTTGACTTGGGGTTTTAATTACCCTGGATTGTGTGCATTGTAAAACAAAGACTTATGAATGGATTTTACCAAACATAGTTTGTAGATATATCTGAGGAATATCTTACATGTAAAAGGTGGCTTTTACAAAAATATATTTATAGATTTGGTTTAGTATGTTGAATATGTATGCCTTAAGTAAGTTTTACATTGTCTTATACAATCCTTGTCTTTGTATATTTGAAACTTGTATGTTTATATCATTGTATCTTCTGTGTATTGGCTAGTTATTATCTCTGAATATTTTACTAGATATCAATTAAAGAGAAGAATTTATTCATAGAAATTTATGTCTTCATTGCAATATTTACTGGAAATTATACTTTTAGAGTTAAGGAATATGTGGTGGGTGTCATTGGCTATTTATCTTAAGTATATATTGACCAGAATGTATGCACATGCACAATTTAACACTGCATCTATTTATCTTGACATTGTTTGAGACAATATCAGTGATTTTCTATTCCATATCAGCTTCATACTGAATGACCATGAAAATGAATTTTGTTCTGCACATTATATACTCATGTATGTATGAATGTATGTATGTATGTATGTATATATGTATGTATGTATGTATGTATGTATGTATGTATGTATGTATGTATGTATGTATGTATGTATGTATGTATGTATGTATGTATGATTGTATGTATGTATGTATGTTGTATGTATTTCAACATTGACTAATATAATTTTACCAAATTTGGTATGATGGAGTTTTTCTAATTTAAAAGCAAAGATTGTTTCAATACTCAGCAGTTGAAAAGAAGATATGAACATAAGAAATGCACTTGTCTTGGATTCCAGGAAATTGGTGTGGACCCAATTGAACATCTTGCAGTATCTAATGGGCATGTCATTAACTCAACATGTATAACAGGAATATACCAAATTAAAATTGCCTAATGTTTTCCTGTTTGTGGGTGCCATGGAGGGAAATCACTATATTCATGTCTAGACAGTACATTATTATAAATTACTGAAACTTCAGCATGGCTTGTGAATATGTATGTTTTCTTAGCACTCTCATCCTCAACACATTTAGGTGTGATGTTGTACAGTTGTTATACAGGAAAATGTTTAGACTAAATCAATCTAATTCAGATGAATAATTAAAGGGTGTAAGGACAAAAACAGTTTATTATGGTGATATATTAGTGTTTAACATGTTTAAGAAATGGGTGATTGACACATATTTGGTAGTATGTAAAGGAGACAACGAAATTGTCCAAAAGTAATGATTTGGGTTTATCATCAGATAATACTTGCAAAAATTAACAAAATGGCATTACACTAACCAAGAATTTATCATTGTAAAGTACAGTATATAAACAATGCTACTATTCATTTTTATTAAGGAGATTTGGTTGAACCTTACTTAGTTTAAAGTGTCTTTACTTTTCTAGGATTATTGCCGTGAACATGGGCATAGCTACTTAAAGAAAATCCGCTCTTATCTAAGAGACAAACCTACTGCAGTTCACTTGATTGATGAGGACTTTGCCATTGACAACACAGTTCTTGACAGCAAATTGGAGGAATTGAAGAAGAAAATTGTAGAGGTGGCTTCACAGCAGCCATACTGGGGAGAGCAGATACCCACTCGGTGGTTTCTCCTGGAACAGCAGCTGATGAGGCTCAGGGATGCTGGTGTGAAGGTATTCATTTAAATGCATGATTAACATAAATATCTGCCATTTCTATAAAATCTTTGCATTACACAGCCCTTCAGATTTGACCTTTATTAATTTTGCATTATTGCTCTTAACAAGTGAATTTTGTTAATTTGTATCCGATGCATTTTACATGGCAAGCTGCTTTAATGGTTTAGCTGTCTCTCACTGTTGAAAAGTGAATTCTGTTAGAGATAACATGTGTAGCATACACTTTACCAGAATTGTTCAACTTTTTTGTAACCAAGTTTAATTGGACAAGGGACAACTATACTTACCACTTCACATAAATGGACAATTGTTTTGAAACGTCAATGTCCACCCTTGTACACAGATAAATTAAAATGTCCAGCAATGGTTTTGGATGGACATTATCACAATGAAAAGCTGCTGTTGTTATCAAATTTAGAGAAAAGTATATTCCAAGTACCCTTTTCAGAAATTATTTTTCATAGGTTTCTTAATACTAAGAGATTTTCAGATAACAGATCTCATTTATTAATGTTCCAATCCCATTAATCATTATTTTAATTCAAAGATATTGGCGCATGATTGACTGTGTAGTCTAACATGTTCACTTTTACTGATCACTCTCATCTTACCTGAGACTGTCCATATTGGTTTGAATCTCATGCTAGGCCAGTGTTGGTACATGTATGTGTGAAATGTCTGCCAGACGTTTCCCATGGGTCAGTGGATCATACCGCATTTTCTACTTCCACCAGTTATGCTGGCCACCAAGTATGACCTATCTTTTACTGAGATATAGCATTAACCCATAACATCAACCAATGCAAGATATGTAACTGGCATAATATCCGTAACTGTAGATCAGAGAGTACACAAATTTCAACTGTCTTGCAGTATATCATTGAGACATCTGTGTGTGTGTGTGTGTGTGTGTGTGTATGTGTGTGTTCCCTGCCATTGTTCAAATGTATAACTTGATAATCACACTTAGCATTAATTTTATGTTTCCATTTTAATTTCTTTGTTATTATAGATTATTTACTGTTGCCTGACATACAATAAAATTCATATTTCTACACATTGTAAATGTCCAGACGAACATGACCCTCTTCCAATGTCAGTATCAACACATGATTCCATCTCACCTATATTTGTATGGGTTTGAGTCTCAGGACCTCTATCTGCGTGGTTTCGAGTCTCAGGTTCAGCCAATGTAGGTATTTGGGAAAGGTTACCAGTAGCTTCTCGTGGGTCGGTATTTCTTTCCAAGGTTTACCGGGTTCTTCTTCCACCATTTATACTGGCTGCCATGTATAGCTTATCTTGTGCTGAAAAGGGGCCTTAAAACCTAAAACAAAAGCATCATTGTGATCGATTATCTCCCTTACAGTAGTAAGACAAGGTATTGCACATGTTGTGTATGGGAGAAATGGGGTTGGGGACAAACATGTAACTTAATTATTGTGCAAAAGATGTATTGTGGTACCCTGTTTGCATGTCATGTATTATAGTACCTGATTTGCATGTCAGTCTTCAGTCATGACATTGTCACATTTCTGTATTATTTCAATGTCACATATTTGTATACTGTCATTCACATGTATCTTTCCTTTTTCTGTCATTAACCTGTCAGTTTTCTGTCATTGTGTCATTTACATTTAGAAAAATATCTCATTAGTACTAGCATATACATGATACGTTTGAGGCATCCTATAAATTTATTACTGTTCATGTTACTGTTTTACATTACATCAGTGTAGTCTGTAGTGTTCAGAAGCAGTTATTCGTGTATGCAGGCTACAATTACAAGTTAATGAGGTGATAAAACAAAGCCATAAGCTGATATGCATATTGGGAAGGTTGTCATTGTAACGCGTAACACACGCTTTTGTTGATGGATATCTGACTCTAGTCTGTAGCATACACATGCTGTTTCTGATCTATACCTGACAGAGTAGATGGTAGTGTACACATTCTGTTTCTGATCTATGCCTGACAGAGTAGATGGTAGTGTACACATGCTGTTTCTGATCTATGCCTGACAGTAGTATCATCTATACTATACACCATTTGCTGTTGTTGCTGGATGCCTGACCTTAGGCACACACATGTTGTTGAATGGTACATGTAGCATACAAATGCTGTTTCTGATCTATGCCTGACAGTGTTGACAGTAGTATACATATGCTGTTGTTGCTGGATGCCTGACATTAGTATTTAGCATACACATATTGTTGATCAGTGCCTGACACTCAAGTCTGTAGAATACACATCATGTTGCTGAATGCCTGTCACTTACCTTTAGCATATATTATGTTGGATGGATGTAAGATACATGACACATTACTAAGGTAACCAAACCAGAGCAAACCCATCACTAAGGTGATCTAGACAATCCACTTGGATGCATGATGTATGGTGCATGAACAATGTGATCTAGACAAGCCATTTGTATATTGCCATGGCCATTAGTGTAAATTTCATCATATACATGCAAATGTTAATAAATGCAGGATTTATGACACATGACTGAAGTGAGCAAACCATGCCATAAGGTAACTTTAATATTGGCAAAGTCAAACTAAGGTACTAATACCTTTTTGAATATTTTTGTCAAATTAAAATATCTATACCTATTTAAAAATATTGACTGCTCTGGTGGCTTAGTGGTTAGAGTGTCCACCCCAGATGCAGGATGTTGTGGGTTCAAAACCTAGCAGAGTCATAACAAAGACTTACAAAAACTGTACTAACAGCTGCCTCAGCATTAAGAGATTAGTGTTATTACTGGTCAGTCTGGTGTCAAGCTAATGTGACTGAATGAGACATCAAGCTATATGTCTACTGCATGATGTCCAGTGCTAGACATTACTTTACACTGCTGACATTGTAGCAATATGACCGGACAATTGTTAAAGTTATGTTAAAAAATCTAGATCACACACACATTTAAATAATATCCATGTGAAATTTGAACACATACATCTTGCTAAATGATGATTATAAAACGAGAGTTTAAAACATATTTTGTTAATAGAGTAAAGAGATCAATGGCTTGTAATTACAGGTAGTTCCCCACAGTACTGTGGAAAAGTTGAACAAGGAAGGAACTGTTCAAATAGAAGAAAGTGAAGAACTTGATCTGTTTCTTAGATATCTTCATGAAACCGGAACAGTCATCTACTTCAGGTAATACTATAGGGCAGGGGTAAGTGTATTGGATGCTATTATCTACTTCTTGTGAGATTGTAAGGCAGATCTGCATTAGTGCCTGGTGGAATTCAATATCTAGAAGCTATCAGTTGAAACTAAATCATAATGTTATACAATTATTATTTAGTTTTGCTTTTTCTGATTTATGAAATGGAACATTTTCTTTGCACATATTAATTTCATTGCTCAATAATTAACGCAAAATGAAAAGGTTGGCAGTATATATATATATATATATATATATATATATATACATATATATATATATATGACGGTGTGTGTGTGTCTGTAAGTTACCCTTTTTGTTTAATTTCTTAAGAACATAAAACAGAAACTAAATTATAAATAAAATTAGTTGACCTCGTGTCAACTTAAACCAAGAACCATAATTTTTATAATACAAGAGTCATTAATTACATACAAGGCCTTTTGAAATATTGTTTTTTCAGCATTGAAGTATTAAGAGATAATATTCTGTTAGACCCAAAGTGGATGATTGATGCCTTGAAGATCCTCATCAATGCTCAGCCTAATCTACCAAATAGCCCTGCTGTCAGTGCTGCTGAAAGTGATATGCAACAAAAATGGTCTGACTTCAAGGAGAAAGGAATCCTTAATGTAGAACTTGTTGGTTTGTACCTTTCTTATTTTTTGTGACCATTTCATGAAGTAACTGAGAGGTACTTTAAGCATTTTGCAGGTTTGTTAATTGTTTTCATTTTGTTCTTTATTACACCCTGAATATCTCAGACATACACTAAAGAAAATTGGAAACATCTCAACAAAAGTAACATAACCATATTTAAATGTGAGTATTGTTACCTACTTCACATTCATTAGTGACATGTATTTTATGATATATTGAACCATATTTCACCAACATAATGCAGATAGATGTCAACAACATTGGGACATGACAAAAGTGACTAACGTATTTACTTTTGTTTCCCATGCCTTTTTATATTGAACCCCTCATCATCCACATTAAAACTATTTGATATATGGATACTTCTCAACGAAAGCAACTCATTAATAACAGACGTTTGGTGATTGTGACCTAAAAGAAATTTTGAATGATTTTTGTAATTTAGCTCGATGTTAATAACACCCACATCCGCTAATTGATATCAGTAAATGAACTCGGTATATGTATGCATTTCATAAATACCTCCCAATAAAAGCAAATTAGATACACAATTGTTACATCACTTTGACCCACATTTTATGATTGAATACATGCTTTTTTCTTCATTTTATTGTCATTATTTTCTTCTATATCCAGGACATAATTGTACCTGCACATTTTATGTGGGTGTATTTCATGAAACTTAACTTGATCATACCAAAACTAGAACAGTGTTCCCCATGTTTCATGCATGCACCACTTTTGTATTTTTAGTTTTTTGTATATTTGATCTGGTTTCACCTACGCTCTTGAAAACTGGAATGTGATTGCATGTCAAAAGTAAATCCTTGTAATCTAATTTTTGGGGATGTTGTAGCTGATACTAACCATAAATAAAAAAAAACCAGCAATCACTGATCCTTCTTTCGAAATTTTGCCACAATCTTAGCATCATGAAAATTGAATTGTGTTGATATGATTTTATGCGTGTCTAGCCATATTGTATATAAATGGACCAAAAATCAGACATTTCCGAATGGCATTGGTATCTCTATGAAAATCGAAAGTATAAGCTGAACTCTTATTATCCTTTGTAAAAATGTATCAGCCATGTTTTGGACAGAAGTTAAGGATGAATCAAGGAAGGTTTGTTAACACTTACCATACCAGTAAACCTGAATTAGGATCAGCTAAAGCAAGCCACGCTGTAAGGCAAAAGAAGCCACCTCATGATGAAAACTGTCCACAGTAGGATTTATTGGCAGTCCTTGGACACCATGATGAAACTGTCCAGAATAAGTTTTAGGTCTAGCAGTATCAGATAGTAATCTTTTGACCCCATTCAATATTGCTATTGGACCAGAGGGACACAACTCTAGATGTAAATGAAAATTTACAGATAGGTCATTTTAAACAGAAGAATAAGCTGGTGAGCTTATCAGGTAAGCTATGATCAGCACAGGTTCAATCAAGGACAATACCCAATCCATAAATGTAGTCATAACATAAAGGAGTAAGACATAAAAACATCATAGCTGGAATGTATAATTTATGGGGTAAAGGAAAGGGAAACGTGTCCTCTTGTAACATTGATACGAGATTGACATGGTTATATTTACCTCTGATAATGTGACTAGTAATATAAAAGTATAAATCGCTGAAAGCCAGAATATGGCATTAGCATTACATTATAGTTTTATTTTGAAAGGTACTCTCACTGCTGAAACATTTGAGAGGTGTTTTCTGATAATAGTGTGCACTGATTTGTGATAAATGACACCATTCATCCCTACTGCTAAAACTGCCTTATTTTTCATTCATTGACCAGTTACAGGCCCAAGAAATACTCATATTCCAGTTGGTGCAGAACCAGTTGACCTGATGACAATCTGCAGACAAAGATGTATATACACATGTAAATAGGGGCAATTAATTAAAAAAGACTTGCAGTTAAACATTGATATAAAATTCAGCAATCACAAGGCATGCTAAATATAGCTAAAGCAGAGATTACTCAGTAGAAAAATAATTTAACATCCAAAATGTACAACTGCTGATCACCCTTTTTGACCTGCAAAATAATGCCAACTTCTCCTTTAGCAATGCCAATATATCTGTACAAATTAAATGCATGGGAAAATTATGAGATTCCCATGTTAATGTAATTAAACTGAGATAAAACATTGGACCTAGCAATTTTGGCCAGCGGATTTAATAATAATAATTATAATAATAATAATAATAATAATAATAATAATAATAATAATAATAAAGACTTTATTTAGAGAAGGTAACTCAAATAGTTACAGAAGTAATTTACTTTGAGGCCTTCTATCTGTTATGTACAATATATACAATACATACAACATGATGTGAAGAGTCTGGCTCAACGCTAAATAATTAAGGAATTTTAAAATTCAAAGTATCAAGCCTGGAACACATGCACAGGCATCTAGTAAAAACACAAACATATAAGAAACATAAAATATCATTCTGTGTTTAAACATTCAGCTTTGAAAATGATGCAAAAATACAGACAAGCAGGCAGTATTTTTTTTTGGTACTAGCACTGTTCAATTTTCTAAAGATTTCATCCATTTAAGACATTGTAATTTGAAAGGCAAATATTCTGCAGAAAAATTACTATAAAGTGTTAATCGCTGTAATATATATTCATTTGGGCTTTGAACATTTTTTATTAAGTCAACTACTTTGCTAAAAATCTTTAATCTTGATCTAGCAATTTCCAACTTCAGTTTTAAAACCTCTGACTGGGTCCATTCTTAAAAGGAAGTGAAAGTTGGTATTTCTGTGACAAATATGGGCATGATATCCAATTTCTGGATATTGATATGTGAGGGGCATTCTTGTAAATTTTATTGTTATGCTCATTAGCTGGCGTGGATAGTGAAAAAATCTAATTAAAAGCTTGAATTCAAAGGTTTTGCTATCCAATAGCAGTTTGGTCTTTGCTAGGTCTTCTGTGCAATAAAATTGGAAGATAATTACAACAACACTTTATTGACTCATCTGATGGTTTTTGCCCATGCTTTATCATTGACTTTTACTAGAGGTGAGATGCTGCCAGATGCTCCCTAACTATGTGCCATGATAGCAGCTTTTCTTTCTAATTCAGATCTCATTAAGTTTTGTGATTCTATTGAATTTAATAGTGTTTACACGCACTACTGGTACAGGTCATATTTCATTCTTCTGTTAGTGAAAACATATATTGTCACTATATGCAATGTGGTCCAAGATTTACAGCAGTACTTGCTTATTTCTATTTCTACAACAACCTCATAGAATGTCTTTCTAGCTTGGCAGAACAGGATTGCAAGTGGTGGACATTTTCCTAAATTGAATTACGATTATACAAATTTTATCATAGAAATTTTTGTTTAGTCGCTGTTTGATTCCTATTAGTTATGGATGTAATCAATTTTAAAATTCTAAACATGGTGGGTATTAGTCAGTAGAATGGAATGGAAATTACTCTGGAACCATCCTGAATTTTGCTACTGTTATACTACAGCAAGATGTGTAGCATACAAATCATCATAAAAGTTATAACATGTGACATGTTTATATATACATATCTATTGAACAGGTTTAACATCTAATCTTAATAATGAATTACACAAAAATCACGAGTCTAATTTTATCAAGACGCCATCATTTACTAAATGCAGGTAAGCATCTTTAGTGAAATTGATATTAGTGACTTCATTGATGGTTGATAAAATATAATATCCATAACCTGTCATCATCAGCAGCTCAAGAAAATGAAAATAAATACATAACCTATTTCCTGAAGTCAAATTGAAAATGAAACTTTACTGGAGAGTTTTGTCTGTTCAAGTCTGGTTATCTGATTTACTTTGCAGATATTAATGTAATGATTATATTCACACACACACACACACACACACACACACACACACACACACACGTTGATATTTTATGCATTGTTGATTTTAATGGTTTGTTGAATGTAAATATACTCTCAATGAAATTATATACTTAGATAGAACATTTACACTTCCAAATCTATAAGAATAAATCTGGCTTTGATGTTTTAAGGTAAATAATTAAAAATAATTAAAAAGTATTCAATTATTCAAACTTTCCCATTGAATCTAAAGTCCTTCTTTTAATTCACAGATGCTATCTGGACAAAGGAGAATCATCCAGATCTACATGAACACAAAGAACACATCTTGATGATAATGGAACAGCTAAACATTCTTGCCAAACCCCGATCATTTAATGAGATGGGAGAGAAGGTCAGTTAATATGAAGGTTCCATGTTTTCCTCTCCTTTTGCATGAGTTGCAGATTTCAAATTTTATCTTTACTTTGTATTACTACATATTTACTGTTATTTACATAGGTTTATGCTCCTTAAGTTGTCAGAAATCATGGAATTTGCAGTTTAAGACCTTATATTTTAAATGGTATTTTGTAGTGTGGGTTTTGCTGATGTGACATTAAACCCATTCTTACGTACATACATACATACATACATACATACATACATACATACATACATACATACATACATACATACATACATACATGAGAAAGCTTGCCAGTAGCTTCTCGTGAGTCGGTGGTTTATTTCTACCTTTAATACTGGCAATGCATAGCCTATGATGTGCTGAAAAATGGCATTAAACCCAACATGCCAGGCTGTAAGGAAGTTCTTAATGCCATGCTCCAATAAAAATCTACATGCCAGGCTGTACGAAAACTTTTTGTACCAGTATTAATGGTGGAGGAAGAACCCGAGAAACCCCAGAAAGAACCACCGACCCACGAGAAGCTACTAGTGTGCTTTCTCGCATACCCACATTGGCCGAATCTGAGACACGAACCCACGCAGACAGAGGAGATATGGCAGTGAGCTCTTTAGACCACACGGCCACTCTCAGCCCCCAGTCTGGCATGAAGAATTTACTTACAGCCTGGCATAAAATGTTTTATTACAGCCTGGCACAAAGGGTTTTCTTACAGCCTGTCATGATTTTATTTTATTGGAGCCTGACATGAAAGTTTTCTTACAGCCTGACATGAGGATAATTTTAGTTTGTACAATTGATGGTAATTTGATGTAAATATTTATTTTTTAAAAAATAATTTCATCCAATCGGACATAATGTACTCGAGTTAACACCAAAACCTTGTACAACTGATCATAAATGTTTTTTTTCTACATAAAATTGGAAAACACTTCTCAACAACCGCTTAAATAATTTTTTTAAAATCATCTAGGCAAAAATAATGATCAGGTTTGTCAACCATGCAGATTGATCAATTGATAAATTTGTATAAAAAATAATTCTTGAAGAAAAAAATATTTAACAGAATGTGAACTAGCATAAAGGTTTTTTCCAGTTGGATGTGACCATCAATCAGTTCTGTATTCATTTAAATGGCTTAAATTAAAATGCTATTTCCATCTAAGCAAGTCAGTCATGATCACAGGTCACAGTAGTTATTAAAAAAGAATGACATTTAACCTGCAGTTGCAATCTTAGTAGATCGTCAGATTTTTCCTAGCCTATCACCATAAAATAAGATCACACTGTTTGCAATCTGTTTTAATACACACTTATAAATACCAATAGAATCATCGATAATCGAATGAGTTGCAGCGTTTACTTGCATGACTGTTACATTTATTTATAGATACGAGTCATTCTTTCAATTTCATATAAAGCCTTAGATCCCAAAGATTCAACATGACTGTTGAGCCATGGAATTATTCTTGTACTTACTTGAATTTGCTGCTTTTTAACACTGCTTGACCAAAAAGTGTTTGTATTTTTTCAAATGCCTTACCTTAAAAACTTTGTTTAAATATGACTTTTTGAGAGACAAAAAGCTTGGTTATTGCACTTTTATCATTTTAACATTTTCTTTTAATACATTTTAACATTTTCTTTTAATACATTTCAAATATCTACCATTGTATAACAAATTTCAATGACTATTGCTTGATTGAGCAAGCACACCTTTGACCTTCATTCCAACATTTCTTTCCATTGCCAGTCAAATCTCTTTGGCTGTTTGGTAGACTTAAATACTCATAGTGAACCATGTCCAATCATTTGTTTTTGCAGGTAAACATTGGGCTAGATGCAAACAATATATTCTCATAGTAAATGATATGCATCTGAAATTCATGTTTTTTAAATATAGTTTTCTCTACCCTTAATCCAGGTGATGGCTATATGCAAATATGGTTTTCTCCAATAAACATTTTTTTAAAAACCTAGTTGATTCATGGTTCTAAATGCAAATAGTTCCAGTTGTACAACACATATGGCTGCCATGACTTCTGTCTTAAAAATTCCTTGAATGGATTATTATCATATCATGGGTTTGCACTTGAAGACTTAATTTGATGTATGTTTTTTCTTAAATGATAATGGTATGAAGCTGACATCCAGTATTAATAATAAAACATTTTTAGAAAATGCAAACAAATCTTTCCAATAAAGCAACTTCAGAAAAATTGCTGAACAGAATTTTACCGAAACTGACAAGGCATTTGGTAATAGAGAGCTTTCAGGTTTTAACAAATCCAAATGATTTGCCATACAACAGCACAAAAAACATAAACTAAATTCGACTTAATTTGGTAAAAAGCGTCCATGCTTGAAATTGTTCAGATATATACAAATAATGTTGATCAGCATCTGACATTGCTGTCATTACCAAACTTAGAAGTTAATGTATTCTAAACATTAGATTGTAAAAAGATCTCTGAATATAATTTGATCAACACTAATGAAAAGAAGCATTGCATAGAGAAATTTCAGTATTGGACTCATGATGGTATTTTTCAATCAAATATGGATGAATATACAAAAACTGTACAAACCTTGAAAAAATTGTCTTGGTACAACCAATCAAATGCATTGGATGACATTTATACAAGCATTCTCCTGACCAAGATTTCTTGCTAACTTTTCTTTCATTTGGCTGTTTGGCAGTTGTTAGCCAGGTGAGTGATGACATTGATTTAATGATTTACAAAAAAATGCCAATTTATCAACATCAAATACTTATCATTCAGCTGAGTAATACCAAACACAAATATGGCCTAGTGGTTAGAGCATCTGCCGCGGAAGCGGGAGGTTGTGGGTTCGATTCCCGGCCAAGTCATACCAAAGAATTACAACAAAGGTACTAACAGCTTCCTCGCTTGGCGCTTAGCATTAAGAGGTTAGTGTTATGACTTGTCGGCGTGGTGTCAAGAACATTATGCTACATATCTGTGGCACGATGCCCCATTGCTAGACATCACTATAAACTGCCACACTCAGAGATCATAGTGATATGACAGATAAATTATTAAAGCTAAGTTAAAATTCCAAATCACACACACATACACACACACATATATATATATATATATATATATATATATATATATATATATATATATATATATATATATATATATATATATAGATTGTTTTCAGGTTGAGAAGTATTTCCTTACCCCTTGCATGCTTCGTCAAGAATCTCCCAGAGAATTTGTCTCACTTGAACAAGATATCCGGCTGGTGAGCACGCCTGTTTTGTGTTGGGTCTTTAGAGGGAGGTATCTGCCACCTCCCATTTTCCACAGGCTCATTGCTGCATGTATTACTCGCTGGCCAGTTTCCAAGAAGAAGGAGACCTCAGAATATCTCATTTTCTGCGGCTGTTGTATGTTTGACCTTGACCTTTTCCATAGGTTAACCTTGTACTGTAGGAACAATATTGTGTTTGCAAGAATAACGAGGCTGGTGATTGATGAAATCAAGACTCTCGAAGCAAGGTTGTGTACCAGAGTTAGAAAGTTCATTACGCTGAATCTTTCCAAGATTACCTCCTGCATTGGCCAGAATTTACAATACGAGTTACGTATCCAGTGTCCACCATCCCGCGGGGACTCAGAAGACAGCATGGTTTGTTTGTCTCCGCCATTTGATATGTGGTTTGCAGATGAGGTGAGTTGTCCAAATTAAGTATAAAAAAGGAAATACTATTATTAAATTATGAAAGGGAGATACTTTAATTGCATAATTCTGCTGTACTGTTGTAATGTGGTTTTGTCTGGTTGTATATACAAGTGCCCAGGAACAAAGGATGGGTCTCATTACCTCATCAGATAACACTGTAGGATATCCATTGTTTTACTGGAGAAGGTAGTTGTAGATTATGTCCTATGGCATCTTTCAATGGTGTTCAGGTGTATATCTTAACATCACTAGTCATTTATGGTTATTGGCTAGATCCTCTCATTCCTAATATCCATATTGTCTTTGTGATCCATGGCTTTTTAGAATGAAATACAGAGTAAAATTATTACATGCTTACATTCCACTTCATGGCACTGACAATGAAAACTTGTATTATCACCTTGTGCAATGCAGTTCATGATTTTATATAATCTTCCATGAAATAGTAACTGAATATTCCTTTTTACAAAAGCTACCAATTAAGGATCTGAATTACTCATATTATATGACATTCCTGAGACGGGAAGCCATTTTATCCAGACAAAATAGTCAAGTTCACGTCAAAATGTTTTGTCACACAAAAGAGGGGTAGACTCCAAAGTTGATCAGATTGATATTACTTACATATGTCAGAATTTACAGAATTAGCTGTATGAACAATGCCCACCATTTTGGATTTGGCGTGCAGATAAAATGAGTTATTTTCATCATTATTAAATGAAGGGGAATCTTGTTTTGGGGCTATTGTTTACTTTGGTATAGAAGTGCTTGAGAAATAGATGGGATCAATGTGCCCCACCAGCTGACACTATAGGTGACTTGTTCCCAAGTAAAACTTGTCACAACTCTTAGAGGTAAATTTTGGCTTCAGTTTCAGTCAGACTTGGAATACTAGTTTACATTATTTTTGTATTAATCTCAATAAATTTATTTAAGTTCTTTATTGCCAGTTAAGATGTGAAATAATTTTAATGAGTCAAGTGCACTCAAAAGTTCACTTGAATATAACTCTTTCTCAACTACCAAATGTTTGAATATTGACTACTCCTACAAGAAAAAATGGGTGAAACAAGTGAGTTTATTATTTCATAAATCTGTGGAAGAGGAAATACATCATCAGACACTTGACAGTCAGAATACAGAGTTCATACCCCATGTATCTACATGTATATATATATATATATATATATATATATATTGTAACAGTAGTTTTTTGCTATCAACATATATATATATATATATATATATATATATATATATATATATATATATATATATATATATATATATATAAACTCTATTCTGATTCTATATAAAATTGTTGATAAATGGTATGATCCCACATCTGATTTTCACACATTTTTCAGGGACTTGGTATATGCCAATTCTTTTTTTCTCTCCATACAATAGAACTTCATTTTCTTGCACATTGTTTATATTAGTATGAAGATCATCATAATTACAACGTGTGTACTTTATGTTAAGTAATTGCTTCATGAGTGCTGTAATAATATTGACCTTATTTCTTTAGGGTCATGATCAAGATGCACCCATAACGCCTGAGCATATGAATTATGCTCGCCTCTGTGTTGCGCTCATAACTGTTTGCGGAAATGCTCTGAGAAGGATTCTCCTTACCAACTTTCCTGTGTCATACGCTGACGTCTACCAAGTAATACTAGCCAATAAACTAAAACTGGTCAGACCACTTAACAATACTCAGATTCGGTCGCTTTTCCCAGATCCCCTAGGGAACAATGTAGGAACATTGGATCAGTTTGATATTTCTATGTTATATTTTCTAATTAGAAATGTCAGCACAGTTCCTGAACCAAAAACAGGTTGGGATGATGACCCACGTAATCAACCAAGAGACACCTCACTAGGAGCTAGTGTGGAGCGAATTCGTTCATATAGGAATTGTATTAGTGGCCATAGTGCAGATGGTAGGATTAGTAGACAAGGCTTAGAGGATTACTGGAACAAATTTGAAGCTGTTATTCGTGACATTGAAGCTGTACTTGGGGGACAGTTGTGCAGCCAAGAGTTGGAGAAGCAAAGGAGACAGGTCATTTCCATTTATGAGGCCTGTTAGCCGATAATTAAAATCATGCAAAAGGCACAAAGTGTAAGTATAGTGTGTATGATATGACGGCCAAGTATGCATACAACTTATCATGAAAAATTGGGTTGAAAGGTTACTTTCATTTTAACCATCCTGTTTGCTTGTATACAATTTAAAACTTTCATAAGGGCCCCGTGTGGCCGAGTGGTCTAAAGCGCTGTCCGTCATGGATCACTGCCATCGCACCTCTGTCTGCGTGAGTTTGAGTCTAAGATTCGGCTAATGTAGTTATGTGAGAAAGCTTGCCTGTAGCTTCTCGTGGGTCGTGGTTCTTTCCGGTGATTTTCCAGGTTCTTCCTCCACCATTAATACTGGCCGCCATGTATAGCCTTTATTGTGCTGAAAAATGGCGTTAAACCATAAAAAACAAAAAGCAAGCAAAACTTTCAAGACAATTCATTGGAGTTTTTAGCCATGGAGTGTTAATATTGTGGCAGTGTTTTGTTGTCAGATCACCATTTCTTTATAGGGTAAAAAATGTCATCATCTCGTTTCAAAAAATGTGGTTTAATGCGTATGCTCGTAATATTATGTTACAGTTTTATACATTATGTTAGATCATATTCACATATCATTACACTGCAGTTTTATACATTATGTCCCATATTCACATACCATTACATCATAATTTTATACATTATGTCACATCATATTCCGATACCATTACATCACAGTTTTATACAGTATGTCACATCATATTCACATACCATTACATCACAGTGTTATACATTATGTAACATCATATGCACATACCATTACATTGCAGTTTTATGCATTATGTCACATCATATTCACATACCATTACATTGCAGTTTTATATATTATGTCACATCATATTCACATACCATTACATCAGTTTTATACATTATGTCACATCATATTCACATGCCATTACATTACATTTTTATACAGTGTGTCACATCATATTCACATACCATTACATTGCAGCTTTATGTATCATGTCACATCATATTCACATACCATTACATCACAGTTTTATGCATTATGTCACATCATATTCACATACCATTACATCACAGTTTTATACATTATGTCCCATATTCACATACCATTACATCACAGTTTTATATATTATGTCACATCATATTCACATACCATTTGATCACAATTTTATACATTATGTCACATCATAGTCACATACCATTACATCACAGTTTTATACATTATGTCCCATATTCACATACCATTATATTACAGTTTTATACATTATGTCACATCATATTCCGATACCATTACATCACAGTTTTATACATTATGTCACATCATATTCACATACCATTACATCAGTTTTATACATTATGTCACATCATATTCACATACCATTACATTTCAGTTTATACAGTGTGTCATAAACTGTTCGTTTCCTAATTTTTTCCCCAACATGATACAAATATCATTTATTGTTAGAGAGTGAATTTAAATAATTAAAATTACGATTTTAACTTGGTGAAAGCAGGTGATATTCTGGTTAAAGTAGTGTTTTATGTAAATTGCTTATGCTTCATTTTGTACTCATTTTCAAAAAGTAATTAATATCAGGCTTGATTGGTATGTGCTACTTTCATTTAATTTGTATTGTTTGTTAGTTTTCATTATATCATATGAGTAATGTGAAATTGTATCAAGTAGGTGACACCAAAATTCACGACAGATTGTTTACCTATTTTCATACTGAAGATAGGTTTTGTGATCATTATTTCAACTTTGTGTGACTTTAGGATTTTTTTAACAATTTTTCAATCATATCACTATGTTTTGGAATTATTATTTCAACTTTGTGTGTGTGAGTGATTAGGATTTTTTACGTAACTTTAACAATTTTTCAATCATATCACTATGGTGTCTGCAGTGTGGCAGTTTATAGTGATGTCTAGCACTGGAGCATCATACTGCAGATATGTAGCATGACGTCCCACCCAGTCACACTATTCTGACATCAGGCCGACCATTCCTATTTTAAGTTTAGTCAGGACATGCACGTTTTTTTTCTTCACATAGCTAGCCCTCTGCGTGATAATGGTTACATGCATTGTTTTGGTTTTGGTAACATACCTTCTAATTATATATTTATTAGTTGCTTTGATAACAATGGACTCTTGACTCTCATCTGGTAGAAATCAGTTTGGATTCTAGGGAAATACATATTTGTTGAATTTTGGAAAACGTGTTGGTTTTTGCTCTTTTCTGTTACATTTTTAGGACCATAAAGACCTAACATATATGGGGACATCAACTTCTCTTCAAGATAATTCTTTGTTACAAATGGAATTATAACATCTGTTAGTGAATTGAATTGATGGAAGGATGTTATGCTTGAGTGACTACATTTTGACATTGTTTAATATTCAGACTTACTTGTTACATTTTTTATATAGATTCTTGACATCAAAAACTAGCTAGGGAACAATTTATCACATACAAGTTGTTTCTTGTTTGTTTTGATTACTTTAAATTGCAATGTAGCCAGCTGCTAGTGATTAGATGATATTAAACGTGTAGCCTACATCTATATTGACTAAATTCTAGCAGTCCCTATGACTTTTTAAAGTGGAAACTATAGCAAGAACTGTATATTTTTTTCAGGTTTCTCCCATTAAAAGTTACTACCCTTGCGGAAGAAGACAGTTTGCTTCCAGTAATCATCAGACATGTCCTCAGAACATTTGGACCCATGGCAACAGTCATGACTACATGTCGTTATAAATATAATGCAGCATCATGCATAATCACATCCCAAAAGTAACTGCTGTATGTAGCCATAATCAGGATCTAGCATTGTGCATAATTTTATGCCAAGAGACCATATTCCATGAGGTCTTAATTAAGACATAGCATTGTGCATAATTCCATTGCCAATATAGACTTCTGGATGTGAGCATAGTTTGGGTCAAGCATCATGAATAATCCATCGTCAAGAGTGACTACTGGATATAATCATAGTTTGGGTCCAGCATCATGTGTAATCCATTGCCAAGAGTGACTGCTGGTAGTGAGCATATTATGGGTCCAGTATTATGAATAATCCGTGCACAATCGATGACCCAGAGGTACTACTGGATTTGATCAATGTTTGGGTTCAACATCATACGTAATATATTGCCAAGAGTGACTACTGGATGTGATCATAGTTTAGGTCCAGCATCAGGAATAATCCTTTGCCAAGAGTGACTACTGAATGTGATCATAGGTTGTGTCCAGCATCATGTGTAATCTATTGCCCAGAGCTTCTACTGGATGCGATGATCCTAGTGTGGGTCCAACATCATACACAATCCATTGCCAAGAGTGACTACTGAATGTAATTATAGTTTTCATTCAGCATCATGCACAATCCATGGCCAAGAGTGACTACTGGATGTGATCATAGAGTGGGTCCAGCATCATGAATAATGCATCGCCACGAGTGACTACTGGATGTAATCATAGAGTGGGTCCAGCATGCATAATCCAAAGTGAAGAGATACTATTGTGTGTGGATGTAATTTGGGCCCTGCATCATGCATAGAGTCATAAATGACTGTTGCCTTAATTACAGCCAACATAATGCATACTCCCATGTTGAAAGTAGCTAACGTATTCGATCATATTTAGCAGTTTAGGCCATAATTATAACACATCATTGTGCATAATACCATACCAAGTGACACTACTTTGCGACCATTATTAGATCCATGCATTGTGCATAATACCATACCAAGTGACACTACTTTGCGACCATTATTAGATCCATGCATTGTGCATAATACCATACCAAGTGACACTACTTTGCGACCATTATTAGATCCATGCATTGTGCATAATACCAAGTCTAGAGACTACTGTTTATTGCCATAATTAGGATCGAACACTGCGCGAAACCCATACAAAGGGACACTACTTTTATTAACTATAGTTACAATCCAGAATTGCAATGTGTGAGCCCTATTGGAATAATTAAGTAATACATTACATGGTCATGTGACTGGTCATTTTTGGATGTGTAAGTGATGAGCAAAAACACTAAACCATTTATAACATTGTCTATAGAGATTATTCCTGTTATGTGTTGGAAACGGTGAATTAGAGTGGTGCTTTCTCTAATAAAATCCATAACGTTTCTTTTAGAATAGTAATATACATTGAACTGACTGTTTTATTAGCTGTTAATTTTTCAACATTTTTTAATTGCCAATGTTCAAAATTCTCTGAAAGTGTTTGTGCCCAGTGCTGCAGTGGCACAACATCGATTCTGCAATGCAACTTGTTTATAAACACTATTACTCATTTAGTAATTGCCTTTAGTTGTACATGATACACAGACACTATTACTCATATAGTAATCATATTTAGTTTTACATGGTCCACAGACATGTATGATGTTCACAATGCATATAGAACAATAATTGTTTTAAGGGAGCTCTCAGCTAGAAATAAAATATGAAGGTGCATTTAGTGACCCTTGTATTAAACAAATGAAGATTTATGATGATCCTGAACATCAACAGAATAAAATAATTTGAAGCAATTTGATCCATTACAGTCGCTTTATTGTACAGATTTATATACCAGACAAACTTATGTGATGGACATACATCCATAATCCAGTGTCGGGCATCCATTGTCTCTTGTAATTTAGCTCAAGATTGTTGTTGTTACTGGTCCTAAAATTCTATTGATGTCCAGTTTCAAAATGAATATGGTGCTTTATAAATGGATGGCAATAGCTATATGAGTTTTTTATTGAAAGATGCATAGTATGGTGTCTTAAGTTATCAATAATAGATATATTCTATGTAGTTGGTTCTTAATTAAAGTGGTACCAATCATAAACGTATATTTTTGAAGATATTAACTCCAACATAAGAAGTGACTGTGTTCAATATTCAGTGGTTAATAAGAACGATTGTCGGGGTCGATGATATTGGACATGGTTTGAAACAAGGTAATACAAACAATCTGCCCACATTTGACTCTCTCTTCCCAGATCCAAATTCTTCAGCTTTTTATGCCCTTACACTTACGGCCAACTGATAACAACTCTGGAATAGTACCTTTACACCTACAGATGTTAATTCAGAAAATGGGTGCACAGATGAAGAAATCATGTTTTTTGTTTTTTATGGTTTAACGCCATTTTTCAGCACAATATAGGCTATACATGGCAGCCAGTATTAAATGGTGGAGGAAGAACCCGGAAAACCCCCGGAAAAAACACCGACCAACGAGAAGCTACTGGCAAGCTTTCTCACATAACTACATTTGCCGAATCTTAGACTCGAACACACACAGACAGAGGTGAGATAGCAGTGGTCCGTAACGGACAGCGCTTTAGACCACTCGGCCACTCAGTGCCCCTGAAGAAATGATGATTGTCCCGGTTACTTTAAAGCAAACTAAAATATGATTTATGTGATTTTGATACAAATTATTATTTTTTTTTAATATTAATAGCACAATTCATGTAATGAGGTCATTCGGTGATACTTGATTTGACAACCTGATATATGCAAGAGTGAGATTAATATTGCGATAGCAACAAGCCACCATATATGGTGATAGGCAAAGACAACTCAGGTAAGCATTTTTATATATAAAAGGATGTATTATTCATTATTTGGCAGGACTTATATTTACTTGTAATTACACACATAATGTATTAGGTTTCAATGTGTGTGCAGTGAAGTCAATTAGAACATTAATTAAATGACTTGAAACAATTTGAATCCGTCATCATCATACCAGGTCCATCCCGGGACAATCAATCTGTCCAATTAAATGCACTTCCGACGATATGACACATGCTATTACTAGGACAATGTAAATAATTTGCATCAAAATCACATAAGTCATTTTTTATTTCTTTATTTTGTTATTCAAACAAAAAGCAAATAATTTGTGTCTGGAAACCGATATATACAGAGAGAACATGTAAATACATGTTTATTTCATGGGTTTTTTTTATTTCTGTGTTTCTAGTAACCCTGATTGCCCCACTCAGATGGGTCAGTATATGATTAAGTAATATTTTCAACTTAGTGATGGATGTACCCAAGAAAATTCAAGCAGTCCTGAAACTTCTTAAACAGCTGCAGTTGATAATTTTTCAGCCATGTCTGGAGAAGATCTACATCACATGTCTCATGTCCAGCAGGCTTTGTGCAGAAAAAAACTAAGTCTACAGCTGTGGAAAGATTTTAATCAACTAGACCCAGTTACCCTCCACTTTTAAAGTAATGCAGGGGAAATGTCATGTTTTTATGACTACTTACAGACCAATAATGTCACACCACTCTTAGCCTCCATTTCACATCTGTTTACATCTTTATCTCTTCAGAGGTTGAAACTAGTAATGATAATTTTAAAGATAATCGCTTCATGCTTTCTGAAACGTTCCAGCGCCATGAATATCATCACATTAGTCATAACAAAGAGATCACAGACATTGCTCACCAATTTTATTATAAACGGACCTCACTTATTGTCCTCTTCCCCAAATGGAACCCATCAAGGGTCATGATATGGTTCATCATCATCATCAATCCTCTCTGCGCCATCTGGTGTTTGAGGTGACGGCAAGGGAGTGCCATTTTGGTCTATCGACTGCTGTTGCAGGGGCGGTCTGCAAGGTGAAGCATCTGATCTTAAATTCTCGCTCCACGGTTCATCACCAGGTCTCTTTGAGTCTGCCATGGTTCCTTTTCCCCTGTGAGGTCCATCCTAGTGCCACCTTTGGTAGCCAAGCAAGTCCGGAGGCATTCTGCAGACGTGGCCGAGCCATCTCCATCGACGAGCTGCAATGATCTCAGCGATGGTTGTGCCCGCTCTGTGCGGAGTTACGCGTTAGAGATCATGTTAGGCCAAAAGATCCTCATTATCTGTTACAGGCACATGTTTTGGAAGACTTGGAGCTTGCGTTCTATGTTAGCAGTGGATTTCCAACACTCTGACCCGTACAAAAGGATGCTGAACATGTTGCTCTTGATGATACAGATTTTAGTGTAGACGCTGAAGTTTCTTGTCCTCCAGATGGGTTTCAGCATTGCGAAGGCCTGATTGACCTTGCTGATTCTTGTGGTGAATTTCCTTATGCAATCTCCGTCCATGGCAACCTTACTGCCCAGGTGCGTGAAATCGCCTACATCTTGCAGAGGCTGGTTGTTGCTTGTGATTGGGTTGCCCACTCTAATGTTCTTCCTCAATACTTTTGTGGGGCCCCGAGTGGCCGAGTGGTCTAAATCTCGATATATAAGTACAATTAGAATTTGGTCAAGATCTGTGTTTCTACACCAATTTAATCAGCTGTTAACATTAACATCAGAGCATAACTTCTGAATCTGGCCATAATGGAAGATGAAAACATTCATCTCCATTGTCTACAGAGAGTATCTATTCTCAAGTTTGGATAGTGGGTAGTTGTAGAACCAATTTCAGCTGTGATATGATTTTAGAGCAATCATAATTTAAACCAGTCTTTGCAATGCACTATAGTGCATATTAGCTGGAATGGCCCTATTTTGTGATTATTATGAATTCATTCAAAATTATTTTGTATTACATGTATATCATTCTGCTACATCAAGAATATTGGTGCTATTGGTACATCAATTTATTCAAGACTCTGATTTGATTTTGGAAGATTAATTTATTTTGGACATTTAGGATTATTTGGATTTCATTCACTATAGTGTGTGTCATCATACAAATCTCACTATAAAACTGAGAATTAAATAACTTGACTAAAAAGGTTGGTTTTGTGTCTTTTTACTTGGTTTAAGACCACACATCCTGTGTGCATACATACATACGTGTATGGATGCATGCATAAATACATGCCTGCCAACCTACACACACACACAAACACACACACCCACACACGCAAATGTTGACAAATGAATATAAATGTATTTAAATTCAAATAAACCATATTCCAAGCTTTTATGATTTAGTAATAAAAATGTGTTGTGAATTAGCCATATGAAAAGAAAGATTAATAATACATTCTTTAAAAAAATAACTAAAACATTTTTTTTCATTTACTTATAGAATACATCCTTTGCTCGGTCATGGTTTTCTTTTTCCTAATGATTTCTGAAAGCTCAATGCCATAATGCATTCTGTCCATTTTAGCCAATTACAGGTCATCTGTGTTTTATCTTTCTTTAGCAATGTGGGGCATACATGTTTGCTATTTGTTGCATCTAATTTTAAAATATCTTCATGCCAGTGAGGTATATGCTATTTTGTTCAAATTTTATCCACTAATATTGGAAAAGACTTTACAAGTTTCAACATTTTTAGTAGCGGCTATATATATGGTTGCACGATCAGCAGAATTTATAAACAAAATTTTGAAGTCTCCATGCCATGATGTCTTATGTCTATTTGGTCAAATTCTAGTCAGAAGTTTTGGAGGGAAAGAAACTTGTGTTGATGTGTTCTTCCAATGTTTATTTAGCTTTGGCCTAATTTATGGAGAACAGAATTAACTATACAAATCGTAAATGCATTCATCGCATGATTGTACAGTCACATATATTTAAATTGTTTTCAGCAGTATTGGATAACAAGATATGTAAAATATTTTCCAGTAATCAAGGCCATATAACAGATCATTATCAGTTATATTATTTTAAAGCCCTTAATGTCAATATCATTTCGACAAAATGTAATCAAATTCTGATGTGCGGATTTTAAGAAGTTTCCCTATTTATTAGTCATGACCACTATAGCTGATGGTGAATCGGGGGCTTTTGGTTATCCTTCAGAGGTCTTCAATGAGAGAATGTTTTCCGTTAACCTTAATTAAATTGTATCCAATGGTATTGGAGATGACAGAGCTTAACAGTTTATCTATTATTACTAACAAAAGAAATATTTTATGTTTTGGAAACAACAGGCAAGTAGATTCACATCTTTTATTTAAAATTAAAATGTATTCCTGTCAGGTCTCATTCTCTCAAATTTAGTAACATTTAACGATTTGGTTTTACTAATAGTAGCTATATTTATGTGAGCTAAAAATTTGCTTTGTGATTATGTTGGACGAAGAGCAACAAGATAAATTTAAATTTTGAAAGGACATGGTTCGGATATTAAACATTATAAACATAAATTAAAAAGCACCACAAATTATTTATCATCCTTTAAAGGTATCATCAATCCTCAAAATTTTAATTGTGCTGTAAAGGTCACGTGGACTAGTATAATGCATGTTAAGGGTCGTCAACATACTATTAAGCTCACTGTCAAGGTTAGCTTAGGGTCGTCAAGATACTATTAAGCTCACTGTCAAGGCATGTTAAGGGTCGTCAACATACTATTAAGCCCACTGTCAAGGCTGGCTTAGGGTCGTCAAGATACTATTAAGCTCACTGTCAAGGCTGGCTTAGTGTCGTCAAGATACTATTAAGCTCACTGTCAAGGCTGGCTTAGGGTCGTCAAGATACTATTAAGCTCTCTGTCAAGGCTGGCTTAGGGTCGTCAACATACTATTAAGCTCTCTGTCAAGGCTGGCTTAGGGTCGTCAACATACTATTAAGCTCACTCTCAAGGTTGGCTTAGTTTACGTTAGGTTCGGTTGGAGTACTCCCATTACTATATTTAATTATTACAGAAGACTGATTCTGACTCATTTTTGGTAGAAATTGAATTAGTGATAGAGAGATGCAAAGCTTTGATCCTCCAGATAGTGATGCCGACATTTAAATTACTGAATACACAAAAGGTGAAATTAAAAAAAACAACCATTTAAAACCATTCAATAACAGAGTCATTTCTCAAATGAAATTCAATATTCAAAACCCTACAACTAGACTGTCACTCGAACAAATAACTGTCTATGTCATCATCTGACTTAGTGTGATAGATTTTCCTTTTGTCCTGTGTTTCTATTCATCCGTATTATTTAATTTCCCTTGGTTGGTACTCCAGTACGCCTTCAGTCCATCAATTACGTCTTTCACCCTTCCACTTCCTCCACTTCTCTTCTCCTGTCTGCCTTCAAACATCTGCCAACCTTCTCTCCTTTTCTCATCTCCCGGATACTCGGGGGACCAACTATTCTACATTTCCCTTCTCTGTCTCCTACAGCTCATCCAGTCCCTAAAATCTTCCTGTATAAACACATAAGGACATTAGCAAATTCCTCTAGCAATATCGTCACACACTAAACAACATTCTATCATCAGATAAGACATTACCTTTTTTGGTCACGCATTTGTGAACATCGAAACTCCCATAATTTTTGGTATGGTATACATGGTATCAACTGCTTGTCATGGCAACTGCTTGTCATGCATATACATGGTATCAACTGCTTGTCATGGCAACTGCTTGTCATGCATATACATGGTATCAACTGCTTGTCATGGCAACTGATTGTCATGCATATACATGGTATCAACTGCTTGTCATGGCAACTGCTTGTCATGCATATACATGGTATCAACTACTTGTCATGCATATATCAATAGATTTCATCACATCGGTATTCACAAATAGTGAAATATCCCTATTAACTAATGTTCCACACAGCAACCATTATACAAAATTACAATTCAACATTTGCAAATCGAGAATATCACACGAATACATTCAGAAAGAACTGATATGAGAAGTTGAGATGGGCCAATTTGGGCACAATTTAGATGATAGTCTCGATATCAGAAAAGTTGGTACAATTTTAGTTTTAGAAAGATTGGTTTTCTATTTTTATTTTTATCTGCATTTGAAATTCTGTATATTTACAAATCAATCTGTTCAGATATATCTTGCTGTTTATTTTTTAGTGTATTTATCTCTCACCATCAAGTTTTTATGTATATTATATTGCATCTGCTTATTGTGCCAGTCATATCTGTCTGTTTATCTATCTTTCTGCTTGTAACACAAACTTTTATCACAAAATGAGAACATCTTTCTTTGTAGAAGACAAACAAGTATTGAGTCTGATATCACCTTCAATGCCAATATCTCTGGTAACTTGTGTGTGTGTGTGTGATATTGCTATTATGTCTGCAGTGTGGCAGTTTATAGTGGCAGACCTAACACAAACCTCTTAATACTGAGTGCCAAGCTAGGCAGCTGTTAATGCCATTTTCATATGTCTTTGGTATGGCTCAGCCAGGGATCGAACCTATGACTTTCTGCATCTAAGGCAGACACTCTAACCACCAGGCCACCGGAGTGGTCATTAACTTGAGAAAATGATGGTAAGACAAATAGGAGAATTGAAGAGTCTAACTTCTTACCTGTCTATAATACAATTCATACTTACCTGCTGACTTTTTATTTTATATAATTTTGATATTTGCATAACTTCATGCAATTTTGGCATAAAATTCAGGATGTGTCATGAATAACACAGTACATAAGGTTGCATTCAAATGATGGAAAGTAATTTATAACAGGTTAACAAACAACATGAGTAATCAATCTAAATTGTTCACTGGCATATAACAATCTTAATTTCTACAGCATGATGAAGACATCAACTTACTCTGACTTTGGTTTCATTCTAAAGGTGAGGAAGAATGGTGTCCAGTAAATCTCGTATCAGTGATGGTCTGTTGTGACCTGCTGAGTTGTACGTAACCAAGACAACTATTTGTACATTTATATATGGATCTTGTAATGTTTTCATGAAATCTCCTATGCATCTTTTTAACAGGGAATCTATGCCTTGAGGCTGAAGAAAGAAGAAACATGTAAGGCCACAATGATCTAATTATAATATCGTTAACTGACTGTTCTGAGAACCATAAATTTAAGTCTTGGAATACAAACAATAAAAGAGAGAATACTGTTGTAAAGGCCAAAATCCTAAGGTCATCTACATATAAATATATACATATAAGATTATATTTAATCTGTCTATTGGTATTAACTGCATCATTTAAAAGGGTTGACACTGAAAGTCCGACAAGTTTAAAAACAGGCTAAAGATTGATTTGTTTAATGTCATGAAAATCTAACTAATCTATTCCATATAAATACAAATAGTCCTACCAGATAACTAGGTAATCCAGGTAGAAATACAAATAGTCTTACCAATTTACAAGGTCATTTACTCATATAAATGCAAATATTTGTACTACCAAATTTACAAGGTCATCCACATATAAATAAATAAAATCCTACCAAATTACTAGGCCAACTATATATAAATATACATATTCCCACTAAATTTTGAAGTGTTTCAAGTGGCTAACAAAGTTTGTGAAGAAATCATTTGCCTAATAGCTAAGATCTAAAATATTTGTGAAAGTGTGAAGAAGCTTAAATATTGTTAGAACAGACCTCAAAACTAATATAATCATCAATAGCTAATACAAACAAGCCTGAAGTAAAAATATTGCAAATATGTGTAAAGATTGAAAGTAAACTGCAAAAATCTAAAATAGATTCAAAACATCTACTTAAGATACAGTGAGAAAACTTTCATACCTCTAAGTTATATAGCTTTTAATGTTACTGAATTAAAATTAATTTCAAAAGAACTTATGGACATATGAAGGGTCTGAAGAAAATAACATGCTCCCTTTTTCTCTCAAAAAGTGGGCTCACAAAAAATAGCCAAAGCTAAAAGTAATAAGTGGATCAAAGCGCCATACAATTTTCTTGAAAGGCGATTCAATGGTGGAGCGTGCAACGGGAAATGAAAAAATGGGCATTCTGTGTTCAAGACTCTTAAAAATGAATGACGTGGAACACATGCACTCCTTCGTTGAATCATTAATTGAAGAAATATCTCCTGCAAAAGATATATGAATAAGGATAAGTGATTTGACTGACCAATGAGACAGACAATAATGGTTTGACTGGCCAGAGAAAAGCACAATAATGATTTGACTGGCCAATGAGAAAAACAATAATGATTTGACCGGTTAATGAGAAGCACAATAATGATTTGACTGGCCAATGAGAAAGACAATAATGATTTGACCGGCCAATGAGAAGCACAATAATGATTTGACCAGCTAATGAGAAAGACAATAATGATTTGACTGGCCAATGAGAAGCACAAAATGATTTGACTAGCCAATGAGAAAGACAATAATGATTTGACATACCAATGAGAAGTTAGTGAAAACAAGATTTTCAATAAGGATACTATAAGCTTTAGTTCTAAATCAGCTCAATGATGTCATATTAAATGTTGTTGCTGACCATTTCAATATTCTAAGAAGACTATTTTCCATTTCACCATTTCTAGATATTGTAATGATGCAAAAGAAAAAGCTTGATTAAGCAAGTGTTTGTTTACCAAAAGGATGAACAGATTAAATCATCTGCTAGACTAAACCAGACAAGGTGATTGCTGCATTTGACCTCAGTGATCATATTTGCATATTTTCAATCTAATTCTCTATGTCCATAATTTACAAGGTATGTCTGTAAAATAGATGGTCCAATCACAAGGGTTCAATGTGGTAGATTCGTAGTTAGAGTAGTAATCAAGTCAATTACCTTTTCTCGACAAAAGTAAAAGCTTCTAAATTTGTCTTCCAACTTTATGTTTTATATGATGAAACAGTTTTGAAATACATATACAAATAAATATACCTCTAACAAACTGGAAAGAGTAGCGCTTTTAGAAAGAGATTTTTTTATCAGTACTTTGTACTAAGTGTGTACTATAATTTCATCAACAAAATAACATGTCTATGCTAACTAAAAACATTCAACAAATTTGCATCATTCTCAAAGCTGAATATTTCAATGCAGAATGATATTTTATGTTCTTTTTATATGTTTATGTTTTTAACAGATGCATGTGCATGTGTTCCAGACTTGATACTTTAAATTTTAATATTCCTTAATTATTTAGTGTCAAGCCAGACTCTTTACATCATGTTGTATGTATTGTATATATTGTACATAACAGATAGAAGGCCTTAAGGTAGATTAGTTATGTAACAAATTAAATTACTTTCCCTAAATAATGTCTTCATTAGTATTATTATTTTCAGCATGTTTTTATGTTTTCCAATTTCATTGTTTTTGTAATTTATTGTTCTGTAGTCTAGTCATATCATTATTGATGGTGTAAAGCGCTTAGAGTTTTTAAAGATTAGGCGCTATACAAAGTCCTCATTATTATTATTATTATTATTATTATTATTATTATAACTATTATTATTATTACCATTATTATTATTAGCATTATTATTATTATTATTATTATAATTAGTATTATTATTATTACTATTACTATTATTATTATAATTATTATTATTATTATTATTATTAGTATTACTATTATTATTATAATTATTATTATTATTACTATTATTATTATTATTATTACTAGTAGTATTATTATTACTATTATAATTATTATTATAATTATTATTATTATTATTAATATTACTGTCATTATTATTATTATTACTATCATTATTATAATTATTATTATTATTATTATTACTATGATTATTATTATATTGCTATTATTATTATCATTATTATTATTATTATTATTATTATTATTATATTGCTATTATTATCATTAATATTATTATTACTATCATTATTATTATTATTATTATTATTATTATTATTATTATTATTATTATTATAATAGGAACAGCTTCTATATTTATGTACCAAATAGGGTAGAACTAGTTTTAATGATCTTAGAAAACATGGTTGCCAATATAATAAATTCTATTGACAAATTTGAAGTAGATTGCCGATTGTCTTTATCTGAGTTTATTTGACAGCTGTGTAAAACTCTAAAATACATTTCCTTCCAGTTAAAGTGATTCATCTACATTACATGTTGTGTATACAAGTGCAATGCAAGTAAACATTTTCTATAGCTTGTGACCCAATTACATTAATCTTTTGATCCAAACATCACTAGGTTTATGTAACTAAAGTGATAGAGTAAAAAAAGACAACTGATAATAGATACATAACAACATGCAGATGAATAAACGTTATTATATTATGCATTCTTGCTTTGCATGGGCACATACAAATAATGACAGGGTACTGACAACTCTGGCTGTTATCGAAACAAAATATTTGATTGAGAAATTGCTGAGCATAAAATGAATATGTCACTGGCGAGTCTGACGGTAAATATGTTCCTAAACCAAAGGAAATCTAGATGAGACAGTGCATGGGTTTATTAACCACTAATGATACAGCAAAGATCGGTTACCATGGTGTGTAACCAAGGCACATTACCCTTGTTTGTGGAATCACAAAACATTAAATGTAAAAAAGAAAATCCCCAAAAAGTATGATACAAACTGGTTCTCAATAGACGTTTTGGAAATATCAAGGATGTTGTAGATCTTGATGGATGTATCAAGAGATGGTGCAGGACAGATACAGAGTCATACTAATATACTGATTGCATAAGAAGTTTATTGGTTGTTCAAGCATCTTAATTTATGTATAGAAGTTAATTTACTTATCATAATAATTACACCCCAAAGCCTAAATGTTGTGTCCCTAATGATATAGCATAGCATCAATTATATATATATACATGTACAGTAAAACCATTCTTGAGAGACCACTGCTATGTGAGACCACCTGTCTTCAGAGACCATAATGTTTTGGCAAAAGAGGTGGTCTTTATGTATATATATGTATATATATGTATATATATACATATATATATATATATATATGTATATATATATATATGTATATATATATAAACACACACACACTTAATTATGTCTATGCACCACAGTTGTGGCAGGGGTCCCATTTTATGTTTTGATGTTTCTTATTCCTTGACACTACTCAAAATATCTGACAAGTTGATAAGCAGATACAACAACAACAAAGATTGCAAATAGTAAATACAGTTTACTTGCATCTCAATCCTAATTTACAGTCATTTGCAGGTATTTCAGCTCTTAATATAGATCTGTTATTAATTTACCATCTTAATATAGATCTGGTATTAATTTACCATCTTAATATAGATCTGGTATCAATTTACCATCTTAATATAGATCTGGTATTAATTTACCATCTTAATATAGATCTGGTATTAATTTACCATCACAGCATGGGAAGTTTAATCATACCCAGTATACAAAGGTTTTGGTAAATAATTTAGCCATCAGTTATAGATGGTAGGTAACTATAATTAGAATACCTTGCTGTTATTTGCAGTTGCCAAATTATGCTTCTGAGATTTTCCAGGGGAGACCACTTTACCACTTTCACTTGCTATTCCTATGTTTAGATCCAAATCACAAATGCAGGCATTGTACTCATCAATTGGAGCAGTATTTAGTCTTACCATTTTCCTCCAAGATTTGCATGGCCTCATCCACGTGTCCTTTTTCTTTGAGAAATACAAATCTATCTTTCCAACGAGGCAGTCTCTCCAGGGTTAACATCATTTTATTGTGGTTGTTGTGTCTGTGGTGAAAGTCAGCCAACATAATGTTGAGATATTCTTCATTGAAATTCTTAAATGGATCACAGTCAATGAGTATTTGGGGAATTTGATCTCCTCTCGACTCGAACTCCTGAAAAGTCAAAGTTAAACAAGCCAGTACGAAAAAAGCTCAAACTTTATCTCTAAAGTTACTTGTAGAGATAATGTAATAAAACAAAGGTAAATCTGAAAGTTACCATCATGTTTAGATCAGCAATATCTTGACAACCTTTCTTCTAAACCACCCCAGTAACAATTTTGTTGTTTCTTGCTATATTGACATTTTATAAAACTGAAAATAATAACATTTTGCTATTGAGAAACATAATTGGCTGATTCGTGTCAAAGTTTTCAATGGCTTTTTAACGATCACCAAAGTCATATTATTTCCGTACACTTAAACCTGTAAATGAAACACAATCAATGGGCAAATAACATTGTTCTTTATGTACATGTATACATTTTTAAAAAAGTTTCAATTAGAGAATGGAGCCATAAATTGTGTCCTTTATGGATAAATATCTTCTTAAAGGTAATCTAGCTCACAAACAGACTGAAATGCATACAAACTGTATGCATAAAGTAGAATCCTGGCATAGGACCATTCCAGATTAATTCCATTGTTTCTGAAATCACATGAGTAGTCGTTCTAGTACAATTTTATTGTATTCTTTTTAATGTTTTCCATGTAGTTCTAGATAGAAAACAACAGCTGGTAAATATTGCATTGTGCAATGTAATAAATAGAACACACTACACTGTAGTGTTATGAATATAATGTACTACATTGTGCAATATGTTATAAATAGAACACACTACACTGTAGTGTTATGAATATAATGTGCTACATTGTGCAATGTTATAAATAGAACACACTACACTGTAGTGTTATGAGTGTTATGAATATAATGTGCTACATTGTGCAATGTTATAAATAGAACACACTACACTGTAGTGTTATGAATATAATGTGCTACATTGTGCAATGTTATAAATAGAACACACTATGTAGTGTTATGAATATAATGTGCTACATTGTGCAATATGTTATAAATAGAACACACTACACTGTAGTGTTATGAATATAATGTGCTACATTGTGCAATGTTATAAATAGAACACACTACACTGTAGTGTTATGAATATAATGTGCTACATTGTGCAATGTTATAAATAGAACACACTACACTGCAGTGTTATGAATATAATGTGCTACATTGTGCAATGTTATAAATAGAACACACTACACTGTAGTGTTATGAATATAAGGTACTACATAGTGCAATATGTTATTAACAGAACACACTACACTGTAGTGTTATGAATATAATGTGATACATTGTGCAATGTTATAAATAGAACATTCTAAACTGTAGTGTTATGCCACCATTTAACAATATCCCAATATGGCTGTCATGGCAAGGTTCACATTGTTATATGCATATTACATGCAAGCATTTATCAAGAATACTACAATTAACACAAGTGTCTGTCCAGAGTTAGCCTACTTAGCTCTCTTCCACAGGGAATAGGTGCTATGAAACCCACTCTAACAACTGTTAAGGACCATCAAACAGTTGAAACACGGAGTGATCCAGCATGCTGATATGCTTCATGGAGTTTATTTATACTTACCTTTCTCTTTACTGCATATCTCCGAAGTGAGTCTATGGCACTGTCATAATTTTCACTTTTACACAGAACCTGTATGGCAAGGTTAAAATTCCCTGAAATCTCTAGGCATCTGCTGCTCTCTGAAGCATTATTCAGTTTGTAGTAGATCTTTGCTGCCTTCTCAAACTGTGAGAAAAAAGTCTTATCATAAAGTTGTTGAGTTATTCCTTGAGCTAATATGGTAACTACAAAGAGAATGGAATAATATATTTTAATTAAAACAGAAGTAAATCATGTCTATGTTCATCTTAGTTGAGGAAGGATTTGAAGTTGAGTATGAGATCTATGCTAAAATGATCATTGTATCAAGATTTTTGTTATCACTGTGGGCTCAAAAATACAATTAAAGAAATTAAAAACATGTAAAAAAAATTAAAATTTAAAATGCTATAATTAATATCACAATTAATTTTTACCAGATAACAAACAAAACAAGGTAACTTTCAAAACAGGTAATGATTTAAATATGAAAGCATCCAATAAGATACTGCAGGTAAAAAAAAAAGTCTTCATGTGCCTCATATCTTTTAACATAAGCAGAAAATAAAAGTGAAAGTACTATAACATATTCCAAAACTAAATTAATTATTAATCCAAATTAAATAATAAACAATTAAAACTAATTAATTAATAATCCAAATTAATTAATCAATAATTAAAATTAATTCATAATTCAAATTAAATAAAATTAATCCAAATATTACAATTCGTATCAATTGTATTCAGTGGAGGTAGATATTGAGTTTCGGTACGCACATCTACCAACTTTTTAATTTTAACTAATCAGAAAATAATCAAGACCGAGTTGAAATGTGTTTAAAGCACAAGGGAAGACATCATGGATATTATTTCAGAGTATGACAGAAAGATATTTTTGGCCACATTCTTCCTAAGGTTGTGAAACATACAAATAACTACAATTTAGGAGTCATATATGGCAAAAGACACCTTGAAAATACAAGAACATCAAAGATAAATATATTACAGTCATACAGCATGCAATTCGCTCATCAAAGTATAGCCCTGCATACAACACACCCATCCTTTGTCCATAAATATAAATCATCAATAAATCAAATATACAGTATATACTAAAATGTTGTCATACATCGCATTCAGCCACACTTCAAAAATGGAAATAACTCTTAAAACATGACTCCCATCTCATATGAAAATCATGCATAATGGTATTAAATGCAGATAATTTGCATCTCATATCAAAACCATTCTTGACAGTATTAATGTAGATAAATTGTATCCCATATCAAAATTATCCTTGACAGTATTAAATGTAGATAACTTGTATCTCATATCAAAATCATGCTTGACTGTATTAAATGTAGATAACTTGTATCTCATATCAAAATCATGCTTGACTGTATTAAATGTAGATAACTTGTATCTCATATCAAAATCATGCTTGACTGTATTAAATGTAGATAAATTGTATCTCATATCAAAATCATGCTTGACAGTATTAAACATAGATAAATTGTATCTCATATCAAAATCATGCTTGACTGTATTAAATGTAGATAACTTGTATCTCATATCAAAATCATGCTTGACTGTATTAAATGTAGATAACTTGTATCTCATATCAAAATCATGCTTGACTGTATTAAATGTAGATAACTTGTATCTCATATCAAAATCATCCTTGACAGTATTAAACATAGATAAATTGTATCTCATATCAAAATCATTCTTGACAGTATTAAATGTAGATAATGTGTATCTCATATCAAAATCATACTTAGCAGTATTAAACATAGATAAATTGTATCTCATATCAAAATCATGCTTAACAGTATTAACTATAGATAAATTGTATCTTATATCAAAATCATGCTTGACAGTATTAAATGTACATAACTTGTATCTTATATCAAAATCATGCTTGACAGTATTAAATGTAGCTAACTTGTATCTCATATCAAAATCATGCTTGACAATATTAAACATAGATAAATTGTATCTCATATCAAAATCATGCTTGACAGTATTAAACATAGATAAATTGTATCTCATATCAAAATCATGCTTGACAGTATTAAATGTAGATAACTTGTATCTCATATCAAAATCATGCTTGACAGTATTAAACATAGATAAATTGTATCTCATATCAAAATCATGCTTGACAGTATTAAACATAGATAAATTGTATCTCATATCAAAATCATGCTTAACAGTATTAACTATAGATAAATTGTATCTTATATCAAAATCATGCTTGACAGTATTAAATGTACATAACTTGTATCTTATATCAAAATCATGCTTGACAGTATTAAATGTAGCTAACTTGTATCTCATATCAAAATCATGCTTGACAGTATTAAACATAGATAAATTGTATCTCATATCAAAATCATGCTTGACAGTATTAAACATAGATAAATTGTATCTCATATCAAAATCATGCTTGACAGTATTAAATGTAGATAACTTGTATCTCATATCAAAATCATGCTTGACAATATTAAACATAGATAAATTGTATCTCATATCAAAATCATGCTTGACAGTATTAAACATAGATAAATTGTATCTCATATCAAAATCATGCTTGACAGTATTAAATGTAGATAACTTGTATCTCATATCAAAATCATGCTTGACAGTATTAAACATAGATAAATTGTATCTCATATCAAAATCATGCTTGACAGTATTAAACATAGATAAATTGTATCTCATATCAAAATCATGCTTGACAGTATTAAATGTAGATAACTTGTATCTTATATCAAAATCATGCTTGACAATATTAAACATAGATAAATTGTATCTCATATCAAAATCATGCTTGACAGTATTAAACATAGATAAATTGTATCTCATATCAAAATCATGCTTGACAGTATTAAATGTAGATAACTTGTATCTCATATCAAAATCATGCTTGACAGTATTAAACATAGATAAATTGTATCTCTTATCAAAATCATGCTTGACAGTATTAAATGTAGATAACTTGTATCTTCTTGCAATCACACTTATCATGGTCATTGATATTCCCAACCAGAAAATTTGGTGACCAGTAGACGATAACCCAAATGTCTGTTATACATGTCTCTGTATGTAGACGATAACCCAAATGTCTGTTATACATGTCTCTATATGTAGACGATAACCCAAATGTCTGTTATACATGTCTCTGTATGTAGACGATAACCCGAATGTCTGTTATACATGTCTCTGTATGTAGACAATAACCCAAATGTCTGTTATACATGTCTCTGTATGTAGACGATAACCCAAATGTCTGTTATACATGTCTCTGTATGTAGACGATAACCCAAATGTCTGTTATACATGTCTCTATATGTAGACGATAACCCAAATGTCTGTTATACATGTCTCTGTATGTAGACGATAACCCAAATGTCTGTTATACATGTCTTTGTATGTAGACGATATTCCAAATGTCTGTTATACATGTATCTGTATGTAGACGATAACCCGAATGTGTGTTATACATGTCTCTGTATGTAGAAAATAACCCGAATGTGTGTTATATATGTCTCTGTATGTAGACGATAACCCAAATGTCTGTTATACATGTCTCTGTATGTAGACGATAACCCAAATGTCTGTTATACATGTATCTGTATGTAGACGATAACCCGAATGTGTGTTATACATGTCTCTGTATGTAGACAATAACCCGAATGTGTGTTATACATGTCTCTGTATGTAGACGATAACCCAAATGTCTGTTATACATGTCTCTGTATCTAGACGATAACCCAAATGTCTGTTATACATGTCTTTGTATGTAGACGATAACCAAAATGTCTGTTATACATGTCTCTGCTCCAAGTTGTTGTTGTTATTGTTGTTATAGTGATCTGAATCATTCCCGTATCAGCTAAAAATTCATCAGAAATCTTCCTCACTCCAAATACCATCAATCCACAAGGTTTGGTACTTGTAGGTATTGCATAACTAGTGTTATTACACTGGTCAACAGTGAAATCATTACTGACTTGAAAAGGCCCTAATCTGTAGTATTTTGGTGTGCCGAACACGAATATAACCGTGAATTTTTTTATTGGCTCTCGTTTTGAAGATATTCATGTATCTCATTTTCTATGTTTCACTGTGTAAATTTCTCCAGTAGGACTGCAGCAACATCCGGAATAATGATGTAACATTGCATAATACCATCATGCTCACATCATCCACAGTTGATTGCATCATTTTCTGATGCAATGCAATACTAATGCCATGCGGCTGCTGAAGTAAGTTGACGTCAGCAGTGTACTATACATGTGTAGGCCTATTATACTAATGCCAGGCGGCTGATGAAGCTGACGTAAGCAGTGTACTATATAAAGCCCAATCAGATAGGTTCAGCATTTAAAATATTTTAGACGTTGTGCGAGACAGTTCAAGCTACTGTTACATAAAACTTATTTTTTATCCATTTACGTACAATAAAGAACAGTAATGCCTCGAAAGTGTGTTAATACCGCGGCCAATTTTTGCTATATTTGTGGGGAAGTGATATTTGCCAACCAGAAGAAAAGTATCAATTCTCAAGTGAAGAAGGCATATCATCTTTACTTCTGATGAAAGGTTGGTGACCAAAATAAGCCTTGGGCTCCGCATATATGCTGTGCTACATGTACAACACAGCTTTCACAGTGGTTGAATTGCAAAAGGTCATCAATGCCGTTTGCAGTCCCAATGGTGTGGAGAGAGCCAAGCAACCACCTAAATGACTGTTACTTCTGCTTGGTTCCTCCTCTTTCCGGCGGAATAACGAAGCGAAAGAAGTCGAGAATAGTCTATCCAAACATTCCGTCTGCATTGAGACCAGTTCCACATGGTGAGGGACTTCCTATTCCAGAACCTCCAGCAGAATATTCTCTTGATTCATCTGACGAAGACAAAGATGAGTCGACCTGTTCTTCTCCTGGTCCATCAGCATGCAGTGATCCAGATTTTCACTGTGGTGCATCATCAACCCCACACAGAATAACACAGGAAGAACTAAATGACCTGATTCGTGATTTGGACTTATCAAAGAACAAGGCAGAATTGCTAGGATCAAGACTCCAACAATGGAATCTTCTAGAAGAAGATGTCACAATTACTGCATATTGAAAGCACCACCAGCAATTGGAGCCTTTCTTCAGAAAGGAAAGTAATCTGATATTCTGTTCCGATATTGAGGGCCTCATGAATGCTTTAAAAATCACTCATGACCCACAAGAATGGAGACTATTTGTGGACTCTTCGAAACTGAGTCTCAAGGCTGTGCTTTTGCACAATGGAAACATTCTTCCATCTATTCCAGTAGCGTATGCTGTCCATATGAAAGAGACATACGATAACTTAAGACAGCTACTGAATTCCATTGAGTATAACAAGTACAGCTGGCACCTCTGTAGTGATTTGAAGGTAGTTGCCCTTTTAATGGGACTGCAGTAAGGATATACAAAATACATGTGTTTCTTATGCGAGTGGGATAGCCGAGCAAGGGAAATGCACTACATGAGGAAGGAATGGACTCACAGGCAGAATGTAGCCATTGGAGAGAAGAATATCCAACACCCAGCTCTGGTTGAGGCTCAGAAAATCTTGCTACCACCCCTTCACATCAAACTAGGTTTGATGAAGAACTTAGTGAAAGCCATTGACCGGACTTTGCCAGCATTCCGATACCTGCATGAAAAATTCCCTCGACTCAGCAAAGCAAAGATTAAAGAGGGAGTTTTTGTGGGTCCTCAGATTCGAGAGCTTTTCAAAGATGACCGGTTCAACAACTTGCTGGAAGGTGACGCGAAACAAGCATGGAATGCTTTTCGCCTAGTTTCTACAAACTTCCTCGGAAATGTTAGGGCAGAAAACTATAAGGAACTAGTAGAAGACATGTTGATGAAGTATAAGAAACTTGGCTGCAATATGTCTCTAAAGATTCACTTCCTTCATTCCCATTTGGATTTCTTTCCTAGCAACTGTGGTATTGTTAGTGATGAACACGGCGAACGTTTTCATCAAGATATCGCAACAATGGAACAAAGATACCAGGGAAAATGGTCCACTACAATGCTGGCTGACTACTGCTGGACACTCTTCAGAGATGCTCCAGAACAGCTGTACAAGAGACAGGCGAAGAAACCTAACATGTAGTCAATGACTTGATTTTTTATAGGTAGGCTATTACAGTTGACCTTTTACTATTGGAATGCATTTCGTTATGTAAACATTAATTTCTTGCAGATTACAAAAAAACTAGAGCCAATTTTGCAATTTGACTGTCATATTCGTGTTCAGCACATAAAAATTGATAAGAATTTACTAATTTTATTTCAGTAACATGACTTTTGTAAAAATTTGTTGTCCAGTGTTATTAGTATTAGTATTAGCTAAAAATTCATCAGAACTCTTCCTCATCCCAAATACCATCAATCCACAAGGTTTGGTACTTGTTGGTATTGCATAACTAGCGTTAATATTAGTATTAGTATTAGCAGTAGCAGTAGTATTAGCAGTAGCAGTAGTGGTAGCAGTAGTAGTAGCAGCAGTAGTAGTAGTAGCAGTAATAGTAGTAGTAAAGCAAGTTTGTTCTTATAAGCATCTTTTTTGTGTTCATAGTTTTATATTATGATTTGAATTATGACTATCAATTACAATAGTTTTATTTTAAATAAAAAATCTTTTATACTATACCTAAGTCAATCTAACTGCAAGACCTCATGTTAAGTTCATTTTCTTTTGCCATTCATAATTCTTTTCTAAGTTTGGATTGACAGTTTGTTCTGTTCTGTACTTCCCAGCAGCACTCTTATTTACATTTCACGATTTTGTTTTATTAAGGAATAATGTAATCACCTACATTTTATAATTCCCAGTAGTACACTGTATTTATAAACTCACTAACTTGGGGATTGTATAATAGTTTGAAATACATGGCCACCTTTACCTCTTGTTCATTCGAAAGATACACAGAGTTTTCCTCGGATGGAAGGATAAACACTACAATGAACGATGTGAATAATATAAAATACATGTATATTAGGAAATAAAGAGAAACAAAGACATTGTTTGGTTATAACTGCATTCATCTTTAGATGGTTGTCACATAACTCATGAAGAAACTAGCAAAGAAAGATTATTTTGAGGAAAAAACATTTAAAGATGCTAATCAAAATAAAATTAAGAGGCTTTGTTACTTTTATTAAAAATTTATCTGACCTGTCCAATGTTTTTATAAAGCTGAGCTGCCAGTTCTCGTTCGCGGGCATTCTGGAGACAGATTGCGGCTTTGGTAGGTAGATTGCATTCCAGAAACAGCTTTGCTGCCTTGAGGAATTCTTCTTTCATATCTTGAGGCTGTCCCCTCATTTTACCAGCAGCCATAGCAATGTGGTGAGCAAGTGCTGCTTTCTGGTTTGATGTTTCTCCGCTAATTTCAAAGCATTTGGCAGCAGCCTCATACATGCTATGTTTCATGAAATAATTACCCCTGCACTTCCAATCATCAGCACTTGAACCCTCAGCAAATACTGTGTTTATTAATTCTGGAAAATCAAAAGCAAAACAATGAACTGATTGACAGAATATAAACCAATATGCTATACAGAAGAGTCAATCCATTAAATTGGAAACGATTGTCTAATGTGTACACTTGTGATTAAATCAGTAAAGATTTAAACAAATAAAAATCTGTCTCTATCCCGTAAACTCTACTGAATGGTTTCTGTCTGTATCAAAGTCTCTTTATTCCTACATGGTTCTTTGTTGAAGCCAGTTTTATGCCATATTTAGAACACAATATGCTTTACATGGCTGCCAGTACAAGTGGAAGAGGAGGAAACCTAGAAAACTCTGGTGACAAACAATGACCAACCAGAAGCAACTGGCAAAGTGTCACACAAGCTAGAAATGGCCTTGCCCAAAGATTGAATTCATTGAGGCTGAGTTGAGAAACTGCAGTGATCTGACATACATGGATCTCTAGGTCAATGATAAAAATATATGAGAATAAAAACTTGTTTAAAAATGGGCAAGAATTCAATAAAGTATGTGACTGACTTTTTACACAACACTCGTAAAGTATGAAAGGGAACTGCAATATATCATTGTCTATGCCACAGTTTTGCCAAATATTGGCATAAGCTTTTCTAGAAACTGTAACTTCTGTATACAGTCACCGTGAGCAACAAAACAAAATGTATAACCAAAATGTCCACTAAAATAAATAAAATTCCAAAATGTCAAATGCACTGAAATATAAATTCTACTTCAATCCACATTTTCATCTTTTTCTATTTAAGCTCCCAAGCTATATATTATTCTTTAACCATCTTCAATAATTCATTTCTCATTTGTGTTTAAATATTTATGAAATATAAAACATTGAATGTAACTTAAAACCTAATGTCTATTTTAATGCAGAGAAAACTATGTCCCATAAACATATAAAATAATATTTTTATAAATAATGAAGAAAAAAATACATTTTAATTAATCTAGTTAATTTTGAAAGATTGCTCAAGCCCTAATTTAAGAAACAAAACAAAACAAAGACTGGCTAGCTGGATTGTAAAAAAGAAAATAAAGATATATTGAACAAGTTTTCACATTTCTAAGATGAAAACATTTACAATATCAATTCATTTGACTATTATAGCATGATAATTGCAATTAAAGTAGCTTGTAGAGGAAAGTAATGTTTCGATTGGTCAGAATGTTACCACATGATCAAAATGAATTGCGTTCATTTTGGTATTAACTGTTAGGAGAACTACTTTTCTAAAAATACCCATGTCTATAAATACCCACGTCTAAAAATACCCACATCTATAAATAGGGTCACGTGTACAGCAGAAGATAAACACTGCTAGTGAAGGCAGACACGAAGTAAACATTAAAGGAAAAGAACCATTTTTACAATCTTTTAAACAATAATTGAATAAATTTAGTTTGAAAGATTAAAGCAAAATATATTTCTCATCTTTTATGAATAAAATCATTCATTGTTGGATGAAATTTGTGAAGAAAAGTATGGATAAAAAATGTTTAAAGTGCGCTAGGTCAAGGTCACCGGTATTGTGGCTATCCAACGTTGAAACTAAAATGTCAGAATTTGGAGATTTTTCGATAACTTTGCCTTATCAAATAGATTTCACGCATGATGTTGAAAATTTTGATCCATCGATATTTGACGAGCCTTTTGAATTGGAAGAAGAATTACAAACCAATTTAACATTTAGTTTGAATGAACCAACACCATTCCCAGTTGATCAACAGGATGACCGCAAACCAAAATGGTTCAAATCACTAAACAAAGAAGATCTCATAAAACATCAGAACAACGGTACTCTAAATCTACAAAGAAAAACACTAAATGGGGCTACAAAACCTTCACAGGTACATTTATTCATTCATTCAATAATTATAATAAATTAACTATAATAATAACAATAACCAGTATACTGGTCACCTGAATGTGCTGAATGTGGTCATTCCATTAATATTGTTACAGACCCTGAGTTTAAAAAAGCAAATAACATGTTAAATAGAAAATTAAAACTAAACTCAAAGACTGGCTTATCAAGATCAACACAACACAAACCAATTATTCCTCAATCAGACATGTATGCAATCAATCAATACCTGATGCAAGATAATCCTATCACACTCAGATACAGGGTTTGGTTATACCTCTCCATCCACTATGCTACACGTGGATTAGAATTCCACAGCCAACTGACAACTACCAGTCTTGAAATCAGATTTGATGAAACTGGGGCTGAATATGTCATTTTGACCCATTAAACGAAGCAAAAAACTCATCAGGGACACTTAAATGCTAAGGAGGAAAATTCTGACAAAAGAATGTATGCAACTGGTGGTCAAAACTGCCCAGTCAGGTCAGTAAAATACTACCTCACACACATTAATCCATGAGATGAATCACTTTTTTTTCACATTGATAAAAATGCTTTTGAAAATCCCCAATTTTGTCAAACATGGTACACAACAAGATGTGTTGGACACAGACAATTTAGCAGTTTTATGCCAGACATATGCAAAAATGCCCATATTTCTGCAAGATATACTGCTCACTTTCTTCATGTCACAGGTTTGAATGCAATGACAGACGCCAACCTTCCTGCTAAGCACATTATGTCTCTGTCTGACCACTCGAATGAACTATCCTTGAATCAATACACAATGCCCAGCACTCGACATAAACAACAAATGAGTAACATTCTTTCAAATGTATGTGTAAATGTAGCATTGTCTGCTCAAGACTCTTCTATAGTACTATCTCATGCAACTGTAAATGTTTGCATACATTATAAAATCTAGCATGTGATTGAGAATTTTTAATGTAGCTTTAACAATTTTTCAGTCATATTGATATGATGTCTGTATTGAGTCAGTTTATAGTGATGTCTAGCACTGCTGCGTCATGCAGCAGACATTATGTCCCACCCAATCACATTATCCTGACATCAGGCCAACAATTCCTGACCTCTTAATACTGAGCATCATGCGAGGCAGCTGTTAGTAACATTTTTTTTATAGTCTTTGGGTATGACTCGACCAAGGATCGAATCTGCAATCTATTGCATTCGAGGTAGATGCTCTAACCATAGGTCAACGGAGTGGTTATAAATTCTAGCTGTAATCAACAAGTGTGCAAAAAGAGACTTCAGACTGGGAACTTTTAAGTCCATTCTCAGACTGGGAAATTTTTAGTCCATTCTCAAACTGGGAAATTTTAAGTCCATTCACAGACTGGGAAATTTTAAGTCCATTCTCAGACTGGGAAATTGTAAGTCCAGTTTCTTCCAAGATCTTTGTCTTTGGCAAATGTCAACTCGTCCAGCAGTATGACTTAGTCAAATTACAAGAGTTTGCAGGAAATAAATGAATGTATGAGCATTGTGAACACTAGATCTGTTTTAAGTTACTAAGGTATGTCAGCATGAGTAGTATATCATATAGATCCTTTGCCGGTCTTAGTCAATTTTGAAAATTGTAAACATAAATTTCTTTTACATATAATAATTTTCTGAAGCAAATTTCTTTTAGTTAACTATTGTTGAGAAACATACAGTATTAAGCAGAAACATTTACTTACTCAACTTGTCCGTCTCATCCAAAGTCAGACACCTAACAAGATTCTTAGATTTGAAATACTCAAACATCGGTGTTCTTTTTTCAACATCCTCATCAAATATCCACAAATTGACACGTGCCCGTGTCAGGGCTGTGTAAAGATGCTTCAGCTCTGAGTTCAGCACCTTATGCTGATTGTAGTCAAATGTCAAAGGCCGTGACCTCTCCTGCTGCATCAAATCTGAAAAACAAGATCACATGCATTATTTTTCCTCTTGTAGATGTGATTAACCTTAAAATATACAAACTCACCTCCAAAATGTATATCACAATGTCTGTGACTGGTGAAATTTGAATCACATTAATCTATATTTGTAATGTGATTATAGAATATGTCCACATTCATTCATTTACTAAGTTTCATGACTCCTTTTGTACCGTAATAGTAATTATCTACAATTTCAATGCCAATGTGATCATGAGCTAAACACCAGAAAAATAATCAAAATGTGAAATGTAGGTCACAGTGACCTTCTTTAGAAGAAAATTGACATTTTATTTGTGTGCTAATGCTAACCCTATGTACAGTACATAAGGTCAGCATTACCAAGTAGAGGAGAGCTGATGTACAGTGTATAACGTCAGCATTACCAAGTAGAGGAGAGCTGATGTACAGTGTATAAGGTCAATGTTACACACTCTTTAAACAAATGGCATTACATTTTCTAAGAATTTGGTCATGCATACTATAGTACAGTGTACAAGTTCAGTGTTATACACTCTTTAAACAAATGGCATTACATTTTCTAAGAATTTGGTCATGCATACTATAGTACAGTGTACAAGTTCAGTGTTACACACTCTTTAAACAAATGGCATTACATTTTCTAAGAAATTGGTCAATCAAACTATAGTACAGTGTAAAAATGTCAATGTTACACACTCTTTAAACAAATGGTATTACATTTTCTAAGAATTTTGCTTTTTAATTCGATAGAAAGTGGGATAGGCAGCTTACATCAACAGAATATCAACTTAAATCTCAGTGTCTGAATTTTCACAAATTCCATTTCAATTTCAATTAGCAAGGTTTGTATCTGTCCTGATAACAAACCAATGGCTTCATCAATCACTAGCTTGCTGCTGGGTCAAATGTATTGGCTATGTTACAGTATGATTAAGGGGCCCCGTGTGGTTGAGTGGTCTAAAGCGCTGTCTGTTAGAGACCACTGCTGTCTCACTTCTGTCTTCTGCATGGGTTCGACTTCAAGATTTGGATAATGTAGTTATATGAGAAAGCTTGCCAGTAGCTTCTCGGTTGGTGGTTCTTTCCGGGGGTTTTCCTGGGTTCTTCCTCCACCAATAATACTGGCTGCCATGTATAGCCTATCTGTTGCTGAAAAATGGCGTTAAACCGTAAAACAAACAACAACAACAACAACAACAACAAACAAACAGTATGATTAGGCTCTATATTATGTAACAGTTGCTAATTGTGTTCACAAAATAGATGTAATGGATGGACAGACAGATGGATATATTCTTATCAGCTCACTTAAGTAATGGCAGCTTGAAATAATAATGAAATCCTATCCTACCTTGGTAAATCTTTGCCAGACCTTTCTTGCTAGTAGATGGTCCTTGTGTTGATTCTTTTGAGTCTTGAAACATCTGCTCCATGTGGTGTGTCACCAGCCTCCACTCTTTTGATGCCTAAAAATGGATTAAGTACTTAAATGCTTTAGTTAGAAAAAATTACAAAATTACTAACACACGAATGGATGTTGGTGTATAGATGTTTTTAAATCCAATCACTGAACAAAACCTATTGTAAATCATTGGTCAACATTTCTCAATTACATAACAATCCAATACAATTTAATATATACATGCAGAACTTAAATTCAACAAGAAAACCATAGAATAAATAGCATAATTCTAGGTCCAAACTTACTACACAGAAATCTTTAGCAATGTGGACAGATACAAAATAAGGATATATTGATGGATGGACATGTTTAAAGTTGTATAAAACTTTCACAAACACTTAAATTATCAAAGTTATGAATGAATGAAAAATATGAATGAAAAATATATGATATAAATTATCAAAGTTATGAATGAAAAATATATGAGAGTAACTTACAGTATTATGAAGTAAATCCAAACTAGTCCTTTAAAAAATTGTATGAAAATCCTAATGGAATAAATCCAAACTAGACCTTTACAAAATTGTATGAAAATCCTAATGGAATAAGAAGTTCGTTATAAATTTCATGACTGGAAATGTATAGGTCCTCCATAAATCATGACATTGTCAAGATGGAGTTGTTCAGCTATCCTTAAAATAATTAATAATAGTTCCAAAAAAATAGTATCCAAATAATGAGCACTTTGTATTTCCATAGAACAATCCAAACAAATGCTTTTTGTCTCAAAAAATGTCTAAATATAACAGAAAACATGTCTGCAGACTTACAATAGGATCACAAATGACTCCAAGAATTTGAATTAATTGGATTGCTAAATTTTCTTCTTTTATATTGCAACTGTTTATTACAATAGATCCCACATTATCACATAAACTATTGATTTTATGTTGGATTATTCATATTCACATGACCTAGCCCAACCAATGGGAAGCCTCATAATTGTTCTAGAAACATTGATATCCCATCAGTCACCATTTTATTATTAAGATTATGATTACTAATTTAAAACACTAAAAAAACATTTCTGTATAGATCTGTGAAATATTATACTCAACTTACATAGGTCAGACTTAACTATAGATATTCTGTACACATTACAGCCATGAATAAGAATTATACAAATTAGATAAAATCATGTATCAGGAGTAACAAAAAATATAGATATATATAACAATATATATGAACCAATTCTCAACCCTTAATAGCAAATGGCTTTAAAGATTTGGAGGAGAAGGGGTAGTGATAAAAACTGATATTAAGCCATGACCTTGACCATCTTCTAGTGTTTATGATCACACATATTAAATTGCATGAAAAACTGAAATGTTGTGATGTGGCACACATGGAAATGCAACACTGGGGATTAAGAATACCAAATTCAACACTTAATCTCAAATGTCTTTAAAGTCAACATGAAGTTGTAAAAGAGTGATTGAAAAATGAAAACAATGAGTGGTGACCTTGACCTTAAGAAAGCACCCTGAATATGATTTGCAAAATTCATTTTGGTAATGATGCATAAGGTTATCAAATTCCATTCTGTTTAAAAGTTATGAGGCAGAAGGGTACAGATGATAAAAACTGAAAATGTGGAGCAATCTAAACTTTAAAGATATGATAAGTAATGTTTCCGTGATGATGTATAAGTATACCAAGTTTAATTTCTTAATCTCAAATGGCTTTACACATACTGATTATAAGAGAACATGCAACAGATGGACAGATCAACTGAAACCTAGACCAGATATTCCCAACCATTTTTAAAAGGTTCTTGAAATAATCTGCACAATGAACCTTTGGTTAGTATCAGATGGAAGTCAAGACATATGTTTAAGAGATCATTAAATGGACTATCAATGCTAGTTGTTTATGCTTTTATATCTCATAACAACAAGCCATAAAAACCTTCCTACCTGCGAGTCTTTGAAGAAATTGTAAAGCAGCACATCATCAAATTCCAGTCCCTTGGCTTCATAGATCGTCAGGATCAGGCCAAATTGAAGCTCTTTTGGTACTGAATCTCGAGCTGCTTCATTTGCCACCAAGATGGTCTGGTGAGCTCCAAATTCAATTTGTGAGGTCTTTCGTTGGTTTCCCTGCAGAAGTACAGCAAGGTCACTAAAGTTAGAGGACTCAAATAAAATTGGCTGTGGGCCATTAAACAGACCTTGGTCTCTCACAAGTTTATCAAAAGACTCTGGAAAAAATATGTCTAGCAAGTCTAGAACACTTGAAGCAAGGGAGAGAATTCCCATGTGAGAACGATAATTATGTGTCAGCTGATACTGTTCTGGAGCCTTAATGATTTCTCTTTTATTCATGGCTTGCATCGATTGCTGTGCATGGAAGAATAGAGCTTTGAGATCTTCAAAGCGGAATGAGATTCCACGCATTATACTTTGTGCAGTGTCTCCGGTCAAGAACATATGATTGGGGTCCTGACAGATCTGAATTAAAAGGTAAAGTTCTGCCTGTGTGAAATCTTGAGTCTCGTCAACAAAAATCTGATGAAAAACCCTTGGAATTGTCTTCATGCCTCTGAGACGTCTGAATATGCTGTGAATAAGATCGGTTTCATCAAAGAGCTTTTTGTGCTTTATAAATCCATTATAATCAGTGAAGACCTTGTAAATATTTTCTCTTTCTCCAGAAAAACAAGGGGCTCATTTCCTACCAACTTCAATATATTCATCTTTGCTAAGGTATCCACAGGGTTTAGAAAGAGCTTCAAATGATCCCTTGATGACAGACATAATCTCTGTCCAAACAAGGGAAGGGTCATAACTGGCTTTCATTTTCTTCTTGAGATGGGGCCAAACTTCTGTCACAAAAACTTCATAAGTCACCTCACGGCTTGGATCTACTTTGATCTATAAGTACAGATTAAAGGTTAACCATTCAGTATTTTATGTAAACAGAAAATTGTGTACAAATATAAACCTAAAACCTGTATAATCCTATATAAACCTAAAACCTGTATTATCCAATATAAACCTAAAACCTGTATTATCCAATATAAACCTAAAACCTGTATTATCCAATATAAATGTTTTATATTTAATTTTATGTAAACACCTTATTATGCAATATAATTTCTTGGGGAAAATTAATTTTGCAAAGTGAAAGAAACTTTATATGTGGATACTAACCATAAATAATTTGAACATGAATGAAATTCTAATGTCAGCTTATCCCAATTAAACCTGGGCTGTGTGGAATAAATAATTTATTTTCACGCCAATATTTTTTTCTCAGTAATACCACTTTGACTTATGGAATTTTAAAACTCCTTTCAATCAATGAATTATTTAATATTTAAAGTCAGGTATATTTCATTGACCACAGAAAAACCTCTTTATATTAAAGTAAAGTATTTTGAGCTGTGGAATTGTAAAATTCACATTCTAGGTATTTGAAACAATACATCACACTGTGTTGGTATTAAAACAAACCATACAAAATGCCAATAACAAAGTCAGCATTCCATTTGTTTCTACCATACCTGCTTGATTCCTGCCATTTGTTGCTCTACATCTTCCACTTCTATGAAACTATTTCTACCATTATTTGAAATGCAGTCCTCCACTTGATTTGAATCCTGATCAATAAGCGGCAGTATGCTATGTGAACCATCATCATCCAACCACTCCTGTATATCCACCTGTAATTAAAAATGTGGCTGCATATGTACAAATAAACAATAATTCAATTAATGGAACAGTTAGTTAGCACTAGTAGAATATTTATTGTAAATCACAATTTTTCAGCATTATTAAAATTTTAAACAACTGTTTAATTGTCAGCATATTGTTAGCATACAATAATGAAAGATAAATTTGTGGAGTGGTAAAGACCATGTACTCTTGGAACTAAAGCAGTGGCCGTATGTATGTATGCTAAGAAATAGGAAAGTTAATGAAATCAATAGTACATTTCTGAGAAAAGACTTACTGTTAATGAAATCAATAGTACATTTCTGAGAAAAGACTTACTGTTAGTGAAATCGATAGTACATTTCTGAGAAAAGACTTACTGTTAATGAAATCAATAATACATTTCTGAGAAAAGACTTACTGTTAATGAAATCAATAGTACATTTCTGAGAAAAGACTTACTGTTAATGAAATCAATAGTACATTTCTGAGAAAAGACTTACTGTGTCTACAAAGTATTAAGAATACTAAATATGAAAATAATGACAGTAAATTATGATTGTAAAATATATTATGGACTTGTGAGACAAAGCCAGCTTATCCCAGAAAGGCCTAATCTGTGACGTGGACTAAATTCTTATTAACACCGTACTTACTTTGGGAGAATTGGAACCAATATTTGTTGATTAAAGCGACTAATATCTAAGGTCACGTGATTTTTACTCACCATTAAAATAAGTTCCTTATGTTTAGAAGTCACATTCAAGGTAGCTAAACAAATACTTTTCCTTGCAATTTTAAATGACCAAAGCAGAAAACAAATAACACAAATCCTGAAATCAGTTTAGTATACCATACCTGCTGAGTTCCTGCTGTTTCTTGCTCTCCAACTTCATCTGCTCTGAAACTACTGCTACCATTAGAAACATCCATTTCAGAATCCAAATATTTTCTGAAAAGAGATTGGATGCTGTCTGAACCATCAGTGTCCATCCAACCCTGTAGATCTGCCTGGAATTGAGAATGATACTATGTATTGACAAATAAAGAAAGTTTTGGAATAAAGTTTAGAAAAAACATTTCTTGTAAATCACGCCATTTCACCATTATGATATTTTAAGGACCATTTTATTATCAGCATATTAGCATTATAAAAAATAAGGACATATATGATTATTGATAAACAATATTTTTGATTTTTAAAACCAAATCAGTGGCAGGATGTTTGCTAGCCTACATGCATGTTAATGTAATCATTTAAATAGGTGTTCTTCATTTTTGTGACAATTCCTTATAATGTGGTTGCAGATAAAATACAGTTATGCCTTAAGACCCTTTGCAATGTAAGACAAAGAAAATGAATGTTCAGTTTTCTTCCACCTTAATGTCATCTAGCTACTTCATTAAACATTCATTAAGATTCATCTGTCATTCACCATGATTCTACCATTGTCAGCAACTGTATTTAATATGTGGCTATCATATATCCAAAACTGTCATCAGCTGGGAGTTGCTGTGCAGATCTACTCATCTAGGTCAATATCTACCTGTCTAGGTCAGTATCTATCTAGGTCAATATCTATATGTCTAGGTCAATATCTACCTGTCTAGGTCAGTATCTAAGTCAATATCTATATGTCTAGGTCAATATCTACCTGTCCAGGTCAATATTTACCTAAGTCCATAACTACCAGTCTAAGTCAATATATACCTGTCTAGGTCAATATCTGCCTGTCTAGGTCAATATCTACCTGTCTAAGTCAAGATGGACCCCACAGGGGAAAAGGAACCGTGGCAGACCCAAAGAGACCTGGTGACGAACAGTGGAGAGAGACCTTAAGACCAAAGGCCTCGCCTTTCAGACCGCCCCATCAATAGCTGCCGACAGACGGATATGGTGCTCCCTTGCTGTTGCCTCAAGCACCAGATGGCGCAGAGAGGATTGATTGATTGAAGTCAATATATATCTGTCTAGGTCAATATCTACCTAAGTCAATATATCTGTCTAGGTTAATATCTACCTGTCTAGGTCAATATCTGCCGGTCTAGGTTAATATCTACCTGTCTAAGTTAATATGTATCTGTCTAGGTTAATATCTACCTGTCTAAGTTAATATATATCTGTGTAGGTCAATATCTACCTGTCTAAGTTAATATATATCTGTGTAGGTCAATATTAGACCAACAAATTGTTCTCGGCCTTTTTTAGTTTGACTTTGTGCCAGAGACCAACTGTATTATACAATGACTCTATCTGGATCGTACGCACCATGTAACTGCTAATGAGCGAACTGCATGCTATTAATTAATAAATTTATTTAGACTAACCTTTATTCGCAGACGGTAAGTATAATCCCTCTTTTAATGTTCCACTGAGTTAAATCATTTAGAACACTCACTTTTTAGTATAGAACAGAATACCTGTGTATTCATCGGCTGTTGGCCTCAGATTTAAATTACCGATGCATGTGTGTAGAGCAGCATCACCAGATGGTAAGAGTAACGCGATAAAACCATCTAGTGAGGCATATATCACTCGGAACTGACTAATGCTTGGGTGGGAGCTGTGCCATTACGGCAGAAATTTAGGGGAGAGAGAGAGAGAGAGAGACAGAGAGAGACAGAGACAGAGAGAGAGAGAGAGAGACAGAGAGAGAGAGAGATAGAGAGAGAGAGATGTTATATGTGTTATCTATATTTAATTTGTATAGTGTGTTGACTTTTATCCATGATTATGTGTTATCTATATTCAATTTGTATTGTATGTTGACTTTTATCCATGATTATGTGTTAGCTATATTCAATTTGTATTGTGTGTTGACTTTTATCCATGATTATGTGTTATCTATATTCAGTTTGTATTGTGTGTTGACTTTTATCCATGATTATGTGTTATCTATATTCAATTTATATTGTGTGTTGACTTTTATCCATGATTATGTGTTATCTATATTCAATTTGTATTGTGTGTTGACTTTTATCCATGCTTATTTATATTTAAATTGTATTACATGAGCCACTTTGTTTAGTAATTGAGCATAAACATTGAGCCTCACTGTGTAATACTGTGTAGGGTAAACATGTTTACTAAGTTTGAGTTCTAGAAACAACCTTGGAATTTTCCAGAAATGAAATCTGTTTAAAGTCTGATGTCTATTTCCATTAAGATGTTGTTGTTACTGTTGTAGGGTTTAAGACCATTTTTCAGCACATGACAGGCTTTAAACCACTTGGCCACTCAGGGTCTCTTCCATTGAGATGTAGGTATCTATAAAAGATTGTTTATAACACAGAATACCCTGTAAATGAACAAATGAGCATCATTCTCTATATTATGTTTTAGTTTATTACTTTCATTTTTAATGGAATTACTCATTTCTATTTTAAAATCTAAAGCTTAGACAGTCCTGTTGGTAAATTTTCATTTGAGTGGATTTACTTATTTGAATTATTCACTGGAATTACAAAGTGCTCACTAATACCTTTTAGAATAATTCATTATATCGGGATTAATAGGACTTCATTCATTGGTATTTCAGACTGTGTCACAGGGTAAATAAAAGCTGTTGGCTTTTAAACACTACTGCAGGCTATCAACACATAAAATTTGTAATTTATTCTGAAATAACTGATGGAATTCACTGAAAACATTCTAAACATTTGAGACTGTGATAACTTAAATGACTAGTTCTTTTGAAATGGTCACTTTTTATTCAAGAGAAAAAAAACATTTTGCAATATTTTTGGTTTTCACTGCTGTTTGATAATTAGCTTAACACCACAGTCATAAAAAATTCAAAAATTTCTATATTAAGAGATTTTTCATAAGTACAACATTTCTAAGTTAGAATTTTCAAACTTTTAATAAGAAGAAAATAATTAAAGTTCTAGATCAGATATTTTCATTGCAAAATATTTTAATAAATTCTCAAAGTATTTTGTGAGGGGCCCTGAGTGGCAGAGTGGTCTTAATCACTCTCTCTTACAGATCACTGCCATCTCACCTCTCTCTGTGTAGGTTCGAGTCTCAGATTTGGCCAACTTGGGTATGTGAGAAAGCTTGCCAGTGGCTTCTGGTGTGTCATTGGTTCTTTCTAGGGGTTTTCCTGTTTGGCATGAAACCCAACAACAACAACAAATTATATTGTGAAATTTGTTGTCAGAGCCACTACAAATCACATGTTATTGGATATTTTCTACAGTTTTCTGACAAGGAATTACAACTAAGGAAGATACTCCAAAGAATCTGGTGCTAAAGTTTGTCTAAAATATTTCGATGGAAATATTCTATAAATCCTGAATGATGTCGTACCTGCTATTTCTGTATAGAACATTTTCTGCTTGATATTCTGTGTCAAACCATAATATATGTCATCTTCCCTAGTTTATTCTTATATCCTAGTCCCGACATTCCTACATTATATAATTTTCAGTTTCCTTTTACTAAAGTAAAAAACTTTAAATAGTTTGCTAATGGCAAATCAAATGATAATTTTTTTATAACACTCAAGAAGGTAATTAAATCTGAAACCCTCCAAATCAGTAGTGTTGTATGACAGCAGATCTTGATTATAAAGAAGCCTGTATTTAACAATAATCCCAATTAGCATGAAATCAACTGTGATCACAGCCAAAATAAAATGATAATTGGACTCAACCTTAATTACAAAAATAAAAAATAAGTAATCACATATTACTTAGAATACATCACAGGAAATTCAAGTAATTTGCAAGTTCATTGCAAGAAATCTACAACCTGGCAGCATAAGTTCTTTCTGTATAATTGCTTTGCTTATTCCAGATTTAACATGTCTAGAGAAAACATGTATGTGACTAAATCCAAAACTATTAATTATCAATAAATTGAATCAAAACTATTAGGTGTTATGAATTTTAAAGTAGGAATTTTAATGTAACCTTATGTCTAGTCTAGCTAAATGTACAGGCTCTGTACGATGACTTAAGGTTATGTGATTTCAGTTCTACAGACCCAAGAAATAGAGGTGTGGAAAAGAAGGAGATGCATTGTTCAGCTACCATACAAATGGTATTCAGCCCTACCTTCAGACTGTAATCCTCCTTTCTTTCAAAGAAGTAAGGTGCACCAACTGATGCATCCAGCATCAAAAGAAGTTGATGTGATGTAAGAAATGCTGGATATGAATACTCATCAATGTCTTGAAGCCTGCTTGGCAGTTTTTCTGCTGCTCTGTCCAAATGAATATCGGCATTGCAGAACTCCTTGAACTTTTTCTGAACCATAGTACAGAGAACTGGATTTCTGGTGACAAAAACCTGATGAATGTGAGCATATTGAGAACAGGTGCATTCTTTTGGATTATCAACACCTACAGGTCCTAGATAAAAAGAAAAACAAGTGCACACTTAGAATTTGTTGTTTGCAATTTTGTCAAAAGAGAAAATAATGTTAATGAATTCATAAACTGTCATATAAAGGGAAAAGATTTTAATTGTAGGATTTTGTATATCTAGGTTAATAACTTTGTAAAAAGAGCAATGAAAGCATTACCAGTGGTGGTGCTGATTGCTTTGAAGTTTAAAGAAAGGATACTGTGTTGAGCAAACAAGGGATACCGTGTTGAGCAAACAAGGGATACTGTGTTGAGCAAACAAGGGATACTGTGTTGAGCAAACAATGGCTACTGTTTTGAGCAAACAAGGGAATCCGATACTGTTTTGAGCAAACAATGGCTACTGTTTTGAGCAAACAAGGGATACTGTGTTTGGCAAACAAGGGATACTGTGTTGAGCAAACAAGGGATACTGAGTTGAGCAAACAAGGGATACTGTGTTGGGCAAACAAGGGATACTGTGTTGAGCAAACAATGGCTACTGTTTTGAGCAAACAAGGGATACTGTGTTGAGCAAACAAGGGATACTGTGTTGAGCAAACAAGGGATACTGAGTTGAGCAAACAAGGGATACTGTGTTGAGCAAACAAGGGATACTGTGTTTAGCAAACAAGGGATACTGAGTTGAGCAAACAAGGGATACTGTGTTGGGCAAACAATGGCTACTGTTTTGAGCAAACAATGGCTACTGTTTTGAGCAAACAAGGGATACTGAGTTGAGCAAACAAGAGATACTGAGTTCAAACAATAGAAACTAAGTGGAAATTATTCTTCCAAATAACGTGGAATACTGGACATCCAACACATTCAAGGTCTTATCAAAATGCGGGTGAATAAAACATATGGTCAAAATTCAACATTCCAAAGAAACATTATAAAATGTGTTAGCAAATTGCAGTCATAGCTATTCTAAAACAAAATTTGAAATGAGGAAAATTAAAGTCACGATGTCATAATGTGGAAAGCCAACTATGGCTGAAATCCAGCAAAACATTAGTAACTTTATGCTTTAGAAAGAAATGTCAATATAATGAGTAATCAGGGGTATAACTCATATGTATATGTAAATGATGTCATGGATAGCTTGAAATGGACTCATTTTTGTCAACATTAAGCTGGAAGCCAACTCTGCCTGAAGTGCAAAAGTCCTTAAAATAGTAGAGACAAAATGGTCTGTGTTGGGAGATCTCAGCCATAAGCCCTAAAAATGAATACAAGTTATGTCGCAGTACAGGAGAATGAACAATCAGGTGATAAAGTGTCTGAGATAAAGTATCTATGATAAGTGTCTGAGATAAAGTGTCTGAGATAAAATGTGTGATAAAGTGACTGTGATACTGTGTCTGAGACAAATTGTCTGAGACAAAGTAGCTCTGATAAAGTATCTGTGATAAAATGTAATATTGCATCTGAGATAAAGCATCTGTGACAAAGTGTCTGAGATAAAGTATCTGAGATAAAGTGTGTGATAAAGTGAATGTGATACTGTGTCTGAGACAAAGTGTCTGAGATAAAGTAGCTCTGATAAAGTATCTGTGATAAAATGTAATATTGCATCTGAGATAAAGCATCTGTGATAAAGTGTCTGTGATAAAGTATCTGAGATAAAGTATGTGATAAAGTGACTGTGATATAGTGTCGGTGATACTGTGTCTGAGACTAAGTGTTTCTGATAAAATGTATGTGATAAAGTGATATTTCTATTTCCTGAACATAGTGACTTTCTGAAGGGGAAGTTCTGCATGCACCCAAACCAAATACTAAATAAATCTAAGTAGCTGTTTGTGTCTCGGTTAAGACAAAATGAGGTGATCAAGTTTAGATCTTACTAATGACCTATACAACAAAAACAATTTTTTTAATCTGACCTGCATCCTTAGCCATAACTCTTATTAAATCCAAGACTTATTGACGTGTGGTAAGAAAGTCAGTTCCATAAGGTGACATATCCACTTACCAATTTTACAAAATTATGGCAGCTACATGTTTTCTCTTTCTGAAAGCTTCGTTTCTTCTAAGACAAACAATTATGCCATTCTATATCACTAACAAGCTGTATTTGTAAAGACATGGAATGGAATGGATGATAAATGACAAACTCCTCTAGTATATCACACCAACAAATGAAATCAGATATTCAATGCAGATTAAGCTGTACTATAGACAATCATGTCACAACTTTCATTAATCATACAGATTTTGTAAAGAAAGCAATGTAGTGAAATCATTGCTAAAGTTATGCTGTAATATTTGAAAGTCATTAGAATGGGCAATGTAGTGAAATCAATGCTAAATTTATGCTGTAATATTTAAAAGTCATTAGAATGGGCAATGTAAACACATACTTAAATAAGTGGTGTTAGAGAATGCCAGAAACTGAAATCTTTCAAGGTCGGATTCATAAATCACATTTTGTTGAAATGCCCCCCCCCCTCCAAACTGTGCATTTTATGTTCAGAAAGTCAAATTAAGAGGATAGGAAACCATGAGGCGTAACTCTGACAATGACATTTGACAATGATGGAAATAACACTGGATACTTGAATGGACAAAATGATTACTAATAGGCTTTGTCGTCTTCATCAAGCTGAGCACAAATGAAAAAAATAACACAAAAAAGCACATTTAACAAAATTTGACTTAAATGATTGGATCCATTTCAAGTTCTAAGAGATTCTCTGAAGAGAATAATGTTTCACCATGCATACCTGATTCCATATACAATTTCTTCTCATCATTTTTCCATACTTCTTCACTTTCTCTCTTTTTTGGCCTCTTTTTTCTTCATTTTATCCCGCTTCTCTTTATCTTTCATCTTCTCACTCAATGCGAGGTGAAAAAAACAAACAGTGCGAGGTAAAAGGGGAGCTTCAGCTTCTTTAGCCTTTCTCCAATAGTCTTGGAACTGAGAACACAGGCGATACAGGCAGCAAATTGTCTTTCCTTTCAAAAGAGATTAAATAACAACTGGACTTACAAACTCATTTCCATGAAAGCTCACACTTCTGTAAAATATGGCTCTGGTTTCAATCACATTTTCAAATGTATACCTTGACCAATACCTTGTGAACATTTAAGTTTTCATTGCAAAAATGAATCAAACCGTATTTCACTGACATGCCAGTTTGACATATTTGCTCTACCAAAAATATCCATTACTAAACTTTGATGATATTTTCAAATTATCTGAGTGGACAAAACATGTACTCCCTCAATTATTCTAATTGTCCATATCATTTTTCTAACATCAACTTGGAGACAATGTATATGTTTTTGACAAATTTTCCAATTTCTAAAAATATTAATAATTATCATAATTCTGCAAACCTGTGCCACTGCGACCCAGAAGCAGTATCGGTGCATCAGACTTAAGACTAATGATGGCATGTTCTTGGTCAGTAACACGGAATGGTAAGTCCAGTGGTTCCTTGGTACTGAGATTTTTCAAAACGTATTGACTGACAAGATTAAAGGAGTAAAACTTCAGGATGTGGTATTCAGTCTTATTTGGACTCGCATGTGGGAAATACTTTTGCAACTGCTTCTGTTGTAGTTCCAACATATTATCCAAGTATTCTTCTTCATTTTCAGTGAACAGTATGGGAACTGAATGACCATGATTTGTGTGGGTGGAAAGAGATTCGTTCCTATGGAGAGTCTTCGGAATAATGCAAGTTAATCCACGTTCGTAAGACCCAATAATCTGAGCCTGGATTAAGCGTTTGGCTGATCTCTGGATGGACCTAAAAATATTGACATTAAGTGTTGTTATTCTACATATAGGTGTTGTATTAAATAATTAAAGTTATTTTTAATATTTCCAATCCATGACTTCAAGAAACTACTTACATGTATCAGGTAACATGACAGATAACATAGTACTGCATGTTTCATCGGGAAATCCTTTTCAGAAAGTAAAACAAATTTATAGATATCATTTATATCAGTGGTGAAATGGAAGTTTTGATGAAGCATCTACACAATGGTGATATCCAATTTTTAATTTTGAGAACTGACACAATGTATCGATTGGTGAAATCCGAAAGTGTCTCCATAAATATAGTACATTCTCAAACAAGTGTAAATTATTAACACCATATTTGAATAAGTCATTTTAGCACAACAATTATTTCTACAAACTTAATCACTTTTGCATTTTGTCTACACATATGGTCCTCATAATAAATCACTGAGTACCAGCTTAACATGTCAGAGTATAGTCCTCTGAACCTTGTCACATCTTAATTAATGTCAATGAATTAATTAACATCAAGGGACTAATTAATGCCAAGGAAATAATTAGCAACAAGGAATTAAGGAATTAATTAATGTCAAGGAATTAATTAACATCAATGAAATAATTAACAGTAGAAAAAATAATTAATGTCAAGGAATTCATTGATGTCAAGGAATTAATTAACATCAAGGAATTAATTAACAGTAAGGAAATAATTAATGTCAAGGAATTCATAAACATAAAGGAATTAATTAATGTCAAGGAATTAATTATCATCAAATAATTTATTAACATAAAGGAATAATTATCATCAAATAATTTATTAACATAAAGGAATTAATTAATGTCAAGGAATTTTAACAGTAAAGGAAAAAAATTAACATCAAAGAATTAATTAACAGTAAAGGAAATAATTGACAAGAAGGAATTTATTAATGACAAGGAATTAATTAATGTCAATGAAAATAATTAACATCAAGGAATTAATTAACATCAAGAAATGAATTAACATTTTTTTCATGAAAAACTTAATATTTTCTAATGTCCTTGACCTTTACCAAATGTCTGAGGACAAAATGATGCAAGGATATCAACAGCGACTATCCATTCCAGAGTTTGAGACCTATGACCATGTAGAAACATTCAAATAATACCTTAATGAAAGATGAAGTAAGTTTTTGGAATGAGGAATAAACATATTTTGAAAGAGGATCTGACAATAAACAACAATTTGGTTTCTGTAGCTTCACATGAAAACAACCCTGCATTAAAATATATTTTAAAAAAATACACCAGTTAATGTCTGTAATACTAAATGGTAACATAGACTGAAGACATGTATAGTATTACATACCTATTTAGTTTCCCGTGGTCAAGAATAATGTCCCAGATGCGAATGATTTCTGAGTAGATCTTTCCCCCTTTTACAGGTTGTGCTGCCATCTCATTAAGACGAGGGGAAAAAGCAACTGCAAGCTCCCATATGACACGGCCTCCTAAAATAATGCATATACATATTATCCATAAACATCACATGTAAAATTCATCTATAATTAGATTATAATTAATCTATAAATACATGTATAATTACTCTATAAATACATGTATAATTCATCGATTAACAGATGCATATGTTGATGTTTACAATCATAATAATGATATATCAATCATATATTCTCAAGATTGCAACAAATTATAGTAATAATTGATTACATTCTATGAGAGACAATTCCGTTTTGACTTTAATCTTATTAGTATAAGTCCAACTCCAATCAGTACCTAACTACAAATCTTGTTGATTGTTGAATATAGTTAGGGATGGGAGTAGGGGTGAGTTGCTAAATTATTTTTAGTCATAATTATTGCTTTGATTTAAAGAAACAAAACCGATTATATTCATTATACGAGTTATTCAGTCCTTTCACTGTACACAAGCATATATAATGCATTTATATATTTCTAGTTTCTAGAATATCTAGAATTAGGACCAACTAGAATATCTGACCAGTAGAGCAAAAGCATGGGAGTAATGGTTTTATCATGTTGGAAGCGGGTTTGCAAGATCTCTGGGTGAAGATTAGCGAGGGAGTAGTGTAGAGGTTTCACATCCATTGCATGAATTCTAAAGAGCTTGTGTATAACTAAAATACTGGCCAATTCATTCACATGACTCTGTGAGGAATGTCATAACTTCCATTTTAAAACTGATGCACCCATAATGTTTAGATATTATTTTGGTGCGGTTTAATCACACAGCAATGATTAAATGCCAAAATCCAAAGTGTTTTTTAAAAAAATCGTTTGAAAATTGAGAATTATCATAAATAACTTACGAAGGATTAAAAGAATTTCTCATGACTAGTAAACAGTAGCTTGCATGCAAAATACCTTTTGAAACTTTTGCTTCATAAAGTTTCAGATTGGGTGGTATATTTTTCAACCGTTTACATAGACGTGGCTGCCATTCTCCACTGGCCAAAAGCTTTATCCTTTGAATAATCCGCAACTTCATGTCCGGTGTAATGTGCTTGTCCCGCATCTTCTTCCAAAACTCAGATGTACAATCCACCTCCCAGGCCAAATTATCAAATACCTGAAAGACATGTAATGATATGACAACTTATCAAACTAATTGAAAATTGATCTGAAAGGCCAAATAACTAATTCAAGATTGGTCTGAACGGCCAAGTAACTAATTGAAGAGTGGTCTGAAAGTCTAAATAACTAACTGAAGATTGGCCTGAAAAGCCAAATAACTAACTGAAGATTGGTCTGAAAGACCAAATAAACAATTGAAGATTAGTCTGAAAGACCAAATAACTAACTGAAGATTGGTCTGAAAGTCCAAATAACTAACTGAAGATTGGTCTGAAAGACCAAATAAACAATTGAAGATTGGTCTGAAAGTCCGAATAACTAACTGAAGATTGGTCTGAAAGGCCAAAAAACTAACTGAAGATTGGTCTGAAAGACCAATTAACTAACTGAAGATTGGTTTGAAAGGACAAATAACTAATTAAAGATTGGTCTGAACTATTAAATGGATAATGGGCATATGACTGGGATTGTTTTCCTTGACTTCAAGAAAGCTTTTGATCTTGTTGATCATGAAATTCTGCTGCAAAAGTTGAACTGTTACAGGTTTGACAATCCTTCTTTAAACTGGTTTAGATCATACCTAAACCAAAGGTCTCAACAAGTAAGCATTGGCAATATTAGCTCTCAAACTCGCACTGTTCATTCAGGAGTCCCTCAAGGCTCAGTTTTAGGCCCTCTCCTCTTCCTTATCTATGTCAATGATCTACCATTTAATAATGAATCCACCAATACAGAATTGTTTGCAGATGATGCAACCTTGTATACATCTAGTTCTGATACTGAAGTTATCCAAACAAGATTAAACTCAGATCTTATTAGAGTCCAAAACTGGGCACAACAAAATAGGATGGTAATTAATGAAGGTAAATCAAAATGTATGATTCTGGGGACAACACAAAAGCTACACAAGTCAGGAAACCCAAAACTATCTCTTGCAATAAATAATCATCCATTAGAAAATGTCAATCATGAAAGGCTTGTAGGTGTGTCCATAGATAATAATTTATTATGGAATGACCATATTGATAAGCTTTGTAAAACAGTCATCCAAAATTGCCCTTCTCAGTAGAATCAAGAAATATTTACCTATGGAAACTCGCAATCTATACTACAAGACGCATATTCTTTCAACAATGGATTACTGTTCTAATGTATGGGGAAACTGTGCTAAATCTGAGCTTGACAGGATTTATAAACTCCAGAAACGAGCAGCACGTGTAATTTTAGATACATCTGTTGACCATCCCTCGAAAGCATTATTTACAGAACTCAAATGGTTCACAATCTATGACAGGATAGATTTTCACAAGGCAGTTCTTTTATATAAATGTCTACATGGAACTGCACCAGAGTATCTTCAGGACTTATTCAGGCCTTTTTCAACACAATACCAGTTGAGATCAATCTCACATGGAAACCTACTGGTACCAAAACCAAGAACAGAGCAATTCAAAAAGAGTTTTCAATACTCTGGTACAGTTCTGTGGAATAAGCTTCCACTACATGTAAAATCGGCTGAAAATATTAGAGTATTTAAGAAGAAATATCAGGAGCATGCATGTGTTTCTAACAGATAATGGAATTTAGTATTTTAATACGAAACATGCTAATATAAGCACTAATTATTGCTTCTTCACACAATGTGCATTGTTATACTTTCATTAAGAGGGCCTCAAGGGAGAATAGTCCTTGACTAATGAGTCACCCTCTATAAATAAAGCATTATTATTATTATTATTATTATTATTAAACAATTGAAGATTAGTCTGAAAGGCCAAATAACTAATAATGCAGTTGTAACTTTTAATAGATGATTATAAATAGTTTGAGTTCCTTTGCTTTGGAATATTTTGTTTGTTTGTACCATGTTACCATGACACAATTCCAAAGGTCTAACACATCAATCACAAGACATTCTAAATTTAATAATTTGCTACTTATCACTCAACATTAGCTACCAATCATATCAAGATCTTTTGTAAGATAATCTCATGATCATAACTGGTATCTTTAATTACTCTCTGATCTGAATATATGGAAAATATATACAATATATAAACGAAATATATATATAGCACCTGCTAACGTGTGAAATCAAGTGATTCTGAAGAAACTACCACTGAGTATAACATTTAGTTTGAATTCCATCACTATGAAATGGGTAAGTTAAATATAAAAAATATCTAATATGGAGTTTCAAAACCAGAAAAAAAGAATCTTAGCAGATGCGCTGCTTTAGGAAACCTAAACAAAGAAAACAAGGAAAAAAATCAAGCACAGTGTACTTTAATTTCAACAATTCTATCATTTTGCTCATTAGTCCCTCACCTATCTATCGCAACCCTAAAAAGCAAAACTCATGCTTGATTAATTTACAGTTACACCAGTCTGAATATAAACAGATGGCTATAGACACTGGCATAGAGCATCAACAACCAAGTTGAAGCAAACTACTCAACACCAAACAAATTTCAACTCTAATTTCCAATATATACAGTTATTAAAGCTTGTACTTTCAATGCATTTTGTGTTTATTTGTTTGTCTTGTTTTCTATTTTAAGTATGTCTTTGAAAAATACTTAATACTGTTATTCACCATTAATATATATATATATATATATATATATATATATATATATATATATATATATATATATATATATATATATATATATATATATATATATATATATATAGTCCTACCCGTCAACAGATTTCACTGCTTTTAAGTCGCCGCAAAAACCCAGGTTTATAGACCCAAACAAATCCTGGGGGTGTTTATTTATCTGACTTCGACATTAAAGCCTGGCGGCAAGATCAACTAACTGTTGAACAAAGTATGGGTCAGAACTGGCAGCTTGTCAACATAAATGATCAGAAAACAAAGGCTTTGTTCAAGCTGAGACCAAAGGCTTCTGTTGACATGTACATTTATCTTTTATCTCGATGTCGACATAAGGATGACAATTTGGTAGTAATAGTAGACCAAACAACTGGGACTATGCTTTTTGTTGACATAGGCGGCTTGTCGACATAACTGATGTCAATATAAACAGGTATAACTGTATATATATATATATATATATATATATATATATATATATATATCCTTTCATATCAAAATGTGAACAATATAGCGTTTAAAAACTAAGGATTTACAATAATAAAATTTTCTGTAGAAAAGATAAAAGGGAGATAATATCCTTAAGCAAATGCAAGAAAGTGACTGATTTGTTATTTTAAAAATGATTAACCTTTAAATTAATTCTGCACAGAAATAAATTGGCAATTTCAAGAAACCATGAGCTATTGGAAGTATACATTTTCTTAAGTTATATATTCCTTTATATAATATATTTACAATTTATATAGAAATATTACTTTAAGAAATATTAAAATAGAAAATATGTTAGTGTCCACATCCAGTGTATTTTAATATGAAGTTGGAATGCCTTATTCAACTTTGACAAAAAAAATGTTAAAACCATCAGTTGCATATCTGTTGGAAAAAAGCGACAATGTCGCTTGATAGAGCTCATACTGTTGAACTGAACCTGCTAATAGATTTCATTTAATGATTTAAGAAATTGGATGTGGACATATCAATGATGACATCAATAATCCCACCCAGAACAATTTGAATCCAGCAGGCAGAGATTATTGGATCTGAGCATAATGTAAATTACGATAAAATTATGAACATGTCCTTTCCACAGTGTCGTCTGCCATGCTTGAAATGCATTCAGTATAGTCTAAGTGTCTGGGAGACTCATTTGCAATTAACACTGCGTAAAGGAACCATACAGTATGGATATCCCAAAATGAAGCATTGATGTGTCCATCCAACATGCCATCCATGCAGATCCGAATGCCTTATATTTATATTATATTGTTACGGAGTAGCGTTGGTCATTAAATCTCCAGTGACCATTCATTGACAATGTGCCAAATTTAGAAATAAGGCTAATACCTGGGAAAGTGATACAATAACATAGTGATATTAAAGAGTTCAAACGATGATTTATCATCAGTTCATACCGGAATATTAAACATACCCAAAAATCATTACCAATCATTGCTTGGACAATAATAGTATGTAGGTATTAATAAATAATTAACATTGATTAAATTAATTAATTCTTTTCAATTTTGACCTAATCTTGACCAATGGTTCACAAGAGTAAATCCTGTTTAGATTAAATTAATCCTCATTTTTAGAAATGGCTACTTTATTGAATGAAGACTGCCATTGCTTGAAAATGCTATGTGCTATGCATGTTTTGAATTGGCCCATCAAAATATTTTTGATGGACAATATATCATGCAGAATGGATAAAGGGCAATAGCAAAAGAAACAAAATGAAGCATGCAATTAGTTCTAAGCATACACCCACATCTAAAATATGCAGTATAAAAAATAAAGGGCAATATATAAACGATATCCAAACATAAAATGAATTTTTACTATTTTATCAGGCAGCGGGATTGTATATGGTGGATGAAGTTTTAGGTTGCTGCAAACCAACAGAGTTCCCTCTTACTCATAAATGATTTCAAAATTCACAATATAAATAGTTTACTGTAAGTATTGCCGAATGTTGCACTAATATGTACATACCGAAGCATCAATTGTCTCGTCTAATGTTTCTTCATCTTCATATTCTGACTCTTTATTTTCATCACCTTTATTTGCGTTCACAACATATCTATCGACATTGTTTTCAGACTTACTCCTCTCTTTTTTCTCCATTGAAGTTCCAACATCTCCCTCTCTTGTCTCCAGTTTTGATTCTGTATGATCACTTGGCATCAATGCTTGACACATAGCCCTTTCTGGTAATACCGTATAAAGGGTTTTCTTAAATTTCTTAGAAGCTTTACATTTGGCCTTCTTCATGTTTTTTATCATTTCTTCAATTATTTCTAGATTATTTCTCCCCACTGAAGATTTTACTGTTTCTATGATATTTGCACATGTTTTTTCCTCAATTTTTATCTGGGCTACTTTTTCATTGGCAGAACTCTTTGTCTCTATGGAAACATTTTCCAGTTTGGGAACCTCTGGACAAACATCAATACAGAGGTATTGTTTTCGTTCATCGTTTGCATTTTTAATATAATCCACTGGCAGTTTTCCCTTATTATTACAGAGTCTTGGATCAAGATGTCGTGCACAAAGCATTTTTATGGCTTCCAAGGCATAGTTGCTAAATTTGCACTTAGCGAGTAGGTGGAACAGTCCATTTCCTTTGGCATCAACTTGTTTGGGGTTTAAAAATTGAAATTTCACAGGGTCTCCATCAAACTGACATAACAATTTCTCTAGAAGATTAAGATTATCTGGAAAAAGGCAATATAAGTATTAGTGTTGGTTTATTCTGGAAAAACAAACATAGATATGCATTGGGGTTTTTTCTTCTTCATTTTTAAATTGTAATCAATACAAGAATTAATCTTTAAACACAAAAGTGCAAATGAGGCCAGCTATTACACTTGCAATTCATTTACGTCAGACAAATATATAGTCAGATCATGTACTTTTGTCTCAGATACATGTATGTATGTATGTATGTATGTATGTATGTATGTATGTATGTATGTATGTATGTATGTATGTATGATGATTCTGTCTGGTTAATTGCTATCAACTGTGGATATGTATATATGGGACAAAAACTGTAAGAGAGCTGTACAAATGTGAAATTTAAAATTCCAAGTTTTTCCTTAATTAAAGCTTTAAAAATATTTAAAAGCATTTTAATCTGAAACAGACACAAATGTATTTAATTTTAAAATATTTTGGAGGCTGGGGAATCTAATTTAAATCATATATTTGACTGACTTAAGGGTATTCTTCACTCTTCAGTGAACAAGTCCCCACATCATAATGTCTTTATACCACTAGTATGAAAAAAGAAACTCTCTTCTACTTATACCATGAATGACTACAGTGGCTGAAGTGGTTAGAGCATGCATTTTGGATGCTGAAGGTCACATGTTCAAACCCAGGTGGAAAAATATAAAATTACACCTCAACTGAGAAGCGTAAATGAGAATGTGTCTTCTTTAAATCACGTCTCCTGAAGGTCGCATGTTCAAACCTTAGCCAATTCAAACCAAAGACTTATAAAAATAGTTGTATTAACAACTGCTTCACCTGACTCTCAGCATTAAGATGTTAGTGCTAAGACTGGTAAACCTGGTGCCAGGATAATGTGACTGGGTGGGACATCATGCTGTATGTCTGGGTGGGACATCATGCTGTATGTCTGGGTGGGACATCATGCTGTATGTCTGGGTGGGACATCATGCTGTATGTCTGCAGCATAATGTCCTAAGTGCTAGACATTACTATAAACTGACCACTACAGATATCATAGCGATATGACTGAATTAAAAAAAAAAACTATGTTAAATATCCAAATCAAACACAGAGATTTATACAACTATGTTTGGGGGGGGGGGGGCCCGAGTGGCCGAGTGGTGCAAATCGCTCTCTGTTATGGATCACTGCCATCTCACCTCTGTCTGCATGGGTTCATGTTTATTCTGAAACCAAATTTCCACCTGGTACAAGTTTCAAAGACCAATTCACTCTCATTAAAAATCAAAATTTCCACCTTGTACAAATTTTGAAGGAAAAAATGACGTCTCAAAACAATGACTTGTAGTGTTTTCTGCCATAACCAGGTGGAAAAATATAAAATTACACCTCAACTGAGAAGCGTAAATGAGAATGTGTCTTATTTAAATCACGTCTCCTGCTCTATTCCACCTGGCGGTTTCAGTCTCTATGACATGTGGATTCCGATTCTCTGTTTCATACGGGTTGGATTCGGCTAATGTGGGTTTGTGAGAAAGTTTGCCAGTAGCTTCTTATGGGTCAGTGGTTCTTTCCGGTCTTTTCTGGGTTCTTCCTCCACCATTAATACTGGCTGCCATGTATGGCCTATCTTGTGCTGAAAAATGGCATTAAACCCTACAACAACAACAACAACAACAACAACTATGTTTGGGACATTGGAGCTGGGTAACCATCGGAAACACTTGCATTAGTGAACATCAAGTATAATTAAAATGAGAACAAAACAATTTAATTTCCCCTCAACCCAAAAGATACGGTAGATATTTGAGAAATGTAAAAACTGAATTTCAAAAAGATCCAGTAAGAGAAGACATTGCAAATAAATGTGGCAAGGCAAGGTATAAATTATAAAAAAAATTTGAAATATGCACAAAAAAAATAAACGTAACATGTGCATATTCTTGCGTATATTTGATGTATTTGCTTTTATTAGAGTAAAGTAGTAGATTACATGTCAAATTTGTAATTGTTGATGTATTTTAAATGCTTCATATTGAAAAACTAATTATTTTGTCATCTTGATGTATAAAATCCTGAAAAATTACATACTGTGTTTGAATGTAGAAAATTGTCGCTTTGATTTAAATTCACCACTGAAGGCTTTATAATGATGTATAAAATTGATGTACAGTATCATGTATGTTATGTATTTGTTTGCAATGTTTTGTGTATGTATATATGTTGGTTATGATTTAGGTGGAGAGTATATTATCTTTCAAGTAACGTTTATTCAATGTAATGTGATGGGCAGGCACTTTGGGCTATTTATAGCTGGAAAAGCTCGTTTGCTAGACTGGAAGCATAACGCTCAGAATTGGCATCATATAGCTGATAAAACATATTGCTGAAAACTTGACTTACAGTTTGACAGCTTAGCTCATGTCATATCAGATTAACCACCAGTGTGGTGTCAGACTTCTTATATGAAGCAGCATAACTGGCCAAGTTGCAGATTGTATGAACTATGCACAGATCTTTAAATTGTATGAACTCATTTCCTTAATTAATACATATTCATTTCACGTCGTATAGGTACATCAACCATATTTATCATTTTTAAATATACAGGGACCCTGCTGAATAAATTCTTATTCCATATTTAGTGTGGTGAGTAATATTTGACGAGTAACTGATTTTTTTTCTAAGTTCCTATGTTTTATTAAATTTTAAACTGTCAGCATGTGAGGCAAACCAATATTTGGGGCTACATGTTTATTTGTTGTATAGTTTTATTTTCATTAAATAAACATTTTCATTTGCATGCACTGTATTTAGTTTTTTCACTTGATCCAAAATCCATTCAGTTTTAATCAGGTGACTGTTACTGAATGACCTTGTGATATGAGCACGCTCTCTGGTCAGCTGACTAGTGACCAGAATGTGTTGTACTGCCTGGAGCTGGGTATGCTGTGCCTTGTTATTTGGTTACAGGTCACATAAACAAGACTGCTTCATGTGTCCAGTAAGTCCCTTTGATCATCAATATAATGTTTGCTTATGCTGGAAAAGAAGGACTTACTCAGGTGTGCTGAAGAATTTTTTCTGTAAGTTTTATTTAGAGGGCAATGGATCCTTCCTGGGATCTGCATGCTGGTGACTTCATTGCATTATGAAGTGTCACCAGTGTTGCATGTTTCATAAAGAGAGGAACTTCCCCACAAAAGAGGTCAAGGCCATTCAGTCTGCAAATAAGTGGGCCAAGGTCATGGCTTAGTGTGATAAGGACAAATACAATTCAGTAATATTTAGTGCCTCTGTGATAGTATGTTTCTATTAATAGAAAATTCAAGCTCACTCATGAAAGTTTCAAGGAAAAACTTTTCAAACATTATTATTTATAGAAGAACTTACACCCACAACAGGACTGTAGACTATTTTCCAATGTTGTACTTATCCTTTGTTATGACTGTTTTCAACAAGTAATGCATTTATATTATGAAATAAAGATTGACATATTTACATGCAAATTTGTCATCAGACTGACTCTTTCTAACAGCATTCTATATTTTTTTGATGCCAGTGAAACTGTAGACATCTATTTATTAAGCTCTTTTACTTTCTCTTAACTTCTCTTACATTTCAAGTTTGATCTTGCTCTAGTTTACATCGTTTCTGCTGCCATTAACCTGTGACATGATGTCAAACTTTCATGTGTTTCTGTTTTAACAGACAGATCAACAGCACATTTTAAAATAAAGTACAGTGTATTAACCAAACCTTGCTATGTTTTTACTAACCCATCTACAATGGACATCATTTGATTCTGGTATTCTCTCTCTCTCTCTCTCTCTCTCTCTCTCTCTCTCTCTCTCTCTAAGTCGACCCCATACTACTGTAGCACCAATTTGAAATTGGTACATTCATTATTCCTATAGTAAAAGTCACATGGGTCATTTAAGAACATTCTCTGATTTACAATGTAATCGTAATATAATTATCCCAAAGTTTATTCCATTGTGGATCTTTCTCGGTTTGCACATTAGTTGTCATAACAAAATTTCTAGACAAAAAGTATCAATCGCTATGGACTATTACAATGGTTGTTCGGCATACACTAGGCCAAGAAAGAATTATGGATTCAACTATTACTAGTGCAGGGGGAAACTCTGTATAGTCGCATGAACAAGACATTGGACACATCTTCATTCATCTCCTTTATGGATATTCAGCTATGAATGGGATGGAGGGGTGACATAATTTGTTTTTAATTTTTTTTAAACATGTACGTATGACATTTCAAAATTATTAATTAGCATTATGTAAAATTCAACCAAAATAAATTTAACTTGACAGCTGCATTTCTACTGTCTTTTAGATGCAAGAAGATATTTGTATGGTAAATATAGGTATTATGTATGGACTGAAATATAAGAAATGACATACCATACATAAAATATATAACAAATTACTTAATTATATCCAATAATTCTATCCTTAAATATTTTCCGCAATATTTCTGTTTTCTAATTTCAAGGTATTTTTTTCAGGCACATTTTCCGCAATGACCCACATTAAGGTTCCTATTTACAAACACAGCACAACGCTTTATGGCTGATCCTTTTTCTGTCACCTATGTATACTGCCTATATAAATCGCAATTGAAAATACACTTCCACATAGCTGTGTACTAGACTGATATAACCCTTTAAATATGGTATGGGATCAAATTTAGTGATATCGGTATAAACAACGCAAATGGATATGACCCTTTAAATATGGTATGGGATCAAATTTAGTGATATAGGTATAAACAACGCAAACGGATATGACCCTTTAAATATGGTATGGGATCAAATTTAGTGATATAGGTATAAACAATGCAAACGGATATGACCCTTTAAATATGGTATGGGATCAAATTTAGTGATATCGGTATAAACAACGCAAACAGATATGATCCTTTAAATATGGTATGGGATCAAATTTAATGATATCGGTATAAACAACACAAAGGGATATGACCCTTTAAATATGGTATGGGATCAAATTTAGTGATATCGGTATAAACAACGCAAACGGATATGATCCTTTAAATATGATATGGGATCAAATTTAGTGATATAGGTATAAACTATGCAAACAGATATGTCATTCAACACATAAGCAACCAAAACACAGAAGTGAAAAAGACAGCTTATATTGTCTATTTAATTTTAATTAATCTCAGACTGAATACGAGCGGTACAAATATCACCAAAGTAATAAATACAGGTGATTTATCAATTAAAGCCTATGTGTAGACAAGATTCAAAAACATGTGTGTAGTAACATACGTATCTGAAGATCAATCATAACAGCATAACATACCTGTCTGAAGATCAATCATGACAGCTGCATGCATCGGTGTATCTCCAACACAATCTCTCTTCAGCAGTTCAAGAGCAACCTTGAGATGGCCTCTGACCTTTGCATGAATAACTAGTCTTTCTCCATCTGTAAGATAATAGTTCTTTATCTTTGATAGGAGTGGTAAAATATCTAAGGTAAACCATATACAGTGGATTGACATCTCAAACAAAAGTTTAAATTTCAAGTTTATTCAAACATAAGTAAATAAAATCTAGCACAGTGCTATTTCAATTAAACATATTTGAAAGAGTACAATGTCATATCACCATCTGAAAACAAATTTAAGGTTTCTCCCTTCAACGAGCTTGATTAACCTCTGAACTACTCACTAATAATCCACAGAACAATATACATGTAACGTTGAATAAGCCTTGAAGAAAAATGCTTTCAAAAACTGAAATCATAAGTAAAATGAGTGACAGGTGCATTATACACCCAACTTAAGCATTAATTGTCACAGAACCTTTCGACAATATAATTCAACCATTTTTGATGCCCTCAAGCTTTGCTCCAGGTATGCAGTCATGAATGAAGCTTATAGTTTCTGATTAACCATTTTGTTAACTATGACCTTTAAACTATGACCTTTAGATCCCAGAAACTATGGGTCTATTTATTAATCTAACGGCAGTTGAATCAGTTGATTTCACTGGTCAATGTTACATTAGTTTTTCCCATCTTTCTCAGTGGTGAATATTTTGGGAGGGCTTTTTAATGGCATTCCTTTTTGAGACTGTACACGTTTTGAAACAGTACATTAACCCTATGACCTATGACCTATGTTACCAGGTCCAAGGGAGATTTACTTTGTTATTTAATTCATATAACATACAACTGCACTGCTAATTCAAAGTCTGTGACATTCACCATTACAAGTTTGCTAACACACAGTATGACTACAAGAACTATATTTTAATAAAACTCGCATCCATGTTTTAACACAATACGTAAACGCATAATCCCGAAAAGAAACTTTAATATGGTGTGTCAATGACTATGCTTACCATGTCAATGACTATGCTTCTATGCTTACCGTATCAATGAATAATGCTTACCATGTCAATGACCATGCTTACCATGTCAATGACTATGCTTACCATATCAATGACTAATGCTTACCATATCAATGACTATTCTTACCATGTCAATGACTAATGCTTACCATGTCAATGACTATGCTTACCATGTCAATGACTATGCTTATCATGTCAATGACTATGCTTACCATGTCAATGACTATGCTTACCATATCAATGACTAATGCTTACCATATCAATGACTATGCTTACCATGTCAATGACTAATGCTTACCATGTCAATGACTATGCTTACCATGTTAATGACTATGCTTACCATGTCAATCACTAATGCTTACCATGTCAATGACCATGCTTACCATGTCAATGACTAATGCTTACCATGTCAATGACTATGCTTATCATGTCAGTGACTAATGTTTACCAAGTCAATAATTATGCTTACCGTGTTTATCAAGTAAAACTCCAATGTCCAACATCAGCATCACAGTCTGGAGTTTAATTTCCTCTAGTGATTTGAGCATTTTGTCCTTAACAATCTTTTCCACAATATTAACAATAATTGCAAACGTTTTCATTGTTTCTGAACCATTTATGTTGCAGAACCTTTGGAAGGCAGCATTCACTTGTATCCATTTCTTTTGCAACACAAGCCCTCTGATGATCATACAATATGTTGCCTCTGATAGTGTCTGCAGGCAGTCTGGAATGTCTGTAAAAATATAATCAAAATTATTTTAAGTACACCTTTATTAAGTGATCATATGTCCTTACCTGAAACCTTTTCTATTATAACCTACATTCTTGCTGTAAAGGACCTCTTTTGAGCCACCATATGTTCCAACATGTGACTAGTTAAGACAAGATTTATTTAAAATTGTATATTTGCAAGATAAACAAGGCTCGATCCTAAAAGCACAGAATAGTTATACAAGCTTTCTAAGTTTTTTTTTTAAAAAATTGTATAAATCCTAAAATGCTATGTCAAAGTTTGGTCTGTTTTCAGTGTACAATAAATTCATTAATTTTCATGATGTACCAATTTTTGAGGAATATAAAGTCTCAACAAACACATGGCCCTTTGGTGGAAATAATAGAACCGCGTCCTCGATCCATGAGTTAAAGTACCAATGAAAATGTCATTTTATAAAAAAATTAGGTTTTGAAGTTAAATGTTTCTTTTATAACACTTATCTAATCATGTTACCTTAGAAGAATAATAACGCCTTAGGAATATAATAACACTTTAGGAATATAATAACACCTTAGGAGTATAATAACACCTTAGGAGTATAATAAAACCTTAGGAGTATAATAAAACCTTAGGAGTATAATAACACTTTAGGAGTATAATAACACCTTCCAAAAGTCTGTAGCTTAAAGCATGTTGTACTGATTACATTACATTTGCAATGGAGCACCATTGTTGAGAAATGCATTGAGCATCTTACATAAATAACACTTAGGAGTATAATAACACCTTAGGAGTATAATAAGACCTTAGGAATATAATAACCATGCATATCAAGTCTGGTTATCCAAAGTGGTGCTAAAAACAGTATGTCCATCTTGACTGTATAGTAGACTGGTATTAAGTCCCATACTTACTTCACTTACTACTGAAGCAGATTTACATACTCTGTCAAGTTAAATATAGCTGTAAGAAAGTTGAGATTGTTTTCCCATATTACGATAGGAAAGTATTAATGAGGAAATTAATTTTACTTCATGAATTTGTTACTTCTTCAAATAGGTTATTTGATCATAATAACTACAATCAAACACCTGCTAAATGGCCTGCAAAGGTAACCAGTTGTGCTATTGTTATTGGTCACACCAAATCGAGTATTTTCAGATTAAAGATCTTTAACGTAAAAGTTAGAGCAAATTGTGTTCTCCATCCCATAGTTTGGATGTCAATCAAAGCTATACACTGAGTGATTTCCCAAAGATCATAAACCAATAAGAACAAGATACTCATTTGTCCTTGTATATTTTATGTAAAATACTCACAATGATTAGCCAATCACATTCTGTGCCTGTTTAGCTTGTGGATGACCTGAATGTGGTTTAGTTGTCAATGACACTCCATGAAAAAATCTCAGGGATCACATCCATCACAAACAGAAGTATGAGTCGAGATACTGCTCTGTCAACGTAACAGTGGTTGAAATAACTGAATCAAATCAGCTTGATTCACTTAGGTTACACTTCAAAGCCCTTAGTAAGTCTTCTGCAGATGCTCAATTGTTTAATGACCCATTCAGAAAATGATTTTTTCATAGCAATAAAAGCAGAGCCTATCATAAATGAAATCAAACTATTTGACGGATTAATAAGAAGTGAATCAATCATTCAGTCTGTTTGTTTGTTTGCTTGATTAGGATTTTTAATGTAGCTTTAAAACAAATTCACTTATATTATATTACTAAGATTTCTGCAGTGAGGCAGTTTATAGTGATGGGACATTATGCCACAGACATGTAGCATGATGTCCAACCCAGTCACATTATCCTGACACCAGGCCGACCAGTCCTAACACTAACCTCTTAATGCTGAGTGCCAAGCAAGGCAGCTGTTAGTACCATTTTTGTAAGTGTTTGTATGACTCTGCCAGGGATTGAACCCATGACCTCATGCTTTTCCAGCGGACACTCTAACCACTTGATTACTTGATCACTCAGTATATATATATATATATATATATATATATATATATATATATATATATATATATATATATATATATATATATATATATATATATATATATATATTGAGGGATAGAGTTCACTTGTATTCTGTTTAGCTTGTGACTGACCAGAATGTAGTTTAGTTGTCAATGACACTCCATGAAAAAATCTCAGGGATTTGGAGAATTGTACCCTTCTCCAAAGAGAGACTTTGTCCACCTGTCAGACGTTATTTACATGTGACCATCAAATAGACTGTGTCCACTGGTCAGAAGTTAGATACATGTGGCCATCAAACAGATTGTGTCCACAGGTCAGAAGTTATTTACATGTGACCATCAAATAGACTGTGTCCACTGGTCAGAAGTTACATACATGTGACCATCAAATAGACTGTGTCCACTGTCCATTAAGACCATGACATCATATTTGTAAAAAGAAAAATGAGATGGCAAGAAAATGAGATGAAAATGATTGTCATCATTCTGCTTCTTGCTGATACTAGAGTCTTAGCAACCATAGTTCTGATTACAGATAGGACCGTTTCCTATTAGGTCCTTGATGTTTCTATGACTTCTACTTAGAAATTAGGACTGAGTTCTAGAAAGTTTTGCTACTTTGGTCACCCATTTCCAAGTTTCCTCTAATGATCTGGTTTAATGAGTATTACTGCGATCTAAGTGTCTTTTTAAGTGCGGTGAAAAAGGCATTTCTTTCGATAAACTCTAGGTTCCCTGGCACAATTGTGTCATTGGTACGTGGTGTGCTGTGCTACTGTGTCTACACAGTATGACCAATGGATGAGTAAGGATATGATTTGGTCACATCCCTGGATACCAAGCGAAATATAGATGCTATTGCAATGTTTTGAATGCAGTTACTGCATGTCTAGAAATGACTTCTGGTCCCTGTCGACAACTGGACCTAGAGGAAGAAAATAGGTTAGGTAGATGCATCTAATAGTAAGTTTTGCCACACTAAGATATGAGCTGGACCGTTAGTTCTTTGGATAACTGGCAGCAAGTTCATTTAGAACCAACAGGACATCATAGAATCTTTTTTTATCTGCTATGACATTGCATCAGGAGGAGTGGCTATAACAATATTTTCAAGATGGTTGATGTGTCAGCCATAATGGATATCTGAGCAGCACTGTTTTCATTACGGACCAACCATATCACAGAATGTGTATAAAATTACGATCAATTCAATTTAAGTAGAGTTGCAGTATCACATTTTGCACTAATGTGTGGATGGAAAACAAAACTGACAATCGCACGAGCTCAGCTGGTCTATGACCTGTAGAACTAAGATTGTACTGTTATGTACGGTTTAAGAGTTAGCTCAATAAAATGTCAAAGAGGGAGATAAATACAGATATAGATCGAGTATACGTCCCTGTGTGAGAAAACTTTAAATCACTCCAGATATAACAAGGGCAAAATAGATAATGATTCTGTGAGATAGCCAAAAAAGTGTAGGTAGTAAGTGAAGTTTTTTTCTAACTAATCTATTTATCCAACAGGAGATCAATCTGTCATACTACAGTAGAACAAGTCTTAAAAGACCATATCTTTTGCCAACAATTTATGGTCTCTCAAGACACATGGTCTCTCATGGCAGGTCACAATGCTACATAATCAATAATGCCATGCAATGAGACTCGTTTCTCAAGACAGGTGTTCTCCCATATCAGTGGTCGTTCAAGACAGGTGGTCTCCCATAGCAGTGGTCTCTCTAGACAGGTGGTCTTCCATTGCAGTGATCTTTCAAATCAGGCTTTACTGCACCAAGTAAGAAGATGACATTTGTGGCTAAATAAAAAAAATATCAAATCAAATCAAAACCAATCAATTTACTGATGTTGGAACTACAAACAAGTAAAATGAACAGACATGAGAAGAGTGTTTGTAGTCATTACTAGCCCATGCTAAACTAAAACGTGTGCAAGAAAAAATTTTACAGATTGATAAAGAGATGGATGGATGCAGAATATAGTGCTTACAATGTCTCACTATATACCTTTAAAATAAAGAAAATAATAACAATTATGAAAATTACCATCTGTGCAGGTTTCTCCTAGCTTTCGAATAATAAATGCAGTAACTTTGTTCATGATCTTACTGTGCTGACGAGACCAGTGTTTGAACTCTAGGACCTTAACCAAATTATGGTATCCATTTCCATGTCTCCATTTGTAAAATACTGCTTACTGTCTTTAAACAGCTTTTGACAACCACAATCACTTGCTGCTCTATCTCTCATGTAGCCTTGACCTCGACCTTGTCTTCCTTTCTGACGTAACCTTTGTTTACCATGATTTCTTCTAGTTTGGCATGCATTCTGTATTGAAGTAAAATTTTCTGCCTGCATCAGTATCACATGTTTAGCTTCTGGTAAGCTTGTCACAGACATTTCTTTTCCATTTGTCTCTTCCACAATTTGTAAAGAACATTCCTCTGAAAATACAAACAAGCAAATTAATTCCATCTGTGTCCCATTGTATGCATGGTTATTAAGGTGATAGACTTATCCGCCTCAGGTTTTTTGTGTGCATGGTCAGAATCCTTATATGTTTTCATAAGGTACTATTAATAATGATTGGTGTCATGGAAAACTAGGTATCCATATAAAATACAAAATGAAGAGAGCAAAAAAGTATTTTTTAAACAGAACATGTTTTCACAAATTTTCTTTATGTTATTTCTAATGTTTTTCCCCCATATGTTTTATTTTTCAATGATAAAATAGATTTTCAAATCATGTTACAATGTTATTCATATGTTCAAAGTTAGAGCTTATCTGTGCACTCCTTTAATTTCATTATGTGGTTAAATTCTTGAACATGTAGATTGTATTTGTCATATCATTTTAAAACACTAAATGGATACATTATCTAATCTTCAACAGTCTTTACTAATAGAGAAAAATTGTTCTCAAAATGTAAATGTAATTAACTATATTTTTAAATACTAAAAGCTATTTTACTTTGATGCATGTGTTTGGACATGTACTATTAAAAGTTAAAAGTTGGCTAAATACACTATGATAGTTTTCCATGCCTAAAAGTCTATTTGTAGGACATGAACTCTCAACATTACTTAATTTAAACATGGTGCATGACAGTAGCTTTGCATATATCAAAATTGTGCAATGAAGTGGCCCAAAGTGCTGTGTTCTACTCAAAAATACTTTTGCTCTCTTCATTTTATAATTTTTATAGATATCTAATTTTCTGTGGCACCACACACAATCGACAAGAAAACACTAATGATTCCTGACCATGCACACAAAACCCTTTGGAGATTAGTCTATCACATATTTATGGTACAATCAGATCTCCCTAATCATATTTATGGTACAATCAGATCTCCCTAATCATATATATGGTACAATCAGATCTTCTTAATCATAAATATGGTACAATCAGATCTCCCTAATCATATATATGGTACAATCAGATTTCCCTAATCATATATATGGTACAATCAGATCTCACTAATCATATATATGGTACAATCAGATCTCACTAATCATATATATGGTACAATCAGATCTCCCTAATCATTTATTTGGTACAATCAGATCTCCCTAATCATATATATGGTACAATCAGATCTCTCTAATCATATATATGGTACAATCAGATCTCACTAATCATATATTTTAACTACATTTATTATCCAACTTACAGTCAAACATTAGTTTCCAGCTTGACAGCAGCATAGTTTTAACTGAAACTGATAGGAATAACTTGCAATTAAAACTCTTTGATTACCAACTACTTCAAAACATATTGGCCATTTAAAAGTTTTTACAAAAAATAATCACAATCTCCCATGTCTATTGTGTTAAGTAACAACTCTTCCCATCACATAGGATGAAAATAATTTCAACAATTTTAATACAATTTACACAAAATTAAAATGCATCTTAAACAGATTTTAAAACTTTATTCCAAATCTGGTTTAAATCAAACAATCAGTTACAAAGATAGACCATAGAAAACTTGATAGGAAGATGGTAAACAGCAACAATATATCCTTTAAATAGAGATGTTGAAAGCAAAACATAAAAATGCATCAGAGAATGTATAATACATAATGTGTCTCAGATAATTAAATCCTAGATCAAAGTACATGTAGAATCCACATTTTTGATGAATCATCAAATAATTTATCGTGAGATGGATGCCTTCACTTTAGAGATCTTCAACGTGTTTTTAACTGGACTCTAATAAAACAGAATAGTTCCAATGAATGCAAAACGAGTACCAATAAAAAAGAACACTGTATTACGAGTACCGCTTAAACCATGACATTTGGTGGACAATATAATTATAATGAAGACATCAACAAAAATATTCATTAATTTTTTATCAAATAATTTTAAAGATTATGAATTATGTCAGCTGTGTGCAATATTCAAGAGAGCACTACATACGGCACATAATATAATTAAACACATGTATGACAAAACTGTTACATATGATCAAATGTATGACATGTATGACAAAACTGTTACGTATGATAAAATGTATGACATGTATGACAAAACTGTTATGTATGATAAAATGTATGACATGTATGACCATGTTACGTATGATAAAATGTATGACATGTCTGACAAAACTGTTACGTATGATAAAATGTATGACATGTATGACAAAACTGTTACGGATGATAAAATGTATGACATGCATGACAAAACTGTTACGTATGATAAAATGTATGACATGTCTGACAAAACTGTTACGTATGATAAAATGTATGAGATGTATGACAACGTTACGTATGATAAAATGTACGACATGTCTGACAAAACTGTTACGTATGATAAAATGTATGACATGTATGACAAAACTGTTACGTATGATAAAATGTATGACATGTATGACAAAACTGTTACGTATGATAAAATGTATGACATGTCTGACAAAACTGTTACGTATGATAAAATGTATGACATGTCTGACAAAACTGTTACGTATGATAAAATGTATGACATGTCTGACAAAACTGTTACGTATGATAAAATGTATGACATGTATCACAAAACTGTTACGTATGATAAAATTTATGACATGTCTGACAACGTTATGTATGATAAAATGTATGACATGTCTGACAAAACTGTTACGTATGATAAAATGTATGACATGTATGACAAAACTGTTACGGATGATAAAATGTATGACATGCATGACAAAACTGTTTCGTATGATAAAATGTATGACATGTCTGACAAAACTGTTATGTATGATAAAATGTATGACATGTATGACAACGTTACGTATGATAAAATGTACGACATGTCTGACAAAACTGTTACATATGATAAAATGTATGACATGTATGACAAAACTGTTACGTATGATAAAATGTATGACATGTATGACAAAACTGTTACAAATGATAAAATGTATGACATGTCTGACAAAACTGTTACGTATGATAAAATGTATGACATGTCTGACAAAACTGTTACGTATGATAAAATGTATGACATGTCTGACAAAACTGTTACATATGATAAAATGTATGACATGTCTGACAAAACTGTTACGGATGATAGAATGTATGACATGTATGACAAAACTGTTACAAATGATAAAATGTGTGACATGTATGACAAAACTGTTACGTATGATAAAATGTATGACATGTATGACAAAACTGTTACGTATGATAAAATGTATGACATGTATGACAAAACTGTTATGTATGATAAAATGTATGACATGTCTGACAAAACTGTTACGTATGATAAAATGTATGACATGTATGACAAAACTGTTACGTATGATAAAATGTATGACATGTCTGACAAAACTGTTATGTATGATAAAATTTATGACATATATGACAAAACTGTTACGTATGATAAAATGTATGACATGTCTGACAATGTTACATATGATAAAATGTATGACATGTCTGACAAAACTGTTACGTATGATAAAATGTATGACAAAACTGTTACGTATGATAAAATGTATGACATGTCTGACAAAACTGTTATGTATGATAAAATGTATGACATGTATGACAAAACTGTTACAAATGATAAAATGTATGACATGTATGACAAAACTGTTACGTATGATAAATGTATGACAAGTATAACAAAACTGTTACGTATGATAAAATGTATGACATGTATGACAAAACTGTTACAAATGATAAAATGTATGACATGTATGACAAAACTGTTACGTATGATAAAATGTATGACATGTCTGACAAAACTGTTACATATGATAAAATGTATGACATGTCTGACAAAACTGTTACGTATGATAAAATGTATGACATGTATCACAAAACTGTTACGTATGATAAAATTTATGACATGTCTGACAACGTTATGTATGATAAAATGTATGACATGTCTGACAAAACTGTTATGTATGATAAAATGTATGACATGTATGACAAAACTGTTACGTATGATAAAATGTATGACATGTCTGACAAAACTGTTATGTATGATAAAATGTGTGACATGTATGACAACGTTACGTATGATAAAATGTATGACATGCCTGACAAAACTGTTACATATGATAAAATGTATGACATGTATGACAAAACTGTTATGTATGATAAAATGTATGACATGTATGACAAAACTGTTACGTATGATAAAATGTATGACATGTATGACAAAACTGTTATGCATGATAAAATGTATGACATGTATGACAAAACTGTTACATATGATAAAATGTATGACATGTATGACAAAACTGTTACGGATGATAAAATGTATGACATGTATGACAAAACTCTTACGTATGATAAAATACACCCATGCAAAGATACGGCAAATGTTAATCAATGAACACTGCTGTAACAAAATAAGGCTATGCAACATACGCGAACTACTAATAGATCATTAAATCTGCAACATAATATACCTGGGACAAGCACTAATGACTGTTATTAATAGACATGCTGCACCGCAACATAAAATGTTTGGGCAAATACTTTTGGAAATATTAAAGAGAACAACACTGCAATACAATATGGCCGATTTACTGGGCCATAAACCATGGTATTTCAATTGTTACAAATTTTATGATTCCTGCAAAACAACTTTTTAGCTAAAGACTCAACATTTCCTGGATTGTTGGTACCGCGCTGCAGTACACTTAGGTCAAGACTGTGTACCCTAAAGTACACGTCATAGTGTTGATGATCAATTTGTTTACTGGAATTCAATACAAAGCCTGATTTAATTTCACTTGTGTACAATTCTGTGTTCATAAGCTCAAAGTTCTCACTCCTGATTAGGTCTGGATTTTAAAACTTAATAAAAGTGTGGATCACATTTGTGATCAGACATGTACCATTTTCATGTATAACCACATAAATACTGACAGAAGTATTTTCAAGAAAAAACCTAGACACTTCCAACATTCATGCAAGAAAAGTAGTGATAACAGAATTTTTTAGATCGCCATGGTTTCATAAGGTCAAAGGATGTTTCAAAACAATATAAGTATGACCATCAAGTCTGGAGAAAAACCTTTTACAATATTTTTCAAAGATTTGTGAGGTCCATCTGGGATGTATCATGACTCCATATGTAGATATTAAAACCTCAAATAAACTTAACCAAATATCAGCACATGTATGACCATCAAGTCTGGAGTAAAACCTTTTACAATATTTTTCAAAGATTTGTGAGGTCCATCTGGGACGTATTTTATTAGGACCAACTATATACTGACAGAAGTGACTTAGTGAAAATTATGTAACTGGGTGAACACCATAGTTAGCAGATGAATGTAAAATCAACCTAGTGATTGCAAAGGGCAAATTGTTGCTGAAAGCTCTCATTAAGGTTGTGACTCCGTATGTAGAGATTGTCATTCTTAAATGTTACGTTTTGCAATGCAACATCATATGATAAAATGAATATTCAAACAAGAAAGAAATAAGAATGTTAAACTTAATTATGACTATAAATACCAAAAGGTTGAATGCTTTGCTGTTATTACAGTCTGAAATACAGAAAAATAAAGACTTTTTTTTATCTATTATGGAAGACTGAGCAGCATTTTCAAAAGAAATTGAAAAGCATCTGAAAACAAATGCAGAACTACAGATTTATGCAAATAAAATCAAAAAGTATCCAAAATCATAAGAAAAATGAAATGCATTTAAATTCAACCAAATGCAGAAGGAAGTTCTTTGGGCATTATTGGTACTTACTCCCGAGTTCTGAAGAAACAGTTTCTGCATCAAGAGCGTTTTCCTCTGAAAGAGTTAAACAAAGAAAACAATTATAGTACTTCAAATTATGTTTCAGCTAAAAAAAAATCAAATCAATTTAACCAAATTTTTTTTAAATTTAATAAATTCATCAGAATGAGCCTTTACATTTCTAATAATTAATGATCATATCAAATTTAAAAAATTTACCATGTATCTTCAGAAATCCATATTTGCAAAGGTGAATTCACGCAGATGCGTGTACATGTCCATATCATATAACAAAAGATAAACCTATAATTAATGCAATCAACTTTTCATTGGAGACAAAAGTTTGGTTCAAGAATTTAATAGAAGTCAAGAAGCTTCAAGAATTTAATAGAAGTCAAGAAGTATTTTCAAGTAGAGATTTTCAAGGCATGCTCTTTTCTATCCTCTCTGCCAGGATTTTCTTTTCCTTTCTAGTTTCTACAATGATTGTCAAACCAATGACTCTGTTTCACTTCTGTGTCAATTTTCCCATCTTCTTCTTCTCAAACCTTTAAAGTCTGGCTGCTTTCTGGTACCGCTAAAATTTTCTGATCTTAACAACACTAACTCCAAATTTGCAGACTTGAACTCATTCAAATATGGCTGCTTTCATGTGCTCAAGAAATTACCTTGAACTCATTCAAATATGGCTGCTTTCATGTGCTCAAAAAATTACCTTGAACTCAAACTAAATTAATGAATGGAGTATAAAAAAGACAAACATAACATGGTATCAGCTAGAATTTTACAATTTACCACATACATCCAGGAAGTGAAACTAAACAAGCACTAAGTATAATAAGAAACTCAGCAAAGTAGAAGGCACTTACTATAGTGGATTACTAGGTCACTGCATCCTGATGATTAGATTCAAGGTCATTGCTAAAGTGGTTTACACTGTATGGTACTCAGACTATTTTTTATGAAACAATTACTTTCAATAGCATAAGTAAATACATAATGATAACATTGAGATTAAATTAATCTTTAGAATTCAGAATTCATTGGCACATCAAACTAAAAGGTTTCCAAAAACAAGCTGCAATGTACGAACAATTGTACTACCAAAAATCAATATGGCTTTAAGAATCAGCTACATTTGAAAACTGAGACAGTCCAAATAAACCAATACTTACCATATGCAATGTCTTGAACAATTTTAACTTCTGGGCAAAGTAACACATCCTGGTGTGTGTCACTAGTTTCATTATGGGGTGCTGTATTTTCATCATTGCCCAGAAGATCCTGGTCATCCCTTTTTATGACAAATGTTTTAAGGATATATTCCATGGGAATCATGCTAGTCTTGTCTGCAGAATGTCCTGAAATATAACAAATAGCTTGTATAAAATATTCAGTTTTCAACATTTATTTTCTTCTTCTTTCATTATGTAGTTAAGATGTGGTTTGACTCTGTCATTCCTGTCTAAGAAATGCCTTATATTTCATAAAAGAAAAACAACTTCGTTATGAATTTTATAAGCTCTTCTAATAGAGAGAACAATCCACCTGGATCAACCGAAGAAATGATTCTTTCACCATGTTGAAGCAGCTAGACAGAATATAAGACTGCAAACTGGGAATATAATCTACTGATACAGATACATTTGAGATCTTGAAAGTAAATATCTCTACAGAAATTAACCAGATGACATATTAGAGAAACATATTCATAATAACCACTTATAAATAATTATCATTATCTATTGAAGGACATACAACTCACATTCTTTCCTCCTATACAAACATGGTAACTAGGAAACTGTTTTGACAAAAAGGTTTTCAAAAGAAACTTCACTGAAATGGTTTATAATGGGATTTAGTCAAAGTCCACAGCCCACAAGTGTTATTTCCGACAGACATGAGTGACAAGAAATGGTCCCTGGATGTCAAAGTTTTTGCAAGTTTTGAAACTTCTGAAAAGGTCTAAACTAAAAAACAGAATTTTGAACATTTCAGCATATGAAAAAGGGCTCATTATAGTGGAAACTGATCAATCTTTTTCCTCAAATATGAATAAACAGAAGTCAGAGTGCTCAGAGAGATATGTCATGTATCTATGGGTTTCCAACAGTATTATGATCACAAAAAGATTCTCCCTGCTTTATCTTTCATTTGAGACATAAACCTTCTAGGATAGTGATTACAAAAGATGAGACAAGCAAGAATCTGTGGGCTGCTGTGTAGAAAGACCACCATGTTAAAACCATAAGTCTGTCCTCCGAGGTATTTGCCTGTGCAGATCTCTCAACAAATCAGGATCTGGAACTAGCCACACAATAGTCCACCAACAGTCTACCCCAACGTTTGAAGAAGGCTTATATGACAACTTGGAGCAGTGACAATTTCGTGATGGCTAATTTGACATCCTGAGCAGACCAGCAGTCAGAAGTTTCTTTCTTTCCCGTAATATGATGGGCAGAGAGATCCATTCGTAAACTGCGCTACAAAAAGAGCAAGATGAATCCAGACAAAAATCAAGCCAGATTTTACCTTAAGTGTTGATGAAAACTTATCTGGCTGATAGAGGATCTTTGTGCCATAAATAGCTCATCAGGATCACAAACCAATGAGAGACAAATGTAATGCAGAAAAAAACCACAAATTTAAAAAAATCCACCAAGGAAACATAATCCCAGGAGGTCAAAGTTGTTGCAAGCTGACAGAGAGTACTTTTTTTGAAGAAACTAGGTAGAGATAGGATATTGTATGTCATGTCCAAATCTGTTGGAAAGTTGACAGAGAGCAATTTTCTTTGAAGAATCTCGGTAGAGATATGATATTATAACAAGCTGTTTACAAGCTGACAGATGGGAACATTTTGGGAAAACCATGGTAGAGATAGGATATTGTATGTCCTGTCCAAATCTGTTGTCAAAGGTGAGGAAGCTCATCTATACATTTACAACACTCTAAGAAATTAGATTCAATTTTTCCCAGTTCAGAACAGAGAGACATATCCTTCAGGAGACTTAGTGAGGATATTGCACTTCAATCAGTCATCAAATAAATGGAGAAACTGGGTGACCAATAACTCTTTTGAGCTGGTGATAGCTCATTAAAAGTAAATTGGATAAAAATACACAGCTCAAAATTGGTAAACCTCCTAGCCAAGGCAAAATCAGGGATATTTCAAGAGAGGCAAAAAATATTTGGATTTGAAGGTATGCATCATGAAGTTCAGTGGAGACTGCTCAGTGACTTGGTCATAAGGCATTTCTGACTAAGGACATAATCTCTATCTGAATGAACTTGGTTAAGGCAAAAATGTCTACAATATTGGACACTTTCTGCCTTTTGGAGAAATAAGAAATCTGAAAATAGGATGCTGTTGACAGAAGATTTTGTACACAATCCACAAAAAAACCTTTGTTGGAAGGCATGTATCTCTTCCCTAAACTGAGTCCAGTGTGGCCAAGATTACTGACATCCCATCTGTCTGTGTTTGTTTGAGTCTCGGCTTGGCAAAAGTAAGAAACCCTGATAATAGCTTCCAGTAAATAGTTTCTTCTTCGAGGAGTCTCCCTGGGTCCCTCATCCACCACATATACTAGCCACCAGCTTTAGTTATCATGTTCTGCAAAATGGCATTAAAATCATAGAACAGACGTATCATAATTAGACTTAATGTGTCTGGTGAAATAGGATGGGGGTCCTTGAAAGAAAAATCAGCTGATCTCTCATTGTACCAAAACGAACATGGTATTCATGATGCTCTACAAGACCTGTGAAGAAAAGTCTAGTTATGCTTAGTGAAATCTTTGCCAAACCTTTAAGCAAGCTCGATTACTACTATATAGAGCAAATAATTTTCTGGCTGTTACACCACCACAGAAAGTCTCACCAGTTGGGAGAGTATTGTTTAAAAGTCAGTAAACCATGACTTTGGGCGGAAGTCAGATTGGACTAAGGAGGCAGGTAGCAAGCCTCATTTACTATGTTATTCAGATTTACTCTTCTATTGCCTATGTTTCAGAGAGGTGCATAAGCCTAGATGAGGAGAAGAAACTGTCCATGGGTTTCTTGGCAAACTAGTTTGAGTCAACCAAGTCAGACTACACATATGTGTTCCTTACCTGACCCAAGAGAACTCATGTAAATAAGGATGGCTGCTTCTATTTTCTCTTTAACGGCAATCGGCCTGTCTCCACTAACCGATCTTTGAGGTGGCTGGAACTACTTCTCATCTCTTTGAGAAGATTTGCCCACATCCTTTTCCTTTCATTGTCACAACCATAAAAGGACACTGAATCATAATGCCATAGCCTACCCAACTTCTACACATCTCTGTAAACTAAGGCTATCTAAGGCAGCATCTATATAAAAAGCAAGTCACTTTGTGTGAATGACTGATACAACATCCCAAAGAAGCTTTCAAAGGAAGAAGGAAGGGTTCGGGTTTGAGTGAAATCGACCCAAGTTTCTTAGAGCACAGAACGCTAGAATTCTGTCCCCATTGTAATATGCCGAAAATGTAAAGCTTGCAGATGGAGGCTAACAACCGATGACCGTCAATGGCTGGTGCGTGATGATGCCCAGAGACCAATAGTCATGATCGGTACCCTAAGATAGATGTTTGGCATAGTCCTGAAATAAAAGGATGACAAGATAAACATTATTTATCTTGTTATTGGTTAAATGTGGAAAGGACAATATACTGCTATAAGCACCATTGTAATGTTAAATTGCTATGCTTTGTAACCTTTAAATCCCATAGTAAACCTAATCAAATTAACACAAAAATGGACAATGCTACCATTTAGGATCAATTATTGGGTAAGGAATTTCCATCATGCCTGTTGAGAAATCGGTGATTCACCTACAGATAATTGACACAAAACATTTTATAATATTAGAAAGCTGATCTTCAAACAAAGGAGGAGAAGTTAACATCAAAACAGTTTGACACAGATTTACCCCAAATAATTAATACCACCAAAACTTGATTAATGTGCTCAACCTTCCATTGTTAATTCTGGAATGCAGTACAATGATGAAAACCTAAGGGTGATCAATATGCTGAACAATGCTTTCTCTTAAGTGTTAATTAGTGCAGGTAACAGGATTATATGTAATTCAAACTAATAAATTCAATTGGGCAAGCCCTTGTGAACAGATCATAGATTTCTTTAACAATAACTCTTGTCAAGTCAATCAATATAGAGCTTACCATCTTTGTTCTTCACTGCTGTGCTGCATCCATCGCTAAACATTTTCTCTGCTCTATTAATGGCCCATAGTTCTGGCAAGGGCTGAAACTTGTCCGTGGTTTGAAAAACTGTTTCTCCATTTCCATTTAGCATCAAGTCGTATCTGGCTGCTCTTGAAGCATCATCATCAAATTTTAAAATTTTATATCCATCTAATAAGGATGTTTTTCCTAGAACATAAAAGAAATGTATTCACAAATCAAGTTATCATTAAAATGGTTTACTCACATTTTGTCTCACTTATGGAAACATGAAGTATGTAAATGCTGGTAATACAAGAATATTGGAATATCAGGGTACAAGCATTGTAGAAAGTTTATAGTGCTTTATACAAACCAATTCTTAACAAATACATTAAATTTTTTAAATTTATTGCATCTAGTTTATGAACTGGATGATTCTCTTCATGGTCTTGTTAGAACTTCAGAGCATCTTTGGGCTTCACTAGTTATGTTTATTTCCACTTTTACTTTTTCAGGACTGGCATATAAAACAAAATCCAAATCTTTAAAAATTGATTTGTTGACATTGATACAGGTCTGTATTTGTCTCAACGAGAGTATCCATGCAATTGTCTGTTGCTTCACTTGAACTTTCTGGTTTTTCATTCTGACAGTCACAATTGTGCTTCCTTAAATCACCCATGTCACTTGCTTTTTAAGTTAACATACTTTATTACATAACTATAAAATAGCCCATGTCACTTGCTTTTTAAGTTATCACACTTCATTACATAACTATTAAATCTACCATTACACTTGCTTTTTAAGTTAACATACTTCATTACATAACTATTAAATCGACCATGTCACTTGCTTTCTAAGTTATCACACTTCATTACATAACTATTAAATCGACCATGTCACTTGCTTTTAAAGTTAACATACTTCATTACATAACATAACTATTAAATCTACCATTACATTTGCTTCTTAAGTTGTCACACTTCATTACATAACTATTAAATCTACCATTACACTTGCTTTTTAAGTTAACATACTTCATTACATAACTATTAAATCGACCATGTCACTTGCTTTCTAAGTTATCACACTTCATTACATAACTATCAAATTGACCATGTCACTTGCTTTTAAAGTTAACATACTTCATTACATAACATAACTATTAAATCTACCATTACACTTGCTTTTTTAGTTATCACAATTCATTACATAACTATTAAATCTACCATAACACTTGCTTTTTAAGTTAACATACTTCATTACATAACTATTTATTCTTACATTCTTAATCTGGCATTTTATATTCTATTTAATCTTTATTTTAGTATCACACAGCAATATCAAATCAATGTAAGTTTCTTCATAATGTCTATGCATATGTTTAGAAGCAGTAAATTGATCTTCATAATTCGCTGTTTGTTTTGATTTTCATTTATACTGCAAAGCTAAAATATTTAGAAAGCATAAAAGGGGTGAGGGTTTATAATAGTTATTATAAGCCTTATTCATGTTTTTACCGATGTGAGGGAAACCTCATTTGATATGGCATATGAATACGTGATGCTCTGCCTGATGGTCTCGATGATTTTTCCCCCATGCCATATCAAACTCGTTCTCTCTGCCAACTCAAAACAAAAAACTGGATGTAGCTGTTTGTATACATTACACATTGCATACATACATATATTTTTAACATTTTTGTAATAAGTAATTTCCTAATTTTCAGTGAATAATGTAGAGTCATTGCCTCGTTTATAAGCATCCATTTTGCCCTGGTTAAATTTCATGCTGCACTTAAACTTTTCTTTCATTTCTATCCTATCCTGCCATTTTTCTAAAAAAATAAAGTCAAAGTCAAAAGTGTAATTTTTATAATACATGTACTACAGCTCTTAAACTTTTCTTTCATTTCTATCCTATCCTGCCATTTTTCTAGCAAAATGAAGTCAAAGTCAAAAGTGTAATTTTTATAATACATGTACTACAGCTCTTAAACTTTTCTTTCATTTCTATCCTATCCTGCCATTTTTCTAACAAAATAAAGTCAAAGTCAAAAGTGTAATTTTTATAATACATGTACTACAGCTCTTAAACTTTTCTTTCATTTCTATCTTATCTTGCCATTTTTCTAACAAAATAAAGTCAAAGTCAAAAGTGTATTTTTTATAATACATGTACTATAGCTTCGTTTTTTTAACAAATGTTTTGTATCTTAGAAATAAACATTAACAAAATAGCAAATATTAAAATGGAAATGTTGATTTTGAGGTGTGTATCATTGTCATATAAGTGTTATATTATTTGAAAAGAACAATTAACAATACTTATGACATTTATTATAAAGCAATTAGACTAAATTTCATTAGGATAGAAGTGATACTATGTTCAAAACCATTGTTAAAAAAATGTGTGCAGTAAATATATGCTTTGTTGCAAGGGAATATGGTAATTAGCATGCCATTTTATAAATAAATAGGTATTTGGTTTAACAGACTGCCAATATTTAACTAATGTTTATCAACAACTTTTTTGAAAACATTTTTAATTAGACACAGGCATTCAGTCCTTCTTAAATGTCTGATTCCTTTGTCAATAACAGGACAAACTTCTCAAGTGCTAAGCCTTTGCAAGGGTCGAAGATAAAAGAATGCTAAATATTTGATTCTCTTCTGACTATTTCACATTAATAAATATTAACAATGATTGCACTGAAATGTTGATGCAGAATGCTGAATTTATATGATACAAACTTATGCTAAATTTGTTTAAAATACAACAGTCCTTAGTTAAATCACACAACATAAACTATACTCTACATAAACCATACATTACATAAACCATACACTACATAAACCATACTCTACATAAACCATACATTACATAAACCATACACTACATAAACCATACATACATAAATCATACACTACATAAACCATACTCTACACAAACCATACACTACATAAACCATATACTACATAAATCATACACTACATAAACCATATACTACATAAATCATATACTACATAAACCATACATTACATAAACCATATACTACATAAACCATACACTATATAAACCATACACTACATAAACCATACACTACATAAATCATACACTACATAAACCATACACTACATAAACCATACTCTACATAAACCATACACTACATAAACCATACACTACATAAACCATACACTACATAAACCATACTCTACATAAACCATACACTACATAAACCATACACTAGATAAACCATACACTACATAAACCATACACTACACGAACCATACACTACATCAAGCACACACTACATGAACCATACACTACATAAACCATACACTACATAAACCATACACTACATTAACCATGCACTACATAAACCATACACTACATAAACCATACACTACATAAACTATACACTACATAAACCATACACTTGATAAACCATACACTACATAAACCATATACTACATGAACCATACACTACATCAACCATACACTACATAAACCATACACTACATAAACCATGCACAACATTAACCATGCACTACATAAACCATACACTACATAAACCATACACTACATAAACTATACACTACATAAACCATACACTCCATAAACCATACTCTACATAAACCATACTCTACATAAACCATACACTACATAAACCATACACTACATAAACCATACTCTACATAAACCATATACTACATAAACCATACACGACATAAACCATACACTAGATAAACCATACACTACATAAACCATACACTAGAAAAACCATACACTACATAAACCATACACTACACGAACCATACACTACATCAACCACACACTACATAAACCATACACTACATAAACCATACACTACATTAACCATGCACTACATAAACCATACACTACATAAACCATACACTACATAAACTATACACTACATAAACCATACACTACATAAACCATACTCTACATAAACCATACTCTACATAAACCATACACTACATAAACCATACACTACATAAACCATACTCTACATAAACCATATACTACATAAACCATACACGACATAAACCATACACTAGATAAACCATACACTACATAAACCATACACTAGATAAACCATACACTACATAAACCATACACTGCACAAACCATACACTACATCAACCACACACTACATCAACCATACACTACATAAACCATACACTACATAAACCATGCACTACATTAACCATGCACTACATAAACCATACACTACATAAACCATACACTACATAAACTATACACTACATAAACCATACACTACATAAACCATACTCTACATAAACCATACTCTACATAAACCATACACTACATAAACCATACACTACATAAACCATACACTACATAAACCATATACTACATAAACCATACACTACATAAACCATACACTAGATAAACCATACACTATATAAACCATACTCTACATAAACCATACACTACATAAACCATACACTACATAAACCATACTCTACATAAACCATATACTACATAAACCATACACGACATAAACCATACACTAGATAAACCATACACTACATAAACCATACACTAGATAAACCATACACTACATAAACCATACACTACATGAACAATACACTACATAAACCACACACTACATGAACCATACACTACATAAACCATACACTACATAAACCATGCACTACATAAACCATGCACTACATAAACCATACACTACATAAACCATACACTACATGAACCATACACTACATGAACCATACACTATATAAACCATACACTATATAAACCATACACTACATAAACCATACACTACACAAACCATACACTACATAAACCATACACTACATGAACCATACACTACTTAAACCATACACTACATAAACCATACACTACATAAACCATACACTACATAAACCATACTCTACATAAACCATACTCTACATAAACCATACACTACATAAACCATACACTACATAAACCATACACTACATAAACCATATACTACATAAACCATACACTACATAAACCATACACTAGATAAACCATACACTACATAAACAATACTCTACATAAACCATACACTACATAAACCATACTCTACATAAACCATACACTACGTAAACCATAGACTACATAAACCATACTCTACATAAACCATACACTACATAAACCATACACTACATAAACCATACACTACATGAACCATAATATACATGAACAATACACTACATAAACCATACACTATATAAACCATACACTACATAAACCATACACTACATAAACCATACACTATATAAACCATACACTATATAAACCATACACTACATAAACCATACACTACATAAACCATACATATGACAATGGACAATCATGGGCCATACATCATTTAAATGCTATTGTGAAATGCTGGTAATCAAACAGATTCAAGTTCTCATTATAAAGTGACATGCCAAATTTGGTTTCAATCAAACAATCCTTTTTGTAATGGTTATGGTATGGAAAATAAATCAATGAGGATAGAAAATCTGAGGACATAACATCTACTTCTATTGTGTAATGCTCGAAATTAAATCCAATTAAGCCCAGTCAATGTCTTTTGTAAATGAAGATGCATCCTAAATTTGGTTGAAATCCAACAATCCTTGGTAAATTGTCAACATCTAAATGGATGGGCAATCAGGGGAAATAACTCCAGTAAACTCTGTTGAATGCCAGTGTTACCAAAAAAAAAATTCACCGGAAGTGTACAAATATTTCCGGTGCGTTATCTGTAAAACATCAATTTATGTTAAAAAAAATCTTATTTTTCTCCTTTGTGAGTTAAAAGCTACATGTAAAATATACATTTCTGAGTTATTCAGCGAAAAAGGAACATTATGATATATAATGTGTATTTGACCCTAGTAGAACTTTAATGATCAACAAACATGTGCATGGCAGGTCTGGTTCTACATATTGTGGAATGCTGGAAATTAAAACAAGTCAATGCTTTGCATATGTGAAGATGTCTCATAATTTTGTTGAAATCCAGCAATGCTTGGTAAAATTACACTGTTGAAAACAATACTTAAGAGGATTGACAATCTAGGGCAATAACCCAGATTACCAACACTTATTAATGACCAATATAAAGAATAAAGATATATGCCAAATCTAGTTGATATCCCAACTTTCTTAGCAAATTTCACAAACCAAGGTTGGGTAAACTCCTGTAAAGAACAAAAATTGAACTCATTCCATTCCACAGTCTCCTCAGTGTGGGGCTGAAAGCAAACTTTTGTTCAAATCAAACTATCCCAAGTAAACTGATATTTAATCAAAATCTAAAAATGGAAGTGGGTACAAATCTTGTAAATTATAGACAAGTGAAAAACTAAATATTTTTCATGCAGGGTTCTATCTATGATTGAGGGATATAAGATCAATGGCTGCCTGACATTTTACATACAGACATGTCAGATTTTGGTGTATTAATATTTCAGATGGTTTCATATTTTGACTTCAAACTATCATTTTCATCTTTGTAATTTCATACTGTGTGATTGATAATTTCAAATTTCAATTAGTTAACTTTAATTTTCCTTCTTCATCTGAATCATGGCTCAATGAGATACAATTTATACCTTTCCCGCATTCATTAGCCATTTATTAGCCATTAGCCACACGAAATGTATTTCACAAGAAATGGCATAATAATACAGGCTAATGTAGAGAAGTGTAATGTTTCTAAATTTAGAATTAAATTTGGAATTGAATTTAGAAATAAATTAAGAATTAAATTTACTAGTTGCTTTACTATCATGACTGCTATTATGTTTGAAACTCAAATACAAATAATGTAACAATTTAATTTTACTTAAATTTGGTAAATGTTTAACCTACCTGCTTACTAACATTGCTTACTAATTACTCATTTTATTTGATATTTTTTATCTTAACAAATATTACTTATTTCAAATATATTACTTAAACCTATTACTAAGTAATCAAAATTTAAATTACTCAACTATCAAATATCAATTATGTATTGATAGGATAGGGAAAGGAAAGACGGTCTACCTGAAGCAGCGAAGGAAAGTACATGGTAATTGCTTTAGCCAAAAGTTCTAATTACTGGTTCTTGCTTAATATTATATGGCTATTTTAAACAGATATAACTTATTTTAATAAACTGATATGAATAACATCAATTTAAAATTAGAGATTATTTGAAGGGATACAAATATATTTAATTACTCATTTATTAAGTTATTGCAATAATACAGGTAAGAACATGTTTTGAACAATTATTGGCTTCAGACTCTAGCTCAATGACAATTACATGTCTCTGTGATATTGGTCTGGGGCTCCAGATCAATGTTAATTACATGCCTCAAACAGTGCTATTAATCTGGGGCTCCAGATCGAAGATAATTACATTCCTCAAACAGTGCTATTGACCGGGCACTCCAGATCAATGATAATTACATGCCTCAAACAGTGTTATTGACCTATGGCTCCAGATCAGTGATAATTACATGCCACAGACAGTGCTATTGACCTGGGACTCCAGCTCAAAGATAATTACATGCCTCAAACAGTGCTACTGATATGGGGCTCCAGATCAATGATAATTCCATGCCTCAAATAGAGCTATTGACTTGGAGCTTCATCTCAAAGATAATTACATGCCTCAAACAGTGCTATTGACCTGGGGATCCAGATCAAAGATAATTACATGCCTCAAACAGTGTTTTTGACCTGAGGCTCCAGATCAATGATAATTACATGCTTAAAACAATATATTTTGTCCATCATTTACATTTCTATTAGTTGGATGAATGCTGACATTCATGGGAATTATTTGACATGAATATAACTTTTACCCACTTACCCACACTTATTTAATTCTGTTATTACAAATAATATTCCAATTCCTAAAAGTACTGAATAATACTAATTTACTTAATTCTCCATTTAATTAAAATATTTAGTAAAGTTATTGCTACTATTATTTTAATTAGTAAATTTACTAATTAATACTATTGTACATAATAAAACAATTACTAGTTAATTATTTACTAAGTGTCTTTAAATTGCAATTGCTTTTCTTTTTCATTACTTGCAATTGATAGTTACAATTAAACATCAATTTGACAAAATATTTTACTTAGTTTTGAACCATTTTTTGAGTTTTAAAAAATAGTTTTAAAAAAGTAATTAGTGTTACTAAATTTGTTTGTTGTTTTTCGTTGTTTTTTTTTTTTTTTTTTTGTTTTGCTTTAGTGTTTCTTTTACATCCAAGCATACTGAATCCAAATCCAGATATATACATATAATCTGTTTTTCAACTTCACATGATTGTAAAGTGTACAATGTTTAAATTAGATGTACCACTTCCTATATGCGCTCTCTTTGTACCCCAATTAGAGATACAATATTCAGCACTACCAATGCTCATACCACGGCTGTAGCAAGCTGAAGTCTTGTATTGAACATGGGTCTGACGATCTGAGAAGTGATAACAAAACTTTGAAACGGCCAAAATCGCTCCCAAGTTTGGATACCATCAAACACAAAACAAACAATGAAAACAAAACAAAACTATTTTGACGAAAATCTGAGAACGTCATTCCGTCTTTTTTAATACTTACTCTCTATACATCGTTGGATGTTTTTAACACAAAACGGTCTGGGTTTCATGACAGTCGGGTCATGTATTTTCTTCTTGAAAGTGAACAAATCAGCCATTTTTGTATCGTTGTTGTACAGTGTAATAATAATTTCTGTATTGTTGGTTGACAACCGTACGAAGGTATGTTACTGTTCCGAAACTGAATGCATAAAACACAATAGGAACTTCCTTCGCCTTAAAAAAAAAAACAAAAAAAAAACAGACTGGTACCTTATCCTGATTTTCTTTAAACGTATTGCAGGTATTGGTAGTTTTAATACGACATTGGACCATATGATTAGAGGCTCGCATCGTATCTAAGGTATACAATATTTTTGAACACCATAAAAGAGATATTACAAACATGTAATGGATATTTAGGAATAAACTATTTATAGTTTTAAAGCAAAACAGAGTGAATTTATTGTGGCATGTGGCAGAGACGGTATATCAGCGGTTTTACCCACTCAGTATGGCGAAACAGTCGCGTAATTACTGCCTTTTCGTACCTCTGCTAAGCTAACGTTATATCAAAATTTATTACAGGTCATTTAAAATTATAATATATATGCAACATATGGGAACTGAGTCCGTCATAACTCAGGAGCTATGCAAGCCGCCCACTTTGTAATCGGCCTGTGCACCCCAACACTATTCGCGGTTTGCGTCAATTTCAGCATTCCGCCACTCTTAGTAAGTTAGTAGGTATAACAAAAATATTTTAATAAAAATAAATAAAGAGCACAGTAATACATACAATGACATCCAATGAATGTGCATATATTCTTGACTCAGTTTAATACACAGGTCAGGGTGGATCAAATCCCATAACCCAACATCCTGAACTACTCATTTTCGAAGTTGTTAAATTATTGATCATAATGAGGATGATTCAGAAACAAAACATTATGACAACATAGTGATTATAAACCCTTTGACGTCTATTTCTCCAGTTAATGTAAGCCTGAATATGTTGCAGCAAAAAATGGTGAATACAGCATAACAGAAAAACATAGATTAGTTGTCAGCTGCATTATGTAGATATTTATCCTTGATATGAATTTATGGAGTTAGAAGGAAACATGATTTTTAATATGGTAAACATTATCCGAATGTGGCAAAAATATTTGTCAGTGACTATATTCACTTTTCTCATAAAAGGGTAGCTCTGATGAAATATTGGAGGAAATTTATTTTTCTCAATCATCTTATTTTCTAAAGGGAGGCCATTCTGCCATTCATAAACATACTTGACTTTTCAAGCCCAATCTACTGCTATCTTGCACTTGCTGTTTGCGCCTCTCTTTTCGGCACTTTCATCGAATTGCCATTCCCACAGACGGTTTTCATCCTCTTACAGACGAACAAACATAGCTAATTCCATGAAGATTTCACCGCTACTTCTGTATAGTCTACACCAGTACGAACCTAACTTTTTTTTAATGTATGAACCACACAAAATAGAATATTTATAAACATAACCTCTATCCCTTGTCCTGTTAACATTATAACCACTGCAAGACAAAAATGAAGAAGATGTACAGTACAATAAACATTTATTTTTCTGTTATAAGAGTTAATCTTTCATTACAGAATTAATAATAAGTAACAAATTCTTTTTATCTTTTTAAGCTGATAAACTTGAATAATAAAATACAAATCAGCAAAAAAGCAACTCTGTTAGTCTTCTTTGTAGGAATAACATCCAAATATTTCCAAGACTACAAAAAAAACCAATATCATCTGATAGAGTATAATTAACCTATGCTGACTTAGGACATAGGGAGGTTTTCAGACTGTGGCCTAAAGCAAATTATATCATCTGATAGAGTGTAATTAACCTATGCTTACTTAGGTCATGGGGAGGTTTTCAGACTGTGGCCTAAAGCAAATTATATCATCTGGTAGAGTGTAATTAACCTATGCTAACTTAGGTCATGCGGAGGTTTTCAGACTGTAGCCTAAAGCAAATTATATCATCTGATAGAGTGTAATTAACCTATGCTTACTTAGGTCATGGGGAGGTTTTCAGACTGTGGCCTAAATCAAATTGTATCATAAGATAGAGTGTACTTAACCTATGCTAACTTAGGTCATGGGGAGGTTTTCAGACTGTGGCCTAAATCAAATTATATCATCTGATAGAGTGTAATTAACCTATGCTGACTTAGGTCATGGGGAGGTTTTCAGACTGTGGCCTAAAGCAAATTATATCATCTGGTAGAGTGTAATTAACCTATGCTAACTTAGGTCATGGGGAGGTTTTCAGACTGTAGCCTAAAGCAAATTATATCATCTGATAGAGTGTAATTAACCTATGCTTACTTAGGTCATGGGGAGGTTTTCAGACTGTGGCCTAAATCAAATTATATCATCTGATAGAGTGTAATTAACCTATGCTGAATTAGGTCATGGGGAGGTTTTCAGACAGTGGCCTAAATCAAATTATATCATCTGGTAGAGTGTAATTAACCTATGTTGACTTAGGTCATGGGGAGGTTTTCAGACTGTGGCCTAAATCAAATTGTATCATCTGATAGAGTGTAATTAACCTATGCTAACTTAGGTCATGGGGAGGTTTTCAGACTGTGGCCTAAATCATATTATATCATCTGGTAGAGTGTAATTAACCTATGCTTACTTAGGTCATGGGGAGGTTTTCAGACTGTGGCCTAAATCAACTTATATCATCTGATAGAGTGTAATTAACCTATGCTGACTTAGGTCATGGGGAGGTTTTCAGACTGTGGCCTAAAGCAAATTATATCATCTGGTAGAGTGTAATTAACCTATGCTAACTTAGGTCATGGGGAGGTTTTCAGACTGTAGCCTAAAGCAAATTATATCATCTGGTAGAGTGTAATTAACCTATGCTTACTTAGGTCATGGGGAGGTTTTCAGACTGTGGCCTAAATCAAATTATATCATCTGATAGAGTGTAATTAACCTATGCTGACTTAGGTCATGGGGAGGTTTTCAGACTGTGGCCTAAATCAAATTATATCATCTGGTAGAGTGTAATTAACCTATGCTGACTTAGGTCATGGGGAGGTTTTCAGACTGTGGCCTAAATCGAATTGTATCATCTGATAGAGTGTAATTAACCTATGCTAACTTAGGTCATGGGGAGGTTTTCAGACTGTGGCCTAAATCAAATTATATAATCTGATAGAGTGTAATTAACCTATGCTTACTTAGGTCATCGGGAGGTTTACAGACTGTGGCCTAAATCAAATTATATCATCTGGTAGAGTGTAATTGACCTATGCTGTCTTAGGTCATGGGGAGGTTTTCAGACTGTGGCCTAAATCAAATTGTATCATCTGATATAGTGTAATTAAGCTATGCTAACTTAGGTCATGGGGAGGTTTTCAGACTGTAGCCTAAAGCAAATTATATCATCTGATAGAGTGTAATTAACCTATGCTAACTTAGGTCATGGGGAGGTTTTCAGACTGTGGCCTAAAGCAAATTATATCATCTGATAGAATGTAATTAACCTATGCTTACTTAGGTCATGGGGAGGTTTTCAGACTGTGGCCTAAATCAAATAATATCATCTGATAGAGTGTAATTAACCTATGCTGACTTAGGTCATGCGGAGGTTTTCAGACTGTGGCCTAAATCAAATTATATCATCTGGTAGAGTGTAATTAACCTATGCTGACTTAGGTCATGGGGAGGTTTTCAGACTGTGGCCTAAATCAAATTGTATCATCTGATAGAGTGTAATTACCCTATGCTAACTTAGGTCATGGGGAGGTTTTCAGACTGTGGCCTAAATCAAATTATATCATCTGATAGAGTGTAATTAACCTATGCTTACTTAGGTCATGGGGAGGTTTTCAGACTGTGGCCTAAATCAAATTATATCATCTGATAGAGTGTAATTAACCTATGCTGACTTAGGTCATGGGGAGGTTTTCAGACTGTAGCCTAAATCAAATTATATCATCTGATAGAGTGTAATTAACCTATGCTGACTTAGGTCATGGGGAGGTTTTCAGACTGTGGCCTAAAGCAAATTATATCATCTGGTAGAGTGTAATTAACCTATGCTAACTTAGGTCATGGGGAGGTTTTCAGACTGTAGCCTAAATCAAATTCTATCATCTGATAGAGTGTAATTAACCTATGCTGACTTAGGTCATGGGGAGGTTTTCAGACTGTGGCCTAAAGCAAATTATATCATCTGGTAGAGTGTAATTAACCTATGCTAACTTAGGTCATGGGGAGGTTTTCAGACTGTGGCCTAAATCAAATTATATCATCTGAAAGAGTGTAATTAACCTATGCTTACTTAGGTCATGGGGAGGTTTTCAGACTGTGACCTAAATCAAATAATATCATCTGATAGAGTGTAATTAACCTATGCTGACTTAGGTCATGGGGAGGTTTTCAGTCTGTGGCCTAAATCAAATTATATCATCTGGTAGAGTGTAATTAACCTATGCTGACTTAGGTCATGGGGAGGTTTTCAGACTGTAGCCTAAATCAAATTGTATCATCTGATAGAGTGTAATTACCCTATGCTAACTTAGGTCATGGGGAGGTTTTCAGACTGTGGCCTAAATCAAATTATATCATCTGATAGAGTGTAATTAACCTATGCTTACTTAGGTCATGGGGAGGTTTTCAGACTATGGCCTAAATCAAGTTGTATCATCTGGTAGAGTGTAATTAACCTATGCTTACTTAGGTCATGGGGAGGTTTTCAGACTGTGGCCTAAATCAAATTATATCATCTGGTAGAGTGTAATTAACCAATGCTGACTTAGGTCATGGGGAGGTTTTCAGACTGTGGCCTAAATCAAATTGTATCATCTGATAGAGTGTAATTAACCTATGCTAACTTAGGTCATGGGGAGGTTTTCAGACTGTGGCCTCAATCATATTATATCATCTGATAGAGTGTAATTAACCTATGCTTACTTAGGTCATGGGGAGGTTTTCAGACTGTGGCCTAAATCAAATTATATCATCTGATAGAGTGTAATTAACCTATGCTGACTTAGGTCATGGGGAGGTTTTCAGACTGTGGCCTAAAACAAATTATATTATCTGGTAGAGTGTAATTAACCCATGCTAACTTAGGTCATGGGGAGGTTTTCAGACTGTAGCCTAAAGCAAATTATATCATCTGGTAGAGTGTAATTAACCTATGCTTACTTAGGTCATGGGGAGGTTTTCAGACTGTGGCCTAAATCAAATTATATCATCTGAGAGAGTGTAATTAACCTATGCTGACTTATGGCATGGGGAGGTTTTCAGACTGTGGCCTAAATCAAATTATATCATCTGGTAGAGTGTAATTAACCTATGCTTACTTAGGTCATGGGGAGGTTTTCAGACTGTGGCCTAAATCAAATTATATCATCTGATAGAGTGTAATTAACCTATGCTGACTTAGGTCATGGGGAGGTTTTCAGACTGTGGCCTAAATCAAATTGTATCATCTGATAGAGTGTAATTAAGCTATGCTAACTTAGGTCATGGGGAGGTTTTCAGACTTTAGCCTAAAGCAAATTATATCATCTGATAGAGTGTAATTAACCTATGCTTACTTAGGTCATCGGGAGGTTTTCAGACTGTGGCCTAAAGCAAATTATATCATCTGATAGAGTGTAATTAACCTATGCTTACTTAGGTCATGGGGAGGTTTTGAGACTGTGGCCTAAATCACATTGTATCATCTGATAGAGTGTAATTAACCTATACTTACTTAGGTCATGGGGAGGTTTTCAGACTGTGGCCTAAATCAAATTGTATCATCTGATAGAGTGTAATTAACCTATGCTGACTTAGGTCATGGGGAGGCTTTCAGACTATGGCCTAAAGCAAATTATATCATCTGATAGAGTGTAATTAACCTATGCTTACTTAGGTCATGGGGAGGTTTTCAGACTGTGGTCTAAATCAAATTATATCATCTGATAGAGTGTAATTAACCTATGCTAACTTAGGTCATGGGGAGGTTTTCAGACTGTGGCCTAAATCAAATTATATCATCTGGTAGAGTGTAATTAACCTATGCTAACTTAGGTCATGGGGAGGTTTTCAGACTGTAGCCTAAAACAAATTATATCATCTGATAGAGTGTAATTAACCTATGCTGACTTAGGTCATGGGGAGGTTTTCAGACTATGGCCTAAATCAAATTATATCATCTGGTAGAGTGTAATTAACCTATGCTGACTTAGGTCATGGGGAGGTTTTCAGACTGTGGCCTAAATCAAATTGTATCATCTGATAGAGTGTAATTGACCTATCCTAACTTAGGTCATGGGGAGGTTTTCAGACTGTGGCCTAAATCAAATTATATCATCTCATAGAGTGTAATTAACCTATGCTTACTTAGGTCATGGGGAGGTTTTCAGACTGTGGCCTAAATCAAATTATATCATCTGATAGAGTGTAATTAACCTATGCTGACTTAGGTCATGGGGAGGTTTTCAGACTGTGGCCTAAAGCAAATTATATCATCTGGTAGAGTGTAATTAACCTATGCTAGCTTAGGTCATGGGGAGGTTTTCAGACTGTGGCCTAAAGCAAATTATATCATCTGGTAGATTGTAATTAACCTATGCTTACTTAGGTCATGGGGACATTTTCAGACTGTGGCCTAAATCAAATTATATCATCTGAGAGAGTGTAATTAACCTATGCTGACTTAGGTCATGGGTAGGTCTTCAGACTGTGGCCTGAATCAAATTATATCATCTGGTAGAGTGTAATTAGCCTATGCTGACTCAGGTCATGGGGAGGTTTTCAGACTGTGGCCTAAATCAAATTGTATCATCTGATAGAGTGTAATTAACCTATGCTAACTTAGGTCATGGGGAGGTTTTCAGAATTTGGCCTAAATCAAATTATATCATCTGATAGAGTGTAATTAACCTATGCTGACTTAGGTCATGGGGAGGTTTTCAGACTGTGGCCTAAATCAAATTATATCATCTGGTAGAGTGTAATTAACCTATGCTGTCTTAGGTCATGGGGAGGTTTTCAGACTGTAGCCTAAATCACATTGTATCATCTGATAGAGTGTAATTAACCTATGCTTACTTAGGTCATGGGGAGGTTTTCAGACTGTGGCCTAAATCAAATTGTATCATCTGATAGAGTGTAATTAACCTATGCTGACTTAGGTCATGGGGAGGTTTTCAGACTGTAGCCTAAATCAAATTGTATCATCTGATAGAGTGTAATTACCCTATGCTAACTTAGGTCATGGGTAGGTTTTCAGACTGTGGCCTAAATCAAATTATATCATCTGATAGAGTGTAATTAACCTATGCTTACTTAGGTCATGGGGAGGTTTTCAGACTATGGCCTAAATCAAGTTGTATCATCTGGTAGAGTGTAATTAACCTATGCTTACTTAGGTCATGGGGAGGTTTTCAGACTGTGGCCTAAATCAAATTATATCATCTGGTAGAGTGTAGTTAACCAATGCTGACTTAGGTCATGGGGAGGTTTTCAGACTGTGGCCTAAATCAAATTGTATCATCTGATAGAGTGTAATTAACCTATGCTAACTTAGGTCATGGGGAGGTTTTCAGACTGTGGCCTCAATCATATTATATCATCTGATAGAGTGTAATTAACCTATGCTTACTTTAGTCATGGGGAGGTTTTCAGACTGTGGCCTAAATCAAATTATATCATCTGATAGAGTGTAATTAACCTATGCTGACTTAGGTCATGGGGAGGTTTTCAGACTGTGGCCTAAAACAAATTATATTATCTGGTAGAGTGTAATTAACCCATGCTAACTTAGGTCATGGGGAGGTTTTCAGACTGTAGCCTAAAGCAAATTATATCATCTGGTAGAGTGTAATTAACCTATGCTTACTTAGGTCATGGGGAGGTTTTCAGACTGTGGCCTAAATCAAATTATATCATCTGATAGAGTGTAATTAACCTATGCTGACTTATGGCATGGGGAGGTTTTCAGACTGTGGCCTAAATCAAATTATATCATCTGGTAGAGTGTAATTAACCTATGCTTACTTAGGTCATGGGGAGGTTTTCAGACTGTGGCCTAAATCAAATTATATCATCTGATAGAGTGTAATTAACCTATGCTGACTTAGGTCATGGGGAGGTTTTCAGACTGTGGCCTAAATCAAATTGTATCATCTGATAGAGTGTAATTAAGCTATGCTAACTTAGGTCATGGGGAGGTTTTCAGACTTTAGCCTAAAGCAAATTATATCATCTGATAGAGTGTAATTAACCTATGCTTACTTAGGTCATCGGGAGGTTTTCAGACTGTGGCCTAAAGCAAATTATATCATCTGATAGAGTGTAATTAACCTATGCTTACTTAGGTCATGGGGAGGTTTTGAGACTGTGGCCTAAATCACATTGTATCATCTGATAGAGTGTAATTAACCTATACTTACTTAGGTCATGGGGAGGTTTTCAGACTGTGGCCTAAATCAAATTGTATCATCTGATAGAGTGTAATTAACCTATGCTGACTTAGGTCATGGGGAGGCTTTCAGACTATGGCCTAAAGCAAATTATATCATCTGATAGAGTGTAATTAACCTATGCTTACTTAGGTCATGGGGAGGTTTTCAGACTGTGGTCTAAATCAAATTATATCATCTGATAGAGTGTAATTAACCTATGCTAACTTAGGTCATGGGGAGGTTTTCAGACTGTGGCCTAAATCAAATTATATCATCTGGTAGAGTGTAATTAACCTATGCTGACTTAGGTCATGGGGAGGTTTTCAGACTGTGGCCTAAAGCAAATTATATCATCTGATAGAGTGTAATTAACCTATGCTTACTTAGGTCATGGGGAGGTTTTGAGACTGTGGCCTAAATCACATTGTATCATCTGATAGAGTGTAATTAACCTATACTTACTTAGGTCATGGGGAGGTTTTCAGACTGTGGCCTAAATCAAATTGTATCATCTGATAGAGTGTAATTAACCTATGCTGACTTAGGTCATGGGGAGGCTTTCAGACTATGGCCTAAATCAAATTATATCATCTGATAGAGTGTAATTAACCTATGCTAACTTAGGTCATGGGGAGGTTTTCAGACTGTGGCCTAAATCAAATTATATCATCTGGTAGAGTGTAATTAACCTATGCTGACTTAGGTCATGGGGAGGTTTTCAGACTATGGCCTAAATCAAATTATATCATCTGGTAGAGTGTAATTAACCTATGCTGACTTAGGTCATGGGGAGGTTTTCAGACTGTGGCCTAAATCAAATTGTATCATCTGATAGAGTGTAATTAACCTATGCTAACTTAGGTCATGGGGAGGTTTTCAGACTGTGGCCTAAATCAAATTATATCATCTGATAGAGTGTAATTACCCTATGCTTACTTAGGTCATGGGGAGGTTTTCAGACTGTGGCCTAAATCAAATTATATCATCTGATAGAGTGTAATTAACCTATGCTGACTTAGGTCATGGGGAGGTTTTCAGACTGTGGCCTAAAGCAAATTATATCATCTGGTAGAGTGTAATTAACCTATGCTAGCTTAGGTCATGGGGAGGTTTTCAGACTGTGGCCTAAAGCAAATTATATCATCTGGTAGATTGTAATTAACCTATGCTTACTTAGGTCATGGGGAGATTTTCAGACTGTGGCCTAAATCAAATTATATCATCTGATAGAGTGTAATTAACCTATGCTGACTTAGGTCATGGGTAGGTCTTCAGACTGTGGCCTGAATCAAATTATATCATCTGGTAGAGTGTAATTAGCCTATGCTGACTCAGGTCATGGGGAGGTTTTCAGACTGTGGCCTAAATCAAATTGTATCATCTGATAGAGTGTAATTAACCTATGCTAACTTAGGTCATGGGGAGGTTTTCAGACTTTGGCCTAAATCAAATTATATCATCTGATAGAGTGTAATTAACCTATGCTGACTTAGGTCATGGGGAGGTTTTCAGACTGTGGCCTAAATCAAATTATATCATCTGGTAGAGTGTAATTAACCTATGCTGTCTTAGGTCATGGGGAGGTTTTCAGACTGTAGCCTAAATCACATTGTATCATCTGATAGAGTGTAATTAACCTATGCTTACTTAGGTCATGGGGAGGTTTTCAGACTGTGGCCTAAATCAAATTGTATCATCTGATAGAGTGTAATTAACCTATGCTGACTTAGGTCATGGGGAGGTTTTCAGACTGGCCTAAAGCAAATTATATCATCTGATAGAGTGTAATTAACCTATGCTTACTTAGGTCATGGGGAGGTTTTCAGACTGTGGCCTAAATCAAATTGTATCATCTGATAGAGTGTAATTAACCTATGCTTACTTAGGTCATGTGGAGGTTTACAGACTGTGGTCTAAATCAAATTATATCATCTGATGGAGTGTAATTAACCTATGCTAACTTAGGTCATGGGGAGGTTTTCAGACTGTGGCCTAAATCAAATTATATCATCTGATAGAGTGTAATTAACCTATCATGACTTAGGTCATGGGGAGGTTTTCAGACTGTGGCCTAAATCAAATTGTATCATCTGATAGAGTGTAATTAACCTATGCTGACTTAGGTCATGGGGAGGTTTTCAGACTGTGGCCTCAAGCAAATTATATCATCTGATAGAGTGTAATTAACCTATGCTTACTTAGGTCATGCGGAGGTTTTCAGACTGTCGTCTAAATCAAATTATATCATCTGATAGAGTGTAATTAACCTATGCTAACTTAGGTCATGGGGAGGTTTTCAGACTGTGGCCTAAATCAAATTATATCATCTGGTAGAGTGTAATTAACCTATGCTAACTTAGGTCATGGGGAGGTTTTCAGACTGTAGCCTAAAACAAATTATATCATCTGATAGAGTGTAATTAACCTATGCTTACTTAGGTCATGGGGAGGTTTTCAGACTGTGGCCTAAATCAAATTATATCATCTGATAGAGTGTAATTAACCTATGCTGACTTAGGTCATGGGGAGGTTTTCAGACTATGGCCTAAATCAAATTATATCATCTGGTAGAGTGTAATTAACCTATGCTGACTTAGGTCATGGGGAGGTTTTCAGACTGTGGCCTAAATCAAATTGTATCATCTGATAGAGTGTAATTAACCTATGCTAACTTAGGTCATGGGGAGGTTTTCAGACTGTGGCCTAAATCAAATTATATCATCTGATAGAGTGTAATTAACCTATGCTTACTTAGGTCATGGGGAGGTTTTCAGACTGTGGCCTAAATCAAATTATATCATCTGATAGAGTGTAATTAACCTATGCTGACTTAGGTCATGGGGAGGTTTTCAGACTGTGGCCTAAAGGAAATTATATCATCTGGTAGAGTGTAATTAACCTATGCTAACTTAGGTCGTGGGGAGGTTTTCAGACTGTAGCCCAAAGCAAATTATATCATCTGGTAGATTGTAATTAACCTATGCTTACTTAGGTCATGGGGAGGTTTTCAGACTGTGGCCTAAATCAAATTATATCATCTGATAGAGTGTAATTAACCTATGCTGACTTAGGTCATGGGTAGGTCTTCAGACTGTGGCCTGAATCAAATTATATCATCTGGTAGAGTGTAATTAACCTATGCTGACTTAGGTCATGGGGAGGTTTTCAGACTGTGGCCTAAATCAAATTATATCATCTGGTAGAGTGTAATTAACCTATTCTGACTTAGATCATGGGGAGGTTTTCAGACTGTGGCCTCAATCAAATTCTATCATCAGATAGAGTGTAATTAACCTATGCTTACTTAGGTCATGGGGAGGTTTTCAGACTGTAGCCTAAAGCAAATTATATCATCTGATAGAGTGTAATTAACCTATGCTTACTTAGGTCATGGGGAGGTTTTCAGACTGTGGCCTAAATCAAATTGTATCATCTGGTGGAGTGTAATTAACCTATGCTTACTTAGGTCATGTGGAGGTTTTCAGACTGTGGTCTAAATCAAATTATATCATCTGATGGAGTGTAATTAACCTATGCTAACTTAGGTCATGGGGAGGTTTTCAGACTGTGGCCTAAATCAAATTATATCATCTGATAGAGTGTAATTAACCTATCATGACTTAGGTCATGGGGAGGTTTTCAGACTGTGGCCTAAATCAAATTGTATCATCCGATAGAGTGTAATTAACCTATGCTGACTTAGGTCATGGGGAGGTTTTCAGACTGTGGCCTAAAGCAAATTATATCATCTGATAGAGTGTAATTAACCTATGCTTACTTAGGTCATGCGGAGGTTTTCAGACTGTGGCCTAAATCAAATTATATCATCTGATAGAGTGTAATTACCCTATGCTGACTTAGGTCATGGGGAGGTTTTCAGACTGTGGCCTAAATCAAATTATATCATCTGGTAGAGTGTAATTAACCTATGCTAACTTAGGTCATGGGGAGGTTTTCAGACTGTAGCCTAAAACAAAGTCTATCATTTGATAGAGTGTAATTAACCTATGCTTACTTAGGTCATGGGGAGGTTTTCAGACTGTGGCCTAAATCAAATTATATCATCTGATAGAGTGTAATTAACCTATGCTGACTTAGGTCATGGGGAGGTTTTCAGACTATGGCCTAAATCAAATTATATCATCTGGTAGAGTGTAATTAACCTATGCTGACTTAGGTCATGGGGAGGTTTTCAGACTGTGGCCTAAATCAAATTGTATCATCTGATAGAGTGTAATTAACCTATGCTAACTTAGGTCATGGGGAGGTTTTCAGACTGTGGCCTAAATCAAATTATATCATCTGATGGAGTGTAATTAACCTATGCTTACTTAGGTCATGGGGAGGTTTTCAGACTGTGGCCTAAAGCAAATTATATCATCTGATAGAGTGTAATTAACCTATGCTGACTTAGGTCATGGGGAGGTTTTCAGACTGTGGCCTAAAGCAAATTATATCATCTGGTAGAGTGTAATTAACCTATGCTGTCTTAGGTCATCGGGAGGTTTTCATACTGTGGCCTAAAGCAAATTATATCATCTGGTAGATTGTAATTAACCTATGCTTACTTAGGTCATGCGGAGGTTTTCAGAATGTGGCCTAAATCAAATTGTATCATCTGATAGAGTGTAATTAACCTATGCTGACTTAGGTCATGGGTAGGTTTTCAGACTGTGGCCTAAATCAAATTATATCATCTGGTAGAGTGTAATTAACCTATGCTAACTTAGGTCATGGGGAGGTTTTCAGACTGTGGCCTGAATCAAATTATATCATCTGATAAAGTGTAATTAACCTATGCTGACTTAGGTCATGGGGAGGTTTTCAGACTGTGGCCTAAATCAAGTTGTATCATCTGGTAGAGTGTAATTAACCTATGCTTACTTAGGTCATGGGGAGGTTTTCAGACTGACCTAAATCAAATTGTATCATCTGATGTTGTCTTAGGTCATGGGGAGGTTTTCAGACTGTGGCTTAAATCAAATTGTATCATCTGGTAGAGTGTAATTAACCTATGCTGACTTAGGTCATGGGGAGGTTTTCAGACTGTGGCCTAAATCAAACTATATCATCTGGTAGAGTGTAATTAACCTATGCTGACTTAGGTCATGGGGAGGTTTTCAGACTGTGGCCTAAAGCAAATTATATCATCTGATAGAGTGTAATTAACCTATGCTTACTTAGGTCATGGGGAGGTTTTCAGACTGTGTCCTAAATCAAATTGTATCATCTGATAGAGTGTAATTAACCTATGCTTACTTAGGTCATGGGGAGGTTTTCAGACTGTGGCCTAAATCAAATTGTATCATCTGGTGGAGTGTAATTAACCTATGCTGACTTAGGTCATGGGGAGGTTTTCAGACTGTGGCCTAAAGCAAATTATATCATCTGATAGAGTGTAATTAACCTATGCTTACTTAGCTCATGGGGAGGTTTTCAGACTGTGGCCTAAATCAAATTGCATCATCTGGTAGAGTGTAATTAACCTATGCTGTCTTAGGTCATGGGGAGGTTTTCAGACTGTGGCCTAAATCAAATTGTATCATCTGATAGAGTGTAATTAACCTATGCTTACTTAGGTCATGGGGAGGTTTTCAGACTGTGGTCTAAATCAAATTGTATCATCTGATAGAGTGTAAATAACCTATGCTTACTTAGGTCATGGGGAGGTTTTCAGACTGTGGCCTAAATCAAATTATATCATCTGATAGAGTGTAATTAACCTATGCTAACTTAGGTCATGGGTAGGTTTTCAGACTGTGGCCTGAATCAAATTATATCATCTGATAGAGTGTAATTAACCTATGCTGACTTAGGTCATGGGGAGGTTTTCAGACTGTGGCCTTAATCAAATTATATCATCTGGTAGAGTGTAATTAACCTATGCTGACTTAGATCATGGGGAGGTTTTCAGACTGTGGCCTAAAGCAAATTATATCATCTGATAGAGTGTAATTAACCTATGCTTACTTAGGTCATGGGGAGGTTTTCAGACTGTGGCCTAAATCAAATTATACCATCTGGTAGAGTGTAATTAACCTATGTTGTCTTAGGTCATGGGGAGGTTTTCAGACTGTGGCTTAAATCAAATTGTATCATCTGGTAGAGTGTAATTAACCTATGCTGACTTAGGTCATGGGGAGGTTTTCAGACTGTGGCCTAAATCAAACTATATCATCTGGTAGAGTGTAATTAACCTATGCTGACTTAGGTCATGGGGAGGTTTTCAGACTGTGGCCTAAATCAAACTATATCATCTGGTAGAGTTTAATTAACCTATGCTGACTTAGGTCATGGGGAGGTTTTCAGACTGTGGCCTAAATCAAACTATATCATCTGGTAGAGTGTAATTAACCTATGCTGACTTAGGTCATGGGGAGGTTTTCAGACTGTGGCCTAAATCAAACTATATCATCTGGTAGAGTGTAATTAACCTATGCTGACTTAGGTCATGGGGAGGTTTTCAGACTGTGGCCTAAATCAAACTATATCATTATGGTAGACAAAATTTGTATAAGTATTTGCAGCCAAACATGAAACAAAACTTCATCATTTGCAGTGTTAAAACTATGATTGGAATATATTATATTTATATAATTTCTTTAGTGCCTATTTCACAATATACACTTATATTGGAGATATTAGATATTGACCTTTTCAACAATAGGTCACTCATGGTCTAAGTCGTCAGTGGAATCACATAGAAAATTGTTATCATTTATTGATAGGTCCAATTATCTTATGAATGAATAGTTGGATTTAAAGTGAAACCGGCCACTAGGGTCATATGTTCACTATTTTGCACTGCCATTTATTTACATGGCAGTGATTTAATTTATCCAGGAAGATGGAATGGTGCCACATCTTCCTGGCGTTTATGCGCACAGAGTGCGTTATTTAATTTGGTCGTCATATCATACCCCTAAAAAGGGGCTAATGATATGAATGTTAGACCTGTGTGAGTGGGAATAGACCCATCACACACTCAGCCTATCAACTAATCGAAAGTACGTACGCTTATTAGATTTTCCTATGCCAAAATTGTGTAAGCCACCAATGCAATTCATCAAATGGTAGAGTTGAAGAATTAAATTACGTTCCTATCTATGCCAATCATCTAGTACAAAAGTGTACATATTATATGTCCCTAACAATTTCTTTTGCTGATGTGACTAAACGTCATTTGAAAGGTAGCCACTGTCAGAGAGCATAAGATTGTTAATTTTGAGCGGTGGGTCCGAAAATGATCAAGTTAGGCTTTTTGGATAGAGCTTGTCAAGGGGGGGTTTTCGTAACCATGTGGAAGACCCAATTAAAGCAATGAAAGACAATAGCCCTAAAAAGGACTTTTTTTTCCCGAGAATACCATGATCACTTGTTAGTGACCGATTATCCCTCTGCTCCTGTGGTTGGTCCCTGTATACTTCTTGAGTGTCTTGTGATCCTGTACTCACTCGATGATTCCCTGTATACATCTTGGGTGTCTTGTTTTGGATTCTCACTCTAAACATCCTTGCTCCCTCGTTAATTTGCTTCCGTATTTTTCCCTATCAATTTGGAATTCTTTGTGCTGTTTTGTGTAGAATATATAACCCCATATGAGAACTATTTGCATTGTTAGTTAATGCATGACATTATTAAGTTACTGCAAGGCCTGATAGTTTTGGAGTTAACTGTCCTTATAGTTTATGAATTTGAGGTCATTTTTTAAATATATATATATATATATATATATATATATATATATATATATATATATATATATGGAAACCTTCAAGTACCAAAACTAAGAACAGGGCAATTCAAAAAGAGATTTCAATATTCAATACTCTGGTACAGTTCTGTGAGTCACCCTCTATAAATAAAGCATTATTATTATTATTATTATTATTATTAGTAGTAGTAGTAGTAGTAGTAGTAGTAGTAGCAGTAGTAGTAGTAGTAGTATTCAAAGAGATATATACTTATGTCATAACTCCATAAGTTTGCTTCTGTTATTCAAACAATATTACTTTAAGTACAGCGCTGTTTTATTTGCATCACATTGACTGCAGTTGCTTCGTGGTTAAGAGACTAGACTCATGAGCGTAAGGTTCAAGTACCACCATCTGATTACCTTTTGTTTTTGTTCTTGGAAGGGATAATTTATTCTGTTTGCCTCATCACATTATCACCTTCAACATGCTGATGTGCCATAAATAGGAAATCAGTCCAAACAAAATGACATGTTTATGTGATTTTAATGAGTTAGATGCAGTGTACAGGCAAGTTTAGAATAGAGTTCTTATGCTATTACCTATGATATATATATATATATATATATATATATATATATATATATATATATATATATATATATATATATATATATATATATATATATATATATATATATATTATTTGTGTGTGTGTGTGTTGGACAGAGTATGCATCTTGCATATGACAACATGGCATTGAATGTAAATTTCTCATCTCAACTCTTTCTCTACTGTACTTGGGACGGAATGTGAAAAATTGCATGGCTCTTTCGATCCGAACGCATGAATTTAAAGAAGTGTCATCAAGTTGAATAGTGCAGTAAAGATCAGTTTTTAATGAACTTACTTTGTGTCATAATATAATATGGATAATATCTTGTGTTCAATTAATGAAACTTGGCATTTTTCTAGATTCCATTTTTGGGCATAAATGTTATTTCAAAGCATTTTAAAACCAGCTACAATGAGTAACCTGTTTGAGTTTCACAGAGAGACTGTTGAGGGTATAGAAGATATTTGGTTGAGTTTAGCTTGAAATTGCAAATGGACATATTGTTTAAATGTCGAAGATTATAATTTGCTTCTTTGGATAAAAAGATGATAGTCAAAGCATTCAACATATTTTACAGTACATTGTCAGTACTAGATTAAACACTGTGGAGGCCCTTGGGCAGTTGAAATCTTGGGGCCCCCCTTGAAATTATTTCCTATCAATATTATTTTAATCTGTTGTAACAGGGCCGCTAAAAGGCAGCGGTCTTATAGGCCAGTGCCTTCTCTCCCTATTTGGGATTTTTGTTGTTGTTTTTGTTGATCCTAGATGAAATTGATTATCACAATTCAATGTATTTAAGATCTTTTCATCACTACTTCTTCAGAATGGACGAACATATCAACATACCATTTGCATTTAAAGATTTATGATTTACTAGTTGGTCCTAAATAAAAATGGTGCCAATTTAAAGTCCAATATGGCTGCCATTGTAGTCACTTGAAAATTGTCTCGCTACTCGTCCAGTTGGATAGTGATATCAACACAAGATTTTCACTAAAGGCTTCTTATGATGTCTATTTTGTCCTAAATAAAAATGGTGCTGATCTGTGTTTAAATGTAGCATAACTCCAATTTATTTTCTTCTGACACTAATGATTTAGTATATCAATTAGTAATTTGCTGTTTGCACTTCAAGTTTGAAGATGACCATGAAAAATCAATAACTGTTTGAGTTTCTTTGAGTACGTGAATCGCTGATAAGTCAAATTTGTGCTCTGAAATGTCTGTGGGACAATGAACATAATATTCAGCTTTGAATTGCTTGATCTAAAGATAACTTTCAGCATTTGTGTGCTGCCTCTGCATTTCTTCTCAGTTCAAAGTCTGTATGTAGCTGCAGTATGGATGAGACTGCACTGGGTTGAACTAATCTATGCAAAATCTACACAAATGTTAGGGTCAGTGACGAAGTGTTTCGATGATGACCTGAGAAAATTATCAAGCTTCTTAAGCATTTCATCTGTTATCATGGTAACGTGGAGTGCCCATCCGCTAATTTAATTTTCTGAGTTTGCATGCTTGAAATGCCTGCCTGTTCGAGAACCTGGTATGAAGCCAATTCGGCCGAAGGCAGTTGAAGACAACTGGAAAACGTTATAACAATTATTTCTTTTCCCAAAACATTACTTTATATATATATATAACATCTTTGTTATAAAGTGACGTTACAAGACAAACTTATTTTTGTTTCGTTGTTCAACTTATTGTCAAAGTCGTATTGTTAAGTTGGGACAAGTTGTCACTACATCTTATAATGATGAAGTGGTGCAGATATAGGAAGCAGAGGAAAAAACATCTATGTAATTAATTCACCATCCAATGTAATGCTTTGCAATTACATAGTGGATCTCATACAGTTAGCGCAACTTTCTTTGTAGATTGTTCTCTACCAAAGGTCAGCTCGTGGGTCATCCTAATTCAATATGGCATGCTCACTTTGGTAAATTAGATATCCGCTCAGGGTAAATGGTGATTTTATTTGGATAAAGGCTTTATATTTTCCCATCCATTTGGTGTTCTCTGCTATGCCTCCTTAGGTCCACCATTTTCTGCTTGACATATAAAAAATATAGAAGAATGTTTGTTTGTTTGTTTGATTAGGATTTTTAACGTAGCTTTAACAATTTTTCAGTCATATCGCTACGATGTCTGCTGTGAGGCAGTTTATAGTGATGTCTAGCACTGAGGCATCATGCCGCAGACATGTAGCATAATGTCCCACCCAGTCACATTATCCTGACACCAGGCCGACCAGTCCTAACACTAACCTCTTAATGCTGAGTGTCAAGCGAGGCAGCTGTTAGTACCATTTTTTTAAGTCTTTGGTATGACTCGGCCGGGGATCGAACCCACGACCTCCCGCTTCCGCAGCGAACGCTGTAACCACTAGGCCACCGGAGCGGTGCATACAAGAATGAAGAAGAAAATTTATATTGAAAGGGGATCATCTGTCTTCCTCTTCCAGGTATATACAATCATATTTTGATTGGCATTCATCTTTTATAGATAGAATTTGTTATAGTTTGAGCATGACATACAAAGATATTTGATTTATTTGCATATTGGATACATTTCAACTTGTTAATAAAAACAGTTTTACGCTGATTCACTCAAATATACAAGGAATCGCCAAGCAAAACGTTTGTAGACTCCAGATGGCAGAGATTAAAGTATCATACAGGAAAAATTAAGATGCAGTTGTCCCATGGTGAAAATATCATATTCGATTTTTTTTATCTAGACCAATTCTTTTATTTTGAAAATAAGACCGGTTCCAAAGGTGTTGCTTTATGGAAAAAAATGTTCCTTTTAATAGATATGCTCTCCTGTCCACTGTAGAAGAAATTCTGGAGAACTGGATTCTGATCTACAAAAGTTCACCATCCCTAAATGGTCATTAGCATTATTGTGCAGATTGCAAAGATTTTCAAAGATTAGAAACAGAAAGGATTAGAGGAAATACTAAATACTGGGAGTTTGCTAGTGTCAATTGGTAGTGTCAATTGCTAGTGTCAATTGCTATTGTCCATTGGTAGTGTCAATTGCTAGTGTCAATTGGTAGTGTCAATTGCTAGTGTCAATTGGTAGTCTGGTCACATGGGGAGGTTTGAAAAATGTAAACATAAGAAAGCAACATAAAGTATCACTTTATTTGTAAACAAAAGCTTCTCTTTCAAAGAGCAGACAAGATTGTTGCTTTCTAAATTCATGGACAAACAATGAAAATAAACACATCTAGAATGTACACAGACTTGCTGGGGAATACAATATATACATTAGCAAACATAAGCTTTAATTACAACTCTATACTTAATATAATACTTCCATTTTAAAAATGTTTATAAAAAAAAATAATTATACCAAATTAGTTCAATATGAGGGGAAATTATTATGATTCTTTGCCCAAATATTGCTATAAGGAAACCAATTACAATACATTTTGGAACCCAGAAAAGGAAACAAATGGTACTGCATGTTAAGAAAGATTTTATCTCAGGCATGAGCAAACATTCTCCTTAGACACAACTGTAAGTAAAAATCATGCATGAACTGGTATCATCCAACTAGCTGTATTGACCTCTTGGTTTAACATCTGTTGTGTCTAACATTCGCAGGACATCAACATTTTGGGAAGAAATACCTTTATATAAATACTCTTATGCAGTTGAGACAAAATCTTCAAAAATTCCATGGAATGCTACGTCTTGCCCGCATGGTCATGCAGAATATTGACATATTGCTAGAGTACAAACTTAACTCATTGCTATCAAGTTTTGTCATGGCATATATATTATTCAAGATAAATGCACCCATAAACTTTCATGACTGTACATACAAGAGTGTAAGAAAAATTGAACTTACTGAAAATGATCTTAACTTATTCAATGGAACATAAAAAAGAAAGTTACTTTGAGCTATTTTTGCATGTAACAAACAATACCGTCCCCAGTTAATACAACCAAAGTGTCATTGCTTATTAAATGACACTGTTTGTTACAAACAATACCATCCACAATGAATACAACTATACAGTGTCATGCCTATTAAAATTAAATGACACTGCCTGTAACAAACAATAGCATCTACAATGAATACAACCATACAGTGTCATGCCTATTAAAATTAAATGATAATTCCTGTAACAAACAATCCCATCCACAATGAATACAACCATACACTGTCATGCCTATTAAAATTAAATGACACTGCCTGTAACAAACAATCCCATCCACAATGAATACAACCATACAGTGTCATGCCTATTAAATGACACTGCCTGTAACAAACAATACCATCTACAATGAATACAACTATACAGTGTCATGCCTATTAAAATTAAATGATAATTCCTGTAACAAACAATCCCATCCACAATGAACACAACCATACAGTGTCATGCCTATTAAAATTAAATGACACTGCCTGTAACAAACAATCCCATCCACAATGAATACAACCATACAGTGTCATGCCTATTAAAATTAAATGACACTGCCTGTAACAAACAATCCCATCCACAATGAATACAACCATACAGTGTCATGCCTATTAAATGATACTGCCTGTAACAAACAATACCATCTACAATGAATACAACTATACAGTGTCATGCCTATTAAAATTAAATGACACTGCCTGTAACAAACAATACCATCCACAATGAATACAACTATACAGTGTCATGCCTATTAAAATTAAATGACACTGACCGTAACAAACAATACCATCTCAAAATAAAGTTTTAGTCATGCATTCCTTTATAACCAAACATACATGCTAATTAAGAAATTATTTCACACTTTGTCTTTATCAAAATATTTCAAACCTAAATAAAATAATAATGGCTAAAATATTAAAAAACCCATAATAAAGACAGACTGTTATTATTGATTTATGTTTGAGTTTAAATGGAGTAAACATAAATAATAATAATAATAATAATAATAATAATAATAATAATAATAATGAGGACTTTTTATAGTGCCTAATCTTTAGAAGCTCTAAGCGCTTTACAGCATCTATAATGATATGACTACACTATAGAAAAACTAAACACAAAATCCATGAAATTGAAAAACATAAAAACATGCTGAAAACATATAAGGTCCAAAATATTATTAGGTCTCTAAGTTTGTTCCTGCGGTCAAAAAAGGTGAGTTTCAGTTTTTATTAGATTCAGAGAGTCACAACAAGTAACAACAAATGTGATTGAGCTTGAGGACAAACTGAAGAACCCAGATAAACATGGAAAAAACAATTAACCCACAGGAAGTCACTTACTTGTGTAATATTAAAATTATAAGCATAATGTACTTCATGATAAAGTAGTCTCAAACTAAGGCAGCTTACTCTATCATGCTATGATCGTATTCAAGACACAATACTGCAGGTTATTTTGTGCCATGGTTCTATAGTCACTTTTTGATTAGAATTAGTCTTCCACATAATAAAAACACACAAGATATTATTTTATTATAAAATGTTATAAACCAGGTGAGCAAGAGAAAAAACCCATTGCCAATAAATTGTCTTCAGAATGTCTTGTTCTGCCTATAAAACACATGATCTAAATTCAAAGTTGATAAAAGCCAGAGTATTTAATTTCTTTTGAATACAAGAAAACTCCATTAATATACAAAAATTCAAAAAAACAAAACCTTTCTATTCATGAGCAGGTTATCAGAAACATTTCTGAAATGTTTGTAAACATTGTTTAGTCTGGTATGCTTTATGACTGGATGCTCTCAACAATCTAGATTTTTAACCAACTTTTCTCAAAATAAATTTGAAAATCATTGTTACACGGGCATCATCCAGTGTCATTTCAGTTTTTACGACTCCGCCATCTTCGCCTGCCCTTGATCACTTCTGATTTAACTTTAACTGCTGGATCATCAACAACATCTTCATTTTCATCCTCCCAGTTTTCTGACACAGGGATTTTTGCTGGTGTTGTTACCTTTTGTTCTTCTTGCCTCTGGAAAAAAAGACAAACTAAACTTATAACACCTGAATGAATACACAGTGAAATGTGTATTGACTCGGCACATTGTAATGAATATTTTTGTAAAACACTTGCATGTAGTTAACCAGAGTTCTTTAAATATTAAATTTTGTGACAAACTAAACTTATAACACCTAAATGAATAAACATTCAACGTCATCTTCCAAGTCAACTTTCTCCACAACTATTTTCTGTTGTTCCTCTTGCCTCTGTAAAAAGACAAACTGAAATTACAACACCTAAATGAATACAAACTGGAATGCAAGTATCAAATAACTTGCCAGACAAGAAGCCTTTATGTTAAGAGAATAAAGTTATTTATCTCTGGGATGTTTATCACTAATACCATTATTACCTGTTATCCCTCATGCTTCCGAAAAGAGGCAACAAAAAGTACACATTTCCTTAGATCTCTTTTACTCTTTTCAACTTATGTGCTATTCAGCTTTGGCTGATGTACTTGTCTTACCAGGAAGTGGGACCTGGCTTCGGTGATCTTGTTCCAAAATGCTCTCTAGTCTTTCTCATAAGCATAAGACTATAAGGTCTTTCTAGAAATATAAATCATAACCTTGGTTATTAGAGTTTTGGACCACAATACACTGTTGCCAGATTTGGGCAAGATAATAAAATATCTATGTTTAAATCCACTACTTACGTTGTGTGCATAAAAAGCAAAATATGCCTAAATATGACTTTTTATCTGTGCGTGTGTGTGATTTTGATTTTTAATGTACCTTTAAACAATATTCAGTCACATCACTATGATGTCTGCAGAGTGTCACTGGGGCATCATTCTGCATACATGTAGCATGATGTCCCACCCAGTCACATTATCCTGACACCAGGCCGACCAGTCATAACACTAACCTCTTTTATGCTGAGTGCCAGGCAAGAAAACCATTTTTAAAAATAAGTCTACGGTATGGTATTTCTAGGGCTTTCAAAATCAAAGACTTCATCAATAATTCTATGGTATAACTCAGCTGGGGCTCTAACCTTTGACCTCTTGAATCCAAGGCAGAAACTAAAACCACTATTTGTTATTTGTCAACGAGATGATAACATTTAATACTGGAAAACTGTCAATGCAAGTGGGATGTGTTAGACAACAAATGACCAATTATAATAATCAATTATGATAATTTATTAATTTGATTAATGTACACAAGCAGATATTATTGATTATAAGGTGAGTAAAACACCATTGTTTCATTAAACTGATAGCCACCTGCCTTTTGTTTTGGAGACAAAATTTAAGCAGTATAAATGACTTTACATTGTTTTAATCTTGCATTACATGATACATCAATACTGTGCTTGCTGTGTTGACATGATTAGTCCAAATTATCCGTTTAGCTTCAGTTTCCCAAAGCGTTATTTTGAGATTTTTTGATGTGTGCAAAATCTGTGACTTTTAAAACTCTAATAACGGTTGCAATTTAGAGAAAAAAAATTAATAGAAAATATTTTTTTTAACATTTGTAATGCAGTTTGAACTCATACCAACTACATATCAAATGTTTACATGCCATGTCCTTACAATCATCTTAAAGAAATCAATACTGTACTATTTTATAAATGTGATGTTCATCCAGTCTATATTGTTCATTGTTGTTAAATGTGCTCTCAGTCTAAAGAATTTCTATTTAGCTTCATATGTATATGAGTAATGGCAGAAGGAAGAGCTACAATTCCAATGGAGACAAATGCTTCATATCAAAAGGTTTCTGCAACTGGAAAGATATAACAACAACATTCAGGAAACACCAGTCCTCAGAATGCAACTTAAAACTCTGAGAGTCACATCATGCTGCCACAACAAATGATAGAAGACACCAGAGACCTTTTCATCCCTACACCCAGAAGAAAAGAAGAACAACTGGCAGCAGCTTGTCACAATCCTGAGAAATGTTAGATTTCTTGGGTCCCAAGGGCAGGCAATGCGAGGTCATGACTAAAGTTACAGTATTTTTATTTAGATACTGAAAATGTGAAAGTGACAATTCAATAAGAATCTTTGGACATATGAAATGAGATGCTACAAGTGATGGCTTGAAAGTGACAATTCAATAAGAATCTTTGGACATATGAAATGAGATGCTACAAGTGATGGCTTGAAAGTGACAATTCAATAAGAATCTTTGGACATATGAAATGAGATGCTACAAGTGATGGCTTGAGGAATTCTCTGTGAAATTACTACAAATACAGGAAACAAAGAAACAATAACTTCTTCACCATCATGGTAGATGAAACAGCAGATCAGTCTAATCGTGAACAGTCTAATCGTTGTATTAAGTGAACTCAAAGAATTCATTATACTGTACTTGGCTTCGTCCATCAATGCCAAAAATTTGACCAGTATTATTGAAAACTCGCCAGTGAGGATGAACATTAAACTTAACTGGACAGTGCAACAATGGAATCAGCATGTTGGAGTTGAAGAAAGTAGTGTCCAAACATATATCGAAGTGGGCTGTAAGAAGGGTTCGTAAGTACTGAGGGACTCATTAGAAAGTGAATGTGCTAATGTAAATAATATGTTGCTTGAATTAAATTTTAAATCATTGTTTTTATGGTTTTATTTATTAAATGAAATAAAGTTATAAAAAAAAGAAAGACTCACTTTCAATTGAATATGCTCTAAATACCCCTCCCTCAAGCCAGAGTGGGAAACCCATTCCAGCACCCACCCCGAGTCCATCGCTGCCCTAAACTCAAAACTGCTTCAAAGCCCTGTACAATAACACATGGGTGTTATTTAGTGTTGATGAAATTTGAGTAAGCTGCCCAAGGACAATGCTAATGCCATTGTAGTCTTTGAACCTGCAAACTTCAGATCACGAATCTACCTACTGTAACACTGTGGCTTCTACTTCCATTTGTCGCCCAATAACAAGCTGAAGGGCAAATCAGAACTATCCTTCATTCCCTAATATGCATGGATATAAGTATAATGAAGGATAACACTGACAGAGAATGATCAACAAAACATTATTTTGCAGTTTAATTATGAATATTCAATGATAAAAAGTATTTTTTCAGAATGTACATTTCCAGAATGTGTTTATGATAAATGTGTGTGTGTGTTTGCAACTTGGATTATTAATTAGGCTTAAACACTTTTTGAGTCATATCGCTACTTTGTTTGCAGTGTGGAAGTTTATAGTGATGTAATGATGTCTAGCATTGTGCCACAGACATTTATCCAGACACTAACCTCTTAATGCTGAGCACCTAGCGAGGCAGCTGCTGGTACCATTTTTATGAGCCTTTGGTATGACTTGGTCGGGAAGTTAGAAACCCGCAACCTCCCGAATCTGAGGTTTATGCTATAACCACTAGGTCACCAGAGTGGTCTGATAACCTTGTTTTGTCATTTACTAAAAATTTTAATTCAAAATATTATAAGAGCAAAAATAAATAATAAACAAAACAAAAAAATACACATTGATTTACAGTTTGAAACTTTGAAAAACGTGAGATTGCTCAAAATTGCAGTGTACCAAATCAACTAACCTTTAAAGATACAAAATAAACCTTTCCTCTTTTTGGGGTCCCTGAAAATGGCAGGTGCAATTACAATTTTTATATAGAACAGAAATTTAGTTTACATTGGAAAGGAGAACATAAATGTCACCATTAATTACTACATATTTCAGCAATGAGAGCAAATTAATGCATCCATTTGGCTTCCCTTCCACCAACAACTTTTTTTTTCTTTTTTTTTTTCTTTTCTTTCATTTATTTTTTTCTTCTTTTTTTAATTATATTTATTATCCCCATAATAGGCTGACCACTGGGTCGGGGAGCCATCCCAAGGTCACCTTAAAACCTAACATTTCTGATAATCTAGGAATAATAAATATAATCTACAGAAAAGGAAAACTCACACACACATACACACATGCGTATGGCACACAATCTAGGTGACATTGTGATATTACAGTATTTGTTCCTGTTTAGCATAAAATCAGATACATATTACATATTCGTTATTGAGGTCCACTTTTGAAGAAATTGGTCCTCTATTTTATTTACTTAAGCAGTGTATTTTTCAATGTTCTTATGCACTGCAACTATTTGCTTAAAAGCATAAATAGAAGGATTTTTCATAATGAATTCTGCAAGTATAAATATAATACTTTGCCAAAACAAGCAAGAAATTACATACACACCAACAGCATGCTTTCTACAAGTGAAATTTACAAGTGATTGTTGGATGCTAACCTAAAAACAGCTTGGAGTCTGATTAGACTTTGAATGGTACCAATCTCAAATAGAATCAGTATAAAAGAATCACACATCAGTATAAAAGAATCACACATCAGTATAATAGAATCACACATCAGTATAAAAGGTAACACATCAGTATAAAAGAATCACACATCAGTATAACAGAATTACACATCAGTATAAAAGAATCACACATCAGTATAATAGAATCACACATCAGTATAAAAGAATCACACATCAGTATAAAAGAATCACACATCAGTATAAAAGGTCACACATCAATATAAAAGAATCACACATCAGTATAAAAGAATCACACATCAGTATAAAAGAATGACACATCAGTATAAAAGAATCACACATCAGTATAATAGAATCACACATCAGTATAAAAGAATCACACATCAGTATAAAAGAATCACACATCAGTATAAAAGAATCACACATCAGTATAAAAGAATCACACATCAGTATAATAGAATCACACATCAGTATAAAAGAATCACAGATCAGTATAAAGAATCACAGATCAGTATAAAAGAATGACACATCAGTATAAAAGAATCACACATCAGTATAAAAGAATCACACATCAGTATAAAAGAAAAGAATCACACATCAGTATAAAAGAATCATTTGTCAGTATAAAAGAATCACACATCAGTATAAAAGAATCACACATCAGTATAAAAGAATCACACATCAGTATAAAAAAATCACACATCAGTATAAAGAATCACACATCAGTATAAAAGAATCACAAATCAGTATAAAAGAATCACACATCAGTATAAAAGAATCTCACATCAGTATAAAAGAATCACACATCAGTATAAAAGAATCACACATTAGTATAAAAGAATCACACATCAGTATAATAGAATGACACATCAGTATAAAAGAATCACACATCAGTATAAAAGAATCACACATCAGTATAAAAGATTCACACATCAGTATAAAAGAATGACACATCAGTATGAAAGAATGACACATCAGTATAAAAGAATCACACATCAGTATAAAAGAATCACACATCAGTATAAAAGAATCACACATCAGTATTAAAGAATGACACATCAGTATAAAAGAATCACACATCAGTATAAAAGGATCACACATCAGTATAAAAGAATCACACATCAGTATAAAAGAATCACACATCAGTATAAAAGGTCAGTTGTTGTTTTAATTGCCAACAAATATTTTCTAAAAGATATGTGCACATTAATTGAGGACATGCATGTGTACATGAGACATTAACTGAGGACATGCATGTGTACATGAGATATTAATTGATGACATGCATGTGTACATGAGACATTAATTGAGGACATGCATGTTGATCTGCTTACGAGTAACTATCCACTCCACACATTCCAAGGTCCCAGCCAGATTGACAAAGGGTTTTGACTCTAGGAAACCAATCCAAGCTTGTCTAATATGGGACAGACTTTCTGTAAGGTCTGGCACACCTTCTGCAAGTTCTGCAAGAAGGAGATTGGCTTCTGCAAAACCATCAATATTTTTGCAGCTTTTAAACAACTCTTTTGCTTCTTTTACTGTCTTCTGCAAGTCATTAGTAGATGGTCGTGCCTCAGGTTGACGTGACATGAGAACTTGTATGCACACCAGTAATGTCTGTGCTATGGTGTTTTCTTGTAGTGTCTTTCTAGCCATCACCTCTGCTTGATCAATTTTGCCATAAACAAGCAGGAGCTTGGCAGCTTCTTCTGCTTGCCCTACAAGGCATAAAAGATATAAACCATTTACCTCACCTAAAACAAAGCCATATTTATCTTTCCAATGAGAAATAAGTAAAACAGTATCAGATTAGTCACATGCTATGAATAAATTGAATATTTCTGATACTATTAATATGAATATACACCAATGATGTAAGAGGAAAAATTTACTATCTTGAAATTGAATTTATGACCTAAGCAGAAAAGAAAATTCACAGACAGTCTAATATCATGATATATGCTTGTTGTCTACATTTTTGTATTTCATGCTGCATTGGCTGTTCAGTTCTTAGGTGTTTCTTCATCTCCTTGTGTTCGAAACGAGAACAATTAGTTTCTCTCAGCTGTCTTGTTCCACTGTTAAGACGTCCTCTGATTTTGAATAAACCGCCATCACATGACCGCCAGTCAACCTGTTTATGCTATGATAGACCCTCATTAATAGATTAGAGCTTCTAAAGATTAGGCTCTATGCAAAGTCCTCCTCATTATTATTATTATTATTATTATTATTATTATCTGCTGGGGTGGTCACGTAACTCATCAGAGGTAATGGCTGATTCATTTGTTCAACTGATCACTTTTTCTTGTGTGTGAGAGATTTATAAACTCATTTCTTGCTGATGAAGCTAGTATTGCTACAGGGTAGGTGATGTGACAAATGTATTGTCACAACCTTTTGATGGAGCACCAAAGTTTCAAATTAAACCATTATCTCATAGCCAGGTTTGGCAATAAGGCTAATAAAACATAATTTTTGAGAAATGTGTTTTAAATATGTGGTAAAAGCAAAGAAATGAGTTTAAAAAAAACTCTCATAAATTTTATATTTTAAATTTATAGACACTATGTTTTCTACATTATAGAACAATAAGTTTGTTTCTGTAACACAATAAAAAAAAACAGTGCTATTGTATTAACAAATTTATCAGTTGAAAAAGTCCACAAGTGTATCAAATTAAAAACTGACTTTTAATCTCTCCGAAATTATAAGATTGTCTACTGAGGCGACATAAGGCTGGTGAATGATCTTTTCAAACAGTATCAATGTTTCATAAGACTACCTACTGATATAATCAATGCTGTGGTCATTTAAATTAAAAAGCTTAGACACTAGGGAATATTATTCTTTTATTCCCACTTGGATTTCCCTTTTAGTGTTACTAACATTATTTACCACAGATCTGTAAAGGCCATGACAAATTGTCTTAGCTTTGGCCACCACTGTAGACAATGATTCCTCCAGAATACTAAAGGCACAACACACAAATCATGCAAGGTTATGGTAATCAGTGTTGGGGCCTTAAGATCCAATGCCTGTAGAGTCTCAGGACTCTGGCAATATCCCAACTTGCAGAGATGCTGCAGAAATTTTCAGAAAACTGTATGGGGATGTCAGCGATACCTACTTCAATAGGGCGAGAAGATAGGCAGTGTGGTAGCTGAGGGCTGACAACATTTTTGTAAAGTACATAAACACCTAATTTAAAACAAGCATTTAATGGTTTTGTATCACTTCCTTCATAACAAATGTATAAGGAATTTGCATACATAATTGTTACTCAGATGGTAAATATCCTTGTGTTTGCTATCACTCAAAATTCAAACTAGCCTCTGGAAACTGAAATAAATTAATAGCACATCTATCGATCATGAATTTATTTACTGTTTGAGATGTTACCTACATGCGTTTGAAAATATGTTATTGTGTGTAATAAAAATAAATATTAAATATTAAGTCAAATTTTATTTGTAATAAAAATACATAAATTAAAGAACACACAATTTTCCATATTTATTTATTCTGAGGATAACTTGTGGAGTTTTGTTATATCACGGGACTACCATGTGAATCAGACTGGCCTTATTGCCAATTTTTACAAAATTTATCTGATTTTCATTTAATATAATTGAATTTCTTTACAAGAGCATTAAAATGGAATTTTTGTTGATATGACGTGACTAATGTACTTCTGATGTTGTTTGACATTTGTGAAGTGACTAATAATGCAAATGGTAAGTATCAGGTCAGGTTTCATCAATGCTGTAGTGTTTTCTAGTTTTTCAGTGATTAGACATAATTTTTTATTTGCAACACACACCTCAACCTATCTGTCCAAATATGAAAAATAGAATGGGAATATTAGGGGAGGAACTCAGATTAGAAATCAAACTGCTATTCATTTAAAAACAAATTTATAGTCCAAATTGTAGAATTTCAGAGCAGAAAGAGAAATTGTCCTTCCTTTTATTATATTGAAAAATGATTCAAGTCCCTGTATCAATACAGGTTTGGGGACTGGTTTATTGAGCAACAAGAAGACAAGTTGATTTTACAGACAATTCAGTCCTTATTTGTACAAAAAATATAATTTTGAAGATCTTTTGGCAAAATTTAAATCGACCATTTTAAAATGTTTTTAAATGATAGGTTTTTAAGCAGACAATCTTAAGGTGATTAGGTTTTTTGAACAATCTTGTGTGGGATATTATTTGCTCAGATACATTCTTTGTTACAAGACAAGATTCTTATTGTTTGTGCTTATTGTCCTTTTAAACTTTAAAAGGAAATGTTTACTTTCTATAAGCATATTATATATATATATATATATATATATATAATTCTTTAGAATTAAAGGTTTAAAAGAAAACAAAACTAATTTATATTCATTATGTTGTTCCCACTAACAACATAATGCAGGCAGGTCAGCAAAATAAAGTTAGAATTTTTATTTCATACATTAAAATGACTTAACATGTCAATTTATAGGAATATATTCAAACTTTAAACTTGTTTCATGTGATACATTTTGTGGTTTTGTACATGATCATCTCTTTGGCTTAAATGTTTTAGAGAGTCTTTTAAGAGAACCATCTTTAGATTTAGAAATTGCATCTTTTATAATCTACAATGTTACTTAACTCCATTTAGTAATGGTCATATATGAACTTTGAAAAAAATTAATTTCATCCTGGAAAAACCCTGGAAATGACCTGGAAATTTATCTTTAGAACCATGTTTATATGTAACATTATGATGACATACCTTTGTGCCTCAGCAGACATGACATGAAACCTAGCATATAAAATTATCATAACATTCCAGCCAAGAAAAACAATTGTTAGAGATGTGGCTTTGAAAAATGTTAACTATGAATGTTAAGCTTAATATGCTTGCCATATATATATATATATATATATATATATAACTCTTAGTGTTCAGAAGCAAAACATAAACACTTTACACTCACCATTTTCTTCCATGACCTGGACAGCTTCTGTCAGGTACTTTTTCTCTTTGAGAAACTGCACCCGGTCCTGCCAGAGTGGCAATCTGTCCAAAGCATCCAGCATTCTCTCATGATTGTTGAATCTGTGAATCAAATTGGCAGCCATGTAGATGAGTCGCTCTTCACTGAACCTATCAGATGGCTTGTTGGTGATCAAAATCTGTGGAATGGGTTCTCTTCTCCATTCATATTCCTGTAATTAAATACAGACATCCCTCTATACAAATCACCTCAGTAAACCAGTCTCTAGTAAAAAATATGGTGTCATAAATCCAATTACCGGTATACTTGTTGACTGTATTTTTATAAAAATATCAAAATCTGTGGAATAGGTTCTCCTCTCCATTCATATTCCTGTAAATAAATACAGACATCCCTCTATACAAATCAAATCAAAATCTATGGAATGGGTTCTCCTCTTCATTCATATTCCTTTCAAAAATGATAAATTGAAACTTTAAAAGATGGCCAAATCTTAAAGTTTGATGGTCAAATAATTTCCTGACTTAGGAAACAAAAGTAAAATGATATTTATCAGTACTCAGTGCACATCCCTGCAATAAAACATGTCACTTGATAAACTTAAAAATAACATAAATGATAAACATTTTGTTTAGTTACTGAATTGTTTGCCAGACTTTGTCAGGTCACTTTCAGTATGAAGTAGCTTACCCATAGATGCAATTTTTTAATTCTATATCCTTCTCACATAAATTCTTTGAGTCATAATAATATCCTGGATGTATATCTTTCAAAATCTCTGTTGCTGGGTACCATATCTAAATAAATTGAACAGCCCTCACATTTCTAAGTTCACAAGTATAGATCTAGGCAATTTCATTAGACTAATTCACTTAAATATTACTATATTGTATTCTTGCTTGAAAAGTTAGTAATTCTTGGTGCAAATAATTCCAATGGACTGCAAGTTAAACTACAAACATATTGAATTATGTGTATCTCAAAATTAAATAGTAAAATATATTCTCAACCAGATATTGGTTTTTGTTTTTATGTATATAATACCTCTGTCTTTATCTTGTATCTCCTGAGTGTATCGATGGCTATGTCATAATTTTTATTCTCATACAGAACCTCCACTGCACGGTTGAAATTCCCCACAAGCTCATAGCATCTGCTGCTTGCCAGAGGTAGCCTCAGTTGATGGTAGATTTCTCCTGCCCTCTCAAACTGTGAAATACATGTTTCATTGTAAATAAAATCCAATGTCTTATTTTAGTTCCCTTTAGGTTTTCTATTTCTTATCCGGTTGATTCCATATACTGACGACCTGTTCAAAGCAAGATCATTATGTACTGCATATTTATGAATAGAGGTCTACTTTATCTCTTTTCTTCTTTCCCCCCTTTATCCTAAATCTATCTACATATATATCCATGCTTTATCTTTTTTTTCAAATACACCTAGTACATAGTTTGTACCTGTATACAATGAAAACTATATAGGTATCATATTGACATGGATAAATAGATGAATACAAGAATTTTAGATGTGGATGCAACCCTGGCAAAGGAGGCTGTGGTATGTGCATTTGTGCATCAGGTCAGATTATTTTACCTTATAAAATGTTCAGAAGCTGGGAATGGCTTCTACCTTTAGTTAAAGTCGTTACTCTTTCTTTTCTTCAACTATAGCATATTAAATGGCATAATACCTCTCCAAGTTTCTCAAAAATCTGAGCTGCCAACTCCCTTTCCTTTGCATTATGAAGACAACGTGCTGCCTTGGCAGGTTGGTCACACTCCAGGTACAGCTCTGCTGCCTTCATAAATTCGTCACACATGGCCTGAGGATTGTCCTTCAACTGTGAAGCAGCTTGTGCCCTCTGGTGTGCAAGTGCAACCTTTTGCTTCACAGTCTCTCCAACCATCCCAAAGCATTTAGCTGCCATCTCATACAAGGCATTCTTCATGAAAGCTTCACCCTTTTTAATCCAGTCATCTGGACTGCACTTTTCAACAAACTGATCTGAAACAATCAAGATAGTTGTGTATATTCTGTTGTACAAATAAGACCCCCAAAACCTTTGAATCAGAAGATGTCTGTCTGTCTGTCTGTCTGTCTGTCTGTCTGTCTGTCTGTCTGTCTGTCTGTCTGTCTGTCTGTCTGTCTGTCTGTCTGTCTGTCTGTCTGTCTGTCTGTCTGTCTGTCTGTCTGTCTGTCTGTCTGTCTGTCTATCTATCTATCTATCTATCTATCTATCTATCTATCTATCTATCTATCTATCTATCTATCTATCTATCTATCTATCTATCTATCTATCTATCTATCTATCTATCTATCTATCTATCTATCTATCTATCCCTTAGTCTTGCCGACCGTTGGGGCACCACTGATGACCTGACAACCAGCTTCCTCCATTCCAATCTGTTCTCTGATACTCTCACTGTGTCACTCAGCTTCAGTCCTGTCCACTCTGAGATGTTATCCTCTCATCTTTTCCTCTGTCTTCCTCTCTATGTCTATAAAAGGTTAATTTAAACTGATGACATTAACTTTTTTTTTTATATTCTTTTGATTAAAATGAAAGTCACTCAAACACATGGCATAAATCAAATGATTTTCTCAGTTCTGGCAGAAACTCTCCTCTTCCTGGCAACTTTCAAAATCCCCAAAACTACAAAGTTCAATGAAGGAACTGCCCATTGTAACTTGACAAAAAAGAATTTACTAAAATTCAATATAGATTGTTTCTTCTATTTAACTGATTATTATTGAAAACAGATCTGGCTGTAAATGTATTCTACCAAATTTTATTAAAATGTCTGCTTACAAGATATACTGTAAATGATTTAACATTCTTTGATATCATGTATAGAAGTAATAGTGAACATATCTCAATAACAAGTAAGAAAAGTTATAATTTTGTTAAATGTATACATATATTCTAATCTTTTAATTTAAAGAGTATCATTCAAGGTTATTATTTCTTCAGATATCTATGCAAACTGGATCAAATGATACAAATCCATTCATACTGGATTCCTCGTGGGTCGGTGTGTTTTTTTCCGGTTGCTTTCACGGGTTCTTCCTTCACTAATAATACTGGTCCTCATCTATCATATGCTGCAAATTGGTGTGACAACCTCAAACAACAACAACAACAACAACAGCAGCATATTGGAATCTGTTTGCATGCCTTCAAGTCACTGTAGCAAAAGCTCAAGTCAAAACCATTAACATTAAAATCGTTATCAGAGTGCCAACTATCAATATATTCAAAGGAATGATTACAAAATCTGGTCAACAAAGGTACTATTAATAAACAAATATTAGAGGAAGTATGTATTGTAATAGCCCCAATACAAAATAAGTTTTTCCTTTACATTATAACACAGTCTGCATATCAAATGATATAATTTATTTGATAACCTATAAAGAAGTGTAACATTCAATATGATGGGCAAACAGTTCAACAAGTTTCTTAGAGAATGAATAATTATCATATTTAAATAAACACAATGGATCTTCAATTCTCCTAATAAGCTTCAATAAACTTTAATAAAAAAAAACAAATCACTCTTTACATCATTTTTCTTTCAAGCCAATCGATATTGACCAAGGAGAGATTTCAAAAAGTTACTGGATTCATAGGTTATATACATTGTATCCCATTATTTAATCACACCTATAGCATAATTTTTCATTGGTAGGGCAAGGACATCATGATAGGCAAATTTGATGCAAAATGAGTAGTAAGTTATGTCACATGGTTTCTATTGCAAAATATAGTCACAAATAGATGGTTATTATTCCTGTTGTAAGTCTCCAGACAGGTATTTTATTTTACTTATATATTCTTCAAGAGAAGACAATATTTGTTTGGACTGATCAGTGGAAACAGAAAGTACTCATTATTTGGACTATAATATTTTTATGGAACTGCTGTGAATTATTCAAAGGAGTTCTGGAAGATGCCATCTTGACATCACAATTCTTGGCAGACCAGTGCATAATTTTCCATGTTTAAATTAAAATGGAATTTTTCATTCTTTTGGATATTTCTGATTATCCAGATTATTCTGGATTCACTTCAGTGTAGTTTTGTTGCCATTGATAATAATAATAATAATAATAATAATAATAATAATAATAATAATAATAATAATAATAATGAGAACTTTGTATAGCGCCTAATCTTTAGAATCTCTAAGCACTTTACAACATCTATAATGATATGACTACAAAATACAAAACAAATCACCATGAAATAGAAAACATGAAAACATACTGAAAATATTTAAGGTAGGAAACATTATTAGGTCTTTAAGTTTGTTCTTGCAGTCAAAAAGGTTGAATTTTAAGAGCACTCTTGAATTAGACACCTTTGTGTCTAATTTCAATGGGGAATTCATTCACAGTTGCTGGGCCCTGGTATGCAAAAGATCAATGTCCACATGACATCTTTTTTATTGTGGGAATAATGAGTATATGATTGTCAGAAAGGAGCGCAAGTATCTTGCTGGTGTGTACACAGTGGTGAGGCCAGATAGGTATTTTGGAGTGGAGTCCATCAGTGAAGCATAGCACAGAGAACAAATTTTGTGTTTGATTCTGGATTGAATGGACAGCCAGTGTAGGGTACAGAGCAGTGGTGGGGTGTGCTCTGATCGAGGTACTCCAAAGATGATCCGCACAGCTGTGTTTTGAACATTTTGAAGTTTCTGGAGTAGATATTGTGATGAACCAGACAGAATTGAATTACAATTGTCCAGTCCTGAAAGTACTAATGAACACAAGTGTTTTCGTGGCATCAACTGAAAGATAGCAAATTTTGTAGTAAATTATGTTTCTCCGAGAATACTTACCCAATCACATTACTTTAGGGATATTAGCCTGCTACCTCGCGAATCCAGCCCTACCAAAAGACGAAAATTCGTCTTTCCTGTCTATGTCATATAGACAAAGGGCAATAACTCTTGCCCATTACCTCCCCTTGCCGCCCGTTAGGTGTCGCTTCTTTAGTTTTTAAGCTGAGCGATATATAAAACACGAGGATGCTCGCATGGCGGGGTGGTTGGGAGGGTTTCTTAGTAATGTGATTGGGTAAAAATTCTCGGAGAAACATAATTTACTACAAAATTTGCTTTCTCCTTTGAATACGTTCCCCAATCACATTACTTTAGGAGAATAAGTAATAGGAGGAGGGAATGCGGAGCATCCGACCTCCACACGGGTATCCTCTAGGGAATGATGGTTGGATTCCCCATGTGAATGATAACCCGGTCTCCTAATTTTCAATCAGCAACACAGCCCAGGGTCACGTGATATGTGACCCTTTTATACGGTTAAGAAGATAGATATTGAAATCTTCTTACCTACGAAAATTTATCTGGCGAATCCAGCGAAGCTAATAGGCTGTGCTGATTGTTGTACATGAGTCTGGTGGGCGTCTGGGCTGCCCAACACCGGACCTACTAGAATCAATGTTTGCCTCTGCGAGTACAAACTTGAAGATAAAATTGTAGAAGGTTGACTCTGCATGTCAGCCAACAGCTTCTATAAGGTGACTGATTTGCGAATTCTCAGAGTACGCCGAGCGTATAACCCACTACAGCCATGAAGCAAGGGCTTGAATGGTGATGTCTCATATCCCAGCTATCACCAGAAAAAAAGAGGTGCTTGTATGTGACCTGACTCACCTCTATGCATTGAAATGGTGCTAGAGTGCTCAAACAGGATCTTACATGGCTGTTGATCCTGACTTATCTATAAAGAAAGCGAGCTAATGACGACTCGTTGATCGCCAATGTATGGTAATCTATTTTGGACTACGAAGCCTGGCTGCGTCAAGAGGACCATCAAACCCTCTGATCGGAACGGAAGAGAGTTCGGGTCACTAGAAAGGACATGTAACTCGCTCACCCTGCATGCTGAAGCTAAGGCTATCAAGAAACCCAATTTGTATGATAGTAGCTTTAACTAATCGTGGGTTAAAGACTCAATACTGTCTGAATTGAGTCATGTTAAAACCCAGGACAGATTCCATTTGGAAACAGGGTGAGGGATATAAGTCGATCGAATTTTTTTTTTTTTTTTTTTTTTTTTTTTTTTTTTTTTTTTTTAAATGTCTAAAAGATCTGACAAATCTTTGTCATGGCTGATAGCACATGTACCAGAATGGCGGAATGTGTCTGATATCATGGAGCGGTAACATTTGAGAATAACTGGAGCCAGATGTTTCTCCTTGAAAAGCCAGAGAAAAGTTGGCCAGTTGAGGGATTGTGACACTCAGAGGAACAATGTGAATGATATGGTACCAGTCTCTGAAAACATGCCACTTGCCCTCGTAAACCTTCAGAGTAGAGGGCCTTCTTGCTCTCGAGATTCTCTCCGCAATCAAAGATTTAAATTGTTTGTCTTGCAAGGCTGTCTGGACAAGAGCCAAGCTTGAACAAAAAGACGGTCCGGACAGGGGTGGAACACCCCTGGCCGCGGTTGCTTGTGAATACTTGTGCTGACTGTAATCTTCCTGGGTAGATCTATCGCCTAGATTGAGTAGATCGGAGACCCAGTAGTTGTTCCATCTGAGAAGGGTAATCAGAACCATCTGACAATTCTGACCCCTTAACTTCTGGATTAATTCCAGTACCAAGACCGTGGGAGGGTAGGAGAATGACCACAACCCTTCCCAGGTGATTGATTGAGCATCCACGACCCAAGCTTCTGGGTCTGGAACCTGTGAGATGAAAGGTGGAGAATTTGCTATTCCACCTTGTTGCAAAGATCAATCATCGGACGTCTCCAAAGTGTGTCGATTGGGAGAAAGTCCGATTGATGGAGTGACCATTCTGTGTGTCTGAATTGTACATTGAGGTGGAGATTGTCGAACCAATGTAGAAACTGCCAGTTCAGATTGCACAGGTCTGGTGATTGGTGTCCCCTTGTTTTGAGGCAAGGCACCACCACAATGTTGTCTGACATAATGAGGGCAGTTTGTAATAAGAGTTGATCCTGCCCGAAATGAAAGGCATTGATGACAACCGTTATTTCTGAAAGGTTGATGTGGAAAGGGCTCGCCCCTGGCACCCACGTGCCGCTGACAGTATCTAAGTCCGGCAACAGGTGGGCACCCCAACCGTAGGTATTAGTGGCGGAACATACCGTTATCCCCTAGGGGTATCTCCAGAGTAATCCCTGTGGACAGCCTACAGGGGTTGTGCCATTGACTCAAGAATGATCGTATCTCTGGCGTGAGCATGACTGTTTTCTGGGATCGAAGGGACTTGAAAATGGCGCAATTACGCTAGCAAAGTCCTTTGTAAAGGGCGCCTAAAAGGACGGCTGAGAGGGATCAAGTCTGCTGCCGCATTGAATAATCCGAGGATCTGCAACTCTCTCGCTAAAATGCGCATCCTGCCGGAAACGGACTCTACGAGTGCAATTATCTGGATGATCGCAAACTCGAAGAAGCCTTACAAAATTCAGATCAGGAGAAACTCCACACCCAGATGGACCAAAATCCGGATTGGACAGATCAGACTTTATCCAGTTCACGAGAAAGCCTATATGACGTAAAGTGATATAAGATCGTTTCTGCCTTTGAGCAGAGTAGAACTTGACAGATGTTACTGGAGGATGTCGTCCAAATATACTGCCGACGCAATAGATGAAGTCGAGCGGAACAGGGTGACGACGTAATCCATAACCTTGGTACTAGCCCAAGGGCTTAAATTTAGGCCAAAAGGTATGACATGGAACTGATAAGCCTAGTCCCGACAAGCACAACGGAGAATGACCGCAACTCGTGGGATAGGGACGTGAAATGTGCGTCGGTCATATCTAGCCAGCATATGATGGGGTTTAAGCGACGTGCCCTTCATACATGCGTCACGACGTATCAGGTCTAGGTTGGCAGAAGCAGTCAGCGCATTGGCCATGGAATGGTGAGCTGCCCTGTTAAGAACCCTAGCTAACCGGGCCGTCGAATCCCAAGCATGTTCATTGCCAGATTTATCAGCGATCCTGAAAATGGCTAGGGAGGCTAGATCTAACAGTGAAGACGTAGCGACTACATTTCGAACCAGCTTGGACTTGGCATTGAACACCGTTTAGTCCACTTTATAAGACAATGGAGCAGACATATGGACTGCTGCCATATTTTTATCCAGAGCCGGGACCTCAGTACTGAACGCACCGGAGTGAGTTTTGTACAATCGACCTGAAAACGACGCTGGTACTTGGCTTTCAGAAAAGAAAAACCTTAGCAATTCCTGGATCCCCTATGCGTGTCGACAGACGGTCATTAATTTCCTTAATTTTGTCGACTGGGGAAGGAGGCGGAAGGATAGAGTCTCTTCCACCCTCATCCAGATCGACCGACGCTCTAACCTTATAGTCGCTAATGGCAGCAGGAGGTGGAGGGCATTCTGAAGGGGCCAACACCTTATAAATTTCCTCCACTGCGGCTTTGAAGCTGAACTCAGTCCGTTCCATAGTTGGATCTGCATACCGCTGATTTGCCTGCGACTCATCGCACTCACTATGTACATAATCTTGCTCTGGTAAAGCATCCATATCGGGGTAATGCATACCAGGTGGCATAGATGACTCGATTCCATCATCTCTGATAAAGGCATTCACTCTCCCTTGTGGATGAGCTGTTAGCCTATGGACGGCCGGCAATGCCGAATGAATTGATTGGCATATGTTTGGCCTGAATGACTGCGACGGGCCGGCTATGACCGGCACCGACCGCTCGAATGGTCGGGTTGGATCGAGAGATTCCTCGCCAACTATCTGTGTCATGGTAGTGATATGTAACCGGTAGTACGGATTGACAGACGGAAACATCATTAGAATCTTCGTCAATCCGATTTGTGCGGATTGCGGTATGATAAAAGTCCCCGTGCTGGTACAGCGGTATAGTCGGATGGACTGGTATAAGACTAAAATCTCCATACGGTTGGACGACCGGTGCCTGTTGGGCTGGACGGCCGGAGCCGGATGAACGGTCAGTGCCGGCAAGTGTCGGCTGAAAGCTTGGCTGGACGACCGGTGCCATATGGGCTGAACGGTCATTGCCGGATCGCCCGGTGCCGGTTAGTGCCGGCGGGAAGGTCTGCTGGATGACCGGTGCCATATGGGCTGAACGGTCATTGCCGGATGGACGCCCGGTGCCGGATGTTGCCGACTGTAAGGTAATAACAATTACATAATGCTTATGTAGTGCGTCGAGCACTACGCGCCCATCTACCATTCGCTCAGAGGGAATGTTGGTTCTGGTACAGCTTGCATATCTGTACAGCATACAAGGTGACTTAGATGACGCAATTCTGTCATAATTGACACTTTCACTAAATCTCCCTTGTGGAGAAGCCGTGAACATATGGACGGCCGGCACTGCCGGCTGATTGAACTGGCGGATGGTCGGCCTGAAAGACCTGTTCTGGTAAAAGCTGTCATATCTGGGTAGCACATACCAAGTGGCATAGATAACTCAATTCCGTCACCTCTGATAATATCACTAATTCTCCCTTGTTTTAAAATCACACCGTCACGTATTTGACATGACGGGAGGTGTACACCGGCAATACCGACTAATTTGTCTGGTATATGGTCGGCCGGAATGTCGGCGAAGGTCCGGCTATGACCTGCACCTGCCTCTCGAATGGTCTGATTGGAGGGAGATTCATCTATAACATTTCTCTCATGGTAGTGATATGTAACCAGTAGTGTAGATTAACTGACGGGTACATCACTATACTCTCCGTAAATCCGATGTACAGCCGGTGCAGGTTGATGCCGGCTGGAAGACCGCTGCCATTTGGGCTTAACGGTCGTTGCCGGATGGTCGGCCGGTGCCAGTTGATGCCGGCTGGAAGGTCGGCTGGACGACCGGTGCCATTTGGGCTGAACGGTCGCTGCCGGATGGACGGCCGGTGCAGGTTGATGCCAGCTGGAAGGTTGGCTGGACGACCGGTGCCATTTGGGCTGAACGGTCGTTGCCGGATGGACGGCCGGTGCCGGTTGATACCGGCTGGAAGGTCGGCTGGACGACCGGTGCCAATTGGGCTGAACGGCCGTTGCCGGATGGACGGCCGGTGCCGGTTGATGCCGGCTGGAAGGTCGGCTGGACGACCGGTGCCATTTGGGCTGAACGGTCGTTGCCGTATGGACGGCCGGTGCCTGTCGACGCAGGCTGGAAGGTCGGCTGGCCGGCCGGTGCCATTTGGGCTGAACGGCCGGTGCCTGTTGATGCAAGCTGGAAGGTCGGCTGGCCGTCCGGTGCCATTTGGGCTGAACGGACGGTGCCGGATGGACGGTTAATGCCGGTATGCCTGCTGAAGTGCCGGCTGAACTGACGGTGTCGGCTGGACTGACAGCTGGAAGGCCGGCGAAAGTGCATATTAAAATGGATCCAATTGATCCAGCATAGACTCCATGCGTCCTGACTTACAGGCCCGAAAGCCATGTACGGATCTGCGGTGAAATTTACACCCACTGGGCAGCCTACACCATGTCAACATAATTTCCTCCATTTCCACATTGCCAACACCCATTTTGCCATTCATGCCTTCGTTGTCGACTTTGCTTACTGAAACGACAAAAGAAGAGAACAAAGCACAAATTAAAAAATTCAGCATATTATTAATTCGATAATACTATAACTGTTATTAACGGAGTAGTCAAATTATTCCGTGCCATGTTAACTCTTAATGACAACACTAGTTATCGCCGTGAGCGTGTTGCAATGGTTCGTTCAAGACGAAGTCTACTGAAACGAAAAAGATGATAAACAAAGCACAATTAGCAATTCAGCACGCTATTAAGTCGCTATTACCATAACCGTAACTAACGGAGGAAGTGAAATGATTTAGTGTCGCGTGAACTCATGACTTCAACATGAATTCCGCCAAAGCACAAATTAAAAATTCAGCATATTATTAATTCGATAATACTATAACCGTTATTAACGGAGTAGTCAAATTATTCCGTGCCATGTTAACTCTTAATGACCACACTAGTTATCGCCGTGAGCGTGTTGCAATAGGTCGTTCAAGACGAAGTCTACTGAAATGAAAAAGATGATAAACAAAGCACATTTAGCAATTCAACACGCTATTAAGTCGCTATTACCATAACCGTAACTAACGGAGGAAGCGAAATGATTTAGTGTCGCGTGAACTCGTGACTACAACACGAAATTCCGCCATTAATAGTCGCAACTGGTCGTTCAGAGATGAAGTCTACTGAAACGGAAAAGAAGATAAACAAAGCACAAATTAACAATTCAGTACGCTATTAAGTCGCTACTCCATAACCGTAACTAACGTAGGAAGCGAAATGATTAAGTGTTGCGTGAACTCGTGACTACAACACGAAGTCCGCCATTAAAGTCGCAAATTGGTCGTTCAAAGACTTTTTTGAAGTCTACTGAAACGTCAAAGAAGATAAATAAAGCACATATTATCAATGCAGCACGTTATTAGTCGCTAATATCGTAAACGTTACATACGGAATAAGCGAAATTATTGAGTGCTACATGTATTACATGCTAGTACCGCCATAAGCGTGCTTTGACCACGTTGCAACCTGGTCCGAAGTCTAGAAAAGGTGACAAAGTCACTCAAATTGGAAAATATTGTAAAATAATGTATACGACCTGTTGAGGAATGATTATCCAACACAGTAATTCCAAATTTAACTTCGGATGGTCAGAATTTACACTAAGATGGCTTGGATTCATTGGAGGTCTAATTGTACGTGTTTACACACAACAAGCGAAGCTAAAAAACTAAAGAAGCGACACCTAACGGGCGGCAAGGGGAGGTAATGGGCAAGAGTTATTGCCCTTTGTCTATATGACATAGACAGGAAAGACGAATTTTCGTCTTTTGGTAGGGCTGGATTCGCGAGGTAGCAGGCTAATATCCCTAAAGTAATGTGATTGGGGAACGTATTCAAAGGAGAAACATACAAATGGATTTGATGTGTCTCAGCTCAAAATATGCAGCCTTGCATATGTTCAGGACATGTTGGTTCAATGTGAGTGTACTGTCTAGAGTAACATCTAAGTTTTATACTGACTGTGTGAATTTAATGTTGGTGTTGCTGATATTTACTATCTGAGGCAAAGGATGTGAATGAGAAAGTCTTTATGTTGTGATCAGAATGGCCTCAGTTTTATCATCATTCATCTTCAGCTTGATACATGTCATCCATGATTTTTCATCAGAAATGCACCTCTCTACTCCTTGGGTGGTAGAATCAACTTCAGTTGGGTGGCTAGATTTGTATATTTGGGTGTCATCAGCATACAACTGGTGAGACACTGGGTGATGATCTATGACACTTTAGAACAGTTGAGTGTATAGAATGAAGTGAACGGATCCAAGAACATACCCCTGTGGGAAAACACAACATAGATCAACTTGGTTGGAGTGTATTCCATTTGCAGACACAATTTGTGTCCTGTTGACTGAGTTGGACTTGAACCACAGTAAGCTATATTGTGAATGCCAAATTCATGCTGGAGACGATGAAGTACTTTATCATGGTATATTGTCAAATGCTGCAGACAAATCAAAGCAGGTGAAGACTATAATCTTTCCACTATCCAATGCAGAGAGAATGTCATTAACTACTTTCAGAAGAGTAGTTTCAGTATTGTGGCAGGGGCAATATGCAGACTGTACATTGTTAAAAAGACTGTTTGAATTCAGATGAGATACAAGTTGGGTTAGAACATCTTTTTCTAATATTTTTATGTTATGTTTCAAGTTTTGGTTTTCTAGCAGAGGCTTTGCAATGGCAGTTTTGAAAAATGATGTTAATTCTCCAGAGAAGAGAGAGAGAGGTATTAATAACATCAGCTAGTGAAGGCAATATTGGATCTAAGCACTCAAGCAGCAGTGATGTTGGAATTGGATCAAGTTCACATGACTTTGGTGACCTAAATCCCTATCACATTTTGATATATAAATTAAATCCTTTGTTAAGTTTTACAAATCTTGTTGGTTTTGCTTCTTTCTGTTACTTTGTTTGTGACCATAAAGTCATAACAACTATAAATGGTGATAAAATTATTCATTGAAATAGAGATAAAATTATTCACTCAAAGGCTATGAAATGCTATGCTTGAATTGTTTTATACTACTTATTACTAGACAAACAAACCTTAAGTTTTTTTAATCTGTTCTTTGAAAATGAAAGCATTCATGACCAAAAAGGGGATGTTGATAAAAGTCAGCTTGGGAAAAGGGGAACTCAACTCCACTTTATCTGCAGATCTTTGTTTATCCTGCCTGTGATTAACTGTATGGATTTTATGATCAGATAAATAAATTTAATTTAAATGAATTTAGCTACGTTAAACTTACTGGCTCCTTTGAACTCCTTCACACTGGGACAACTGACAAGTTTTAGAGCTTTGAAGTACTCAAACATTGGTGCCCTTTTCTCAGAATCCTCATCAAAAATCCACAAATTCCTCCGTGCCCTAGTCATGGCTGTATACAAGTGCTTCAGCTCAGAGTTCAGCATCTTGTGCTGGGTGGGGTCAAAGTCCAAAGGTCGAGATCGTCCATTCTTTTGAAGCACATCTGGAAGTAAATATACAAGGACTGTATTTATGACCTCTATGCAGATGATACTACATTGTTTGAAATTAGGGCCTAACCGAGTAGATAATTTTTGCAGAGTACTGAATCCGAGTATTTGGATGTACTATTTGCCGGATCAGGGAACAAACCGAGTAGTAGGTGCAACTCCGCAGAGTACCGTTTGTTTCATTCATTATCATATGCGAAGCTTAAACATTTCGTGCACCGTATATATCGCCTATAAGATGAAAATGTTTATTATTAACTAAAATTATTATGTATTAAAAAAACTTTTTTTTAAAATTTCCTATCTTTATTGAATTATTTATCTTGTGCATGACTTGTATTATTTGCCAAGGTGAATACTTCCAAATAGTACAGAATAACAGGATATTTGGCCGAAGCGAATGTCCAAGGCGATTTCCGGTTAGGCTCTATTAGAAATGGCTAAAACCAAAATGGTACTTGAAAACTTACAAGATGCTCAATGTAAAAAAAATCATAAATACAGAAAAAATGAAACCCCCAACTAGTTACAATGCAATAAAAATGAGCAAGGTTAGCTAGCTGTATGACAATGTGAGCCTTAAAATGACCACTCATGATAAAATTATTGTTCTATTCATAGATAACGATCTTACTTAACTGGTCTATACACATTAAAGATGATTAAAAAAAGGTTAATTCTTATCTTTGGCTACTGAGGAAAATCAGAATATACATTCCTCTTCGGTATCGGTCATCATTTATAAAAGTTATATTATTGTAATGTAATTCCAACATAACACTTTTAAAACTTCATAAAAGTATTTGCCATATAATTCTAGATCAATGTATAGACAATTTCCAGAATGCAATGAATAATATAAAGATTTTAACAATATATGTAAGAATATTTCTTAGAAAAGCCAAATTGATGTATAAAGTATCCAGAAAAGCCAGTCCTGTCTATCTAAGCAATATCTTTCACCAAAGAGATGCTGATGGTACTCCAAATTGAAGGTCCATAAGAAGTAAATATTACATTATATCAAGGTCAAAGAAGGAATTGTTTAACAAAATGTTTCCGTATATTGGTCAACTGGTATGGAACATTACATTCCCATTGACATATTAGGCAGGCTTCTAGCATTTCTTATTCTCATCATCAATGTCTAAAATGGAAGAAATCTTTAGACAATTGAAACAATTCTAGTACAAAAACTGTATCTAATAGTTTACATCAAAAGCTATTAACATCTCAAGTGTAAATATAAAATGATTTAAAAATGAGATAATCAAAGAAAGCATGTCATATACAAAGATGTATGCACTTGAGTTTAATGTTTGATCCAGAAATTACAAATTTATTTATCAGTATATTAGGCAATGTAATACTAATATTACTAAAGGGTATATATTTTGTTGGGCTCCCATAAATGTGTCTTCTTTTCATACATTCACTTCTAAATGGATGGGAGGGGTTCTGACTAACTTGAAATGGTATTTGTACACTCACATATCCTAAACAAAACAAAGGTGCTCAGAGAGTGCTATAGCAATGACAGAATGACAAAAACAGTATAGAATCTGCGATAATGCCATTTTAATTATATATTCCTTATTTACATTAACAGTATCAAAGCTGAACATAAAATCTTTGGGAGATTTTCTCTACATGAAAAAAAGTACTTCCTTTAATTATCATATCCATGAAGTCACTTCTCATGGTAAAAAATTTGTCATATTGTTATGATAATGAAAAGCAGTTTCTTTTGAGGAGTAGTCGAGAGAGCAAAGCTAAATTTACTTTTCTAGTACCTACCTGGTATTATCTGCATTGCTCCCTTATTCTAAGTCATCAGTGCAAGATAAATAATCCTTCCTGCTAAAAGCTCTGTTGTCAATGTATGGAACTAATATAGAGTGCAATTAAAAGGTAAGACAGTTGGACATAAACAACCATCTATGGTAAAAGTAATATCTGCAGACTGTTTAGTGTATAATCATTTCCTGTTGATGTAGTTCTTGCTAGACGGTCTCAAGTGTTAATTTTATCTGGGGAAATTGCTGTCTTCCACACATAAATCGGAAATTAAAAATTTCATGTCAATAACTGATGGATATATAGGTGTTGTTTTTCTCAAAGGGATTCATATTGCAAAAGTGAGTGTTTGGAAGGATTTAATGCCATTGATTATAAGATGTTATAGGGTTTAACACCATTTTTCAGCACATGATAGGCTATATGGCGGCCAGTATTATTGGAGGGAGAACCCGGGAAAACCGCTGGAAATAACCACCGACCCACGAGAAGGTACTGGCAAGCTTACTCACATAACTACATTAGCCGAATCTTAGACTCAAAGCCACACAGACAGAGGTGAGATGGCAGTGATCCGTAATGGAGAGTGCTTTCGACCACTCGGCCATTCAGGGTCCCATTAAAAGAAGAGGGATTTTACTTATAATTTACATACAAAAGTCAACCAAAATAAATTTATTGATTACTACTTAGAGGCCGATATTCAGAAACTATTTTGGCTGAAAACTTCAGCACAAACAGTGCCAATCAATAAGAAGAATTGAATATATGCTTGTTGATATAATTTGAAGAGTGTGAGTCAGAAAACAATACACTATCAGTAAAAGAACAAAGCCCAACAAAAACAAAATCCTCCAGGTACAAGGAGTTTACTTCTTCAAGCATAAAAGCAAGAGAAGCCTTAAATTCTTTGCAAATACTGCAAACACCATCCTGACATTATTCATTCTGAAGTATATTAAGTTTATTACAAAATAGGAGTAATATCTTCTGGTCAAATTGCATCCGATACAGTTCTGATAATATTATGGATGAAGTGAACAACACAGTTCTGGCTTTGATTGGTTCAGAGAATCCAGTAAGGGTGGACAACAGTACCAACTAGAATCTAGCTAACACTACTGACACTTGCAGTACCTTTAAACACCCTATTAATTGAACTACTGACAACAGCAAAAACTGCAACAAATTAAGCATATATTTGGCCATCCAATGAATTTTAGAGGCAAAAACTTCATGTTTTTATGTAAAGTATGTGTGGTTGTGATTATGTGTATGTATATTGCATTGATATCTGAAAATGCCAAGTCTACAAACTATTTCTCTTTATGTAATTGCTTTAAATGCATTGAAAAAGCTGCTTTTTTATTCGGAGTTGAATTTCATATCATTTTTCAAGTCTTGTATGAAAAAAATCTCTTGTTCTCAACTGGATTAAATTGTTTTTTTGTTTTTTTTTTACCCTGCATGGGACCTAAAAACATATTTTGAGTGTCAAAAATGGCCCTTAAAAATTGTCTCGTAATATGGCAGGTATGACATTAACAATGTGGGGAAACCATAGTTACCACTAAATACTCTTTCAACCTATACAGGACAGATTTCACTCCATCTCCGTACAACAACCATGGACAGCTGGAAAACCGTTCTATGGGTAACATTCTTGAAAAAAGTTACATTAAATAGAGATATAGTGATATGACTTGATATGGTTAGTAACATTATTACTGATTAATACAGAACATTCTCTCTCCTGTAAAAATATTCTGCATTTGTGGTTAAATGAGACATATAAAGACAAACCTAAGGCATCAAAAATGGAACCATGGTCATTCTTTTCTCACCCTCTAATTACTGTCTGGAGGAGGGATTTTAATTTGGATTTGGACCTGGGAACCTGGCATCCAATAAAAAGGTAGCAATGTGATAGTAGGTCTTCCATTATATAATGGCTTTAGCTGCAATAAAAATATTTTTTCTTCATCTCAAACATATTTTTGACAAGATGACCTGATTGAGAGATATTTCTGTTTTACCTGTATCAATCTCTACCAAATATTCATTAGTAGTGGATGAGGTCCTTTGATGGGAAGCTTTCTGATTGGATAACAACTTTTCCAAGTAACTTGTCACCAATCGCCACTCCTTGGATGCCTAAAGATGGAAAATTTATAGCAATCTCATTATCACTGACCATACGTAAAGAGAATTTTGCTATTATTTGAGAAATTGATTCATTTCATATGCAAATTATTTAAAAAGATCACAGATGCCTCAAGAATTGCATTAAAGATGCAGAATGCACAGATGTCATGAAAGCAGAATCAGTACCCTAATGTAACCAGTTGAAAGCTATCTGTACACATTATGCTACAGAAAGAAATATTTGTAATTCAAAAGTATTCTTGACACAGTCATGAAATAAAACAAGTTTTCAGTCTACCCTCAACGAAAATTACATATTCTACTCCAGTCTGAACCATCATTTTATGACATTTGCATATGTAATGTACATTCTGACTTTTCCAAAATAATCAGCATGACAGCTTTAACATTTCATGTGATGTTACTAAGTGCTAAAGTAGACCTTTTGTATATGTCTTAAAACCAAATCTATAAATTCATAAGAATGCAATAATAGTATTTATGAATTTTATTACATAATATTTCAAGTCGTGCTTAGTATATCCTTTAATATCCAAGACTTTAACTCAATATGATTAAGGCCAAGTTCAATTTAGATCCTTAAATCAATAATTAAAAATGATTGTACTCTAATTATATCTCTAATTATAAAGCAAACAAAAGTAAACCAAAATGTTAGAATTGTCTAATAGGTAAATTAAGATATCTGTTCACTGATGCAGTAAACAGTAATTTACTGTCATTTCTACAAATGCTATAGTTGGTTTCAAAATACACCAATGACTGACTTGTAATGACTGCAATAAGGTTTTAGTTAAGATGTATTCACAGGAAGATTTTGAAAGGTGCAATCAGTAGTATGAAAACAAAATCTTTTCAAAGTTTAATCAACTAAATTTAAATTGAAACTAAATTTAGTTCTTCTAAACATCAGTAATTGGTTATTATTACTATCTGACATAGACTACAATGGCCTGGTGGCTGAGTGGTCTCATGCACTCACCTTTACCTTAGCTATCTCACCTCTCTCCATGTGAGTTTGATTCTCAGGTACAGACAATGTGAATATGGGAGAAAGCTTGTCAGTATTTTTGTGTGGGGTGATTGGTCTTACTGGGGTTTCTCTGGTTCTTTCTCCATCAGTTATACTAGCCTATATAAAGCCTATCTCGTGCTGTGAAGACAAAACAACAACTACACTAGACCTACAAATAGGTTTAATTTAGTATTATTATATACTGATCATTAAGGTGAAACTGTACAATACATAAATGACAACAACAATATAATATTTCTAGCATCATTTTGTAATAATAATGAGTGTTTAAATATTAATTGTTATGAACAGGTTAGACATTATATCATTTCTGTTTTCTTGTACATCACAAAACCCTTCCTACCTGTGAGTCTTTAAAGAAATTGAACAAAAGCACATCATCAAATTCCAGTCCTTTGGCCTCATAGATTGTCAAGATTAATCCAAGTCTGAGTTCCTCTGGAATCATGTCTCGAGATGCATCATTCACCACCAAGATGACTTGGTGAGCTCCAAACTCTATATGCGAGGTCTTAGAATAGTTTCCATACAGAAGTACATGAAGATCACTGATGCTCCAGGATTCAAGTAAAACTGGCTGTGGACCATTGAAAAGACCTTGATCTTTCTCAAGTGGGTCAAAAGACTCGGGGAAAAATTCGCCTAGCAGGTCCAAGACACTTGACGCAAGGGAGAGAATTCTAGCATGAGAACGATAGCTGTGAGTCAGCTGATACACATATTTTGGCACTTCAATAGCTTCTGTTTTTCCTTTGTCTTGCATTGACTGTTGTGCATGGAAGAATAGGGCTTTGAGATCTTCAAAGCGGAAAGAGATTCCTCTCATTATACTTTGTGCTGTGTCTCCAGTCAAGAACATCTGGTTGGGGTTCTGACAGATCTGAATTAAAAGATAAAGTTCAGACTGTGTGAAGTATTGAGTTTCGTCAACAAAAATCTGATGAATAACCCATGGAACCACCTGAATATTTTGAAGACGATTGTAGATATCATAAATAAGATCTGTCTCATCAAAGATATTTTTCTGCTTTTTGATTTGATCATAGCAACTGAAGTACTTGTAAATATTGTCTCTTTCTCCTGTAGAATTAGGGGCTATTTTCCGACCAAGCCCTTTGTATTCTTCCTTACTAAGGTATCCACATGGCTTGGAAAGAGCTTGAAATGATCCTTTGATGAATGACATGATTTCTGTCCAGACTAGGGATGGGTGATGGCTGACCTTCATTTTCTTCAATATCTGTGGCCAAACCTCATCCACAAATATTTTGTATGTCACTTCACGTTTTGGGTCCAATTGTTTCTGAAAACAACAATTATTTCAGTTTTAATATCATTCATCTATTTCTGAACAGCAGTCAGTCATAAATCAACAGCTTTAAATTTTATATTACATTAATTTTTTAAAGAAATTCAAGCCATTTGTATACATCACAGTTTCAGCTCATTAGCTTTGATTGTTCCAGTCAATGCTGATCAAAGTGGGTACTGTATCCAGGGTTTAGGGGTTGGGTGGTAAATGTGCTGGGCTAGTGCATTCACATAATAATAAAAAAAACTACTACATGTCATAGGAATGAATAATGGAAGCTTAATGCTAACATTGGATTAACCAGCGGATATGAATTCTAGCATCAGATTAACTTGAGGATTTGAATCCTAACATTGGATTAACCTGAGGATCTGAATCCTAAACATTGGATTAACCTGAGGATTTGAATCCTAACATCAGATTAACCTGAGGCAACAAACATAGGGGGTTATTTGTCTAACCACAGTCAGGTTATATGGACCCCATTTACCATGTTATAGCAGGTTCACGCTATACAGTATAGCCTGTTTTGAGAGACCACTGCTATGAGAGACCACCTGTCTTAAGAGAATAGGTTCTCCATGTACAGATTTTATGATTAAATAGTGTTATGACCTGTTATCAGAGACCACCTGTCATGAGAGACTATTATGTTTCGGCAGAAGGGGTGGTCTTTCAAGATAGGTTCCACTGTATATGGAATTTTCAATTTGAAAATGAGTGAACTGACTCGGTTGGTTATAACATGGTTCAGTCTATTACATGGTCATTTTCTATGGACCACATTTACTGTGTTATAGCAGGTTCACATTATATATGGAGTCTTCCATTTGGAAATAAGTGAGTGTATGGCAACTTTATCGGCTTTATCTACCCATTAGCAATGTAAAGATATATAATTCATTTTCCAGATTTTATAAGCAATCATATTTCTGTTAGATCAGGGATATTAATGAACTGTTAAGTATACATTTGTCAAAAGTTTTTTGTTAGGAAAGGGACTCCAAAAGTATAATAAAACTTGTTTTTGAGAGGTCTTTAATGTGATAACAATAGAAGCTTTATCATTTAACCAGTCAAGTGATTCTGCAGTCATTTGTTGCAATGGCAGTTCCAACCTTGTATCCATGTCTTAAAACATTTGTATACAGTGATGTGTACAGATTTATTAAAGAAGGGGCAAGTCAAACTGCAACAAATTGTTCTTTCTTTATGAAAGTTCTCTAATAAATGCTTAATGTCTGGCTAGTATGTTTTACGGCTCTGTTATCTGAATATATGCTAAACATATGTATAGCTTTAAGGATACAATATACTTGATGAGTCTCACATTTATCATTCACTCCATGGTTTTGCAAAAAATAAAGCTTGTTAGTGAGAAAGGTCAGTAGTTGGATGGTCTGGTATTGTCTAGTTGTATCAAAATTTAATCATTACTGGAGTTGGTGTTCTTGAGAAGTCAAATTGTAATTATCAAACACAGCTCAGCTTGTTGAATGAGGGGTAAATAATTTCAAATTCTGATAGAAAAATAAAGAGAAGGGCAATGATATGAGCTTACATGGTGTTTGCAAGATGAATTAATTAAAACTGGTTGTGAATTTTGTGAAATCGACTCTGAATTTAATTTTTCATGCAATCTAACATACCTGGCATGTTCTAGCTGCAGATGTCTCTTTGGCTTTATTGTCCATATCATCATCCCAGTCAGCATATGTCTCATTTTCCTCTACATCAGAATCCTCATCTCATTTTCCTCTACATCAGAATCCTCATCTGATAGTGGCAATCTTCTGAGGAAAACATCATGCTCTGACCAACCCTGTATATCTACCTGTACATAACAAATGATATGGATTTGTCTTAAGACATGTAATATTAACAATGTCTCTATAAGTAAGCAGTAAAATTAATGGGTAAAATAATAGATTCTTTTGCAGTTTAAGGTGATATAAACTGAACATGTCAAAATGGCTATCATTGAGAAGCATGGCCCTGAAACAGCATGATACAGATATAACCTAAATATGAGACTTATCAGCCTAATACATTTTGGCTGGCATATAACACTACTTCCATGATCCTTTACTTCTTGGCGCTTATTTATATTTACTTTACTTTGCTAATGCAAGGTAACCATCAATGCTTCTAGTCATTATTTGTTTGTAACTCAATAAACTACTCAATCATTTTGTTTAGAATCATATGCTTTAATTTACTTTTTGACAGTTCTTTCTTTTAAAGTTGGAAGCCTGAATTTTATCCTGTCATTTCTTTACTTCTGTTAAAAAACAGATAGGATCTGCTGCATGTATGACCAGTGAGAACGATCACTTACTCTGCGGATAAATGTGCACCCATAGAGTAACAAGGAGTTCGGAGTAGTGTATGAAATCTCCACTGAGGAACCTAGCCACTAAAGGGCCAGTTAGCGGTAAAATCCATGATATGCTGAACACGAAAAATGGGGTCTCTCTAAACACCCTAAGACACCCCAAGACTCTCCAAGAACTACTTTAAATGTCAACAACAGCACAAGAAAACTGAAAACAAACAAACAAAAACTGCGATATCTATCAATATTTTGTTTAACAAGAAAAGTAGCGAGGTCAGGAGTTGCAAAGGGAAATAACTCCAGTTTTGATGAGGAGTGTTCCGGTACAGTAACGTGAATATTTATCAACATTTAAAAATAATTAGCAATACCACAAATAAGTCGTGAAATAAGTTACAACACAGCAAATGTACTGTATATAAAAAGATTATTTATTTATCTCAATAACAAGTTAAAAATTCATCCATTCATGTATTCTGACAATTATTAACTTAGAGCATAAACAATTACATTCTTCATTTGTTAGTATTTGTTTAGTGTTTCTTGGTCCTCTCGTTGACAGGCCTTCTTCACTGACCAGGTTTTCGTGCAGTTCCTCTGGCCTTATTAATTAGGGTATATTTCCCATCTTGCGATTTAATGTACTTCGATTTCTGCGTACGTTTAATGTCCTTGAGGAACGTTGCAAAAATCTCGGTCTTTTGAATTTTGGATTTGCACCTCCAGACGATGTTGTTTATCTTGTAAATGTTTTCTTCTCTTGTTAATTGATAATTTCCACTGTCATGAAGAGCGCTTCTATAATCCATGAAATGGAGCTTTGTCACACTGAAAAGTTTATGTATTAAATCTTGCATGTTTTGGTTTCCAGTCAACAGAGAGTTTTAGAATATTATTGATGGACTCTGCATAGTTATTAGTCCAGTTCACGCTTTCAATAGTTTTGAAGCTAGGTTTGAAAATGTATTTCTTAAGTCTCGGTTTTAAGTTGCTGATAAAGTATGGCGCAAATGTCGGATGCTGTTCGTTGATGATAGTTTCAAGCATTTCTGAGCGGCTTTCAAAATCTATTGTAGTATTTGCGTTTGTGATGCCACCGGTACCAAATATTTTAGCCATTATTATATCACGTTCCCCCTTTACAATCCCTATTTTATTTTGAAGGTAGTGCCTCACATTATCCTTAAGATGCTTAGTGCAAAGATAGCGTGTAGCTGAGGGAAATACATGTTCAATTGCCTTTGTTATGGCCTTCTCGTCATCACTTCCAAATTCCATTTTTTCCGACACTCGTACTTCCACGGATTCAATATCTCTGTCTAGTTTTGTAGCAATATGTTCCAGAAAACTCTTGTTAAGTTCTGTAAGAAGCGTCTTTGTGCAGAAGGACAGGGCCAATACAAAATTGGATGTTCATTTGTACTATTTCGGACAACTCTTTGATTTTTGTTAACCAACGTGGTTATGTAAAAGTTTCCTAGACTAAATGTTCTATCTATACCAACTCGTTGTTTATTACCATAATTCAGGAAGTGTTTTATGTCAGTAATTTGGTCTGGCGTATAACAAATGATGGATGGTACCTGCTCTTTGTTGTGTAGTATTGTTTGTACAAACGGATGTTTATTTATAATTCCAAGGACCTCTAACATATCATCGGCAACGTTGATTTGGTTACGTCGTTTGTTTGCAGACTTCATATTTTCATTGTATTTTAAGTTGCTTATTACTCTAGTGTCACGAGCGCCAGTCAACGAGTCATCTTTCTTCAATTCACGATATATATCTCTTGGTATCTGTTCCTTCATCTTTTTCTTGTTTTTGTCAAAAGTCCTAGGGTGAGTTCTTGCAAAATGATTTTCTCCTCACCTATTACCATGTGATGCTGCGAGTTGTTTATGATTGCCTTGGTATTCATAAAGAGCGACGCTGCTGATTCCGCAGTCGTTCTTTATGACAAAATAAGAAACTCTTTTTTTAAAAGCAGGGTCACTTTTAAGTGTAGCATACCGGTAATATCTGCTCAAAATAACTACATTTTCTTCATCTGGTTGAGGAATTAGCTCTTCCCAAGTTACTTGGCCCTTTATTCTACGTTTAATGCAGCATTTGTTATTCTTAACTTCTACATTTCTAAGGTATCCTTTTCAATGAGAAACGTTGATTTGACGGTATTGCCTTTTGTAAAGTCCCAAATCTCACAGTCATCAAAAAATTCACATTTTTTTCCTTCCTTTATTCTGTTAAAGCTCATGCTGTTTTCAACCAATAGGAAGCAGTTGGATTTGTCTCCTGCAGGAACATTTGTATGTACATTTTGTTTTTTAAGGATTAAATGGTAAGCTGCGTCAGACGAATGCCATTTGCCTGAAGGTAATGGTCGGACATTGTTGCGACAAGGTAAATGGTCTTCATATGTAGTCTTATCTAAAACAATACGTGTATCGCTTCCATTTTCTTCAATCACGAATTTGTGACAACCGGAGTTTTCATATTTTCCTGTTGGCTGCTTGACTACAGTTTTGATGCCTGGTGGGTACAAAACTGATTCAGTGTTGTTATCATCATCTAGATTGGATCCGCTGATATTTGTGACCATGAATTCGAGGCCCATGTTATCTTTTATGAGAAATGTTGCCTTCGTTTTCCGATCGGTAGCTGGTGTGCTTGTATCATTTGGCATGAATTGTTTAGTATTTTCAACCGGATCATCAGTGGTATCATGCCTGAACACCGGGACAAAATGGTTAGCTGTCCACATGGGCCTTTGGACGGGTCCCATTCTACTCCATAATATAGTAAGGGATTCTTTGTTAGTATCGGGAGAGAAGAGTTTCGTCAGTACCTCAGGTGTCTTGTCAAGTGGTCCATTCATTGCAGGATATAGTGTCTGTATTGGCAAACCAATTATTGTTCATAGAGCCATAACTGTCCATATCGAGGAATATTCGCCGTCATTGCAGAATGAAATGAGTGACTCTTCAAATGAAGGCGAGTAGTCCATAAGCTGGTCGAAATCAGGTCTTTATGTGTATGTATCGGAATTGAGTGACATTTATATGGACGTTCTTAGCCAAAGTTATATCAATAAATTTTCACCACCAGTAAGCGCAATCGACACGGTATTAAACAGACAATTGCCATTTCCTGTGGTTATTAATGGGATGCCGATTGAGCCTAATTTGCTTTTTTCCATGATGGAGTGCATTCCTGTCGATTTCTACAAATGTAGGCTGGATTAACGATTGGCCGTAGTAACTGAGAGGATTTGTAATGACTGATTCACGTTTTGCAGCATAATGAAGATTCTTTAAGCCATGAAGCGATGTCCACTATATAAAAGAGAAACAGATTAAACATATCGGCATACATGTTATAAATAATGCCTTGGTCAGTTAATTTGTAATTGATTTATCTTTAGACAATAGTCACTATAGCCGAATGCTAGCTGATTCGGACAGTGGCTAACTCTACCCAGTATATTTATACTTGTTTAAAATAGTATATTTCTCATTATTCCCAGGTGCTTTGATGCATGTCTGATAAACATTGATGGAAACGAAACACCAATTGTATGCATCATAATGGTGTTGCTGTTGAACAATTTTAAGTCTTAACATTATTATCAAAATAGAGCAAAAACGAAAGTTTTTCAAAATTTAAAATTACAATTTTATTTACCTAAAATACAGATTAAGAAAAATATAAATGCACTGATGCATTTGTAATAAAATTAGTATAAGGAACATCATGTAGGCAATGAATTTTTTTTATGGGAGAATAGCAATAACCATGACCCAGACGCTAAGAAATGTTTACTAAGATTGATAATGACAGCATCCTATCACATATTTCACTGAGCCTAATTGTTGGATTTAAATATTTTTTGAGTTACGTGATTTATATGACATACACAACTTATATATTTATGTCATTTAGCTTTATCTTCCAAATATTGAAGCATGATTTATGATATAATCTCTAGAACATAAATGTAATATATATATATCAAACAGTTGCTTTCGTAAAAATGGATTAAGAACATTGAAAAAATATCACGGACTATGTGTATGAATTCTGGACTATAATCGAAAATAACAAGAATATGAACATTATAGCAGAGTACAAACTCGGAACTTTATAACAGAATGAATATGAACTTTGCAATATGCGTATATTACGCTTAGATAAAAACCAAAAACTCAACAGGATTATAAATAGGAATAATAGAAATACATAACTTTAATTATTATTATGATTTAAACTTTGGAAAAATATAATAATGACTAGGAAATATACAATAATGACTAGGGAAAGATGCTTTTCGATTTGTCATAATAGACTACAATGAAGAACTTAAATGAAGAAAACAATTAATACACAAAGACTGGAACACTACTATGGACTATGTAATTAATATACACTAATAATGCAGCATGGGAGAAGATGTACCGTAATTCGATTTGCCTCAACAGTATTAACATAAACTGGGCAGAACTATTTCTGCGGGTTTCACAGTGAGACACCACGTACCGTTAGCTGACACAGAGTCATAATATTGTACAAAACTCACATATTAACATATGCGTTAGCATAGGCTACAAACTAATTAAGGACATCAAACTTAGCATAAATACGATAGACAACCAAACGAATACATAATGTAACCAAACTTGAGTTCACAGCAGAATTTGCTACCAGTCAAAACAACAGTACGCCACGACATAGAAATAACTTTACTACAAATTAACACACTTAACAATCAAAATAACCAACAATTTAAAATACATCTTTAATAAAATATTTAAAAATACACTTTAGCAACCTAACATAAGTATTTTAAACAGAAATATTTTTAATAAAATAGCGAAAGGATACAGTGTGAGATGTCATACTTGACACCTAAACAGGATGGATGTGCATTCTACACACTGAAATCTCTACTTATTATTTAAATAATGAAGGTAGACAAGTACGCCAGATGTCAAATACTCTTCCTAGACGGAAATTTTAATAAAAACCTACCGTAATAGGACAAATTACGGACTATATAACGAGGACGTTAATAAAATGTGGACCACTGATGAAGGTTAGGTAAATTTTAAATAGGTTTTTTTTTTTATAAACAAATAAAATATTTTTCTTTACCTTTGGTAGAAATTTTTTTTCTTTCTATTTCCTATTTTATAAAATAGTTCAATTCATATTGTAAACCTTACCAGGGAAAGTACATTAATGAGGACCCCATGGGGCTATATCACATTGCGCTACGCGAAGTGAGCAGGCCTATGACAGAGTTTGGAAAAATCACCCCACTACTTCTAATGTTACTTAATTTTGCACTTCCTTTTATCTGGATACTAGATCCATTCTTTTTCTTTCATGTCTAGATCCCTCACTACACATGAAACCCATTAAAGGGTAAACTTAAACAACTTTTGGCATTTTCTGAATAATTAATATAAATAAACAAAGGACGGCCCTAATTGAATCAGGAATTGTACAACTAAATAAATTCGTACATTTCCTGACTCAAGGCATACGGACCTAGAAAATTTAAATTTTATTAGAAAAAGCAAATTGAAGCACCGTAAATATTTAATTAAATACACTTCAATTTTCATAAAATTCAAAATTAATTTAAACTATATCCAAATAAAGAGAATTGTATAATTACTACCCACATAGAGAGAAATCACAAAGTAAGACAACTGTGACAAGAATTTGAATGAAAATGGCTATCCTTACAATAACACAAAGTATAGACTTATATATAGCAACATACAAATAGCACCAACACAAATATCAAACACAAGGATACTAGGCGACCACTAGTCATGGTCAAATAAATTGAGAATACTAGTTTTGGGTAGATCAAATCCCATCTAGCAATGATCTACTAAAAGATACACTAGGGAAGAAAAGTACCCCTTTTCAATCATATAACCCTGATGGGGAAAAATTAAATGGGGAGATAAATGGAAAATAAAAAACAGCCAAAACAACATATCAGTTGAGAACACACACAAACATAAAAACTTTTTACATTTTTTTTGATTGGGGAATAACAAAATAACTCTCTACGATCATGGAAATGATTTCCTAGGAAAAAGATGGTAGTTTAACTAAACTAGAAGTTTGAATTTAAATCTAGAGTATTGGGAAATCGGAGTACGAAGAAATAGATAATAAAAACAAAATGAATTCAACTATCAAAATATTTAACTATTTTGGCCTTTAAAATAAACACAAACTTAATACAAAACCTAGAATTACACTTAAAAAATTTAACATAAGGAAAACAACTAAAACCAAATAGGGACTACAGGAAAGGACCACCCCTGGGACTAATTAGTCCTGAGGGTAGGGAGTACAGATTTAGAATAACAAGGGTGTTGCCCAAAACTCGAACTAGCTAACTAACGTGCTTGAGAGAGTTGACAGGTATCAGAAAAGGCTACATGAAAACAGTTAGCAACCAAGGCCGTTCGTAAGAGCGCACTTCAAGGGTTGATGTATATGTTTTGATTCAGCCTTTTTGGCATTCTGTGGGTGATTTTTGCATCATAGTTCCGAAATAACACATACACATAAGGTATTAGAATTTCTTTAGGTTATGCAGTAAATAATAGAAAGGAGACCTAAACACTTTCTTATGGTTAAGTGGGTGGTAGTCTGGTGCTCCCTCCCCCCAACCAAAAAACATCAGTTGTCTATGCATGCAATACTATCATTACAATTGACATAATGCAAAACAAAATAAGCAAAACACTGAACAAGCACAGTAAAGAAAACAATACATAAACATTGATACACCCGTTCTTGTTAAGTTATGCTTAAATTGGTGCTTCCTACACGCATTACTGAGAAAATATAGAACTTAAATTCATAATTGCATGCATATACAGATACATTTTACAACAGGACTAAATAAAAATGTATTAAAATTACCTGTGCCAAGCGATTTAATCCTTCGTTGTAGTTGTAAGTTTTTGTGCTGATCTCTAAGGCAAAACATTTGTTGCACACATATGGGACGTCAAAATGTTCAGTAAAACATACAAATTACTCCAGAGACAACTGTTCACAGCTTGAATGATTCCACTGACGGCAAGAGTCACAATGAATGCAGTTAGACATACAGTTTAAACGACAGGAACCACACGGGAAAAACGCAGCTCTTCCGGTAACAACTATTTTGCGCTTATTTGGAAACATTTTGAAACTTGTTTAATACAAAAACTTTGCAATACCTAAACAATCTGGATGTGAACTTGCACAAATAGCTCATAATATTATATACCCATAAGTCGGCCAATTATGCATGTCGGGTAATTATTGAAGCAATAATGAAAGTGCCGCATGGTCGGCAAATGTCCTTTAGTGTTGCTTACTGTATCTGTACTATCAACAGCTCAGACCTAATTACTACTCAAAACACCTAGATGTATACAAATTTTAATCAAGAGTATTTATTAGGGGCTGCATACATCTGTTTATTCCAGAACTTAGTTCAATACCTGTAACTCTTTAAGCGTATTTATGTCAGTAATTAGTATAATCTAACATATGCTGTTGTTTTAAGTTCACGCCGAGTTCTAATATATATATGGCAAATTCTAAGAAAATAGGTGACAACATAATCCAGCTGTTTTTTATGTATGAGTTCTTTGACTAAGTGGGCTTTATTGTTGTTGTTCTCTAAATTTATTTTCTTGAGCACATTACTTTAAACATTTTAATACACATCGAAAGAGGCTAATTTTAAATATGATCACTGTCAACCAAACCACTGGCACCCCGAAGGGCTAACAGTCCCAATCAAGCGTGTGAGTATATATATATATATATTTGGTGGAAACATTTTAGCCGTGACTTAATACATTCGTATTTATTGCACAGTAATTTTGGTCTTTAGCAGGTAAACCTTGATTAATGGAACGAATACACATATTTTTCAAATTTCAGCTAGAGCGTAAACAAATTGTTGAGTAAATATAATGCGAAGAAAATAAGTTTTGCTTGAGAACTCAGTAATCAAACTATATTCGTTATTGTTTGATAGTGTTGATAGTGAAAAAGTTAACATCATATTTTCTTTATTGAAACACTGAAAAGTTATTTTGGTAAAAATAAATGTCAGTGCGATAGCTCACATCTTGTTTATGATTTAAGCTAGAACCTTTGATGTACCTTTGATGTACTATTTCAAGAAGAAAAAAGCTTATAAACAGTTTATAACAAAATAAAAGAATGAAGTATTGTGTATTGCCATTAAATGGGAAAACTCTGTTTATTATAGTTTTCCAAAGAGATTTGTTGCAAAAGAATTAGTTTCCGTAGATTATCGGAAATAGGTTGATAGTAACAATGTCCGTATGTGTTTTCTTTATTTTCCCCTGCTTCTTGGTACGTTTTTTTGCAAGATTTGGTGCAAATATAATAAAAAATGTGGTGTCTTGTGGTGTCCTGGGGTGTCTTGGGGTGTTTAGAGAGACCGGAGTAGCCACTGATTCATTTTATAGACGTAAAATATAGCGAAGCAGTGGCTGAATTCACTAATTCAGACGAGAGTTGGGGATCATGGAGAATCAAAAAAGAAATACTGCGTGATTACTCCAAATCAGCAGATGTTACAATTGAAAACAATTACTTGAAAAATAATCAGATATGAGAACTATCTAATGCACTGTCGTGATCCGATCCAATAAATAGACATAAAATTAGTTACTTAAACGGCTGTGGTGGATCAGGAAAAACGACTCATGCGATTGAATTATTTCAAGGGAAATCAAACATGATTGTGCTAACATCAACACACATACCTGCAAGAGAGTTGAAACAATGCGGAATTAATGCTTGCACTTATCACAGTTTCTTTCGATGGAAAGGTGACGAATGGACTCCTGATCGAATGGGTGAAAAATTTATTTCTGAAATCATTATTTGGGATGAGATATGCACGGTATCGTTAGATGTATTACATAACTTTCTCGATTGGTTATTGCTAGCGAATACAAAAGTGATAATGTGTGGCGATCATGGTCAACCACCACCATTTGTCGGTTTGTCTCCACATAATTGGTTGAAAATTTTGCAGACAATTATGAAGAAATTAATACCGATCATAGAGCACTTGATGAACAATTACGCGAGTTCAAGAAACTAATCAGATTACAACCAGATAGAATCCAATGTGAAATAGCGTTTGAAATAATTTCGGAAACCCCATTAAATGATTTCTGGGAAGTGTGGAGACCAAATGATTTGATAGTGGCAGGTAGAAAGATAGTAAGAGACACACTTCAGATGTAGTTATTTAACACGCATAAAGAAAATGTTGTAACACTTCCAGTGCCGCTGTGTTATAGACCTAAGGATACACGAAGACAAAATATCGAAGCTGATATTCCTGGAAAAAGAAAAAAAGATTCTCGTGTTAAATGATATTGTGTTAGTTGATATCAGTGTTGTCAAAGATGCATTGCGTGCTGATAAATCCCCATGGAAGCTTGGATACGCAGCGACGATACCTTCTTCGCAAGGGTTGACTATATCCGATACAATTGTTTGGATCATAGATAATCTCATCGAGTGTTCAAATTTAGTTTATCTTGCTGTGTCCAGAGTACAAAGAATAAATCAATTTCAAAGAGTTGTTTTAGATTATAATGACACTACATTAAGTTATATTGTCAGCGATGATTCAATCAGAAAAAAACTATCTGGTAATAAACAACAGGACAAAAAAAAATAACAAAAAATTTGATATTGATGCCGAATTTATAATCACACTGAAACAACAACAGAATAATCACTGCGCGGGTTGCAATTGTATAATGCCATGGTGTTGGTCGGATAAAGATCCTTGCCAATTTACTGTAGATAGAAAAAATAGCAGTATTGGTCATACCAGAGATAATGTGATGCTGACTTGTCTTGAGTGCAACCGACACAGAGGTGCTAGTTAAGACCACGCGGCGGCAATTGAGTATCCTCGGGTATCACTTGTAGTTGTTCACGAGTAAATCCTCGCTGAGGAGCAGTTGAATCCAACCTATAGACTGGCAGTCCACCCGTAAATCGTGTTATGCTAGATATTTTATGTGCAGTAACACTCCAAATAGGATCAGTAGCTCTTTTTTTGCCACCTTTGAGCTCTCCTGGTTCTAGGGGTGAAACGATACGCCTGTGCCACGTATTGATGCGATACACAATACACAGCCTACGATACGGTATATATCGATACATGTATCAAATTGAAAATGGGATTATCACAGTACATTTGATTAATCATGTGAATGTATATGTTGAATGGTATTTTCAAGTTCAAACAGTGTCAAATATGCAATGTATCAGCAGTAAGTCACCTTGTTAACCTGTTATGTATAATGATAACAGAGAAAAAATTGAATCAAGATACCGAATAAAATATAACAAAATCTTTGATGTGTTTCTTTATCCTTCATTCAATAAAAATTAAATGTTACAAGTTTTGTGTCTGATTCATCATGCAACAACATACTGGAACAAAAAAAAAAAAAAAAAAGTACACGTAACACAAAAATACAATAAAAAATTAAAATGCTTAGGATTAGGAAATCATAATTATGCAACCTTTTCTAAGCTGTATACTTTCCTCCTTTCTTCAGTTCAAGAAAGATCATCTTAGAAAACACAAATGATAAACTTCACTGCAGCAAACACTAATTAATTTCACATAAATTGTCATGTGTGTAATTGAAGTCTGTAGATGAATTAAAGAAAGTTCCTAATAACTGAAGGTGATATCCTCATCAACTTAAATGCATCTTCCAGCAAATGAATAAATCTTCTTAAGTCATAAACTAAGTGTTCTAAAACTAGCTGACAATTGTGATGACAGTAAATAGAATAAATGAACTGAATTAGATAATTCTGCCTAACAGATGCACATGACTAATTACAAGTTTTGTGTCTGATTCATCATGCAATAACATACTGCAACACAATAACACACTAAAAAGTACACGTAACACAAAAAATACAAAATATATTTAAAACTATTGGGATTCAGAAATAATAATTATGCAGTGTTAAACCTGAGATCTGTTATATCAATCTATGTCACACAAAAACCCAACTGCAGTGTAAAAACTGAGATCTGTTATATATATATCTATAACACATACAAGCACCCAACTGCAGTGTCAAACCTGAGATCTGCTATCTGCTATCTAGCACTTGATATGTGGTGTGAACTTTGCCTCTTGAATAGCAAATTCCATGTTAGCAGCATTATCTGTTACTATGGAGAGTAACTTTCCAGTTGACATTCCTTACTGACATCAACTAGTACTGCTCCTATATTTTTACCAGTGTGAGACTTGTGTAAAGGTCTGGTCTGAAGAACAAAGCTTTTCATGCACCATTCCTTATCAATCAAGTGAGCTGTGATTGTTATGTAACTCTCTGTAGCGCTTGAAGTCCAACTATCTGTAGTAATGGCCACTGATTCTGCCTCTGATATGGTGTTTTGCACTTCTTGTCTGGTGTGAAGGTATAGGTCTGGAATAACTTTCTCTACGAAGTGTGTTCTTGATGGGATAATGTAGCGAGATTCCAGGGTACGAATCAGATTTCTGAAACCTAGCGAGTCAACCACTGAGAAAGGGCGCATATCATGTGCAATAAACATTGCTATATGCTTAGTGATTGCCTGTGATCTTTGCGATGATAGAATTAATGGAGTCTGAAAGTCAATCTGAGCTGACCAGTGGTTGTTGGATGTGATGGCTTAGGGGTAGGAGAAAAACTGACCTTGGGAGCTGAAATCTTGTCATCTTTAAAAGGAATTCCAATGGCAATGGTTGGATGGTGCCGTTTTAAATGTGTAGACATATTTGTGGTGTTTCCAGTATTCCTAAGAGTTGTAAAACGCAGATTGCAAACACAAATGGACTTGTCTACTTTTCTTACTCCATTCTCACACTCCACAGGATAAATACATGTATATATATATATATATATATATATATATATATATATATATATATATATATATATATATATATATATATATAGTTCCAGGCTGATGATCTTCTAATCACAGGTAATTCGAGTTAAATTTTTTCGGCCTTTTGCATCTGCCCCATTTGACCGGATGTTGGAGTCACCTTGGTCACCCCGCTGTTTGTAGTTCATTGCATGAAAGCATCCCAAACGTCTTAGTGATTAAGAATAATCATAAGTTCTATCACCAGTTCCACACCCATACCGATAGTTTAGTCCCACGCAAAGAAAAAAGAATTGACACTTACATTATTATAATAATTTTAAGAAAAAAAATTTTCCTTCAGAAACTATTATTAATTTATGTCTTTGATTATATTTTTAAATTATGGTATTATTTAAAAAACAAAAAATAATGTAATTTTCTACTACAAGGAAACTCTTATCTATAGAACTGGTCCGGGTGCGGGAACAGAGATGACTAACTGAATCTCACACGCTATACTTCCTGTGTATACAAAACAACTACCTCGACAGTTTGGTCTAATGAGCTCCTAATTTAATTTTCATAACTGCTGAAGATTTATGTAGCTATTATAAGGTTGATATCGTTTTGTATCGATTCTTCACCTTGTGTATCGATATGTGTATCGAAATGGCAAAAGTATCGATGCATCGATGTATCGATGAATTGTTTCACCCCTACCTGGTTCATATAAATATCTTACAGTGACATTGCTGAGTATTGGTTGTTTTGAAAAATCATTTTGTGGTTTTACTGGTATATACTTTTTTCTAATCGCGTTGTTCGGTTTCATATTAATTGTTTGAGTAATCTCATTATTCAGCACGGTAATTATGCTTGGTAATCTCTTGACCCATTCACGAGATCGCTTATCCTGAATAAATTCATTCGCGTATTGATATCCAAATAACCGCTCAGCAAGTGTGCGATTAAATCGTTCAACAATTGCCTGATCGTGATGTAATGCAGTATGTCCTCGTCTGATGGTGACATTATGACGCTTCATTGTTGATAACACTGCACCCTGAAATTCCTTGCCAGGATCAACTTGTAAAAGATTTGGCCAATGCAGAGGACTCCTTCGATAAATCCTTTCAAAATCAAAAGCCACTTCAGTTGATGATTTTGTCTTTAGCGGTTCTGCTTGTTTGTATCGACTCGCAACAGCAACTACGGTTAGCGCATACTTCTAAAAACCATCATGCGGCAGAAATAATATATCAGCCTGATGAACTTCATTAGGTGCGCTGACATCAAAATGCAAGTAGTTAATTTGTTTAGATGGTGGCAGATAAATTTGCCATATCGCCTGTTTGGATAACCAATCCGCTGCAGTGGTATTTTTCACTTTTGCGACGCTAGTGAGTTTACTGATTGTTGCTTTACCTCTCCAGTATCCTCTTGGGAGAATAATAAATAGATTCCATGTTGTTATTAATTACCAGCACCCAACATCAATTTACTTTTCATTGCCGACTTTATCAACAATGAAGCCAATTTTTCTTTGATGGATTTAACAGCAATGGAATTCAACGCATGAATTAATTTTACATCAGTGATATGTCTGTTTTGCAGATTACTGCTTTTATAAGCAACATCATGAGCATGACACGCCTTATCAATAGTGTTTATTGGATACTGACCAGGTCGGGGTTGGTTTTGATCATCGAGTCTGGTCACGGGTCCACAATAACTATATCCTGGAAGGTGTTTTTTCCTGGATACTTCACCCATGGTGTTCCTGGGAGTTTTACTAACTTGGCTGCAATATCACCTTCTCGTTTTTTTAAAATCATCTGCAGATTTCATAGAAACAAATCTAAATTTGTTTGTACTACATTGTACACACTTACCAGCAAGTGCTGATCTGTTATTTTTAGTTGTAATCGTCGCCAAGTCGTTTGTCCTAGTATGCTTCTTACATTTCACGCAATATAGATCCATGATTTATTTATAATAACATGAATGTAATTGATTTTTCGGCGACTAAAATACGAGAACCAGTTAAACACCATGCAGCTCTACTGAATTCTATTTGCTTGATTATAATCGGACCATCTGGAAGTGGCAAGACACAACTGCTACTCAATTTGATAATGAGATGGATGAAATGGGATAAGTTGTATTTAGTAGCCCCAAGTGTAGACGATCAACGATGTTACGAGGTGTTAAAGGATTTTAACGAGAAAGAAAAATCGGAAATCGATGAGGATATTATTGAGTGTATAACCGATATCGTGGATGCACCGAGTATTGATGATATTGATGGAAGTATTAACAATTTTGTCGTCAGTGATGATGTCATGTTAGACAATCAAAAGAATCTCGCTAGGATATTTTCCAGAGGTAGACATAAAAACACTGACATGATATATGTTACTCAACGATACACTCAAATACCAAAAGTGATCAGAGATAACTGCAATATTCTTGCTGTATTCAACGGAGTTGACACACATACGCTACAAAATATTTTGCAAACTTGGTGCGGCGGTGATATGGATTATAATATCTTTAGAAATTTCTTTAGTCACGCTCAGTCAATTCCACATGGATTTGTAACGATAAATTTGCATGACCCGAGATCAAGATATCGTGTTGGACTTGATAAAATATTCGGTTGAAACCTAAAAGGATTTTCATCGTAAAGAGTTTACCATAACAATTCGTCTCCACAGCGACATCGGTGCCTGGTCTGTAGCGTGACAAACCGAAACCATTTCTCTTTTTTTTTGTCTGCCTGAATTGGTTTCGGTTGAAATCCTTTAGGATTTTCCTGAAATAGTTTCTCTTTTTTATTGTCTGCCAGAATTTGTTTCGGTTTGCTTGAAATAGTTTCGGTTTACTGCTAGGCATAATAAGACAGCTTGATTAACTAATACTTTGGTCAGATATGTCTCTCATGACCTAAACTCTTCATACCAATGTGTTTTGTTTCATGACAAACACTGCAAATGATCGTTACCTAAAATGGAAAAAACTATTTATTTTACCTGCACATTATTGAATGAGTTTTCCGACAAGTCAATAAAATGGTACTTTTAACCCTCTGTGAGGTACCGAGTAAATTAGAGAAATATATGGCTAACCAACAATTTTGTTACGGCTTTAAGTGCATTTTGAAAAAAATTAAACAAAATTTTAAAAAGGAAAACAAAATCTAGGTGGCAAAACATAATGGAAGTGACTGGGTTGCAAAAGTGACCCATCTTGCCTGCTTTTATTGAATGATTTATCAAAGACCATAACAAAGAGTTCTAAAGACATAGTCATCTACCTGATCAGTAATTGTGAATTTGATAGTGTCACCACTGAGATTGGGCAGCAGAGTAGGTGGGTCAATCAGAGTCAGCTTCCCCAGACATTCGGATACCACATTCCTTGTTCCTTCTTCAGGGCATTCACAATGACTAAATAACATTGATCTGAAATATATGAAGTAATTCTTACATAATGTAGCTTAAGAATTAGATAGTAAATGTATGCAATGGGTGTATCAAGATACACAATGACCAGCCTACAGCAAGAAAACTGTGTTATTCTGTGAGATTCAGAAATTCCCAATGAACGAGCTTGGAATTCCATATCGGGCATAATAAGACAGCTTGATTAACTGATGCTTTGGTCAATGGCACAAAGAACACACAGCTTTATTAATTGATCATTATTTAATGACCATATAACCAGATAGCTTAATTAATTAATTTCTTTTTAATTGCACAACTTTAACACACTGCAAATCTGATTAAATGATTGCTGTTTGCTAGCATATAAAGAAACAAAGGTTATATCCTGGCAAGGGATTTGGAATAAAAGGCCAGGCCTTTTTGTCAGAGCAGGATTGAACCCTGCTCTCTTGTGTTTGCTAATTTGGCAAACTAACCATTAAACCGCCTTGGTTCTCAAAGACAAATTGCTATGTTACATCTAGTCTCAGTCCAAATAATATATATTATATTCATGACAGAATAAAATAAGAACAGGTAATAACTAAATTAGTTTTCTGACTAAGGACAGGAAAATGGATTAAATAAGTAAAGATAATGCTTGAAATATTCAGAATTATGCACTGATCCAGATTTGATACTTGTATGCAAGTTTTAATGGTAATTATGGAACCTTTATGTAACAACTGGGCTGTGCAAAATGTGTAACATAATAAATAACATACTGTACATAGGGATGTGCAAAAGTTATAACAAACAATACAGACAGTACACAGTGTTATGCAAACATTATAATACACTATACAGACTGTACACAATGCTGTACAATGAGGTTGTACAAACATAATAACATACCATACAGACTGTACATGTGCAAAAAATGACAACATACCATATAGACTGTACACAGAGTTGCAGCGCATATACTCCTGCTTGTGACCCAGATTCACAGCTGATAATCTGCCATAAACAAAATACAATGTAGCTCTTAGAGGAAACTGCAAATTCATAATTAGTCACATTCAAAAGATGGAATCTAAGGATTTTACTATCTTTTATGACAAGACATTTTGTAAGACGGAATAATCTTAACCAAGTATACCATTCCAAATACAGGATATCAATCATATATGTATTAAACATTTTCCAATACAAGTGAAATTGGGGAAAATGCAAAATTCAATGAGAAATGTGTTTATCAGTCTGATTTGGCTAGGAATTTTATGGTATAGTAAAACATAAACTTTATTTAGTACAGAGGCAATTTAAGTAAAATGTCTCCACACATACAAAGATAACTGATGGCAAGATTAAAACCAGTACACCAGTGCTGTCCAACCTTTCTGACACCAATATGAGGCACAACACATGGTTGTCTGTCAGTTTACTGCAACGTTTGAGAGATTCTCCTATGCAGGAATGAAACAAAGGCAAGGAATTACCATTCACTCTGTCTTGTGCTCAGCAATTCATGTAGAAGATACAGTACAATAATGCTATTGAAAATTCAAATAAAAGTGTTTTCCTCTCATTCTGCTGTGATAGTGTTAAATTCAGTATCACAAAATGATACAAAAGTTAAAATAACTAAATACTGAATGAAACTGTATTTAAATATATAGATATATAAACTGCATTTAAAAAAACTAAATCTCTTCTCATTCTTGTAGGCTACACTTGGCAGCTCTACACACATGCTGCAATGCAGACAGAGTTCAGGCTGTGAACAAAGATGGACAGTTGAGGTTTAAGTGGTCATACCCCAAATACATGGCTGGTCGCTATATACTTAAGTTAGTGAAGGAAGATTGTTCCTATGGTTAGTGCTAAAATACAATCTTTATGTGCTTCATGGTTAGCACGTAGTTGAATTTCACAGTTCAAAGTTTACTTATAGCTGCTGGATCAATAATTTATCATCATGCAAATGTTGTACACAATAACCAATGCTTCTCACCACAAATACTACAAAATTTATGAAAAATTAATTTGCCTAATATCTAGAACTTTTATGAATAAACACTTTCATGGCCTTGTTATACAGTATATTTATTTTATCATATCTTAAAAATGTTTTAGAAATCTAAAATTGTCTTCTTTAGGAATTAATATTTATAAGTTATATTCTTTTAATCAGAATGTGTGGCTACTCTGTTGGACAAATTAATCATTATTCATCAAAAATACAATTCTCACCAGAGATTTAGCACATTAGGAATCTTCAAGGCATCTCCAGTCAGCACCACCTCTCACCAGCACAGCCAATACATTTCTCACAGAAGACGCCATCACCATACACAGACCAAGATTTTGCAGTCATAAGTCTCTGGCATGCTCATTGTAGTTCTACAAAGGAAACCTGGTTCTGATGGCATTCACAGTACATGCTTGTAATACCCTCCTGTTTTATTGGGAAAGTCTGTGCCTTATCCATCAAGCAAGGCGTCGATAGGCAATATGTCTATACACTCTGCCACACAAAAAAGAAATAAATAAACTGTCTGTTGTGCAATTCCTCATTATCACGAGAGTTCGTATTGGAAACAATTAATTAACTTACTCATGTATTTGCTCCTCATCACCAATGGGTCCATTGGCATGTACAAATTCATATAAGGATATAAAATATAAAATATCTGGGTTGAGACAATTTCCCAGAAACCTTTCATGCTGAGTAATGCAGCCAGAAAACGATTTCAGCTTACACTGCAATTCCTCATAATGTTTACAGCCCATGGACTCTAACTGCGTCTCCATTGGATGACAGTTGTTACATTAACACCAAAAAGTGAAAATATATTTACCTATATGCTGCAAAATAAAATTACACTAATTTTCAACGTAAAAAAGGGTTTTAAATATTGCTTCTAAAATAATATGCTAAAGGAAAGAAGTGTAAGAAAATAATACTTTTAACTGAGACACAATTCACAATTTTTAAGTGGAAACAAATGGAAGAAAATGTTTCTTTTTTCTGTTGATAAAATTGGAAGAGTGCTTCAGAAGGAGCTCATGATTTTTGCAGAATGCTAAAATGTCTACTGGAAGATGACATGGGAATTATATATTTTGGATTTTGCTAAACCACTGAGCTGTCAAAACTGAAGCACTGGTTAGTAATGATTAACACCTAGAAAAAATAAAGCACGGATAGCAAACAGCAGCATTTTGCCAACTAAGCAAATTCTAGTACCGATATTACAAAAGTATAAGCGATCACCATATACTTTTCACACTTCCTCTACCTGAGTTTGTCTAAGATTTATATAATATGTCTACAAGCCGTTCAATTCGGTCTCGATTTTTTTTTTGTTGTGGCTGTTAACATTAGTGTATTACCAGTGAATTGCTCAAATGAGTTGACATTAATATTTTCCAGGATCCTCTGTTTTGGCTAATTCGTCTATTAATAGCTAGCTGATATAGTCTACATGTTTTGAGTAAACGAAAATAGGGAGTATCATGCCGGCAGCTTCTATCTTTGATATTTTGATTAATGACTATTTTTAGTTAACCGGATAGGACTGTTCGGTACCTACCCATTGTGTTGATAGTCCCTGATGTTTCATTTGTAAACAATATAGCATTCTAGTTTGGATTTTTTTCTTCTATAATTCTCTGGTACATACACATGTTGACATGCCCAGTCATGCGAGCTGCCTCGGTAATATTGTTAGAGTGCATAACAGTTTCCGAATCATTGTTATGAGCGACCGCATAACACTGTATGTGCCGCGAAATACAAAACTGGTTTTCTTCTTCTTTCTTTCTTATTGGGTGCTATACATTCGTAATGTAGCAATGTTTAAAATATCAAGCTGTTAATTCAATAAATAATCATTGTAAAATTTGACTAAATATACATATGCAAAAATTGTTCATGCTGGTTTGCATATTCCAACAAAAAATGTGGGTTTTATAGAACTGTGGTTTTTGTGGGCTCTGTTGGTTGTGGGTTTTTTGGGCGTTGTGGGTTTTGTTGGATTTGTGGGCTAAGTTGATTGTAGGTTTTGTCAAGGCTGCTTGTGGGGAATTCAGTCAGCCAGCAGCCATCAAACTAGAAATCAAGAGTTCGAATTTACTTCATTCTCCCCTCCTTAGTCAGCTGATAAGAAGTCAACTCATCCCTGGTGCCTACTCCAATGGAATATTATTAGGACCGAGCTTGGCCATTACAATATATATATATATATATATATATATATATATATATATATATATATATATATATATATATATATATATATATATATATATATATATATATATATATATATATATATATATATATATATATATATATATATATATATATATATATATACATGTGTGTGTGTGTGTGTGTGTGTGCGTGCGTGCGTGCGTGTGTGTGTGTGTGTGTGTGTGTGTGTGTGTGTGTGTGTGTCAAAATCTTCACATTCACTTTTATGTGGCAAATCTTCAATAGGAAATAATGGAAGTAAAAAAAACTGCAAGGAAACATAAAGATCCCGGTACATGTCATTGCTAATATTTATCAATACGACTTTTGCATATTGATGACTTTTACAACACAAGGCACACTAAATAAGAAACAGTTCTTTAGTTAAGAAAATTATCTTTATTTAATACAATGAAGTCAGTTCTCTTCTAATGATGACAAAATCTAGCTTATTGTGTTCAATTGCATATCATATGACTGTTTTGTCCTTTGCATGTTGTAATTGTACATCATACAGAGTACGAATCGCAAACATTTATCGAAGAAGATTATATAATAAATTATTTATTCTAGGAATATCCTTGCTGGCGTACAGGGGGGAGGGGGGCTGTAAATAACAGAAGGGAAATCAGTTTTACATGCAGGCCATGCAGATAATTGAATCCGGTATGATATAAAGCAACTAAACTATAAGAAATCATTTTTACCCGTATTACCATGTCGGTGATAGGTGAACACAAAGTCTAGCCGACGCACCCCAACATATAAAAATTAAAACACCGATTTTTTTCTCATCATAGAATTAACGGTGGTTATCCATAAATGCTGCTGACAACAGTAACACTATTTTGTTCATGGTGAGGGTTTATAGCGGAAAATTTGACATTTAACAAATATACCTTAATCGTTTACAACAGGTTCCAGTGACCATAGGTGTTACAGATCAAGACACAGACGATCCAGTAGACTTGCCATATTTGGAGTTGAGTGTAAGTGTTTAAACTTCATAAGGCGACACGAGGACTTTTCAGAACATTTGTAATAAGGTAAATAACAATAAATTCGTATTTATGGCGAATTTCTGTTGTATATATATATATATATATATATATATATATATATATATATATATATATAGAGAGAGAGAGAGAGAGAGAGAGAGAGAGAGAGAGAGAGAGAGAGAGAGGGTTATCCAGTCTTGGTTATTTATATGGAATAAAGGCGTTTCAAAATGTAAAAATTATAAAAATAATGTTGTGTATGCATTAATAAGGATATGAACTTATGTGCATTCGGTGAGAATAATGCAGTATTTTGATTGAAGTGATCATTATAGGTAATCTAACTTCATACATATTGAATGCTCGAGAGATTGATCACATCGAAGCTCTCTTGGATAAGAGTAAAAAGACGAAGTAAAGAAACAGTTACTTGACAGACCTTTGCCATCAAAAAGTCTGGATTGAATTGATGACTTATAATCACCTGTGAAGAAAAAAAGCAAGACCACACAAATGGATACTGGGAACTTTATTACATTTTGAACCGTAGTTCGTACACTGCTTCTTGGAATCCTATCCTGTGTGCTAAAGATGGGTAGCTATCTACTTTCCTCAAGAGGGATGTGTGGAGTATATTGATTCGTATGGATTACCCCCCTTTGGAAGACGATATCATTGGTTTTATGAGGATAAATGCCCAGACGACACGATTCAATAATGTGAAATTACAAGGCACATATTCTATGGTGTGTGGACAATATTGTATCTATTTTCTGATTCAACGCAGTCTTGGGATTTCTTTAGAACATTTAGTGACTTATTTTGATCGTCACTCGTCTAAACACGATGACAAAGTAGATCGATGGTTTTGCGACCGTTAAGGCTATATGTTGTCTTTAGCTAGGAAAAGTAGTGTATCTTCAATGGCAAAATGACTTCCAATAGTGGAAATCTTAATTTAATTCACAACGTTGTCAACCGTGTCAAGGAGACTGTTGCTGTGATCATTTGTTTTGTAATAAAAGATTTCATGCTTTCTATTGTTGTAACGGTAATTATTTTGTTTAGTTTGTTGCTGTAATTCTCTATACTCTAGTCTATAGCAAAGCGTTTAAGTTTGTTGAGTATTTTAATTTCACGCCCACAAAAGGATACCAAGTTTGTCTTGAAAGAGGATTGAAACTCTAAGTTACGCAGTCGTGAAGAAAAACATCTCTTCGCTACTACTGTACAAACGTTTGTTATGTATTTTATTTGATTGCACCTTTATCATATGGAATCGTGTCTATTAATCATATTTGCCTGCACTTTCATCGTGTAGTATAGTGCCTAGATATCTGATTCGACTACACCTTGATCGTATAGTATCGTGCATAGTTATCAGATTTGCCTGCACTGTCATGTTGTAGTATCGTGTCCAGTTATCAGATTTGCCTGCACTGTCATCGTATAGTATCGTGCCTAGTTATCAGACTTGCCTCCACTGTCATCGTGTAGTATCGTGCCTAGTTATCAGACTTGCCTGCACTGTAATCGTGTAGTATCGTGCCCAGTTATCAGATTTGCCTGCACTGTCATCGTGTAGTATCGTGCCCAGTTATCAGATTTGCCTGCACCTTCATCGTGTAGTATAGTTATCGTGTATTGTTATCAGATTTTCCTGCACTTTCATCGTGTAGTATCGCGCATATTTATTTGATTCAACTGTACTTTCGAGTGTCAAACTTTCAGTGCACCTTCCCTTATGTAGTTCCTGTCTGCATGTTTTGCCATGCTATTCGCCAGTGTTTCGCTAGCGTACATTGCATGTCGCATTTATATACAGATGATGAACTCATATCCCATTCTCTGTAGAAAACAATTTCTATTGGAAGTTATAAGAAATATAGTGTCGTTTACATAGGCCTTAAAATACTACGGTTTAAATTTCTCCACTTCATAAATTGTAAAATTCTTACTTTGTGATTTTCTTTACATTTATATTATTATTATGATTATGATATATGTATATATATATATATATATATATATATATATATATATATATATATATATATATATATATATATATATATATATATATATATATATATATATATATATATATTCAGTCATTAAATTGAATCATATATATGCGCATTAGCAACTGAGAGCTGCCATAACCAATTTATGCTTATGTTGACGGTTCATGTTTTCGCTGTCTATTCTGGTATGACACCATTGTAATAAAACAACCCCAGACATTACTGTCACTTTTAAAAAAGCACCTTATGCAATAAGGTGAAGTAAAAGTATAACATAGTTAGACTTTTATATACATACTTTGCACATTCATTCCAGTTTAAAAATGTTGTAAAACAAAACATCCATAAAACGAATAATCAGCAATCATCGAGAACGACTAAAACACGTCAGGATAGTGAAGATTTACATTTGATATCGGATCTGACATTTCGAGTATTTGTCTTGTACGGTCGATTTATACATTTGCTTGCAGTGGCTGATGATTAACTTATCACCAACTTTTATATCTTGGTGACTTGTGTAATACTTAGTTTATCATTCCTTTATTGGAGTATGTGTTGCTGTTCTGGGTTTAACGCCAGTATGATTAGTAGAAGAAGAGTCTTAAGAAAATGATGACTTTAGTACTTGAAATTTTTGCAAATTCGAGTTACTATGATTTATATAAATAAGGGAGGCATCATGTACCGCAATTATTTCCAGGAAATGCAGAGTTATGTCGCTTGAACATTTTGCGATTATTACTTGAAGTCGATGTGGGTATCTAAAGAAAAGGCATGATCACCCGATAAACACACAACTGTTCATCAATTTAAGAAAGATTGATATTTGAAGAGAAATATATGTATTAAGTGATGGCACATACATTCATAGAATGAAATAGTTTTACTACAAGAAAATAAATATTCTCATACAATTGACCCTTTCAATGACCACACACAAATAATATTAGTAAAATCGTTATATGAGAAACAAATACATCGACTCATCTAATGATCACACACACAAATTAAAAAGAAAAAGGTGGCGAGAAAACGTCACCAATGACCTCATCCAATCCAAAAGAAGCTGAAACAGTTTTTTTCTTTTTTTTCTTCCATTTTTACTAGCAATGGTTTTTCAAATGTGTCATCGGCCTAAATTAAGGTGTTTCGGCATCTTTTGTGTAAACTCCGAAGATTCATTCAATAATATTTTTTGTCCGATTTGTCTAATCTGATGGAGCTGATTTTGAGAAGAATTTGTTCTATGTGACTTTAATTAGTGTAATGTAGTTGACGTCAGATCGGCAATTTACATAATTTAGAAATAGTATCACACCGCAATGCAACAACTTATGTTCATTCTATGTGAATTTATCAGACTATTTTGAAATGAATGACTTCACAGAAGTTTTGAAAATATGTGAAAGACTTAAAATCATGAATAATTTAAATATTTATAATAAATAACTCGAAATAAATATTTTTTATGTTTATATATCTATATACTGAGCTAGACTATTAACATCTAAAAATGGCATTGCGGTGCTGAAAATGGTCTTAGAGTTTGATACCATCGTGTTTGGAAGAGGATACTCATATGAATAGAGAGATCTTTTCGACTGATTCCATGAAAGATCCAAACAAATCAAGATAATTAAGTGCGAGTGATAAAATAAACACTAATCCACATTATAAGGAAATTAAAACAAGAAAAACGGAGAAAAACGTGAAGAATGTCTTTCCTGGAACGAGCGATAAAGAGAAGAATAACTATAAACTTTACGTTACGATGCGCAAGATGAACGTCATAAATATCTAAAGTCATAACCTCGCTAAAGGTAACAACAATGGTTACGGCTGTCAGTTCATGTGTCATTCACAGCGAACAGACGTTTATTGTTAACGCATGCAATAATATTTGCCCATCTGATGAAACGTACGTGATAAATGGATTCAATTCCGGTTCCAAATATTCCACCATGCCGCTGTTAAAGAAGTGTGTACATTTGGGGAAATTCGATTCAATCTCTAAATAAGATATTACTAAAGACCATGCCATACATGTGCTAACGCAATGTAACATGAGGAGTGTGGGAAAGTGACGACATAACGTTGGTAAAGGTATGTATCTATGGATATAATAATATGACATGTCAGTACAATACAGGTTATTTAGTACCAAATAAACGTTAAGATATGCAAAACCAACGTCGAAATCCCCAATGTGAACGGGATAAAAATGTTATGGTGAGCACTGTTCTAATGAGTGGTGCTTCAAGGATTTCAAACATGTACATACTTTATTTATTTTATTCATCGAATTTATAATTTCTAACTCGATTGTCTCCAAGCAATTCCTTATATTATCATCTTATACGTGTGTTAGACCAAACTTTAAAGTGTTAACCAGCAGCGTGATCACTGTTGTGCTAGCACAAGAATAAATCACGATTATTCTTTTCACTACCCTGAGGAGAATTAAAACGGGAGAAATAATATGAAGGATAATAATGGCTTCGAACGCACACAACTCCTGCGAGACATTGGCTACTGTCACCAGCCTACACCTCAACCAATGCTTTTGCTCCAGACCAACGTACAACAACAAACATTGTTGATTGAAGATCAGTTAAATTTGTATTTGATCACGTGCGGACCCGAATCCGTAATTAGATATTTCCTTCCCCGTAAACCTCGGCAGAAAAAATATCTTCTGCATCCAATGAATGCAATATCGGCTTCAACTAATTCCAGAGAAATGGCAGAAGAGGGAGAAAATATGCCTTTACTTTTTAAAGTTAATGAAAATTATCGAACGGCATGGAGTTTGCAAAACGGTTCAATATGAACAACATTACTCTTTATGTGTGAAGGATATATTCTCGCCTCCACAAATATGGATGCCGTGTTGATGTTTAAATTTCATTCAGTTTGAAGCGATAAAAAGGTGATGCTGTTAGCAATAGGATAGATTGGTGGCAATCGATTTAGAATTATAAATCAATGAATGAAATGACTAACGAAAGTTGCGAGAGAAGTAGAACATGTATAGGTTAGCATCTTATGCTAGTCACCATAATGCTAGGTACAGGTATTACAATTACCGATTTCTCGGATATCTACAAAAAACCGGAACTAGTTGCAAATAACGAGATTTGTCTTACACTGCATCAAGCTACAATACAAACTGGAGATAACTCTACATAAAGTAACATGGATAAGTGGTACCTATGTAGAATCATTTAATTACCATATACTCTTCGTATGAAATAGTGATACTTATGTCCCCCATTTATTTACTCTTATAATCCTAATATGGAAGAATGGTACCTATGTCCGGCCATTTTCTTAACTACATGTATATAACCCTGCTATGGATATATACCCCTGGTATGGAAGAATGGTAGGGGTGTCTCCATTTATTTACTTAAAGGCATATATAGTTCATAGGTTATATTAATTATTAATCTTTCAAGCACGTCTTGTTATGTTGGGAAGCTTTCCAAATATTCTATTTTAAATTCATAACTTCTAATTATCTTCTTTAAAGTTCTATATCGGTATTAGTTTACGCACTCTTGCAGTAGTTTTCAATTCCACCGAAACATCCATACGAAACAAGAACACTGGACAATGCACGAATTGTATTGCGTGTAATGCCTGATATCGTCGATTTTAGGAATGCTATCATGCTAAAAGTAGGGATGGACAAATAATGTCGTATTTGTTTTGCCAGCAAATGTATTTTGAAGACTAAACTTCTCGCGATATGTCAGAAGTTATAGTCAAGGAACGCCCTACGAAAACATTTAGTCGTCTTTCATATCAATAGACTTCATTTCGTGTAAGACAGAATTGTTCCCTTTTGAAACAGCTCTCAACACAAATACTAGTTACAACCAATGTGCATAATTGATATTGTATTGTGTGTGTTACTGATTCTAAAGTACGTTTCGTTTATGTATTCCTCCCCGAAAGGAAAAGTATTTTGTGACGAAGTATTTTCTCACTATAGCCAGTCACGGCATTGGGAGAACAAATACCATTGCAACATCTCGTCTGGAAGAGAACGTTACATTGTAGGGCATACATTAGGTAAGTTCCCTTCCACTCGATATGCAGGGTTCCGACATGTCAATCAATCTGGACCAGTCAGAAATTGGCATCGAATTCAATGCGCAGTTACGCGTTGCAATCCGCCACATTTCCTCACAAACATGAGACTACGATTGATTAATTTCGTATTATACTGCAAAGTAATTTGAAAGATTACGCAGAAAATTATTGAACATTTATTATAAAATGGTTTGTCGTTGTTATTGGGGCACATGCGGTACAAACTGTCGTTATTAAGAAGGGATTCAAGCTGAAGTTCGGAAACGATTTTCCGAAAACCAAACACCTATATTAAAAAGCGATACATTATTTATAATCATATTTCACGCATAAACACACAAAACTGTTTTGAAATGATAATATTGCTTCTTGTGCGTGTGAAAATGTTTAAAATACAGAAAATATGTGTGTGCTTGTTTTACGTATTTTCTTTTTATTACAACGTGAATAATGTTTAATCTTAAACTATTTACTGAAGAAAAAAACTGTCCTGATATTAATTATTTCTTCGCTACAATATTCACAAGTGATAAAATAGAATATGACATCTGTGTTGTTTTGTGTGTGTGTGAAAAATTACTTCAGATGAAAACCGTTATCAATGGCCTTTCTCGCTTGCCATGTTTCTGTTTGTATACGAGGACTGGCTAGTGTGACGTCACGAGACCACGTGATCTGCCGTCTCGTTAAAACTCGGAAATGCTCGGCAATTTACGGAATCATTGTATCTCCTTCGCAATATAATCAATATCCGCACACGATATTATTTTTTAAACATTATATTCGAATCAGAATTTGTAAAGAATTACATTTATAAAATAAAAATTTTCATTTCTAGTCTCCTTTAAGTATTTCTTTGTAACTGTTGTCAGGTTGACAAAACACCGCTCTTTAATTTAAATTATGTATTGGCTTTGATTCTATCCATATCTATAGTCTAAATATTGGATATTGGCATCAATTATTTTAACTGTTTGTTATGCAAATTTATTGTTTTTATACTTATTTTAGCTTTTTAAATGGATTAAACTTGAAAATATAAACAACATCGAACTATAACCCTCTAGTTTTTAAAATTTTGTTCATGCTGACTTCAAATCAATTTTATTCATGCTGACTTCAAATCAAACCGATCTCTTACAAATTATTGATTTTATAACATATACAAATTGTTATAACATCAAAAATGTAAGATAAAACGGGTCATACTAATTAGCAAACAAGGGAAAAGCTGATGCATGTGTGTCCCTTGTCAGCATGCATGATGTGTGTCCCCTGTCAGCTTGCATGTAGTGGCGTATTTCTAGTGTCATTATTGTTTCCTTCTTTATTAAAAGATTATGGATAATGATCATTTTACATGGATGTGACACAATTTCAATTGAATGAGTTATTAAATATATAACGAAAGTTTTATTTTAATTTTTTATGATAATATTGAAGATATACTATAAATTATGATCCACAATAAGTAGGCCTATCTTTGAAACAACAGACAGATGTTGATTGTTTGTCCTCTTCTAGCAAAACATCATCTTGAAATGTGTCATGGATGTTTCTGATGCTACTTGATCTGCCATTTTCACGACAGATTTTGATCCCATTCAACAATAACTAACCTGCGAATATTATCGTTATAACTAGGAACTATCCATTATTTTTTGGTTCGTTTGTCTGTCTGTGTCTTGCTCTATCCGCCTCTGCTTTATTTCGCAAAAAAATTAATTACAAGTATCTGGGTGAACTTAGTATACGTCAAAATTTAATATTGTCGATTTTTGTTGCTATAATGGTCATGATACAATTTAGAGAAAATATATATTGATCTACATATTTCTTAGCATCTCTGTTCCTTACTTTTCTATAGATATTTTGAAATGTAACATCCTGCGAGATTGCGGTTGTCCGTGTTTTTATGTGATATCACGTTACTCTTCCAAAACTGTGGAAGCTAGATACCTGTACGTGTGGATACGGTACAGGATGAATTTGAGACTGGTCCTGGAATTTGTAATCACTTCCAATCGACGAGGTTAGATAGCGGTGATTCGGTTTAAGCAAAGCAATCGAAAAGCATGGGGACATGCTTGTCTGGTTACATACATACATACATACATACATACATACATACATACATACATACATACATACATACATACATACATACATACATACATACATAGGTTAGATAGCGGTGATTCGGTTTAAGTAAAGCAATCGAAAAGCATGGGGACATGCTTGTCTGGTTACATACATACATACATACATACATACATACATACATACATACATACATACATACATACATACATACATACATACAAACATGTCTTGACTTTCTTTAAAATAATTATATAATTAATCCTTCTGTGGTAATGATGCAGATTTATATTTAAGAATGCACATGCAATTCAAGTATACAAAATGTGAAGCAAAAACATGATTTGATTATTTTGAAATCTTGCTTATTTCCCGTTAATTTTGAGCCACACAATAAAGCAAAAGCGATATAGGCAACATATGCAATTAACTACACTGATGAGGGAATGAAAGATTATTATTAGCCTCGTACACATAATCAAATGATTCAACCATAGTTTACAACTAACAGAAATTGGAAGATAGGGGAAGATAAATGGTCTAGAAGGAATAAATAAGAGTGATAAAATAAAAACAACAGTTTGACCATCTTCGATTGAGATGAATATAATAATAATAATAATAATAATAATAATAATAATAATAATAATAATAATAATAATAATAAACTATTCTCGTAGCCTATTCGTTAGAGCGTACGCATCGGAAGCGTGAGGTCGTGGGTTCGAACCCCGGCCGAGTCATACAAAAGAATTACAAAAATGGCATTACCAGCTGCCTCGCTTGAAACCTAAGCATAAAGAGGTCAGTGTTAGGAGTCGTATGCCTGGTGTAAATATGCTATGACTGGGTGGGACATCATGCTATATGTCTGTAGCTTGCTGCCCTAGTGCTAGACATCAATATAACCAGCTAAACTGTAGACATCGTATCGATTTGACTAAAAAAAATATATAAAACTACGTTATGACTGAATTATTTTTAAACACTACGTTAAAAACCCTGATCAAACCCTAATAATAATAATAATAATAATAATAATAATAATAATAATATAAATTATGTATAAAAATGACCTTCTTTATCATAATCACCTTCATAGTATCATTCTAGATATTCATGCTGCTCGTTTCAATATACATATAGCTTGTTTCAATATACATATAACTTGTTTCAATATACATATAGCTTGTTTCAATATACATATAGCCTGTTTCAATATACATACAGTTTGTTTGAATATACATATAGTTTGTTTCATTATACATGCATTTTATTTCAATACAGATATAGTTTGTTTCAATATACATGTAGTTTATTTCAATATACATTTTGTTTGTTTCAATATACATATAGTTTGTTTCAAGATAAATATAGTTTGTTTCAATATACATATAGTTTGTTTAAACAGAATATTGAATTACAATATCTGGAACATTATATTATTTTAAATATAATACTTTCTAGTATTTGTACTGACCTACTTTCAAAGACTTTTGAATGTTATATTGGCTTATAGTTTTAATGGCCTACGTTTTCAATATGCAACTGTATTATAATTGTCATGACTTGCTTTCTATACTTTCAATACGGTTGGTAATAAATATATTAATAAACAAAATACAATTACAAATGGATTTCACAAGTCTTCATTTTAAAAGGCCTGTTCTCAAGTTTGTTGTCGCGCATGTTTTTTTTAAAAATAAATATAATATATTTAATACTCTTCTGTAATAACGGAGCTATATCATGCAAATTACTTTTGTTGATAGTGAATTATTTAAAGCAAAGCACTTGTCTCGTCTGTGAATAATGAGATATTCCATGCGATGTTACGGAAACCTTAAATGTAAATTATTTAATTGACATATATTTCCTAAACACATAGATAGAATATGATAATCATTGGTTCAATTAATATGAATCAATGACAATTAATTATAAGATTTTATCCGTAACCAGCTTTAAGGCCTCAATAAATAAAAATGTTATTTCAAGGTTTTGATGAAAGATTACTTTTTGTAATTTTGTGAACGACATGACGTATGTGTCATTAAAAAGCGCAAAAACAATTCATTATACGATGCACTAGCTTGCCCCTTTGGTAAATTTTAATTGTTAAATGTGAAAACTTAACTAATCAGACAAAGTGTTGTATGTGACAATCGAGTTGTCTCCCATATAACTGTTGGGAGGATAATCCTTACTGATAAAACAGCACGTTTTACTTTAAATTAAACCTAAGCTTAAATTAATAATATTCGTTAAAGTGTATTTCGCTTACCTTTTATTCTAAAAATGACTCTTGGTACAAATATGTATTTACCTGGATTTTCCATGCTCATTATAACACATCCAGTTGAATCATTTCTATATTTGAACACATTAAATATTCACATAAAGTATAACCTTTACACGCGTCTCAAGGTAATTGGGTGGTCATAGTCGAAGGTCTTCAGACATCACTCACACCTCTCATCTCTGTCCATATGTCTTGCTCACATCCGTTCATGTTTCCAAAGATCTGAAAGACTTCTAATAGATCTAGACATCAGGTACAACAGGTACAAGGGAAATACATATAAAAGGGCACAACCCTATCATATTGTTGTCTTTCGGTGGAGTTGTTTACCTTCAAGGTGGTATATAGATTTTTATATTCATTCAGATTGATTAATTTTTTCTCGCAATAGCGTGAACTAATTTATTTTGGTGAGGAAGATAGTTTTTCGTGTTTTTCGCGTGTGCCATTTGTGTTTTTAAGTATCTGTAACAATTTTAGCCATACGGTGTCTGCAGTGTGACAAATTATAGTGATGTGTAGTAAATGGGAATCATACGTAAGATATGTAACATCATGTCCCACCCTGTTACATCATCCTAACCCCAGGATTTAACACTGACCTCTTAATGCTGAGAGCCAAGCGAAGCAGCTGCTAGTAACAATATTTTCTACACATATGTTTTATCGTTATTACTGTCATTATTATTATAAGTAGTAGTAGTAGTAGTAGTAGTAGTAGTAGCGGTAGTAGCAGCAGTAGTTATACTATACATATAACGATCAGTTAATCGAAATACAGAAATATGATGAACAGGTGATGTAAACTTGAGATCGGCCTCATATTAAAAGCAACGGTCTATGGGCGTGTACAAAAATTAGATCAAGTGGATTTATTAATGAACTGAAAAAGATTTTTAAAAAATTCAATCGTTACCCACAGGATGGATCCCTCAAGAATGGAAATTTGTCTAATTCTCCATATTTGACACATACGGTATTTTCCATTATTGACACTAAAATACTTCTTCTTCTTCTTCTTCTTCTTCTTCTTCTTCTTCTTATTATTATTATTATTATTATTATTATTATTATTATTATTATTATTATTATATCTTTAATTGCTGAATACACAAAGGTGAAATTAAAGAAATAACTATTTAATACCATTCAATAATATATAGTCAATTCTCAAATGAAATTCAATATTTAAAACCGTATAACTCGTCTTTCACTCGACTAAGTGACGGCCTATGTAATCATATGACGTAGTGTGATAGATTGTCATCCTGACCGGTGTCCCTGCTCAGCTGTATTATTCTTTCTCTGGATTAGTACTCCAGTTCTCATCCAGACCATCAACTTCTACCTCCGTTCTCTATATTTCTCTTTTCTCAGAAACTCGGAACCAACTGCATTAGGGTATTTTTCTCTGTCTCCTACAGCTCAATTTTTCCATAAAAGCTTCCTGTTCGAAACTCCTTTGTAATTCCCAAAATAGTAAATTTTACCGCCAAGTTCAAATGACGTCGGAGGAGCTTATAACTTTCCGCAAGATGGTTTAGCGACTACATTTTAGTTCTCAAGATATTAGAGTTAAGCTTGCGATTCCAATGGTGACCAAGCTTTGCTCAACTCCTTGATCAGCTCCGAGTTTATGTTGATTCACCCATTGTCTACATAATTAGCAGACATTGCCACCTTCCCGGCAGTCTGTCAAGGTTTGATTGACGACCCCCACTTGATGGTCCGTTGAAGGCAACACCGGCAATTCAACACTTCCTTGTGAATCGCGCTGTTACAAATTAAGGCGCCAGTCACTAGTTGATTTGGCCATGTTACATATACTGGCTTTGACAATTCATTGTATGCAAGGCTGAGCTCGTAACATTTATTAAGCGGGGTTATTAGACTCAGGGCCTAGCATATAGATGTTGCAATCTGGTTATTGTTCCTTACTTACAACGTGACACCACCCCTTCCGCACATTTGAGAATAATATTGGGATTTTATTCTCCTATATTTGCTCCAAATGTAAATGTGCGTTATACACGCAATAAACGAAAAAACATAGCGACGCAACAGGCTGACTACGGACACGACTATTTACACAATATACGTTTATTAAGAGGGATATGCGCCATTCCTACTCATGAAAACAGAGCCTAATTTCTTTGTTCCTTTCATATATCTGATCTGCATCTGGTACTGCTACAAAAATAGCTTCCATCACATCAAGCATCCATTCGTCAATTTTGCCTGCGTTAGATAGGTGAGTAATTGGTGGTCGGCTTCCAATATGAACTTGCGCCAATACAAGTACCGATCGAACCGTGATATTCCTAACACGATTCCGAAGCATTCTCTCTCAGATAGCGAGTAGTTCTTGTCGGCAGTAGACAATTTTAGACTGCCGTGCACGACAGGGAAAAGCATCCCCCTCGTGCTCTTGTAACAGTACTGTTTGAAGTCCTGTATCGCATGCGTCAGTGTGAAGCACGAAGTCTTTGAACAGATCTGGTAGGAGGACAACCGCATCGGAGTTAAGCCTGTCCTTTAGAGTTTTTAAAGCGTGCTCGCACGAAACCGTCAAAATATCGTTACCAGGAGCCCGTTTCTTGGTCAGTTCAGACAACGCCCTTGCATTCGCACTGACATTGGCCACATACCTCTATTTATACCAGGTCAATACCAGGAGTGATCTCACTTCAGCCTTCGTGATGGGCGGTCTGGCATTTCAAAGCTACACCACCTTTGATTTCTCGGGCGACAGCGTGCCTTGACTAAGGGTGTGTCCCATTTAATCAAAGGTTCGTAACCACATGTGATATTTTGAAGGGCGAGTCATCAATCCCTTTTAACGTTGCCGCTCCTAAACGTCATCTAGCAGAGTGAGGTGTTCACCCCACGTCTCTGTGGCTAGCAAGAGATGATCCATAACCTTGTGGAAAGCCCGATCGCTCAAGGGCTCCAACAACTACCGTATCATTCTAGGAGCGATGGTGGGCACATTCTGGATTCCAAATGGCATAACCAACCATTGGTAGGTCCCATACTGAGTAGCAAAAGCGAATGTTGCCCAATCCTCCTATATCACAGGGATCTTCCAATATCCCTTGGACAAATCCAACTTTGAGAAAAATGTCTCACTCAAAATAGAAGCGAAAGTATTTTATGGGTCAGGTAGCATCTTCACATGTAATTTCATCATCTGAATCAGCTTCCGGTAGTCAAAACAAAACCGATGTGTGCCATCCTTCTTCTGTACTAGGAGTACGTGAGAGCCGTACGGAGAGTCGGCGGACTCGATTACTACCAGAGGAATGAATCATTTACTCGATCTCCTCCCTTACGACTTGTAGTTGCGCGTGGGGAAAGGAATAAGGGTTCCGCTGAACTTTCTGGTCATCCACCAGCTTTATCTGAACTCAAAAGACTTTTCCCCGGGTATTTCCGTTGATAAATCGGAATACCCGGCCAGCAATGTCTCTCTCTCTTTCTCTCTCTCTCTCTCTCTCTCTCTCTCTCTCTCTCTCTCTCTCTCTCTCTCTCTCTCTCTCTCTCTCTCTCTCTCTCTCTCTCTCTCTTCCCGCTGTACCGTGGTCAACATAAGTCGCACTCCACAATCGAAAGTGTCTTTGTTAACGGACAGCTCGGGAGAGTATTCGCACCTTCCATGTCTCCGTCTGTGTCATCGGTGACGATCGTGGCGGCGACAAAATCGCTGACGGTCTACCTTTCCTGGTATGGCTTAAGGATATTGACATGGTATAGCTTATCCTTAGTCGGTAGTCGTATCTGATAGGTTCTCCGACTTTCCCAATTACGAAGCACTGCCCCCTCCAAGAAACCTGCAAATGGTTGTGTTCTTAGGACAACAGCAACAACACCTTGTCGCCTACGTCATTCTGACGTGGTGTCGCGCGCTTGCTGTAATACTTCACTTGACGTGGTTTAAATCGCTTGAGGTTCTCTTGTGTGAGTGATTAAACATTCTCCAGTTTGTTTCCCAAATCTGCAACGTACTGATACGTAGTACGTACCTCATAAACAGCTTGAGCGTCTGTCCATGGCTATCTTAGTACGGCGATTTGGTCATGTACAGTCCTCTCGTACAAAAGAGTACGAAGGAAGAAAATCCTAAACTCGCTTGGGGTACTTCCCGATATGCAAAAAGTGTTTCAGGAAAGTACCGACTCAATATTTGTAGCGGTCTTCGTAAAGCTTCTTGAGCGTGTTCTTTAAAGTCCCGTTAAACAGTTCGACCAGTCCGTTACATTGCGTGTCATATAGAATAGTCGTGAGGTATTTAATCGACATTAGTCGATTTACCTCTGTCATCACGCGACTCATGAATTGTATCCCTTGGTCAGTCAGGACCTCGTCTGGCACACCGACTCTTGACCAAATCCCAAACAGTGCTTCAGAGATTGTTTCTCAATTAATATTACGCAACGCGTCGGCGTCCGGATAGAATGTGTAGCGTAATCTACGACCGTTAGAATATTACGATTTTCGTGCAACGACGCGGGTGTTCTCAGTCCAATTAAGTTCATCGCGACGCGTCGAAATGGTTCATCGATAAGGAGGTTACTCCCCAAAGGGATGGGTCGATGATCCGTATTTGGTGCCATTCTCTAACACTTGTCACACTAGATACAGAACCGCTTGATCCACGGCCAGTAAAATGCTTTGACAAGACGGTTACGCGTCTGGGCAATTCTCATGTGTCCTCCCATGATACTTTCGTGCGTGAGTTGTAACATTTCACATCACTTCTCTTTCGGCACGATGACTTGCTTAAAGTGTTTGCTGCCTTTCTTCGCGTGACGGTGCAAGCTCCCTTTCTTGTATGCGAACTCCACCGCGTCATACGTGGTTTCCTCTTCGGCGTATTTGTGCAACTGCATCTGAGTCGCATCTTCCTGCTGAGGTTTCCTCAATGTGGCCGGAAATAGATTATGGGCCAGTGTCAACTTAACTTCCATCGGAGTTGGTTTCGTCTGTCGAGTCTGAAAGCTGGTTTCCAGAGCACTCACCGGCATCGGTGTCCAGTTTTGGGGTTCTGTTACGGCAAGACATAACGTAGTTATCTGTACCGATCGATGGTCGATGAATGGTCGTACGCGTCCCCCCAAAGGATCGTAAAATTTTAACTCTTTGACAGAAAACATCTGGATAAATATAAACAACTATACCTGGCGTAGATGCAAATAATGCCTAAAATATCAACACTAAAAAATCATCTGAAACAATAAATGTAAAGGTACATTTTGTCCATCATACATGCTAATCATTCTAATAAATATTCATGTTAAAACATTATTAATTCTAAATCAGGTAAATCAGCATGTTAACCTTAAATGTAGAGATTATAATAATTCATCTGAATACTCCTAAACGCAAATTAATAAATAATACAGCTGAACTTAAAGATGCATCCTATAGCAAATAATCGTGTTTAATTGTAAGATCACGTGATTATTTTTGGCAATGATTTAAATTTTCTTTAGTACGATAAATATGACTATTTATCAAAATGTTTCAATTACCAGTTTAACATCATAACTTATAACACTAATTTATTTGAGTGTTTTCTTGTCATTGGCTAGTTTGACGTTTATATCATCACTGATTTAACATTTTATTAATCATGCTTATATTTGTAAGAAATATTTCAGCCCGGAATGATGTTATTTGCATAATATTGTAAAATGATTGAAGACCCGTTGGTAACTGTTTCTACATTTGATGTAAGATTTTACTTTCATGTGTTCCGTTTAATTAACATTTAAGTAGTTGGATTAGTTAACTGAGAAAGTTACTTTTTACTAACTTTTTGTTAACACTTATCGTACTAATTTGTTTGACTAATTAACTTTTTTTATCTGATTATTTGCTTTAGAGAGTTAGCTCTTATTTCCTCTTGTATTTTAGTTTGTTGTTAATTTATTTCAATGAGTCTTTTTTGTCAATAATGTTCGTGTTTCTGCTACTTTTATTGTGTGATCAATTATTTATAAATTAGTTTATGTTAAGTTTTGTTACTTTATTTGAATATGCGTCTTTCAATTTTATTTTTCTTCATTTATCTATGTTTAGTGACGGTTTATAATTCGTGCTGTTAATTTGCTTGAAAGGGGTATCTTAATTAAGTTAAAGTTTATTGGTTTTGGAGAGTGTTCATTTGTTGTTATATGGTGGCTTTGATAATTTAGTTTTGATGTGTTCATAATATATTTGCTTTAATCTGGTCTTCATGAGATGAATCTGTTAGGCGTATAAAATTGCATACAATATATAAATAGATGTTTGCGTATGTGTTAAACAATTTTTAATAAAAATTATAAAATTAAGGCTTACGTATGGCTTGATTTCTCATTTTCTCACCAACAAACAATATTCAGAAGTAGAAAGAAATTCAGGACAGATTTATTCGATATTTTCTCATACTCGTTTTATCAGGATAATATATAAGAAAAACTATTTTTCTTTACGAATTTACATATTACATAGTTTTACTGTTATTTGAAAGGGTAACCAGCATGTCGAACAAGAAAAAATGGCATATGAATTATTAGACAATGTAGTATATTTGTTATATCCTTTGTTTTCCTTCTAGAGTTCTTGCTTAGCTGAGTGGTCTGAAGTACTCAACTTTTTTTTTATTACAGCCAGCTAACCTATGTCTCGTGGCTTGGAGTATCGTGCTCAGCTATTGTGGTTATGTGACACAGCTGCCAGATTCTTCCCGTGTTTCGATCGTTCTTATTGTGGTTTCCCTTACGGGTTTACTCCATCAGTTATACTGGCCGACATGTCTACCCTATTTTGCGCTGACACATGGCGGCAAATATATATCAACAGATCATAACATCAAGATTCGTTCCGTTCTACAGGTTTAATTGCATACAATAATTTCGTTACTTTTTTGCAAACAATAAACGCCTTCATTGTTAGTACACGCACATTTCCATAGTTTTATTATCCGATATTACTTGTGTTATGGCCGATAAATGTTGGTCCAACAATTTGTATACCGACTTACATTGATAACATATTTGCCATGGTTTCTTTGTCAGTGTTCTATATCATCAGCATCCGCCTATGTTTTATTGGCTGTATTCTGTGTCAACATTATCTGCTTCGGATCCATTGCGTGTGTTGGAATGCATTAGGTATGACAGTCAACAGTGATAAGTACAGTAATCATGCAGGTTAAGTTGTTTACTTCATGAGAATATTTTAAGGGATAGTTGTTTGGTTTTGGTATTCTTAGATACGTTTTGAAGTGTGAAAGTTTTAGTTTAGATACTCATTGACTTGAAAATGTTTTGGTCATGGTATTTTTTGCATGGGTATCTTTAGAATGTAAAGATTCCATTCTACAGTTTTGCTCTTTGCATTTCGTCTGATATTTAATGAGACAAATATCCAGGTTCTCCACATTGGTAATCCTGGATTTTTGTAAAAGACGTTAAACACCTTATGTATTGCTAACAAAACTTCTAATTTCCGTTATTTTGTTGAATGACCGATGCGTTTCATTTTTGTTTAAATAGTAATCAGTTTGACCTAAATTTCCATAATTACTATGTATGATTCAATTTCAGTCAGACTAGATGAACGTACTATAGAAATATGTCAATATTCTCACAATTGCAAATGTAGACAATTCGAACAACTGCACTTTATATTCTATCATAATTACGAAATAAAATATGGGAAGAAACACATCAAGTGATACTAGTGGTAAAGGACGATAATTGAAAATGTAAACACATATTGAACAGTGACTGTGCTTACATGATTTGAAAATGTAAACACATATTGAACAGTGACTGTGCATCCATTATTTGAAAATGTAAACACATATTGAACAGTGACTGTTCTTATATGATTCGAAAATGTAAACACATATTGAACAGTGACTGTGCTTACATGATTTGAAAATGTAAACCCATATTGAACAGTGACTGTTTGCATGATTTGAAAATGTAAACACATATTGAACAGTGACTGTGCTTGCATGATTTGAAAATGTAAACACATATTGAATGGTGACTGTGCTTACATAATTTGAAAATGTAAACACATATTGAACAGTGACTGTGCTTGCATGATTTTGAAAATGTAAACACATATTGAACAGTGACTGTGTTTGCATGATTTGAAAATGTAAACACTTATTGAACAGTGAATTTTCTTGCATGATTTGAAAATGTAAAAACATATTGAACGGTGACTGTGCTTACATAATTTGAAAATGTAAACACATATTGAACAGTGACTGTTTGCATGATTTGAAAATGTAAACACATATACATAGACAGTGACTGATGATTATCCGTCAGTGACTTGTATATATATATATGGATCACACATCTAAGTAGAAAAGAATTTCGGTAATATTTTCTAAATCCAATCCCAAACCATAAATTATACTTTGTTTTTATATAATCGATATTAACATTCAATTTTTTAATTGATTTATTGCATGATGTCTATATAATTTAAATGCTTTTTAATTATTATATAATTGTTTATAAAACCTCTGCTATCTTCCACCACACTTCTCAAGGATACTAGTAATAACATTATTTTTTTCATTCAGATCACGTTACTATGGTACAATGTGTTACAGTCAATTTAATAAATAAAACTGTTAATATACACGTGACTTTGATAATACAATTAATTTTACCATAATGTGGTGTATTACAACGTTGTTTGTCATCATTTAGACAATGAAGACAATTATATGTTATCATAAGCTGATATTGTTGTGACAAACACCGTCTTAATGTAAACTCACTATACGATATTGAAAAGCATGTTAGTTCTCACCTATATTATTTATAAAGAAAAGCGTGTTTAAGTTCCTGAACTCTGGTCTTTTTTATATATAACACACAGGGTGTTACAATGTCATTTAATCACCGAAGATGGAATTCAGTTGAAACGGTCAACATATATCCTACAGTTTGCTTAAACGTCTTTGGTGGTTGTGTTAAAGATTAGATTTACCATTATATATACGTCATGGATTCTGACCCCGTTGATAAAATTGTGGAATCTACCGACAGTATGTCGGGCCATATACAAGAGGTTGCTAACATCGATAACAATTTATTTGCATTTGTTCATGACTATATACTTTAAACTGGATTTACTAACCACGTTATAATCTAATCTCCCTTATGTACCACAATCAGCTCGAAACTATCTTTAAGTCATAGTATCATCACCCGAAAACACTAGACAAAATGATGAAGAATGCGTTTTCCGACATTTCCGCCAATCATCTCAGGCAAAGATGGTTTCTGGATGGACGAAGTTATAATCACCGCTAAATTGACTCCGTTCGCTTTCCGCGTTGATTGTATTCAAACAAAAAATATTGACTTTTGCACAAAGAGACTAATCTCGATTGTTTTTCACCAAGGACGCCATTTCAGACATCGTTATGTTAACTAATTGATTCGTTTATATATGTCTGTGATTTTAAGGCCCCAGACTACAACATTGCCTAGTTGTAAATCATCGGGGCGGTTATCTTCATTAACTATAAGATAATTGTACTAGTATAAAAGATTCATTGACTAAAGTGCTTTGCTTGCACGTGATGGGTCTGGTGAGTCTGGACAGAGTTTGTCTATCGAGCAATGATACCAAACACAAAAGATGTACAGAAATATAGTAAAAACTGCTTGAAAATTAAAGTATTATTTATTTTGTACTTTTTCAACCATATACGGTTTGTTCTTCATCTACATCACGTCTCCGAGTAAAGTAGTATTATGTTATCTTTATCTGCCTGGGGTTTGAACGTTATTCATCATTGTACCGGTCGACTCGACAGAAACAGTGTTGCATGAATGACAACATTGACAACGGTCATACCAAGTCCACTGATAACATGAACTTAACTCACATGATATGGGCTTCCACGAGTGCGCTACGTGCTTTGATGTAGCATACGATATAAAGGATGCGACCTTCACTTAGTTTATTCTCAAACGACGCGTGTACCCGTATTTGCGTGTCTGATCCTGTGAAATTGATTTTTATCTATATTTACATCATACTGTATTTTACAAAGAAACAACATGAGTAAGTCATTATCGACTTTACAATGTGTTATATAAATATTCAATAATTATATAATTGTCCTAAAGCTTACGCTTGGAAGTTTGAGTTCACTGTAATGTTTTATTTGAACAACGTCATTTCCAGACGTCAAGTTAAAAACGTCGCATTATTTTAATCAGTTAAACATAACTTTTCAAGTAAGTGGCGATCTTCCAATTGGGTGCCATCTTACATCATTTCGTAAAGTGCAAGTACGCTGCTTGCCTAGGCGAACTTAGGCGACTGTTTTGGTGTGTTTTTGAAAAAGGCAGTTATATCGCCTCGGCAATAACAAGTTTACTTCACCTGCTAATATTTACGTATAAACAAACCAATCAACCGTCCGCAATGCAAATAAGGGCTGATTTTCATACTGCACAGGGAAACTCTTTCACAAATTTGAGCTTACCATATGATCCGCACATCTATAACGGGTTGCATTATTTTACGGAATTCGTACGGAATTAGTGGCACCATTGTGATATCTGGCGGCAGCCAATCACAAAACTAAACCTCATACATATAATGACATGTAGTCAATACTTCAATGTAAAATATGGAGCCGTATTGGCAAGATAATTTTCATACTTTATAATTCCTATATTTTCACATGTGAAAAATATATCCGTATACCTTCACAAAATTATATCCTTATATTTTCACATGTCGCAAATATAACCATATATCTTCACATGTCAAAACATTAGATTTGCCATCATGTTGTGCGACACCTGACTGTGTGAGCCTACAAAATGTGAACCTGGAACAAACAAAGGAGACTTTATTTAGCTGAAAATTACAATAGTGAATGATTCCTATAGAATAAATGCACAGTGCATTTTGTCAGGGTCAACATGGCACGTAAACATTAATATGTTCTTCCTGGGGCATGAATTTAATGTTACCAAGGTGAATTGCGGTAAAATGACAAAGTGTAAGTCAAACCAGGAAAACATTAATGAGGGTCTGTGAACATTAAAAACGGGTTTCATGAATGATATTTTCCAGAACAGTTATTAATAAAGGCAGACTAGAGATGATCATGATGATTTTATGGGAGTAATACAAATGTGGTTGGTTAATGTATCAATCCAGATTGGCCAAGCTAAATGAGATGTGTGTCCATACGAAAATTCAGGATTTACATTAATCTCTCTATATTAGTCAGTCCAAGTTTCTCTGTCGATGAAGAAAGTCTGAGGTGTTCTGATAACAATAAAGAGTACTCTTCCAGTTAAACAGCTTTCCAAGGGTCGAGGCGGTCTAAAAATACGTGTGACCTGAAAGCAGAGTAGAAACAGAGTTAAGTCTCTTTTGGGAAGCGAGTGAGGGCTCTGAAATGAAAGGGTAGTCTCGGTTACATACGATTTGTTAACTGGTGTAGGTATGAAAGTATTGTTGAATATATTCATCTTAAATTCATACCTCGATTTTAGTCCGGGGATAGTCGTGGTTGTTATGTGATTCATGTATTATAAGAAAGGCATGCAATATTTAGTGATATGAATGAGTTCGGATTCAGTTGTTTTGTCTTTATATAAATCGTGTAGTGCAAGATTTGATGAATTTCCTCTGATACGAAATGACCATATATAATTATGCTGAATATCGATTGTCGATGTCTGAAGCAAAATCATGTGAGTATTGGTTGACCCAAGGAAAAGAAAACCCTGACGTATTTATCATGGGTTTTATGGTTTTATTAAAGGAAAAAGTACCTCAACACCTGTATTGCACAGTTTGAAAAGAGCAAACAAACTCTGCAATGAAGAGGATGATAACCCGATGATGCTAAGAGAGAGAGAGAGAGAGAGAGAGAGAGAGAGACAGAGACAGAGAGAGACAGACAGAGAGACAGAGAGACAGACAGAGAGACAGAGAGAGAGACAGAGATAGACAAAGTGAGAAACAGACACAGCGACAGGGATATATAGATAAAGAGAGCGATGCTTGAAGAACAAGAAACATTAGTCGAGAAGCACACAGTGGCACACATACACGCGTGAGAGAGAGAGAGAGAGAGAGAGAGAGAGAGAGAGAGACAGACAGACAGACAGACAGACAGACAGATAAATATGTATATATATATAGAGAGAGGCAGAGACAGAGACAGAGACAGAGATACATAGATAGACAGACAGACAGAGAGTGTGACAGAGAGAGAGATATATAGATAAAGAGAGCGATGATTGAAGAACAAGAAACACTTATCGAGTGGCACACATACACGCGAGAGAGAGAGAGAGAGAGAGAGAGAGAGAGAGAGAGAGAGAGAGAGAGAGAGAGAGAGATAAATATTGAAGCGCGGACCTATCACCAGCAGTGATTTGGAGAATGCCAGAAGCACCAGACGATGCGGTCGTGCCAACACTAAGGTTGTATCAGTCACTCGGTCACATGATTATATTTGATCTATCAGTACAACATAACGGCTACATGAATTTTGTAAATCTATTTCTGAGAGAAAGCGAATCATTCAAATGTCATGTTCTATTTCATATTGTTTAGGTAATTCTTTAAACTTATATGTTTTACATGCAAGGCCTCGTGTTATTCTATATCTGTGTAAAAATCTCTGTTTCCCACCCAGTAATAGAACATTGTATTTTATTCTTAGCTCGATCTGGACAATAACACCGAGGTCGATCGTCTCTTAGAGAACAATAACCAAAAACAATAAGTAGAATGGGGAGATCACACATTTTCATCACCTATTGAAATAAACTAATCTTCGGTAAAGTAATTTAGCGAGATGCCGGTCGCAAATTTCTGAAGTTATTTCGCGTTACTTCATTCACAACGACAAACCCGCTGTGAAGCATTGCTGTCAAAAAGTATACAAGATGACAATTTACTGCGATAGATTAGGTTAACCCAATTCTACCACTTTCTGAAGTCACGTATATTTTTATATCAGTCGGTTATGAAGGTGGTGAGAATTGAAGGAAATGCGGTTTAGCGTGTTGGCCGAAGAGTGCTATTTCAGTACTCTAAACCTCGATTATGTAGCAAATTTATTATATAGTAAACGAAAATATTAATTGTCTACGTTAATAACGGATACGTTTCATCTTGTGGTACCGAACACTATATTTTTCAAATTGTGTCTTCTCCACTCCTTAAAAGGTCATGTTTGTAGTCTCACACTATGGAAGATATATACGGTATTCGCGTTGGAAAATGAAATCTATTCTATGTAGTCCTCGAGAGTCCATACACAAAGGGTTGTTAAATACACACAGCAGTCACATGATAACTCTAGTATCTTTCCCATCATGTTACGACCTGCAATCTTATCTGTGTACACACGACCTATCCATTTGAACTACGAAAACCGATTTAGACAAGTGACAAACTTATTATTTATTAGTCTACATGGCTGCATTAATCTATCGACTGTGTATGTAGATATAAAACACTGAAAGTGGCCGAGTGGTTTAAAGCGCTCTCCATTACGGATCACTACCATCGCACCTATGTGTGCGTGAGTTTGAGTCTCAGATGATGCAAATGTGGGTATGTGAGATAGCGTGCCAGTAGCTTCTCGTGGGTCGGTGGTTCTTTCTGGGGGGTTTCCGGGATTCTTCCTCCACCATTAATATTGGCCGCCATGTATAGCCTAACGTGTGCTGAAAAATGGCGCTAAACCCTAATTCAACAACAACAACAACAATCTTTCCCATCATGATACGACTTGCAATCATATCTCTGCACACACGACCTATCCTTTTGTACTACGATAACCGATTTAGACAAATGACAAACTTAACATTTGTAAATTTACATGTCTGTAATAATCTCTATCGACCGTGTATGTAGGTATAGAACAGTAAATTTAAAGTATCCATCAGTTTATGGACTGTGCAAATAGCCTTAGGACAGTTAAATGAATGTATCCGTCAATATGTTTCCACTGTTTAGGTAGACATTTCACAGTTAAATTAATGTATCCGTCAATATGTATCGACTGTTTGGGTAGACATTTCACAATTAAATGAATGCGTCAGTCAATATGTATCAACTAATTAGGTAGACATTTCACAGTTAAATGAATGTATCCGTCAATATGTATCCACTGTTTAGGTAGACATTTCACAGTTAAATGAATGTATCCGTCAATATGTATCCACTGTTTAGGTAGACATTTCACAGTTAACCTATTGTATCCGTGAATATGTATCCACTGTTTAAGTACACATTTCACAGTTAAAATAATGTATCCGTCAATATGTATCTACTGTTTGGGTAGACATTTCACAGTTAAATTAATGTATCAGTGAATATGTATCCACTGTTTAGGTAGACATTTCACGGTTAAATTTATGTATCCGTGAATATGTATCGACTGTTTGGGTAGACATTTCACAGTTAAAATAATGTATCCGTTAATATGTATCGACCGTTTAGGTAGAGATTTCACAGTAAAAATAATATTTTCATAAAAAAATGTAGACATAAACATACAGTCATTTGTCACTTGAAATTTGATGAACGCTTGTTGGGTATCATGACGACTTTGATTAAATAGAGACATATATATATAATTTTGATTTGGTGCCGTTTACAGGAAAGTTAGAGTTATTTGAAATTTTGGAAACTCCCCAATCTTCGAAAGAAAAAAAAAACAACACTTGAACTGATCCGTGCCTGGGTATAATATAATGCTTTGAATGATCTATTACAGAACGTACGTATATAAAGTAAATACGTACTAATGTATGTATATAAAGTAAATAGCTAAATGCCAAGCTAGGCAGCTGTTAGTACTATTTGTGTAAGTCTTTGGTCTGACTCGGCCGGGGATCGAAGCCACGCCCTCTCGCATTCGATGCAGACTCCATAATCACTAATCCACAATCTTTGATGTACACTACTACTTAATATACTTAATACAACATACTTGGACATAAAGAACAAGGACAGGTTAGAACGAATGACCTCGCAAACAGACATCAAGTAATACTCAAGCAAAGCTCTGCACCCTTGGAACCAGATATATGAATGGTTAGCTCATTCTAATGATGAAGGGGAAATTTTCAAATATAAAAAAAATCAACAGGAAGAAAATAAAAACAAAAAAGGCTAATCTGGATATGTCTTCAGTCATATAGCTACGAGGTCTGCACCGTGGCAGTTTTTTGTGATATATATACATACATATATATATATATATATATATATATATATATATATATATATATATATATATATATATATATATATATATATATATATACATACATACATACATACTGGGACATAATGCCACATACACGTGGCACGATGTCGCACCTTGTCACATTTTCCTGACACCAGGCAGACCAGTCCTAACACTAACCTCTTAATGCTGAGCGCCAATCGAGGCAGCTGTTATGACCATTTTTGTAAGTCATTGGTATAACTGGGCCAGGGATCGAACCCACGCTCTCTCTCTCGTCTGAGGGAGACGCTCTAACCACTCGACCACCATATTTGATGTATTATACTTCTACCATATACAATATCTTTGGGTATAAAAAGCAAGAACGGGTTTGAACTACTTCGCCCTACAGGTATAGTATGAGAATAAAACGACCTTGCAAACAGACAGCAAATACTTTTCAAGCTAAGCACTGCACATTTGGAACCAGTCATATGATCTACGCCTTTATTTGAACAGCGATAACCCATTTATTTAAAGTAGATTTAAGTCGATACATCTAACTCTCGTCATTCGTCTCGCCTGTTTTTGCAGCAAGTTACACTTTATATACTGCAATTTGTAAATTATGTCATTGTCTTCTGTTGCGATGTCGTCAGTAAGGTAAGATCTTTAATTTTGACAATAATCTTTACTTTATACATCGCACGTTGTCATTATTGACATCTTTTTAAGTACAAAATGCCAAATATATTAAAACAGAAATTCAATACGTTGGAGTTGTGTGGAGTAATGAGCTACACTATTAGCATCATCATAGCGTATGAACCCATTCAGCAGTGTAATTACATGCAAATATTCATGCACACACTTGATTTTTAATCGCCCATTAAGGGCGCTATTATATTAACATAGAAGAGAAAGTCCTGAGACATTTAAAATAATGTATCTGTGAATATGAATCTACTGTTTGGGTAGACATTTCACAGTTAAATTAATGTATCCGTAAATATATATCGACTGTTTAGATAGACATTTCACAGTTAAATTAATGTATCCGTCAATATGTATCGACTGTTTAGATAGACATTTCACAGTTAAATTAAGATATCCGTCAATATGTATCCACTGTTTAGATAGACATTTCACAGTTAAATGAATGCGTCAGCCAATATGTATCGACTGTTTATATAGACATTTCACAGTTAAATTAATGTATCCGTCAATATGTATCCACTGTTTAGATACACATTTCACAGTTAAATTAAGATATCCGTCAATATGTATCCACTGTTTAGGTAGACATTTCACAGTTAAATGAATGTATCCGTCAATATGTATCCACTGTTTAGGTAGACTTTTCACAGTTAAATTAATGTATCCGTGAATATGTATCGACTGTTTGGGTAGACATTTCACAGTTAAAATAATGAATCCGCGAATATGTATCGACTGTTTGGGTTGACATTACACAGTTAAATTAATGTATCCGTAAATATATATCGACCGTTTAGGTAGAGATTTCACAGTAAAAATAATATATTCATAAAAAATGTAGGCATAATCGTACAGTCATTTGTCACTTGAAATTTGATTAGCGCTTGTTGGGTATCATGATTTGATTAAACAGAGACATAGATATAGAATTTTGATTTGGTGCCGTTTACAGGAAAGTTAGAGTTATTTGAAATTTTGGAAACTCCCCAATCTTCGAAGAAAAAAAAACAACACTTGAACTGATCCGTGCCTGGGTATAATATAATGTTTTGAATGATCTATAACAGAACGTACGTATATAAAGTAAATACGTACGAATGTACGTATATCAATGAAATACGTAAGAATGTATGTATATAACGTAAAGACGTACTAATGTATGTATAGAAAGTAAATAACTGAGCGCCAAGCTAGGCAGCTGTTAGTACTATTTGTGTAAGTCTTTGGTCTGAATCGGCCGGGGATCGAACCCACGCCCTCCCGCATTCAATGCAGACTCGTCTGAGGGAGACGCTCTAACCACTCGACCACCATATTTGATGAATTATACTTCTACCATATACAATATCTTTGGGTATAGAAAGCAAGAACAGGTTTGAACTACTTCGCCCTACAGGTATAGTATGAGAACAAAACGACCTTGCAAACAGACAACAGATAATATTCAAGCTAAGCACTGCACATTTGGACCCAGCCATATGATCTACGCCGTTATCTGAACAGCGATAACCCATTTATTTAAAGAAGATTTAAGTCGATATAACCCTCTCGTTATTCGTCTCGCCCGTTTCTGCAGCTAGTTACACTTTATATATTGCAATCTGCAGATTATGTCATTGTCTTCTGTTGCGATGTCGTCAGTAAGGTAAGATCTTTAATTTTGACAATAATCTTTTCTTTATACATCGCACTTTGTCGTTATTGGTATCTTTTTAAGTACAGAATGCCAAATATATTGAAACAGAAATTCAATACGTTGGAGTTGTGTGGAGTAATGAGCTACACTATTATTATCATCATCATAGCGTAGGAACCCAACCCATTCAGCAGTGTAATTACATGCAAGCATGCATACACACACACACGATTTTTAATCGCCCAATGAGGGCGCTATTATATTAACATATTTGGAACATCCCATAGGAGCTCTGCAGAGAAAGTCTCGAGAAGATCTTGCATTTTAATCATTTCCAGGGAATAAGTTAAAAAATGCAACTGCATGCACAAATTTACAATAGAAAACGTTGATTATTTCGCTCTCATTTTAAAGCTGACATTACTAAGATATGCTGGTTATGCATTGAATGTGTATTATATTCATGACGTATGTTGGTTGTGTACAAAATGTAAATTTTATGTATGATTTATGTTTGCTATGCAATGAATGTGTATTATATTCATTTTGTATGGTGGTTATGTACTGAATGTGTGTTATATTTATGACGTATGTTGGTTGTATACTGAATGTGTTTTATATTCATAACGTATGCTGGTTGCATAATGAATGTGTATTATATTCATGACGTATGTTGGCTGTGTACTGAATGTGTTTTATATTCATGACGTATGTTGGTTGTGTACCGAATGTGTGTGTATTATATTCAAGACGAATGCTGGTTGTGTACTGGATGTGTATTATATTTATGGTGTAGGCTGGAGTGTACTGAATGTGTATTATACTCCAGCCAATACGTCTTTCGTTATTTCTTTAAGTCTGTCTCGAATACGTTTTTAGCGAGAGTGATAAGGAACCATGTAATGTATAAAACGCATTTGTGCTAGCAATTTCGTATGCATGCGTAGATGACCTGACCATAGTCTACTATATTTTAAAACTCAAATTGGTAATTTCTAAAAGAAATAAACATGATTAAGCATAGTCAGTTTATTATTTACTTGTTATTATTTACTTGTTTGCGCATTTTGAAAAATAAATTTTTGGACTTGAAAGATTTGCTGTAAAGATTGTTAAAACTATTAAGAAAGATCCACCTGATTTCCACCAGTAAGTAAATGTTCTTCTATTTTGCAATTTTATCTGAATAAAGCTTAAACAATATATAAATCCGTAAAGGAATATGTTAACGAAGCACATGTATTTATCATGGATCTCGAGGAAGACATGCTATTTTGGAAAAAATAATCATTCCAATTTTCAATTTTGAACAGCACTGACAACCCCCGATGTAAGCACATTTTTTTTTCCGTCTATGGAATATTAATGTGTTAACTTGTATGTCATTCAAGTGTGTACTAAGTGTCAGTGTAAAATTGGATTTTTAACTTACTTTTAACAATTATTCAGTTATATCGTTACGATATCTGCACTGTGGCAGTTTATAGTGATATCTAGAATTTGGTCATCATGCCGCAGACTTATACTTTCTCTAGGATACGATAATCTGACTCTGGTGATAAAATATGGAGATGTTGATGACAGTGAAAATCCTAGCTGACAGGAACGAATGTTAGATTTATTTTTTATTTGATCTATTAAATGACAGCAGGTCTCTGAGTGACCTAGTGGTCTAAAGCGATCGCCTTTACCAATCATTTCAGCATGTTTGAGTTTGGACACAAAATCGGTTAACATGGTTATGTGCGAATGTTTGCCAGTAGGTTTCAGTGGCTCTTTGGTTCTTACCCGCTTCGAGTCGTGTTATCAGCCATTAAGTGTATATGAGAAAGATTGCCAGTAGATTTCAGTGGCTCTTTGGTTCTTACCCGATTCGAGTCGCGTTATCAGCCATTAAGTGTATATGAGAAAGATTGCTAGTAGATTTCAGTAGCTCGGTGTTTCTTACCGGGGTCATTCCGGGCTCTTATTCCAGAATGTATTCCTGCTGTCACGTATATGCCGTATATACCAGGGTATTTGTCTTGCCGATAGACGGATTTTCATTAATCGTGACGATTTAATGTGTCGCTTTTTATATTGCTCAACCTAATAAATAACGTACACATACAGTTTACATGGGGATTTCTTTTTACAGTCAATATTTACAAATGTTTTAAAATACCTTTGTCTTGGAAAGGCACACTATGTAGCATATATTGGGATGGCAGAGCTCATCTCAAAATAACTCTCTCTCTCTCTCTCTCTCTCTCTCTCTCTCTCTCTCTCTCTCTCTCTCTCTCTCTCTCTCTCTCTCTCCGCAATCACGTTCGAACGTCGTACATACAATCTGAAGAAAATCTTTGATGTGTGTTTTTTACTAAAAATATTAAGATGATATAGGTTTTAAAAAAGTTCTAAACTTATTGCATTTTTATTATTTTCTATTTTTGCCACCACATACGGTTTGTTATTCGTCTACATCACAACTTTTAAGTACATTACTGTTATATTATCTTTATCTGAGCGGTGGATGAACCTCGTGTGTCCTGGTACCAACAACCACGACGAAGGATTTGATAAAACTATGATAACCCAGACAGTAGTTATACCAAGTGCATTTATGCCATCAAGATAACTCACATGATCTTCCATGTACGTTGTATTTGTCCTTGATGCGGGCACCCGTAATGGGCTTCCACGTGTACATTGTATGTTTCCTTGATCCGATTAACCCTTTTGGGCTTCCACGTGTACGTTGCATGTTTCCTTCATCAGAGTAGCTCTTATGTGCTTCCACGTATGCATTTTATTTTTCCTTGATGATTATACTCATTATGACGGGGTCCCGAGTGGCCGAGTGTTCTAAAGCGCTGTCCGTTACGGATCACTGCCATCTCACCTCTGTCTGCGTGGGTTCGAGTCTAAGATTCGGCTAATGTAGTTATGTGAGAAAGTTTGTCAGTAGCTTCTCGTGGGTCGGTGGTTCTTTCCGGGGGTTTTCCGGGTTCTTCCTCCACCATTAATACTGGCCACCATGTATAGCCTATATTGTGTTGAAAAATGGCGTTAAACTATAAAAACAAACAAACATACTCGTTATATGTTTTCTTGATTCGAGTAGTACCCGTTCCATTGTATGTTTCCCTTCTGCGAGTACCCGTTATGGGCTTCAACGTGTACATTGTATGTTTCCATGATGGGAATACACGTTACAGTGTATGTTTCCTTGTTGATAGTACCCTTTATGGGCTTCCATGTGTACATTGTATGTTACCGATAGGATCCTGAGATTTGTGTTAAATTTGCTTTACAATACAAGGAGGCAAACATGCATTATTGCTGTCTGTAGGTGATGCATGAATGTGTATATTTTGTAAACTTGTCCACAATCATAAGCTTGAAACCTTGGGGTCCATTGAGATGGTTATATTTGTAAAGCTTTATTTCAATATTTTCGTTAACGTCCGACTACACTAGGCAAATTAAGTATTTTCAAAGTGGCTTTTTTTCAACTTTCTGACAGCAGTTCTATGTATGTGGCGACCTTCCACGGCAGATCCACCGTAGTTCAGTTGGTATAGCATTGGACGTTTAATCTAAAAGTCGTATGTATGCTGCTTCGGCGTGTTCTTACCCATCGCGCTTACCTCCCCTTTTCTCGGCAAGATATAGAAACACATCACATTCTAAAATATCGCAGACACCAGCGAACAGTCTGCTGTGTGGAGTTGAGGAACCAGAACTGCTGATTCCATAGGAAAACTTTTGCAAATGGGTGCGTGAACAACGAACCAGCAGTTTTTGAGAGTGTTAATTGTACGTGATACAGAATTAGTACCATCAATATGGTATCTGGCTATGGTCACTAAAATAGTAAACATCAAACCAATAAACACTAGTAGTCATCGAGACCCCATACACCGAGGGTTGTTAAAAACATACAAAATCATGCAATAACTCGAGTATCTGTTCCATCATATCAAGTCATACAACCCCATCTTTATATAAATGACTTATGATACAACAAAATATCCTGGACATGGGTCTTTTCCAATGGAACTTTTCATCAAAGGCGTAAGCAAGGTAAGGCCTGTTTACTTAAACTTTAGCAACGATCAGCTGGACAACAATCGGTTAGACAACGTCCTGACATCAAGTCCAAGGAAACAAGTTATATACAAAGTACAATTATCCTACAGCATAATTTACATTCACGTACAAATGTTAGCTATTGAATCCAAAATGTTGTTTACAGATGACTCTTACAAAGTACAATCATGTATATATCTATATATATATATATATATATATATATATATATATATATATATATATATATATATATATATATATATATATATATATATATAGAGAGAGAGAGAGAGAGAGAGAGAGAGAGAGAGAGAGAGAGAGAGAGAGAGAGAGAGAGAGAGAGAGAGAGATGTATTGTGGCTATGTTCAGTTATCATGTATCGTGGTGAATTATGGAGGGGAAATATGTGTAAATCCATTGAGCCAAACTGTGTAATGATATTCGGTCCAGGATACAAAAGGATGACTTTGGGTGAGTTCTCACTGTAGAAGTGTACAATTATGAGAGCTCAATAACAGAACTTGAATCAGTTCTGTTTACATTGTATTTTGTTTAACATTTTTCATCCTGAGAGGTGGGTAGGTTTGTTAAGATGTGTGAATGTGTGCATTATTAGAGTTATATATCAATACATTTAATATTACTTGTATATTTTCTGCTGTATGTATTTCTTCTTTAGAGTGACTATCGCCTGTCCTAAAATGTATTTTGTCTTAAGCATCTGACTAAGTGTAGAAGAGTTTTTGAGTGGTGACATAGATTAGTGTATTCACTATATTAAACCGTCTGTGTAATTACACAAAGGATGAAGAAATTAACGCATCCATCAACGTATCACGTAATACTTTAATTAATTTCCAATTCCAAGTTTGAAGCGAGTTCAATTTACACACGAATGTTTAATCACACCCACCACGTCGATATTAGTTTCTTTACGTGATGTTAGTATTTCCCGCGTGCAATTTTACTCAAACCCTCGTGCGATATGTACTGATGTATAAAGCTTATAGTGGACGAGGCCCTCACATATGGGAGTTCGTGATATGTACTGACAAGGCCCTCGTATATCGGAATAAGTGATATGTACTGATATATAAAGTATACAGCGGACAACGTCTTCATATATGGGAATTGGTGATATGTAATAATGTATAAAGTATGCAGCGGACAGGTTTTGAGTGTTGGGTTATTCTTTTAGGTAGATTTTGTACTCGGTATTAGATTAACGCTCCATAAAAACAAAATGGAAGAAAAAGTGGAGTCGTAATACTTTATTAATATGGTTGTCGTCATAATCATCTCCATTATCATCACCACAACACGTTGCCACTACTACCATTGCAAATGTAATAGTCGACAACGCTGTTATAATACGTTAACACATACACAGCTGCATTAATAGTGGTGATTGCACTGTTTAGCGATATCATGTGAGGTCATTCCATTACAGTTGTAGCAGCAGCAGAAGTAGTAGCAGTAGCAATTGATGGGGACGGGACACAGAAAAAAAAATGGCAGAAAGATGACTTCAGCTTAAAACAGTTGTATATGCTGGAATGGCAAAATAGAGAGCAAGAAATGATAGATGCAAGTTTTGGGCTTATTAGTGTGAAATAAAAGACTAAATCACATGTGCGCACACTACGGAGTTTTGCGGTTATAAATGAACCTTTATTCATTTTTATCAGTTGTTTCTGTTTTTTGTACAATTTAAACATGCATTTGAGGGAACAAACCACATGAAAAAAGATAACATATTGCAATAGCAAAATAAATTAGTCGGGTAAGGAAATATTCACGACCTAGCTCGTTGCTGTATACTTATTACATTTTCTGTAGTGTTTGGTTTGTTTGTTTATAACAATGGGGTTTTGCACAGAAGAATAGAAGAAACGCCGTGTAAACTCACCAAGGTTAGATTTTGAGGGATTTGTATACATTTTGTAAGCATCGGTCTTCTTTATATGATTATACATTTGCAAAATACACATTTATATTATTGTGTTGACAGTGGGTGACTACTGTCTAGTCAATGTCTGTTGCTGGTCAATCTGACGAAACACATTCATTTCACCTGTGTTCACAATTACGGGGATTCGTATGAAATGCTATTGGAATTACATTTCTTGTCGAAGGCATTTATTTTCTGGTAATGATACAGATGCATAACGTGTTTGAGTTTAGGCTTGATACAGATGTGGAAACTGCCAATTGTTTAGTAACATTTTGCGTGTAGGATGGTCTTTACTCTTATAAGAACTATGATGCATCAATGTTCTGAAATGAAACAATTGTTAAGGCTTACATTTTCTTTTGGAGGCGGGACAAGGAGTAACAGGGTTAGCGACCCCTTAAAATTGCCAATCTGAAAATAAAGCCTCTCGTTTTTTGTACGTTCAGCCAATTACATGCAAGTATGTTTCAACCATCTTCCATAAACAAATTCATCATACCTCTGAATGAGATAAAAATATGCACCCAGATAGATCACGTTCTGTTTTAACTGAACCCTCTAGACTGATTGACAAACAACACTTAGGACGACTGAAGACTGACTAAGCATACCAATAACTTACCTGGCTTCGATCTGGTAAACTAGAACAAGTGAGTAAATACTTTTTACCCTTCGATCTGGTAAACTAGAACAAGTGAGCAAATACTTTTTACCCTTCGATCTGGTAAACTAGAACAAGTGAGCAAATACTTTTTACCCTTCGATCTGGTAAACTAGAACAAGTGCGCAAATACCTTTTACCCTTCGATCTCGTAAACTTGAACAAGTGAGCAAATACTTTTATCCTTCGATATGGTAAACTAGAACAAGTGCGCAAATACTTTTTACCACTTTGTATGCAAAACAATAATATTGTGTGTTTCTATTAATAGATGAGCCATGCATATATTGTAGACTTATTTTAGATGTTGTTTGTTTGGTGTTTAACGCCATTGCTTAGGGCTAGATAGGATACACCTGGTGGCAAATGTATCTGGTGGCGGAATAGTCCGAATTTTCGGACTAGTGGTGAAATAACTCGGGGAAACCCGCGGTACGAACCCACATTGGACCGATAAAGCCTGGAAGCCACGCAGACGGAGGTGAGATTATAGTGATCTGTCAAGACTAGTTCTTTTGACTACTCAGCCACTTGGATCTAAAACAATTTTGGTATTTTATACAAGTACATATGTATCTGATATTGATCTTTTGCACATAAGTGGATATTCTTTGAATAATTGCTACATTTAAAAATATATATATATATATATATATATATATATATATATATATATATATATATATATATATATATATATATATATATATATGTATATATATATATATATATATATATATGGATTTTGGCTGCACGTTTGCTCTACTTTTTGCAGCCCAGGCCTTAACGTCGCCATTGTCTTAGGTTGACAATTCATTTCGTCTTAGAGTCAACACGTTTGTATCCATAAGTCCTTAAAAAGACACGATGGCCACTGCAGGTTCAAATCAGGCTATTTGCAGTATAGTCAAAGTTGGGACTTTGGAACTAGAAACGGAAGGTATGTAATAGATAAGTCATATATAACAACCATTATGGGTTCTTTTCTTACTCTTCGATACGTAAACATGGTATTTCATAATATACTAAACACAAAATGATGTACCATAGTCAACATTTCAATAAGTCTAAATCTAGATTACATAGTTATGTTAGCTTTGTTTCTTAAAGTCTAATATAAGTAATGAAATCTTTCAGCATATTTCCACTAAGCCCACAACATAGCATTACCGATATAACTCAAAGAGTGCGTGTGGGAAAAACGGCCATTCACAACTGTTGTCCGACTGAGTGAATGGATGTAAAGTGATAATTATATTCAGTATATATCTAATTATTGATTTAGCTGTCTTATATCAAATATCATTATTGGAAGGTGCTATTCCAAGCCTAATATCATCTGGTAATGCAACAATAACAAAAAACATTGTTTTTGATTGACTATGTCGGATTTCCATCATCAGTATTATTTTCAGTATTCACCTCTAATGATAAAGTTACGATATTAGTATTGCCTATTAATCTACTGCATTAGTTATGAAACATAAGATGGATTTCAGTGATTATAAACTGTCGATCAAGTGTTGCGTGTTTAGGCTTTAATAAACAGTAACATAGAAAACGTGAAACCAACAAGCTTGGTAAAGATTTTACACAACAAAATTATTTCTCTGGGAAAAGATTGTAAAAATAGAAATAGAATTACAGTTTTAAGATTCAAATCGAAACGTAATCCAAGAATAGTCCACGAATTAAATTACAAAAGTCCTAGTAATGAAATGTTCCAATAAATTCAAGTTTGAGTCATTTAGGAAAATCCAAGATGGAAGATGATGACGTATGCTGTAGTCTGTTCTTTATTTATCTACAGTTCCTTGTCAATTCACAAGACATGAACATGATTATATTGGTGTCGGAAATTTGCTTTCATTTGTTAGCATCACCGGAAATACAAAGTTAAAACCGGGCCGTTATTCGCTTGATTTCAGCTCTCAAATTCCGAACAGAGATGTCGTAGTCCCACATCGTCCTTTTCTGTTCAATAACGCAACGCGTCAATGGGGTTTATTGATGTGACGTTATATGGCATTGGTCTATTGGCCGTTGTTACATGTTATAATGGGGAAAGTATGTACCCTTCTATAAATTTACTTATAATTCATAACTGTAATAGGATAACATCATCCATCCTAATGGATAAACACAGATAAAACCATCCATCCTAATGGTTAGTCATAAATAACATGATCCACTCTATTGGTTATACAGATATAATATGATCTTCCTTAATCACTAGATACATATACTATTATCGGGCATAATGGTTAGACACAGAGATTTGTATCCGTCCCAATGTTTAGATACAGACAGACAGATAATAACATCCATCACAATGGTTAGATTCAAACACGCATAAAACAGCATCCATCCTAATGGGTAGATTCAGATACAGATATAATAGCATCAGTGCTAATGGTTAGATTCAGACACACAGATAATAGGATTTATCTTAATGGTTAGATTCAGACACACATATAACAGAATCCATCATGATGGTTAGATTCAGAAACAGATATAATAGCGTTTATCTTAATTGCCATATTCAGACACACAGATTATACCATCCGTCCTAATGGTTAGATTTAGACACACTTATAATAACCGCCAAACTAACTGATAGATTCAGACGCATAGATTATAGCAATCAAACTAATTGTTAGATTCAGACGCACATATTATAGCATCCATCTTAATGGTTAGATTCAAACAAAGATAATAGCATTCATTCTAATGGCTAGATTCAGACAAATATAATAGCATTCATCCTAATGGATTCAGACACAGATTATATAATGCAAATTTATCGTTATAAATCTATGCGGGGTTGCCCGAGCATGACTAAATACATTTCTAAAACGATTATAATCCAAGTATCCGTTGCACCAAGTCTGATAAATATTTCTGAGCGTATCCGTTAAACACAGCAATAATATTAGTTATCCCTGATTTTGTTAGCTATTGTTGTCTGTAAAATCATGCCTTTCTCGAAAAAATATCAGGACTGGATTAGATTGTTTATCCAACATAACATCATCATAAACTACTGAATTATTGTTAATCCCATCAATATCATCTACAGATGGCGCTACATCAATATCAGTTATTTTTATACTTGCTACTATTACATCGTTTGGAGTCCACGTTTGCAAGAAATCATCCATAAAAGTTTCTCTTATTTCTGTGCCTAATGCCCAACACTGATTTTTATTTCGCTCCAGCCTGATTAAACTTTTTTAAGTTCTTTTTAATTTATCATCAGGTGATCTGTGATCGACATCGATTTCTTCGTAATAATCAACAAAACGTTTAAGCTAATCATGTTGGGGATTTTTCAGTAAACGATGTTGGCTGACATTGATCTCCTCAGATACTCACAGCTGTGTTTTTCGACAACAGCCAATCAAGAAACATTTGTGCATATCTCAACCCAAGTAATATACCCGGGGATATATTTAAAACCCATCCTGTCAGGCGTCTACACATCACCGTTGTATCTGAAAAAGCACAATCATGTCATCGCTTGGAAATTTAATTAATTTACTCACCCAAGTTGTCTTGCCACAACAGCCAGGTCCATTCAAAAACACAGTTGTGTGCCTGTATACCGGATCATGTACGGACGGCGAAAAAGATAGTTGTAATGTCTGATCGCGTTCATAACAACCCAATATCGTAACACCTGCAGTTGGGTTATAATTGCACAGCTCTTCCTGTTGTATTCTGCATGATCCCTACAATGTATCCTCGATGATAAACTGAGATAACAACGCCGAGTATTTCTTACCGATATAAAACGAATCCGTGGCAACTCTGACGGTGGTGCGAGGAAATCTGCTTATCATCAATGTTAATATTACAATATCAAGCATGTATCATAACAGTACTATGAGAGCTCAGCGCGCTTCTGAAAAATGTCTACCAAACGAGACATAACAAATCGGACGAAGATCCTTAGCGAACTCGAAAGACACTATACGGACAAACCCGGTCAAGTCAAAATCAGGTAATGGTCCATTCATAACCACTCGGGTCATCTCATGCGTTGAATGTCCAAACCGCGACAAATTGCCGGTGCATTCGCCTTTTCCTAAAATAATTCCCGGGATAACACGCGGCATATCAACCGAAATGAAGTCTTTGCGGTTATACTGGGTATTCCATAAACTGCCTTGTCCGTATTCACAACAGCTTAACTGAACGTCACTGAGAAATCGAGATTGTGTTGGCTTCCATTTCTTTCTTTTTCCTGCGAAATAAGCTGCGACTGATGCTATCGTAAACCAATTACTTACTAATTCGTCAACGTTGTCAGATGAAAATCTTCGTTTCGTCAAGAGACTGACTACGATATAATTCGTCGTCGGGTAGAACAAATAATAATAACTCTAAAGCAGCCATGCAAACACGTAATATTTTTTTTTACTGATTTGGTGAATAACATCAAATATAATTTCCGAGTATGGGTAAAGTCTTACAATTTGATTCCGCCGGAACATAGTCACCACCCTAGTCCACACGTGTGCGTTATGATCAACTATGTTTATTGGAGCTCTTCCATTTGCTCGGTATTGTTTTGAATCAGACAAAACATCTCCGGTTATAGTTGTTACGACTGTTGTTACGATCTTTCTCTCCAATCTAGAAACATCACTTATTGTTGCTCCGGTGTTTATGACAGATTCAGCTCACTTGGCTACTTTTCACGTCATCGATCCGTTAACCCGCATCACATTTGTAATATGCTTAATTACTCGCTTAATTACTTACTTTATACATGACCGATCATTCATGCCGTTGATTCAAATTCTAGATAATATGATGCATTACCAATATTTTATATATTTCAACTTCCTAATACCATACATAATATTGATTTTATTATTACATTTTATTATATCTTAAATTTTATTTTATGATACCATACATAATATTGATTGTATTATTACAGATTATCATATATTAAATTCTATTTCATGATATCACAAAGAATATGCACATAAATCACGTGCTGACAATAAGCTAAAACGTTTCAGCATTTCTTCTTAGTTAATTTAGATGTACGTCAACGCTTTCCGAGATGACGTAGTAATGTTTTGACCAAATCGCCTTTTTAGTCAAATACCGAAACTGTTTTCAAAATTTTAAATCCATTCTGAATTTTTCACTCCACATTCTTAAACCCTATACGTGTCACATTTATACTCCTGTATTCAATGGTTTACATGGACCTTGTCTTGAAACAGCTTTGTGAGTAGGTAACATTTGAGAGTACGAGACCATCAGTTAAATTTAAAACTCGAACACAACACATTATATGAAAACATTAACTAATCCAAATGTCAGGTCTCTGATGCATTACTAATTAAATGCTGGATCACTTTCCTGCAACTAGTGATCTTGTCATCTCACTTATGCTGCCAACTTGCAGGAATACTTGAAAAAATATCCCTTGTTCTGTTGGGATTTTTTTCTAGAACATATTATGGGATAGCTGATCGTTCTTTAACACAAGTTTGTTACCACCATTATAGCTGGCACAGTGGTCAATGTTACTATCGCTACTCCTCCCAAACGGATGGCACATGAATATGAGGTTTTCACTAAAACGTTTCTTATAATGTCTAGTTGTCCCAAGACGGACATGGTGCCGATCTGACGTTGAAAATGGACGTGATGCGGTTATCTTTAAAAGCTAGTTCTCCTGAATGGAGAGCCCAAATGAAATAGGTTTCTTTGAAAATAATTATTATGATGATTAGTTGGTCTCAAGTGAAAATATATCAATCTGTTATCCAATATGGCCACAATAGCTGACATTTTTATAATATTGGTATCAGTATTACTCTGAATAGATGGTCATATTAACAAGGGTTTTTCAATAGGAGACTTCTAATGTATATTCGGTCCTAACCAAAATACTGATTTGACGTTCAATCTCTTTTAACTGCAGCTTGATCTGAGTTAATGAAACATTTTATTGTCTTGCTGGTCCAAAACGCAAACGGTATCGGTTGTACACAAAATGGCCACCTCAGTAGCCATCTTAAAATTATTGCTATCGCCACTCCTTCTCAACATGACATAGTGTGACTGAGTGGTCTAAGGCGCTCATATTTATAGATAAGTCGTGTCTCACCTCTGTTCGAGTGGATTCGGTTTTCGGACAGACCTACATGATGGGTACGAGGAAAGGCTAGCTAGTTCTTTCCAGTGGGTCGGTTGTTCTTCTTTTGATCTTCTTGGGTTATTCTACCAAATATACCGGCCATCATATATATAGCCCAGTATGTGCTGAATAAATAAAGATTCAAATACAAGAGACAAGAGACCACAAACTCCTTATTAACAGGTGGTCGTATTCAGTGGGTTTTATTTACAAGTGACTTGTTCTGATGTTTAGTTGGTCTTTAATAACATATAGTGCCGATCGACTTCTAACATGACAACCAGAATGAACATCTTCAACATATTGTGGTTGTCATTCTACCAGGAGACATCTTACGCTATCTTGTTGGTCCTAAATGAGCATGGTACCAATTCGACATCCAGTATGTCCGCCATCACTGCCAGTTCAAAATCTTTTTATCGATAAGGAATATCAAAACTTCTTAGTATACAGCCGATAAAAGGAAGAAATTGTACTTTAATATCCGAGATGCACTAGTCTGGTTAGCATATAGCTGAGATGCAATAGAATGGCACACTATCATTCAACTGAGATGCACTAGACTGGGACCTTATAGCATTTAACTGAGATGCAATAGAATGGCAGACTAGCATTAAACTGAGATGCACTAGTCTGGTATATTATAGCATTTAACTGAGATGCAATAGTCTAATACCTTATCGCATCTGAGATGCAATATAATGGCACACTCTGGCATTCAACTAACACAAATTGTTCTTTAATACCTGAGATGCACTAGTCTGGTATAGTATTTAACTGAGATGCAATAGAATGGTACATTCTAACATTTAACTGAGTTGCAATAGAATGGCGCACTCTATCATTCCACTGAAATGCAATAGTATGGTATCTTATCGCATTTAATTGAGATGCAATAGCATTGTGTACTTACTTTCAACTGAGATGTAGAACACTTTAGAAAAGCGTTATCTTTCAAAAACTAGCTACGCTCCATATAATGCTATGTTTTATTTCCACGATTTACTTTAAGGAATCATGTTTTCCTTCCCTGTAGAGTCGTTTCTATCTTGATCTTGTACAGTTATAAGATCTTGAAATCATAAAGTTTTGTTTTTGTTTTTTTATAGTTTAATGCCAGTTTTACGCACAATATAGGCTATACATGGCGGACAGTATTAATGGTGAAGGAAGAATCCGGAAAACCCCCGGAAAGAACCACCGACCCACGAGAAGCACTGGCAAGCTTTCCCACATAACTACATTAGCTGAATCTTAGACTCGAACCCACGCAGTCAGAGGTGAGATGGCAGTGATATTGATTTTGTTTATGTCAATGTTAACATTCTTACTATTTGGGTTGACGCTATTTATTTCAATAAGTCGTGCTATCAGGGTTGACGCTATTTATTTCAATGTTAACAGTCTTGCTATCAGGGTTGACGCTGTTTATTTCAATGTTAACAATCTTTCTATCAGGGTTGACGCTGTTAGCTATCTTACTATCAGTGTTAACGATGCCTATTTCAATATTAGCAATCTTACTATCAGTGTTCACGATGCCTATTTCAATATTAGCAATCTTACTATCAGTGTTAACGATGCTTATTTCAATATTAGCAATCTTACTATCAGTGTTAACGATGCCTATTTCAATATTAGCAATCTTACTATCAGTGTTAACGATGCCTATTTCAATATTAGCAATCTTACTATCGGTGTTAACGATGACTATTTCAATATTAGCAATCTTACTATCGGTGTTAACGATGCCTATTTCAATATTAACAATCTAAATATCAGTGTTAACGATGCCTATTTCAATATTTGCAATCTTACTGTCAGTGTTAACGATGCCTATTTCAATATTAGCAATCTTACTATCAGTGTTAACGATGCCTATTTCAATATTAGCAATCTTACTATCAGTGTTAACGATGCCTATTTCAATATTAGCAATCTTACTATAGGTGTTAACGATGCCTGTTTCAATATTAGCAATCTTAATATCGGTGTTAACGATGCTTATTTCAATATTAGCCATCTTGTTATCGCTGCGGAAGATACTTATTTCAATGCTATCTCGCTACGCGGGTTGACGCTGCTTATTTCATTGGATACAATCTTGCTATCAGGGTTAGCCTCCATTATTTCAGTGTTACCCAGCTTGATGTGAGAGTTGAGGCTGCTTATTTGTATATTAACAATCTTGCAATCAGGTTTGAACTGCTTATCTCAATCGAATCTCTTTCTCAGAGCTGCCGTTGTTTGTCTCAAATGAACATAGAAATCAGGTTTGACGTTGCTTGACTCAATCGAATCTCCATATCAGGTTTGACACCGCTTATTTCAATGTTAACAATCCCGTAATCAGGGTTGACGCTGCTTATTTAAGTGTAATCTCGTAATCAGGGTTGACACTAATTATTTCAATGCAATTTCGTAATCACGGATGACATTGCCTATGTCAATGCAATCTCGTAATCAGAAATGACGTTTCCTATTTCAATGCAATCTCATAATCAGGGATGACATTTCCTATTTCAATTCAATCACGTAATCAGGGATGACATTGCCTATTTCAATGCAATCTCGTAATCAGAAATGACATTTCCTATTTCAATGCAATCTCATAATCAGGGATGACATTTCCTATTTCAATTCAATCACGTAATCAGGGATGACATTGCGTATTTCAATGCAATCTCGGAATCAGAAATGACATTTCCTATTTCAATGCAATCTCATAATCAGGGATGACATTTCCTATTTCAATTCAATCTCGTAATCAGGGATGACATTGCATATTTAAATGCAATCTCGTAATCAGGGATGACATTGCCTATTTCCATGCAATCTCGTAATCAGGGATGAAAATTCCTATTTTAATGCATTCTCGTAATCAGGGATGACATTGCCTATTTCAACGCAATCTCTTAATCAGGGTTGACGCTGCTTATTTCAATGCAATCTCGTAATCAGGGATGACAATTCCTATTTCAATGTTATCTCGTAATCAGGGATGACATTGCATTCTTCAATGCAATCTCGTAACCAGGGATGACGCTGCTTATTTCAATGCAATCTCATAATCAGGGTGGACGCTGCTTATTTCAATGCAATCTCGTAATCAGGGTTGAATTTTCCTATTACTATGCACAATGCAATCTCGTAATCAGGGTTGACATTTCCTATTTCAATGAAATCTCGTCAACAGGGATGACGTTCCCTATTTCAATGCAATCTCGTAATCAGGGATGGAATTGCTTATTTCAATGCAATCTCGTAATCAGGGATAACATTGACTATTTCAATGCAATCTCGTAATAAGGGATAACGCCGCTTTTTTCAATGCAATCTCGTAATCAGGGATGACATTGCCTATTTCAATTCAAACTCCTAATCAAGGATGATATTGCCTATTTCAATGCAATCTTGTAATCAGGGATGACAATTCCTATTTCAGTGCAATCTCGTAATCAGGGTTGACATTTAATATTTCAATGCAATCTCGTAATCAGGGAAGACGCTGCTTACCTCAATGCAATCTCTTAATCAGGGATGACATTGCCTATTTCAATGCAACCTCGTAATCAGGGATGAAAATTCGTATTTCAGTGTAAGTAATCTTCTTATCCCATCCAAACACAACTGACCTAGAACAAACTCTGATCCCATCTAAACTCTTGTAACACAACTGACCTAGAACAAACTCTTATCCACCCAAACTCTTTTAACACACCTGACCTAGAACAAATTCTTATCCATCCAAACACTTGTAACACAACTGACCTAGAACAAACTCTTATCAATCCAAACTCTTGTAACAAAACTGACCTAGAACAAACTCTTATCCCATCCAAACTCTTGTAACACACCTGACATAGAACAAATTCTTATCCATCCAAACTCTTGTAACACACCAGACCTAGAACAAACGATTATCCCATCCAAACTCGTGTAAAACAACTGACTTAGAACAAATTCGTATCCCATCCAAACTCTTGTAACAGAACTGACCTAGAACAAACTCTATCACATCCAAACTCTTTTAAAAAAACTGACCTACAACAAACTCTTATCCGATCCAAACTCTAGTAACACAACTGACCTACAACAAACTCTTATCCCATCCAAGCTCTTGTAACACAACTGACCTAGAAAAAATTCTTATCCACCCAACCTCTTGTAACACAACTGACCTAGAACAAACTCTTTTCCATCCAAAATCTTGTAACACAACTGACCTAGAAGAAAATCTGATTCCATCCAAACTCTTCTAACACAACTGAGCTAGAACAAACTCTTATCCCATCCAAACTCTTGTAACACACCTGACGTAGAACAAACTCTTATCCCATCCAAACTCTTGCAACACAACTGACATAGAACAAACTCTGATCCCATCCAAGCTCTTGTAACACAGCTGGCCTTGACAAAACTCTTATCCATCCAAACTCTTGTAACACAACTGACCTAGAACAAACTCTTATCCCATCCAAGCTCTTGTAACACAAATGGCCTTGACAAAACTCATCCCATCCTCTCTTGTAACACAACTGACCTAGAAAAAACTCTATCCCAACCAAGCTCTTGTAACACAGCTGGCCTTGACAAAACTCTTATCCATCCAAACTCTTGTAACACAACTGACCTAGAACAAACTCTTATTCATCCCAATTCTTGTAACACAACTGACCAAGAACAAACTATTATCCAATCCAAACTCTTGGAACACAACTGACCTAGAACAAACTATTATCCCATACAAACTCTTTTAACACAACTGACCCAGAACAAACTCTTATCCTATCCAAACACTTGTAACAAATCTGACCTAGAACAAACTCTTATCCTATCCAAACTCTTGTAACATAACAGACCGAGAAAAAACTCTTATCCCATCCAAATTCTTGTAACACAAGTGTGCAAGAACAAACTCTTATCCATCCAAACTCTTGTAACACAACTGACCTAGAACAAACTCTTATCCAATCAAAACTCTTGTAACACAACTGACGTAGAACAAACTCTATCCCATTCAAACTTTTGTAACACAACTGACACAGAACAAACTCTTATCGCATCCAAACTCTTGTAACACAAATGACCTAGAACAAACTCTTATCCCATCCAACCTCTTGTAACACAACTGACGCAGAACAAACTCTTATCCCATCCAAACTCTTGTAACACAACTGACGTAGAAAAAACTATTGTCCCATCCAAACTCTTGTAACACAAATGACCTACAACAAACTTTAATCAATCCAAACTTTTGTAACACAACTGACCTAGAACAAACTCTTATCCATCCAATCTCTTGTCATACAACTGACCCATAATAAACTCCTTTCCCATCCAAACTCTTGTAACTAAACTGACCTAGAACAAACTCTTTTCCCATCCAAACTCTTGTAACACAACTGACCTAGAAGAAACTCTTATCCACCCAAAATCTAGTAACACAACTGACCTAGAACAGATTCTAATCCCATCCAAAGTATTGTAACACAACTGACCTAGAACAAACTCTTTTCCCATCCAAACTCTTGTAACACACCAGACCTAGAACAAACGATTATCCCATCCAAACTCGTGTAAAACAACTGACTTAGAACAAATTCGTATCCCATCCAAACTCTTGTAACAGAACTGACCTAGAACAAACTCTATCACATCCAAACTCTTTTAAAAAAACTGACCTACAACAAACTCTTATCCGATCCAAACTCTAGTAACACAACTGACCTACAACAAACTCTTATCCCATCCAAGCTCTTGTAACACAACTGACCTAGAAAAAATTCTTATCCACCCAACCTCTTGTAACACAACTGACCTAGAACAAACTCTTTTCCATCCAAAATCTTGTAACACAACTGACCTAGAAGAAAATCTGATTCCATCCAAACTCTTCTAACACAACTGAGCTAGAACAAACTCTTATCCCATCCAAACTCTTGTAACACACCTGACGTAGAACAAACTCTTATCCCATCCAAACTCTTGCAACACAACTGACATAGAACAAACTCTGATCCCATCCAAGCTCTTGTAACACAGCTGGCCTTGACAAAACTCTTATCCATCCAAACTCTTGTAACACAACTGACCTAGAACAAACTCTTATCCCATCCAAGCTCTTGTAACACAAATGGCCTTGACAAAACTCATCCCATCCTCTCTTGTAACACAACTGACCTAGAAAAAACTCTATCCCAACCAAGCTCTTGTAACACAGCTGGCCTTGACAAAACTCTTATCCATCCAAACTCTTGTAACACAACTGACCTAGAACAAACTCTTATTCATCCCAATTCTTGTAACACAACTGACCAAGAACAAACTATTATCCAATCCAAACTCTTGGAACACAACTGACCTAGAACAAACTATTATCCCATACAAACTCTTTTAACACAACTGACCCAGAACAAACTCTTATCCTATCCAAACACTTGTAACAAATCTGACCTAGAACAAACTCTTATCCTATCCAAACTCTTGTAACATAACAGACCGAGAAAAAACTCTTATCCCATCCAAATTCTTGTAACACAAGTGTGCAAGAACAAACTCTTATCCATCCAAACTCTTGTAACACAACTGACCTAGAACAAACTCTTATCCAATCAAAACTCTTGTAACACAACTGACGTAGAACAAACTCTATCCCATTCAAACTTTTGTAACACAACTGACGCAGAACAAACTCTTATCCCATCCAAACTCTTGTAACACAACTGACGTAGAAAAAACTATTGTCCCATCCAAACTCTTGTAACACAAATGACCTACAACAAACTTTAATCAATCCAAACTTTTGTAACACAACTGACCTAGAACAAACTCTTATCCATCCAATCTCTTGTCATACAACTGACCCATAATAAACTCCTTTCCCATCCAAACTCTTGTAACTAAACTGACCTAGAACAAACTCTTTTCCCATCCAAACTCTTGTAACACAACTGACCTAGAAGAAACTCTTATCCACCCAAAATCTAGTAACACAACTGACCTAGAACAGATTCTAATCCCATCCAAAGTATTGTAACACAACTGACCTAGAACAAACTCTTTTCCCATCCAAACTCTTGTAACACAACTGACCTAGAACAAACTCTTATCCCATCCAAACTATTGAAACACAACTGACCTAGAACAAGCTGTTATCCCATCCAAACTCTTATCTCATCCAAACTCTTGTAACACAAATTACCTAGAAGAAACTCTTATCCACCCAAACTCTTGTCACATAACTGACCTAGAACAAACTCTTATCTACCCAAACTCTTGCAACACAACTGACCTAGAACAAACTCTAATTCCATACAAAGTCTTGTAACACACCTGACGTAGAACAAACGCATATCCCATCCAAACTCTTGCAACACAACTGATATAGAACAAACTCTTATCCCATCCAAGCTCTTGTAACACAGCTGGCCTTGACAAAACTCTTTTCCATCCAAACTCTTGTAACACAACTGACCTAGAACAAACTCTTATTCATCCAAACTCTTGTAACACAACTGACCCAGAACAAACTCGTATCCTATCCAAACACTTGTAACAAATCTGACCTAGAACAAACTCTTATCCTACCAAACTCTTGTAACACCACTGACGGTGAACAAACTATTGTCCCATCCAAACTATTGTAACACAACTGACCTACAACAAACTCCTATCAATCCAAACTATTGTAACACTACTGACCTAGAATAAACTCCTTTCCCATCCAAACTCTTGTAACACAACTGACCTAGAACAAACACTTTTCCCATCCAAACTCATGTAACACAACTGACCTAGAAGAAACTCTTATTCACCCAAACCCTTTTAACACAACTGACCTAGAACAAACTCTTATCCCATACAAACTATTGTAACACAACTGACCTATAACAAACTGTTATCCCATCCAAACTTTTATCTCATCCGAACTCTTGTAACACAACAGACCTAGAACAAACTCTTTTCCCATCCAAACTCTTGTAACACAACTGACCTAGAAGAAACTCTTATCCACCCAAACTCTTGTAACACAACTGAACTAGAACAGATTCTTTTCCCATCCAAACTATTGTAACACAACTGACCTAGAACAAACTCTTTTCCCATCCAAACTCTTATAACACAACTGACCTAGAACAAACTCTTTTCCCATTTAAACTCTTGTAACACAACTGACCTAGAAGAAACTCTTATCCCCAAACTCTTGTAACACAACTGACCTAGAACAAACTCTTATCCCATCCAAACTATTGTAACACAACTGATCTAGAACAAACTGTTATCCCATCCAAACTCTTATCTCATCCAAACTCTTGTAACACAAATGACCTAGAAGAAACTCTTATATAACCAAACACTTGTAACACAACTGACCAAGAAGAAACTCTTAAACACCCAAACTCTTGTAACACAATTGACCTAGAATAAACTATTATCCCATCCAAACTCTTGTAACACAACTGACCTAGAACAAACTCTTATCCCATCCAATCTATTGTAACACAACTGATCTAGAACAAACTGTTATCCCATCCAAACTCTTATCTCATCCAAACTCTTGTAACACAAATGACCTAGAAGAAACTCTTATATAACCAAACACTTGTAACACAACTGACCAAGAAGAAACTCTTAAACACCCAAACTCTTGTAACACAATTGACCTAGAATAAACTATTATCCCATCCAAACTCTTGTAACACAACTGACGAAGGACAAACTCTTATACCATCCAAACTCTTGTAACACAACTGACCTAGAACAAACCCTTATCCCATCCATGCTATTGTAACACAACTGACCTACAACAAACTCTTATCCAATCCAAACCCTTGGAACACAACTGACCTAGAACAAACTCTACCCCACCCAAACTCTTGTAACACAACTGACCTAGAACAAACTCTTATCCACCCAAAACTCATGTAACACAACTGACCTAGAACAAACTCTTATCCCATCAAAACTCTTGTAACACAACTGAGCTAGAACAATCTCTTCTCCCATCCAAACTCTTGTAACACACCTGACCTAGAACAAACTTTTTTCCCATGCAAACTCTTGTAACACAACTGAGTTAGAACAAACTCTTATCCATCCAAACTCTTGTAATACAACTGAGCTAGAACAAACTCTAACCCCTTCCAAACTCTTGTAACACATCTGACCTAGAACAAACTCTTATCCCATCCAAACTGTTGTAACACAACTGACCTAGATCAAACTCTTATCCATCCAAACTCTTGCAACACATCTGACCTAGTACAAACTCTTATCCCATCCAAACTCTTGTAACACAACTGGGCTAGATCAAACTCTTATCCATCCAAACTCTTGTAACACAACTGATCTAGATCAATCTCTTATCCCATCCAAACTCTTGTAACACGACTGAGCTAGATCAAACTCTTATCCATCCAAACTCTTGTAACACAACTGACCTAGAACCAACTCTTATCCCATTAAAACTCTTGTAACACAACTGACCTAGAACAAACTCTTATCCCATTCAAACTCTTGTAATACAACTGACCTAGATAAAACTCTTATCCCATCCAAACTCTTGTAACACAACTGACCTAGAACAAACTGTATCCCACCCAAACTCTTGTAACACAACTGACCTAGAACAAACTCTTATCCAATCCAATCTCTTGTAACAGAACTGACCTAGAACAAACTCTTATCCCATACAAATTCTTGTAACACAACAGGCCTTGATAAAACACTTATCGCATCCAAACTTTTTTGTAGCACAACTGACCTAGAACAAACTCTGATCCCATCCAAACTCTTGTAACACAAGAGGCCTTGACAAAACTCTTATCTCATACAAACGTGCAAGCAAATACACAGTACTAATTGGTAAATTTGAATATATCACAATATAGTGTGTAGTCATTATTATAATGTGCATGATATTTCACACTATTTTCTAAATAATGCCAAATGATGATTATTTGTTACATCTAGGAAATAGAGTATCGTTTGGTAAAATTGAGTGGTCAATGCTGAATTGTCGGAATGTTGACGTGACATGGTATGGATCTATGGGTTTGTTTCTGTCTTGTTTTTGAAAAAAATATGTGACTCAGAAATGTCCCTGATACTGAAAGGACTTCAACGACTTTTCAAACATGTTCTCTAGAAAATCACGTTTTTCTTTAACAAAGGAGTGATCCAGGATTAGAGTCTATTTTGAGCAGAAAATTGCTAGACACTAAATCAATGCGTTCTAAATTTAAATATTGATTAAACCTCACTTCAAAACAAAAAGCAAAAAAAACCAACATAATATGTATCATTTACAAATCTTCACAGAGGTTCCAGATTCAGATAAAAATGAGGTCGTTTAGCACATTTAATCAAAGTAACTGTCAATGTGCTTTCTACATAGAAAACAACTATCGTTACATTTGTTAGAAATTTAATCGGCGTACCTATAATTTCTAAATTAGGTGTGAATATCAAAGTTCCATATGTCATTATTAGTGAAAAAAAATTACATAAAAAAGGAATGCTGAATGTAAGAAAAATAACACTTCCAATTAAATTGTAGAATTATTAATATTTTCAAGTTGTGATGATATTATCACAATATTTATATTACTATAAAAAAATACAAGCATATGTAATGACTGGTAAATGAAATTAAATGTCAGAGAATCTTTAATTAGCCCAAGGAAGTGACAAGCATCTTTTCCAATTATTTGCAACGTCACCATATATTTTAACAATTGGTAAGACGATTCTAATATCTTGTTTTTAAGCGAAGATGGAAGTAAAAAAAGCGAAAACTTACATTGTGCTGAAAAAGAAACAAACTAAGAAAAAAAAGTGTACTCGACAGAAAAGTCACCAGTTATGGAATGTTTTTCACGTGTATAAAGTATCCAGGTCTTGTACGATACGATGTAACGAGTTTTGTATCCAAATAAATTAGTCCATTTTCCTACATTTGACATATCAGCGAATGTTTGCGCACAACATTTTGGCAAGTTTAAAGCGTAAGAAAATCTTTCACGATCCATTAAGAATAACCTCTGAGAGAATTTCGTAATTCTGAGAAAAGAATTTACGTAAGCTACTCTTTTGTCTGGAGACTTTGGAAAAGAGTATCAGCACAGAACAGTTTTTTCCTTTGTAACTCAGATTACCCCACACATTCAATCGCATTTTATCTGATAGTTCGTGGGGAAGATACGTTATTCAAGTTGCCCGAGGATTAAATAACCACTATCGGTAAGTGTATATGGAATTTACATTACATACCCGAACTCCCACCCCTATCCTCTCTTTCATGAATTTAGGTTTCAGTGGCTGACGTAGAGACGAGGATCAATCAAAATACATCCAATGGTTTGGTTTACTTGTATCTGATGTGCCTTATAGCTATAAAACAATAAATCAACACAAACCATGTATTTAGCAACATGTGCAGATGGTTTTGTAAACACAAAGTGCATTGACCTTTAATTTGCTACATAATATCATTTTCCAGAGAATAACAAATAAACTTACTATAATAAAGAATAATGAGAGGAACATCGCTTTTCACTCACATTTTGATATTTAAATAATGGAAAGCATGAATCATGCCGTCTGCTCACAAGACATATCTTAAAACACTTTCCAACTGCATAATAAATACTGTCTCAGTCAATACAAAAGGCCCTCTCCCTTCCTGAAAATAAAAAGGATACGACTAACCGTAACCGCAACAACAACATCTGCAAGAAAAATAACTGGAAATATCGTCCACATCATCATCACAACAGCAACATTACGAAAATAATGGAACAATCGATCACTGTACAAGACCTTGATAACAACCATGATGATGATAGTAATCATTCAGTAGGAATGACCATATGTCGGGCCGCTTGTTACGATTATTATGTTGATGAATAACTTCATCATGATAAAATGGCGTTGATGATGCCACTTATTTAAAAGGATCCCAGCCATTATTTCGATACACACACGTACATTTTATTTATAAAATGTTCTTGTTAAAATGTACAATCCAACCTATGAATAAACAGTCACTGTTAAGTTACACCTGACAACCTCGTGACCTTGGCATAGGAGTGTACTGAGAATAACAGTCACAGTAAAGCAGTAACATGCCACTAGACAAAATCACACCTTTGATAAATCCTGCACACTCAGTTTAGAACTATAAATCGCGTTTGGTGCATACCGTCGTGTCTTTTGAAATAAATGGAAGATCTGTCAAACTATGTTAGTTGAATAAGTAATGAATTCTTTTCTTGCGGCGATATAACACAGGCCTTTAGATGTTATAAGGTCGAACGCTACTACGTCACAATATACTGATGACGTCAAAAAGAAGCCAAAACACAGAATGGTCCCCTGTTGTACATTTGTATTATGGTAAGAACGCAACTAAATCGTGACCTTCCCAATACACAACGGTCACCGTTACTGTAACTAATGTAAACAAAATGGCCGATGTGTTCAATGCTATGCAATTTTGTATGTACTGATTTAAATCAAATATTTGTTATTGGAAAAATAATAACTCTAAATGTACTATTGCACAGTTCAATCTTTTAGCTGCTTTACTAAGGGAATGTGTTTAAAAAGGCATGCAGTTCTGGAACACTTGATACAAGAAATGGTGTTAGGGATGGAAATAAAATGAGTTAGCATTGCAAACAAAATGATCATAATTTGCATGAATTATTGTGACTAAGGTTTAATCATTCTTATTTCTGAAATAATTTGCAAAATTTACCTAACAAATAAATGGAAACTTTAAATAGTGACAAATTAGGAAAAGCATCTCCAAGTGTGAAACTTGTTTTTATTTTTTGTAATCAGAGAGTGGGTCACCTTAATGAGATACAGCTAGCACCAAAAGATAGACAAGCATGGCATATGAAATGTAGACCCTAGGCATGGTGCAGTTATATTATCCGTGATGGGGGAAGGATAATACAGTGTAAAAGTACTCTATTTACACATAGTTTTATTCCTGTGAAGCGGTTGTGGTTGCATCCTACTGTGTAATAGTGCTCTATTCAAACTGTCATATTTATATTATCTGTGAAAAGTGGGGGCAGGGTTGCATACTAAAGTGTAGCAGGACTCTATTCAAACACAGTCACAGAGTTATATTCTTTGTGAAGGGGAAAACATACTACAGTGCAACAGCACTCTGTTCAAACAGCCACAGAGTTATATTCCCTGTAAGGGGAAAACATACAACAGGACTCTATTCAAACACAGTCACAGAGTTATATTCCCTGTTAAGGGGTAAACATACTACAGTGCACCAGCACTCTGTTCAAAGAGTCACATTGTTATATTCCCTTTGAATGGGAAAACATACTACAGGGCAACAGCACTCTGTTCAAAGAGTCACAGAGTTATATTCCCTGTGAAGGGGAAAACATACTACAGGGCAACAGCACTCTATTCAGTCATATTTATATTATCTGTGAAAAGTGGGGGCAGGGTTGCATACTAAAGTGTAGCAGGACTCTATTCAAACACAGTCACAGAGTTATATTCTTTGTGAAGGGGAAAACATACTACAGTGCAACAGCACTCTGTTTAAACAGCCACAGAGTTATATTCCCTGTAAAGGGGAAAACATACAACAGGACTATATTCAAACACAGTCACATAGTTATATTCCCTGTTAAGGGGAAAACATACTACAGTGCAACAGCAGCACTCTGTTCAAACTGTCACAGAGTTATGAGAAGTCAATCAATGTTTGATTTTAGGAAACATATACATAGGCACCATAGTATTCCATGGGGGCACTGAGTGGTCTAAAGTGCCTTCCATTACGGATCACTGCCATCTCACCTGTGTCTGCATGGGTTCGAATCTAAGATTTGGCTAATGTAGTTATGTGAGAAAGCTTGCCAGTAGCTTCTTTTGGTTCGGTGGTTCTTTCTAGAGGTTTTCCTGGGTTCTTCTTCTACCAATAATACTGGCCGCCATGTATAGCCTATCGTGTGCTGAAAAAAAAGGAGTTAAACCCTACAACAACAACAACAACAACAACATATTCCATGGTAAGGTGGAGCACATTACAATAAATCAGCGCTCTATACAAACCTTGGGAAATCACATGGAAATTTAAAGTCAATACAAGGTTAAATTAATATAAACAGGTTTTGGGTCCAAAAATTATGTTATGAAGTTTTGTTTTGAAACATAGGACACATTGCAATAATGGCATGAATTCTAAATTGACCTTCTATTATTATAGACATGTCTACTAAGTTTTGATTGTTTACTTCATGTGATTTGAGCTTACTCTTCTTTACAAGTTTTGTGTCAAATGATTCCAGATCCCAAATGTTTACAAATATGTAAACAATATAAACTTACTAATATGGGCATGAAAGTCAAATTGGGTTATTTTCAATATATGAATAATATGCCTATCAATACAAGTTCCTCAATGTATATATATCAAATTGGAACACAAGTTATCAATTATAATTACTTTTAACAAGCATGTTACATATTTCCTGAAATCAGAAAGTGATGATTGTACTTATACTATGTTAAGCAAATTTCTTTCTTTTTGGGGTTGGGAAAAACATTTTATTGAATAGTCCAAGAATAAAATTAAAAAATTAATTTACAAAAGTAGCATGCTCCTATATTTATAATAAAGCTGGCAATGCAATTTTATTTAGCATATGTATTCTGGAACTGTACGATACTTTTAGAACAGTATGGATTTGGTTGGAGATCTTTAGACTGTGCTATTCTGTGCTAAAACATGTGGAAATTTAATCCAATACAGTAGACACATATCTTCAAATTTCCTTCAATGTGATGTTGTTGTGGTGATCTTAATGTCAGAAAAATGAATCATATTTAAGTGCTTTCATTGTAGCAAGAGTGGAAAGCTCCTCTGAAATACAATCTAACACATTCACAGCACAACATTGGCAAGGGTTGTAAAAAGGCACCATTTAACACAGGAGTTCATACAATTATCAGTTAATTGCACATGGCATGCAGATATTGCCACAGCTGTGCTCAGCCTAGTTACTAAATTGTTAAGGGCATTTAAAACATGCAAAAATGTCCAATGGTTATATAAATCAAAACCCATCTTTGCAGTAAACAAATCCAAAACTACTGACAAATGAAACAATGTTAGAACATAAGCTGCTGCCCATTTTACAATGTTCATCTGATAAAAGCATTTTATACTAAATTTGTATAGAAAGTATTGTCAACCACTACTAAAACTATATCTACCAAAAAATAGAGTCTATGGTTTACTTCTACTAAATTTATATCTACCATAAATAGAGAGTATGGCTTACTTAGTAGTTTCAAGATTCAAGAGTCATATTTTGGTCAAAGAACCCATTTTTTGGTTTCTCAAGATACAGTCAAACAGTCACTAGCTTTTTTAAAATAACCAACAGTTAATTTTTGGCACTCAAGGCCTTTTACCAAAATGATGGCCATGCTCAACACTATTCCCTGTCCTTAAAATATGCAAATTTCACTATGATTGGTTTTGGTCCTTGTATCGAGCAGAGTAGTCTATCAGCCAAGTACAAAGCACATATTTTCAACGTATTCATATTCTAAGTAGATTTATTCCACAAAGAAAGATCGAATAACTTTGTAAATAAATATTTGATCTAAATCTGCATGTCCTACCTCGTTAATTCAATTTTATTACTTCATAAATATTTGAAATTACTTTGACAAACTCTTGTTCAACTTTTATATGCCCAAACAGATTTGGGAATTCTCGGTCTATCCTATGATATTTTCATATTTTGATTTCTTGGGGTTGGGGTGTTGGGCGTGGTAATCTCCACAAGCGTCTCTCTCTCTCTCTCTCTCTCTCTCTCTCTCTCATAACTATGTCCAAAAGGATTTCTTATTCCCCATTGGAGACCTCCGAAGTCTCGCCATCAGTTGATCCACTTGCCATGGAAGAATATTTATTATTATGACCATATTTACTAACTATCCATGCCCAAGTCGTACACGACTGGCTATTATTCTACTATCCCTGCTTGACATTGCTAAAGTTTATATTCGCATGCATTATTTTGTACACCCACAAAATCTCCATCGACCAGTACACGACAAAACTCCCATACGATTTTCACTAGCCTACAGTGAAATGATATCATATTATACCCGTATCAGTAATTATCTTGCAAATCTGCTAGATTTAGTATGTCTGCTAGTATTTAGTATGTCTGTAACCTTCTCGACTGCATTTATCATCACGTTTAAACCGAAGGCACTGGATGTCAACTAAACTTTGGTTATCCCAACTGAGCACCTTCTAACAAACCGGAAGTCTTTAGCTTGGTTCCTAGTTGTTTGTTTTGTATATCAAAAGGTCTTGAGGTTACAAATGGATTCGGTCTTGTATTAATACGCCAAGACTATGTATTGTATTCCGAATGAGTGTTACAAAACTGTAAACCTCGGCGTTCGATTCAGTAGCAGACGACATAAACTGGAGAGTGCAGAAGTTAACATGGAGAAAGGATTTTCATTGAAATAATCAGGGTAATGCATACATGCAATTTTGAATAGCAGATGCAAACTATTGAACGATGGTATATCTGTATTGTTTATACTTTTATAAAAACAAATTTAATTTAGAAGGTACAGTACTGTAAGCTTGCTTGTTTCCGTTAGTAAAATGAAAAACTCTGCAACATTCACTCCCATTTTAATTTATACACAGTATAAATTGTGTATAGATTTTAGAAGGAGAGGGATGTTTTCAGTAACTGTCTTTTTACTGAGAGAAATGAGTGCTCGTACTGAATACTGATTGTGTAGACTTTATTGGCAATCTCTGTCTCCCGAGTCCATCCCCGTTTTTGCTTCCCCTGCAATGTAACTTTTTGAACCATTTATATTTTCTAAAGGAAATTTTTATTCGTAGAATTAAAAATAAAAAAATTTACATTTAAAATCTTACCATGTGCGTCATCTGATTTGATTATTTCTTCTTTAATTATGTGTCTAACTATTGTTTACTTAAATTATGTGTCTGACTAGTTTTACTTGAATTATGTGTCTGATTATTTTTACCTTATTGTGTTTGATTATCTTCTTCTACATAAAATACAAGTAAAAAAATATTCAGACACAATAAGGTAAATAATAATCAGACACATAATTAAAGCAAAAATAATCAGACACATAAGTTGAATTATTGTCACCTAGCAAGTATGTCAGAAGTAGGAAGTTAGTTATAGGGAGCGAAAATCGATCTCTTTCAATGAATGACTCACGAGCTTGATTCAAGGGCATAAAACAAACCCCAAGGCCTATATTGTTTGCATATATAAATGTCTTTTCATTAACTGTAATCGTATATATGGTTATATGCCTGGGATCTCAATAATTTCAAGTTATTAGGTCCAAAAACTACATTGGAATTGGGGTGGTTCCTGTCTTGATAATAAGTTGTATACATTAATAAATTTGTCTTTTCATGCTAGCAATTGTGTACATGGGTATAAATTGATAATTTCAAAAGTTTCAAAATTGCTATACAGGGGTAGGGATGGAATGCCTTTTAAGTGCCAGTTATATGTGTAAATTTGTCTTTACCTGTCAAGAAAGTTTGTGTTACGGTTGTTAGTTGGTGATCTCAATAATTTTTATGATGTGACCCAGGGGATACGTTTTTTGTATGGTGGGGATAGACATCAGGTTAATTTTAGTTTAATTTTTTTTAAACGTATTACTAGTAGTTTGCAGTAACAGTAAGAGTTGCAAAAATATTACAAATTGGCATCTATACTATACAAGAAAAAAATATTATTTTAAAAGTATTTTTATATTATTTTTATTAGTTGTAGTTACAATCACATATGGTAATTAATAGGAGTTACTTGAAACATACGTAAAATCGCATCTACCCCTTTAGTCCTACTTTAATCTGAATAATTTTTATCGTTTTTTACTCGAACGTATTTTTTATAGTTCGTTCTACATATCATATCTAAATTCCTATCTTTAACTCTGTAAATATTCAGGTCATCGTCATTCAATGTAACCACAAAAAAATGTAATTCGTTTTAAAAGCTTCATGTGACACGAATTAGGGATTTTTTTATAAGGAACTATAATAGCAATAATAATTAAATAAAATAAAACTATTACGATAATGGTGGTGGTCTGTAAACGCACGACTGTAGACTATTGTTTTTAAGTCAGAAATAGATACACAGATGTATTTACGTTTGTTTGGCATTGTTTACTAAAAGTATATATGTCCATATTTTATGACACTATGTCATTATTTAAGGTCAGAAATAGATTTATAGATGTGTATAAGTTTATTATGCATTGTTTACTAAAAGTATATATGTCTGTATTTTGTGTATTCCGTATCCTAATGTAAGTCATTTTTTTTCCACAGCCGGTCATAAACCCGTCTATTATGGCATTTTAAAGATGGAAGACATGTTGGTAACCGTAGACAGGAATGCGAGGAATCTTCAGGTTTACAATGGTCATAACGGTAAACTGATTACATCACACAGACTGGAGTCCACTCCCATTGATGTCTGTCTTATTAGCGAGAATGAAGTCGCTGTGTGTCTGGTACACGGTAGGGTTGTAATCCTGTCATTGAAATCGATAGATGACGTAAAACTCGTCAAAACTTTACAGACAGGATTTTATTTATGTTATTCATTGGCAAAATTTAATTCAGACAAACTCGTTGTCAGCGGTAAGAAGATAGACGGCATGTTGTGTTGGAGAATTTTATCGATTAGAGATGGACGTATGGACTCAACTCACGACATCTGTGAAGGGTTATGGACTCACATGGCCGTCAAAGATAACACCGTGTACATCTCGTGTCATACTTCAGACTCCATTAATACAGGAATTTATGTTTACGATATTCTGAATCAAAAAACAAAAAAGTTTCTGTATCAACACCAGGAATTAAAAACACCGTGGTCAATAATGGCTGACAGGGATTATGTGTACGTGTGTGACTTGAACTCTAACAGAATTTATCAGCTGACAGACAGCGGTCAGCTAGTGACCATACACACAGTGTCATCAAGACTGTTAGGAATATTCTATGATGACCAGCAACGATTACTTTACACCACAAGCTTTAGAAGTAATGTGATAACTGTTTACAAAATGGAGTCTTTACATCAGCAAGGTAATTCTATTTTATTTTACATTTTCCACAACGAAAACTTAATTTATTTACATTTCCTAATTAACATTTTTGTCTCAAAATGATTTATGAATATTGTAGACATAACTTTATTGTAAGACAAACATGTATAACAGATTTAAAATAAAATAAAAGTGGAATAAATATTATTTTATTATTTTGGAAGTTTGAAAATGTCCATTTCGTCGTGCATGGCCATATTTATCGATTTATAATATAAATAAAATATTTTTGTTATTTTAAATATTATTACAAATTATATTATAGTCATTTATTTTCATTAATGATTGTTCAGTCGTCTGCTCGTTGTTGTGACTACATAATTTTCATATAAAAATATTAAATCTGTATGAACTATCAAAATGGCTGCTTAGCTGCAAAACTCGCCATCATCACCAGTTCGGGGCAATGCATATTTTTTCCCAGAAGGTGGCGCTTTCATTGATAAATTTTTGCACACGACCTGTCATTGCACGCGACATGCACGCGACCGGATCTCGTTCAGCGTCTAAAAATTCCCACGTATTTTGTGTTCAGATCATTCATTTTTAATGGAGCGGTTCTGTGACGATTTTCAAGCTGGATTTATCAACGAACAAAGCTCAAATCGAATAACAAGGTAACTGGACAGTTAAGTTTTAAAAAAATATATAAATACCATTTTTGATATTCTACTGTATACATTGCGTGGGGTTACTAGAAACACCGAAATACACTGAAAAATAAATCGAAATACACATGCATTTACATCTTCTCTCTGTATATTTCGATTTCCGCACTCACATTATTTTTGTTTTAATTTGTATAATAATATAAAGCTAAATTAAATACGATATATTATATTTTTATCAAATTATTTACTTTTTCATAGTTATGCACGCGTCAATTGGTCGTATATTGGATAGGTTTGATCATTCCGGACGTTTGTGAGTAATGATAACGACTGATCGTTCCGGAATGAATGTAATCTCCGGAACGGACGGTGTAAGCCAGCTTAATTCATTTTGTTTCAAGTCGCTTATTTAATGTTCTAATTGACTGCACTGCACATATATTTCTTGTTCTCCCTTTGATCTCATTTCGTATTCAAGTTAAGAAAAATTTTTTTATTTGGTAAGTCGCTTAATTCGGAACTATTTACGCCTCATGTAATGGTTAGCATATATAGTTATTCTAGGCCGATTATGTATTTCCAGCATTCTCACTAAACATATTCAGTTATTTTTTTATACTAATTCAAGCTATTTTAACTAAAGGCAGACTCCATTAATAAAATAACCTTTCTCTCTCATACTTTCTCTCTCTCTCTCTCTCTCTCTCTCTCTCTCTGAATTTAAATCTTGCATGTGTCAATCAATTCAGCACTGCTGACTGCCACTGGTATGTGCAGATACCATACACAGTGAAAAAAAATGTATATGTATATTAATCATCTATGGTTATACATGATATAAGTAGAAATATAATGCCTCATTTGTCCATTTACTTTTAGACTCTGATATACAGCATAAGCATTTATTCCCTATGACTGATCACCTTCATGAATTATTAATGCTAATAAACTATGGGTTGCACCTAAACTGCAGCATGCTTGCCAATTCATGAAGGATAGCGTCTGTGAGGTGTATCACTAAATAGTTTGATCTTGATATTAAAATAATTTAATAAGATTATATTCGTGCCGCTTTTCTCGTTGAAATGAATGTACACATTTGTGACAGTTACAAACTGCTCCTGTATCTCTTTATATCCATCTATATATTCTGTCCATTCAATACATTATCAAATCGCCGTTTACCATATATGTGTGTGTGTCCGATCAAGTAAAGAATAAATAAATCATATAAATTTAAATTATTTTTATTATTATTCAAACATGTATTCACCTTTGACATATTTACAAAAATAGACATATCATCATAACCAATATATATATATATATATATATATAATCACAAATAATCGGAAAACTTTAAAACGAAAATTAAATTAAATGTTATTTATTGATTAAAAACTATATAATTTGATACTTTGATAATTCGACTCAAAGACAATTCGGTCCAATTTGGACCAAAAATAAAACAATTCGGCCCAACTTTGAAGACATTTCGGCCCAACTCAAAAGACAATTCAGCCCAATTTCAAAATAGAACTGATGATAGTCTTAACAATTATTTATTTATAACATATATTTTGAAAATTCTTATATAATATGTTTTAGAATAAAATTTGGAACATTTTGTAAACAAGATAAATATTTGCCGAAGTTATAATGGTTAGGAGCTTTATGATATGTTTAGGAATAACTGTCCCAAAGCCAAATATTACTGTGGAGATAAAAAGTATACTAGAGATGGACGTGATGGGAGTTACATAGACAATAATGAGATGCATCATATCTCCTGTGGAAGATGGTCGATTTTGTTACAGCTAACATTGTACAGGGAAAATGGTTGAAAATTGCATAATTAGGTATTTTGCGATAATTTGACATAAATTTAATTCAGAACACTATTGCGTTTTGCTGTTATAAGTTACGAAAAAGACAGATAAATGTGCACAACGAAAGATGCATCTTTACCAAAATTTCTTGTATTTTAAATTTCATTTAAATTGATAATGAATATTCAAAACACCAAACACATTTTAAGTTCTCAAAGTAATACCATTCTAATCATAACAGTTTCCGATTCAAAATATTAGCGCGAAAGTTTACATGTGTATGCCTTTCTAGTCACTCCAAAGATATAACGTATGTATCAGATAAGAGACTTCATTAAATCTGTAATTGTTTTCACTCAGTTTTCTTGGTTTCCTTTTGATTCTAAAATTATGGTATGTAATTATTACAAATATGTTTAATTAACCATATTAAACACGTATTCTTCATTGTAGTTATTTTTCCTGTATGTGACAGATGAACATCATTATTCGCATGATCATTTCTGATATAATCATTGTGACTTATTTTATATTTTATAAGAAGATGAAATTAATAACATTGTTATACTTAATTAAGTGCTTTCACGAAATTTAAAAAGAAAAATAGCATTTATTTTTTAAAATGTTTTGTAATGTAGAATATGTAACGCATGTGTCGTAGTGTAAGACACGGATATATATTTTAAAATTCAAACAACTTAAATGTACACTTTTGTGTGCAATTAAATTGGCCTGAACTTAAATACAGTTTCACAAATAGAAAACAATATTTTTAGCTTTATGAAGGCGAGGAGTCCGCTCACGTGTACTGTTTAGGTAACGTGTGTATTTAACTCGCGTGAAGCAAATGCATTGTTAATTAATTCCATTTCGACATCAGACATTTTGAATATTGAACCAATAAATAATCTGATATAGAACACAGAGTCATTTTATAGAACGCGACTGCCTTATCGCCTTTGTTTCAGACAAAACTGCATTGCATACAAGGAGTTTTCGTCTGACAAGATTCCGTCTTCATAGGATCACATATAAATTTGTACACTTCTGCATCGGCTCTTTTACTTGGACTTAATTCCTTATTAGGTTCTGGCAACAGTCATAGTATTTTACTGAATCGCTCAAAGTTTGTATATTTTGTCTTTATCTTACGTCTCAACTTTTAAATGTCACATTTCAGAATACCTATATTTTTGTGGGCACGCGCAAGAGCCCATCGCCTGATCATTTTGAAAAAGATTTCCTTTGTTACTTTTAGTGATAACGTGTCAGCGACATTGATTTGTGCCTCATTAGTGAATTTGGGTGTCAAAAGCAATTAATCAATGAAGCTTCAATTTTAATGTATGTATGTATGTATGTATGTATGTATGTATGTATGTATGTATGCAGCTTACAAGGGAATAAAGATAATGTGTACCATAATTAAGACTAATAATCAGTTTATTCATTTCTAATTTGTTTGGAGTAAAGGAGGAACCATGATTGACAATACTGAATAAAACAGAAACTTAAGTCGTACAAGGTTGATGTTGCAGCAACTAAACTGGCAAAATGCTCGGCACCTCTCTCTCTCTCTCTCTCTCTCTCTCTCTCTCTCTCTCTCTCTCTCTCTCTCTATATATATATATATATATATATATATATATCTTACATAGTATCAACTTGGGCCGAATTGTCTTTAAAGTTGGGCCAAATTGGCTTATTTTCGGTCCAAGTTGGGCTGAATTGTCTGTAAGTCCCTTTTACGCTGTCTATATATTACTATGACACGCCATATATCAGGTCTGTCGAATCAAGTATGACCAAGTGACATCATTACAGGAATTGGGATATAAATAGGAAAAAAGTAAATAATTCGTATAAAATATAATAGATCATATTTTTGGGGGCTTAATATTATTATTCAAGCAAAAACAAAAGTAATGTTTGGGTGGAAACCGATATATACAAAGAGAACATGTAAATACATGTGTATTTTGGTGTGTATTTCGTTTTTTTTTCAGTGTATTTCGATGTTTCTAGTAACCGCATTGCGTGCTATATTTACTATGATCTGTTCGCGTTTTTGATGAAGGGTGCAATGTTCTTACAATGTAAAATGAAACAGACGAGGCTGAACATAGAGTTAGTGCTTAGATGATGAATATGGCGAAAGATTGTAGAAATAATATTGTACAGTAATATTGTAAAATAACGACCAACATTATTTCTAAAAATTAAAGTGTTGAATGTTGAAGTAATTATTTATATTGTCACACGCAAGCTATGGGTTGTTTTCATAGATGTCACGATTAAGTACGCAAATACCCACAATTCAATGCGCGCGCACCTTCTGCCGCCATTTTGAGCCCCTAACAAACATTAGTCATTATGTATATTCAAGAATAATAATCTGATTTAACTATCGATAAGGGTATTTACTTCTTCGACACAATACATAGATTATACCTGAAGTTGTGTGCACTATAGAAAAAAAAGAACTGGAAGTTCCCTTGCTTATATCAAAAGACAGAATAGTAAAGTAGAACCGTAATCGTGTATAGTATTGATATCTAAGAAATGCACTTTTTGTTGTTGTTTACAAACAGACAATATTGATGTTTTTTAAAAAGTCATTCGTATCATATCCCTAAGCTTGTCATCTTGAAAAAGTATTTCCAGATCATGATTTTCTGGATACAATATCAGTCACGAATTAAAATTTCATAGCATGTATTTTATGCTAGAACTTTTATATACAAATATTTTTCGCAACAACATGTGTTTGTGCCATAGAATATTTGAGAAACCATTTTAATTAGTATATTCAAATATTGTATTTGTGGAGGGGATGGTGGATGTAAGCTTATACTAGATGAAAACAATAACCGGTCAAAGAAGTTTCATCTTTAGTGTATTCAAACGAAACACGTGTCTGACGGAACATGACGTTGTTTCGAATGTCAAAACGATGTTTTCCTCAAATGCTTTTAGAAATATGAAATTGTATATAAACAATTGGCTTTTAAACTTTAACGATAATCACAATGCTTGATTTAAGCCCGTGAAAATCGAAAATCATTACATGTTTCTACTTGGTTGTATATCCATTTGTTTATGCGTTTGTTTATTGATCGATCTATTTGTTTAGGAAAGAATAACAAATATGGTTGAAATATAAATATTTTATTTGAAGAAACAGGTAAAATGAGTCACGCGATTCGATCTCGCGAGGTTGATATGCACAACAGAATGTGATGTATTCTTATATTCTTACTCACAAAATGAAACATGTCGGTTATGTTGGATAGGGACTCAAAATGGCGGATATGGAAGTACACACGTTTTGTGACATCACGTGAAAACAACGGATATGCAATTTCCAGCTTTTGCATTTCCCCTTCTTTATGCACTCCTTGGCTTTTAATCATCCTCTGCAGCATGCTAACCTGCTTTGTAACATAGCTACATGGTGAATGGTATCTGTACTTAACCATATAAGCCATTAGCCAGGTAAACCTTAGTACAGAAAGGACTTGGGAGTTCAGATTAGAAGAAGTAATTTGAAGTTACTGTATTCTAACCAAATACGTATACATGCATAATTATGAAAATCATCATTGTTAATATACATACTCATATTTCATCTTTGTCTCATGTTGTCAAAGTGAATACAATATGCACTGGTTGTACAAGAGGTCAAAATGATCTGTGCAAAAAAAATCCAATGTTCCATTTTTGTTACTCTTGTTCCATTATATTGCTGATGAGTATGAGCATTCTGTATATGTAAATCTATAATAAGAATAATAATAATAACTTAGAATAATACTAATAATTAAACAATAATAATAATAATAATAATAATAATAATAATAATACCAATAATAATAATAATAATAATAATAATAATAATAATAATAATCAGCATTTAACCTAATATTTCAAAAATAACATGTACACACAAATACTAATTAAAGCTATGTACTGGCTGCCAAAACTTTAACTTAGAAATTCTGTGTGGATTTTATAACCAGTAGATAGATTTTTATGAAACTAAAAGAAGAAAAAAAAAGATTATAAGTCTACCTCATCTGGTTCACAAGTTATGGGTAAAACTCTTCATTAAATGGTGTGATTTTCTTCAAAATTGTCAAATTGCATAAATGGCCATATTGAGTAGTTGATATTATTGAAACTAACTGTAGTTTAGGTCTGTAACTTTCCAGATCTCTTACATTCTATACAGAGACTTTGCTCAATTTTTTGGGGAACTCAATTCTCTGAAATAACGATGTAGCAGACCTCCAAAATTAATGATCTTCACCGACTTGGTCAACGGCAAATACAGCCGCAAATATTAAAAATTCAATATCTTGGCCATCTATGTATCAATTTTTAAAATTTAAAGTGTATTGTGTTCAGATTGCTGTAAACTATCTAATGATTCTATATACCAGACTTCCCGAAAGCTCAAAAAAAGTGTCAGACATTCAGTCTGACAAAACCTGAAAATCTGTCAGACCGAAAGAAAATCTGTCAGACCGACAAAATATAACAAAATTTAGGTATTTTGTAACGTGTTTTGTTTTCTAAGTGTAAATAACACATGTTAATCATGTAAAGTTAAGTCAAATTCACTGATAGTCTGTTGTAACCATGATCTGTTTATCAAAATTGTCAAGTTCATCTTAGTTTTTTAATGTACCTATTAATAATTATCACTTTACCAAATTTAATCATTGCTTTGTAGAATTTTAAACAATCTGATCTTATTTAATCATATTTACAGAATTTGTTAAACTTTTATAATGAATCATACTTTCATTGATGCTGTTCTCCTTGAAGACCTGCATAACATTCTCTAAGAGATGCAGAGACTTTGTTGAGTTTGGAGTGCTGATGTTCAGGAACCTTTCTTTAACAACACCTTTCATTGCAGTTCTTATGTATATGGTCTCCTGTTCATCTCCTGAGATATCTGTACTTCCATCCATAATAAAGGCAAAAAATGGATTATACTCTATAAGATTTTGAGTTTTTTGCTTCTGTCTGTGCTATACTGCTTTGTCATTAATATATATACTGCCTATGTCTAATTGTTTAGCTTTCTCAATTTCACACAGCCATGTATAATCTGATAGTGGACGATTATTTTTGGCTACTGCGTGTGCATTTCTGAACAAATGCACTAATCTACTTCTTTCAGCTGCCTTTAATTGCCTAAGTGCTTTGCCGGCTTCTGACCATAGTTTTTCCAGAGCAGTTTTCTGTCTGCCTGAAACAAACTCTGATGCTTTTTTGTGGGACTTGGAAAGTTCATGATCATTTATTGTTGACATTCTAAAATTTGTACATCCGACGATAAACGCGTTTGTGTTTTGCAAATTTTCATCAGACCTCGCTTTCTCGCCGTAGAAACTGAGACACATGGCACACTGCATAACTTGCTTTATTTCATCAAATATTAACCAGTCTCTGTTTTATTTCCATTTATCATTAAAGGTTCTTTCAACCCTATGTTTTTCATAATCCTTTTTCTTTTCTTTCATTTCTTCATAAGATAGTTTTCTTTTTTTCCCTGGTTTCTCTCCGTCGTAATATTTCAACGAGGCCATGATGACCGGTGAGCCGCATAACTGTTTATAACAGGCGTAGCGATTGGAACGCTCAAAAGCTTGTAACCAATGAAAATCTGTTTAACAAACTAGATTTACTAACGACTACTCGAGCGGTGCAGAGTGAGAAAACTGCCGGACAGTCGGTCTGATGCCGACTAAAAAACTGTCAGTCCGGGTAAAAATGTGTCGGTCATGTCCGACGGACCGACGGCTTTCGGGAAGTCTGCTATATACTGAGGATTTAAAACACTTTTTATTTTTAACATCTCCCCACCCCCAGTGCAGAACACGCATGACGTCAACATACAACGACAAAAAAATGTAAAATCTAAACTGTGCAGAAGAGCACAAGCAAGAACAATATTTTATTGAAATGAAAAAAGCATGTTATATAGCAAATTCAATAACAAAGTGTCATGTTATGGAAAATCCCCCATCAGCTTTATATACCGGTATCAAGATTTCAGTATGATGCCACTTTAAGTTCAACTGCTGAAGAAAAGGTCTGACAGTACGTCTCTCAGTAAGTCATGGGTTGCACTGCGGTTAAGAAATAACAAAGCATCCGATTCAGAAATAGATTCTAAATTTTCTCCAGCAGCAGCTCTCAGCGCGATGTATCTCCTTGTACAAATTTGTATGCCTAGGAACATCATGACACGAGGCTGAGCAAATCTTTTTAAAAAGTTCTTTAGTTTGATCGGAAGTGACAGGAAATGTATTTTATTGCTGATGGAGCTGGATCAAAAACTTATGGCTGATGACATCTTGCTCTTGATACTCAAGGGCTATTTTTCTCCTTTTGCTCTTTTTAATCAACCATGTAGACATATGGTGGAAGTCCTCATTCTCTGTAAAAGTGCAAAACAGCACAGTTAATAATTTATAAGACCAGTGCAATATTTGGGAAACTTAATTTTTTTCTTCTACAGTTTGAAACTTAAATATTGTTAAAATATTAATCAAAATTGTACGTTATTTATTTTTGAAAATTATAGATTGAGATCTTCAGGTCGTAGAAATTTATGTTTTAACTCTGTGAGCACATTTTGTTGTTTTGTTTGACCAAAAAATGTTTTGATATGTTAATACATAACACTAAGGAATTGTGGACATTTTGGCCCACTTTAATGGACATTTCACCACACTTCAATGGACATTTCGCCCCACCTGGTACATGGACATTTCGCCCCACATCGATGGAAATATTGGACATTTATATAAATTCATCAGCATTACACCATTCTCTTCATTTTACTTTAGACGCCTATCATAAAGATTTCATTGCATACCCCATAATCCTATATCTCTCTCTTATACATGTATTTCAATTATATTCAGCGTGCCGTTATATCAGACAATATTTTCCCCTATTTCTTCATTTATGTAATAAGACTGATCAGAAAATTAATATATTGTTTACAGTGATAATTTTCTATCCTAAAGCTCAGATTTTGATATACTTTTGATGTACGTTGTTTTAATTATGTCATTGCATTTGTTATTATGCCAGATGAACTGTACTAAATTGTAAATTTCTTTTCATTAAAGCTTCCATGACTTGCTCAAAAACCCTGGCTGCTGCATAATTAACTTGATACCACATTTAGCAGATTATTTAACTATGAAGATGAAATAAGTTGCCTGGCTGTAATTAAGTCTAAATAACACGAGAGAGAGAGAGAGAGAGAGAGGGAGAGAGAGAGAGAGAGAGAGAGAGAGAGAGAGAGAGAGAGAGAGAGAGAGAGGATATTATGGGGTATGAAATGAAATGTTCATAGATGCGGGGCGAAATGTCCATGTACCAGGTGAGGCGAAACATCCAGGTACCACCAAATGATATTGATTGGGAGGATGGCAATGTATTTTTTAAAAAAAAATTAATAGCAAAGAAGCAGACAGACAGAGAAATTAATTGCTATTGGTGCATGATAATTAATTTCTCAGAGACACCAACTAAAATATGTTTATACACAAGTTAACGCCAAATGACATTGATTGGGAGGATGGAAATGTGTTTTTTTTTTTAAATCTACACTGCAAAGAAACAGGCAGACATACAGAGATTAATTACTATTGGTGTATGATAATTAATTTCCCAGAGATGCCAACTAAAAATAACAAGGAAACTTAGACCAAGAAATATTTAAATACATACAGAAGAGATAACATCGTAAGAGAAAAAAAAACAACTTCCGGTTTATTAACGTCCAATAAATGTGAGAAAATGAGCAAACAAACAAGTTCTACACAAAATATTTATGAACAGAATGATTATTTATTCAGAATCGCAAGAAGACTGAAAAATGGCCGAGATATTTAGCCGGAAACATGAACTGGTTTTTTGATTGCTTACCAAGAACATTTAATTTAAAAATATACATTTCAAACTTATATGAAATTAAAGACCGTTCACTGCTCTACAATGTGATGCTATTTTTAGGTCTTGACCCGGTGACTTCCGAGTTAAAATGGAATTTCCCTAGCGAATGCAAATCTCTTGCTTTTTCTGTGAGGCGTTGAGCGGACCGAATCGTGCGCAACAGTGAAAGTGTTGCTTTTTTTATACGCAAATTACTATTCATTGACTTATTTTCATCAACAAACCAAACAAACAGTTAAAAAGAGCAAGAAATGAACTTTATTTCAGGATAAATTATAATATTGCTGGTTCATCTAATAATGAAAATATGGCTGCTTGAAAATGATTGTTTTTACTGAGTTCTGTCGAATGCCCTACACGTCTAATGGGAGGCTACCAGTACATATTAAAGCACTTAGTTATTTTGTAATCTACTGATTAAATCCAGTATACACACAAGTTCTACACTAATGTTTATCTACATTGTTTCTCACTATATTTGTCCATTCAGATTATCTATGACTTCATTATGTGTATTAGGTATTATGTCTCTTAACTTACTATCTTGTATATCTTTGTCTTAGTTTTTTTTTCCAACTACATCTTATCTCTGCTGTCCCATTTTCTTTCTCGTTGATGATACCCTTCGAACTCTCCCCAACATTTTACGTTGGTTTGAATTTTGGGTAACACCCTTGTTTTCCGAAATTATGTATATTTTTAAGTGTATGTTTAGCTTGTCCTCCCATGCGTGTTAATGTATTTTTATTAGTTTTTTTTCCTATTTATTTCTTTTCAAGGTTGATATTTATTTTGTTTATCATATAAAAGTATGTTGTTTTTTTTTTTTACCCCAAAAGAGGCATACTGGTTGTACTCCCTACCCTCCACCTGTATTGGCTTTGGGTATTGCCCTCAGCTTAGGGTATCAGTGAGTTATGGTTTCCTGTACAGTTTGTCTCTTTTAACAAGGATTTTACTATTCACTCACAGGATTATATTAATCCCTTGGTGGATTTCCTTTCCTTTGGTCTTCTTTAAATTGTTCGTGTAGTGACTTTGCCAGAGTCATGTTTGTCCAGTGTGTATATGCTACAATGTGTGTATTGTATTGTGTTTATGTCTTGGACAGCATATATCAAGTTCTTCCAGTTGGTTTCCTTATTTACCTAATGTAGTTTTGTATTTAAAAAAAAGCCCAAAAGGAATTGTTTGTTTTTGGTAATTATATGCGTCTTCTTGTAATGCATGTATGTATTTTGTATCCATTTTTTTATTCGTTTCTGTTCATTTTTCTTTATATCTATTTCGTTTTTCCTTGTTTTTGTTGTGGGGGGGGGGGGTTCTGAGTGGGGGCAATGTGTGTGTATAGTGAATGTGTATGGCTTTAAGTTTTGTTCTTGTCTGGGGCCGTAGCCCCTTATCGACATCCTCCGTTTTATTGCTCTGTAGTGCATTGGATCAAAAGTCCTTTTGTTGATAAAAAATATCACAGATTATTCATTTTTATTCTCATTATATATTCCACTTTTGTATTATTTTCAAGATTAATAACTTTTCTACGGATGTTTATTCATGGTGAAGGGGTTCACATGAGTCCTTTACAGGTGTCAAATTCTGACTTCTCACGCTAAGTTTCACTACTGTGTTCTGAGTTTGTGATGGTAGTGTTACGTGCTTAGGCTCGAATAAACAGTAACATAGAAAGAGTGAAAAGAACAAGCATGTAAAAACACAAGCATTTATTGAGCACAAATATTTTCCAGAAAAGAAAAATAAACTTACGGTTTTAAGAATCAATTCCAAAATTAATCCAAAATAATTCAAAATATAATCCACTAGAGAAATTGCAAAAGTCCTGGTAATAAAATGTCCAGATAATTCCCAGTTCGAACCTTAGTGAAGCATCCAAGATGAAAGACGATGTCATGTGATGAAGTCAGTTCTGGTCTTATGAAATTGAAAGAGCACAATTATTTTCCAGATAAATAACAAAATAAATCCTCTTGATCCAAAACGAATTGAAATAATTTCCAATACAAAGTAATTTAAAATAACTCAAAACAATACAACTTAATATTTTAGCAGCCCAACTTCTACTAAATAGTTCGCTCCAAAACAAATTTGTCACGTTTGACATCCCTTGCTACGTCCTGCCACTATTTAAAGAGTAGAAACTGGTAGAATGGGCTACTTCCATCAGATAGTGTTGGTTAGCGAGGGATTGTGATCGTACTGGTGAGAATAAAGGTCAATTCGCCGATTGGATTCAGGACATGGTCATTTAAGAGCTATGCGTTGGTAAGTAACTGTCTTTTGAATGCATATGTGTAGTTTTTCAGTCTTCTTGCGATTCTGAAGCCATAATAGACTCGTGAGAAAAAGTCGAATCGAGCGAAAGGTTATGGTCACGCTAGCATCCTTGTTTTTATATATATATTATTGATAAGGGTAATTCATGTTGTCAGACATTTCACCGTACTTTATTGATAAAACTTCAGACTCCTGTGGTTTATCCATATTGTCTGTAATTACAGCTCTCTAGTACACACAAGTAAGTTGTAAAGATGCTGGAAAACCAGTGTATGGGATTTGGTTGTAAATTTTAATTCGAATATATATTTTTTCTTCTATTTTTTTATTTTATATTTTATTATAGGTTGATATAACTGGGTTTTTTTTTTCTTCTGCAAATCTAGCCATTACGGCTTTTCCAGTTCTTATGATTTTATTATTATTAATTTTCCGGTATCCATATAGATTGGTTTCTTTTTTGAATTCATGAAGTATGAAATTAATAGTGTGCTGATAAATTGGTTTGTCATTTATTTTATCAGTATAAATAAGTGAATTGGGATCAAAGTGACCTGTTAGGTGTGACAATTTTTCTATTATTTCTTTTCTTTTATCATGGACATTTTGGAAGGGGTCTTTGTACACCAGTTCTCAAGTCCACCATGCGTCATGTATATATTCATAAATTTGTGATAGGTCTTTTGGTTTTTTAATTGTTTGCCAATTTTTCCATATAGCAATCCAGTTTAGGTGAGGTTTGCCTAATTTGATTTTATTTGGTGGTAATTTTGTTTGTTTTATTATATCATAAATTCTTTACTGTTTTTTGTTCCCATATTCTACTATTTGTTCTGTGTTCCCTTATTGCTTGTGTTTGTCTGCAAATTAATTTAGGTGTTTCAATCAGTTTAGTGATGTTGTTATTGTTATATATTTGTTGTGCGCTAACAAAAAGCCAAACCAGTTGGTATATATTCTGTGCCAAGGTTGAGTAGGTGGGTATTGTAAGTTGTTGATTCTCTTAAGGTATAAAGATGTTTGCTTTAGTTTTAGATTGGGGAGATTCATTCCCCATTTGCGCCATCTTGAGTCTATAGGCCAAGACAGCGCTAAGGATTTTATAGTGGAGGTTCAGGAGGAAGATTGGGCGTCAGATGTTTTAATTCAAGCATGTCGCCTTTAGTTTTGAATATCAAAGTAATGAGTCCAGTTCTCATTGTTGGTGTCATTTCTTTGGTTAGAAGTATTTCAAAATATAGGTTTAGTAAGAATGGGCTTATTATTTGCTTGAAAGTTTTGTAAAACTCTGCTGTTAAACTGTCTAGGCCAGGTGCCTTGCTGTTGGTTAACGTGTCTATGCCTGTTTCAGTTTCAGTTTCAAATAAGGATATTGGCTGTTCACATAATTCTTTTTCTTCTTGTTTTGTAGTTGGAAGTTCAATTTTGTTTGAGTTATTTTTGATATTTTCATTTCAAATATTTTTATTTTTGTATAGTGATTGGTAATAAGTTTTGACTTTGTGTAGGATGTCATGTTTCTCTTGTAATATTATGTTATTTGCTCTTAGTTTAGTCATTGATCTATAGTTTCCTCTTCTAATTTCTTCCCTTTTATATATTTTCTTTCCAATATTGTACACATCTTGGAATAAACCACTTTTTTGTCTTTCTCCATTTTATTTGTATAATTGTAATTTATGGAGTATTTTGTTAGTTATTGATTTTTGTTCATTGCTTGTTTTATTGTTACTTTGTATTCTTTCGCATTCTTTTTCAGTCAATTTGTTGCTCTGGCTATGTAAGTAATCTAGAATATTTTTGACATGTTTTTCATTTGTTCTTTTATTGTATCCCAAAATTGCATTATATTTAGTTTAGTTGTGTTTTGAGGAAAGTTTGGTGTTTCATCTTGTAATTCGGGTTGGTCTAAAATTGAGTTATTGAGTTTCCAGTGACTCTTTCCCCATTTGGTTGTAGCTGGTGTTTTATATTTTAAAGTAACTGTTTTATGGTCCACAAGTTTTTCATTTATTATTTTGCATTCAATTATATTTTGTGTGTTGTTGTTGCTGACATATATATGGTTAATTCTTGAGGCATAGTTGTTGGATTCAAATGTGTATATTCTTTCTTGCAGGTGTAAGTGTCGAAAAGCATCTATGAGCAAGTTTTGTTCTATCAAATCTATCAAGGTTGTGGTTGATCTTCTGTCAATATAGGGTGTAAGTCGATCTATTTCTATTACGCATGCATTGAAATCTCCTAATAAAATAATGTTTTATTGACTACAATTTCGTATAGAAATGGTAGTTTTTGTTTATGTCTTGCAGGTGTGTATACAGTTATAATTTTTGTATTTGTTTATTCTTAATAATTAGTCCTATTCCTGAGTTAATGTTGCATGGATTTTTTGGTTCTATCATGATGGCATTTAGTTTGTCTTCAATAAAATTGATGGTGTTTTGGTGTATGTTGTGTATTTTCTTTTTGTACTCTCATGATAGCATTTAGTTTGTCTTCAATACAATTCATGGTTTTTTGGTGTATATTGTGTATTTTCTTGTTGTACTATGTGGATGGTATTTAGTTTGTCTTCAGTAAAATTGACAGTGTTTTTGGTGTATGTTGTGTATTTTCTGTAGTGCAGTGATGTCGTGATTGTGTTATTTCTCGGATTTCTTTAGTTTTTGGTATGTCTAGTCCTCTAGTATTCGTGGATGCTAGTTTTAAAATGTACTTATCATCCATTTTAAGGGTAGAGGTTGTTGTAAATTGTGGTTAGTGTTATTTCATTGTACCTTGTTTGTTGATTTACTGACTTGTGTTATCACCCATGTTTGTCTGATTTGGTTGTTGTTGGGTGTCATATGTTTTCTTATTGTTGTTGTTGTTGCCTTGGTTGTATTATGTTTTCTTATTGCTGATGTTGCCTGTATCGTTGTTTCTTCGTTTTTTTTTCTGGTACTTTGATGTTTTGTTTGGTTTGTTCTCTTTTGGGTAGTTGTCTGTATCGGCTTGTCTTGTAGCTTTGCTTTTTTCAGGTACTTGACTTTGTGATTGCTTCTTCATTTGGGTTGTTTTTCTTTTCACTGGATCTTGTTGCTCATTGTGTCTTGACTTGTTTCTATTGAGTTAGTAGGGGTGTTGAAATCATATATTTTACTATTTGCTTGATGGCTGCAGTCTTTGGAGTATGTTTTTTTTGAAAGGTGTTTGGTTCTAATTGTTCATTTGTTTGGCATGTTTTTCCCTCTTTCTGCTTGGGTGATAAGGCCTTTCTCTTGTTTTTTTTTTTTACTTTTTTTTCTTCGGTGTTTCTCGGTTCCAATTCTGTTTCAATTGGGCTTTCCTTTTTTTTTTTGGGAGCACCAGACAGATGCTGCCCCCAATAAAAAAAAGTAAAAAAGTTTTTATGTGTGTTTGTGCACCCCCTGATATGTTGTTTGTTTGTTTTTTATTTTCCATTTAATTTCCCATTTAATTTTTCCCCATCGGGGTTATATATTTGATTTGGGGTATTTTAAATATCCCTAGTGTTTTTCTGTAGATCCTTACTAGGTGGGAATTGATCTACCCATCCTAATAGTCTACCTTTTTTTGATTGTTTGACCATGGCTGGTGGTCACCTATTTCCTTGTGTTTGCTATTTGTGTTGGTGCTATTTGTCTGTTTGCTATATAAGGTATATACCTTGTATTTATGTAAAGGAAGGCCATTTCGTTCATATTTGTACCAGTTGTCTTACTTTATGTCTTATATAAATTAAAGACATATTTTTGAGTATTTTATTATTTTATTTTTACATTAAATTTGGAATTTTGTATAAATTGAAGTGCATATTATTTAGATATTTAGTATTCTTCAATTTATCTAGTAATATTTATTTTTCTAGGTCCGTCCGCCTTGAGGTAGGATCTGTACAAATTTATTTGGCTGTACAGTTCCTATTTCAATTTGTCCGGCCTTTATTTATTTAATGTAGTTAATAGTTAAGAAAATGTCCAAAAATTTTTTTTTTAGTTTCCCTTAAACGGGACCCATGTCTATTTCGGGAGATAGACATGGTAGGTAAAGTATGGATGTAGGATCCAGAGAAAATAAGAAGAATAAATAAAAAGAGTATGCATTGAAACTGGTATAATACAATTGAATTAAATATTTGGGTATTTTTCCAAACTCTACCACAGGCCTGTTCACTCCGCGTAGCGCCATGTGACATAGCCCCATGGTGTCCTCATATGTACTTTTCCCCTCACATGAGTTTTAATAATGCATCAATTGAATTTTTTTTTGTTTTTAATTATAGAAAGATAATATGAAATCAGATTTTAAGTTTCAAATTTAGAAATCTAAATTTCAAATTTCAAATTTTAATTTTAAAATTTTAAATTCCAATTTTTAAATTTAAAGTTTAATTCAAATATTTAAAAAATTTATTCCCTAACCTTCATTAGTGGTCCACACCTTATAAGTGTCTTCGTTATATAGTCCGTTATTTATCTTACCAATGGCAATTGTTTATTAAAGTTCCCGTCCTGGAAGAGTAATTGATGTCTGTCATACTTGTCTACCTTCATTATTTCAGTTATTAGTTTGACCCTCTCTTCCTTTGTTTTGTCACATTGCGTAATTGTGTGGTACTTTGTATAAGGGGCACTTCTGCATAGAGGGCAGTCAACAGGGGTCCTTTTCAGTCGTCTCCTAAGGGCCACTTCGCCTGTAAGCCAGGCGTTGTGGAGCTACGTGTATATGATACTTTGTAACTTTGGAGAGCTGATGTCGGACCAATGCCTCCAAACTCTGTCCCAGTTAATGTACATAAATTCTGTTTCTATTTTTGTTTTGCTTGTATTTGACTCTAATTCCAAAATACATTCGTATATGTCCTTTTTATCTAGTTCCCATATTTTTTTTATATCCCTATACCTATATAAAATTTCTTTAATTCCCTTATATAAATGTGGTGTGTCTATTTTCTTAACTAATTTGTTGTTCGTGTACATGTCATGTCTGTGTCTCATGCCAAAACCTATCCAAAATATGTAGAGTGCTTCCCAGGGTGTTTGAGGTGTACTGCTTAAAGGTTTAAATCTATTTAATATACTTTTAGTTTTAATTAGTAGGGGATTAGGTAAGGCTAATCCCCCCTTTTATTTTGCCCTATATAATGTCTTTTTGTTTATATAGTGTGTTTTGTAATTCCAAATGTAGTCTACTATTTCATTGTCTATGGTTTCTAGTGTTTTATTGTTAATGTCCACAGTGTTTATTAAATATGTCAAATTTGAATACATATATGTTTTTGCAACCTGTGAACGTTCTATTAAACTAAGTGGCAATTGTGCCCAGATATTTATTACCTCTCTTATTTTGTTTTTTGCTTTTAAACAGTTTTCCTTCTCTTCATTTGCCCCGAAGAATATCCCCAGGGCTTTTACTCTGTTTTTTATTAAGTGTGGAGGTAAACCAGGGTGGTTTCCCCTCCAGTTGCCTATTTTTAGAATTTCTGTTTTATCATGATTTATTTGTGATCCTGAAGCTCTACCAAACTCTTCGTATTCCTTTTGTAGATGTTTAAAGGAATTTGAATCATTTATGAAGTTCGTACAATCATCAACATGTTGCAGCATCTTAAATTCTTTTAAGTTTGGTATTCATATTCCCTTTATATTAGTGTTGTTCCTGATTTTCATACTCAGGATTTAAATTGCTATTACGTATAATAGCATTGATAGTGGGCAGCCTTGCCTCACTGATCTTTGGATTTCGAATTTCTCTGTTCTTGCACCATTTATTTGTACACTTGCAGTTATTTCGTTGTACAATATTTTAGTGCAATTTTACAAATCCAAATTTTTCCAGTACTTTTTGTATATAATTGTGTTCTAATCTTTTAAAAGCTTTTTCCTGGTCAAAAAGTACCATAGCAAATTTTGAGTTTGACTCGCATATAAAATCTATAATTGTCCTAATGTTAAGTATGTTGTTATGTATGCTTCTATTTTTTCCACCGCATGTTTGATTAGTGTTTACTATGGTGTTTATCCCATTCTTAATCCTATTAGCTAAGATTCTACTCAGTATTTTGTAATCCGTGTTTAGGAGGGAGATGGTCCTCTAGTTTTTTAGCTCTGTTTTGTCCCCTTCCCTTTAAGAGTAATCAGACCCTCCCACATTGTTTTTGTCGTTTTTTAATAAGATATTATTATATAAATCCACTTAAGATTGGTGCCACCTCACTTTGGAATTTCTTGTAGAATTCCGCTGTGAGGCCATCTCTCCCTGGTGTTTTCCCTTTTGCAAGTTCTTTTATTGTGGATTGTACTTTCTCCTCAGAAATGCGGTCATCACACCGTTTCTTGTGCTCTGATGATATCATTTCAAATTGTATTGAATTTAGATATTGTATGGTTATGTCGTTGTCTATGTTTTGAGAAGTGTATAGTGTTGTATAGTATTTTTCACTTCACTCATTATTTCAGTTTAGTTGTAATTTCCACCCCTTCAATGTTTAGTGTATCTAATACTTTATCCCCTCCTTTTCTTTTTTTCTTCCCTTTTACATAGTTCCTTACCCTGTTTGTATATGTGATGAAATTTTCCCGCTCTTATTTCTATTCCCTTTGTTTTATTTTCTTTTAGCTTTTCTAATTGTATGGAGTAGCTCTCCTTATCCCTCAAAGGCATAGTGTCATCATTTATTAATCTTTTTAATGCTAGCTTCTGTATTTTTTGTATCCATTTACGTTTAGTTGAGTGATATTGAGCTATTTGTTTAGCTTTAACTTTAAATTTATCCCAATCCCGAGCAATATTTGCTTTATTTTGTCTCTCTTCGTTTGTGAGTATTTTAGGGATTTCCAGTTTTATTTCATCAATTAAATGCTCGTCATCCAGAATTGAGTTATTTAACTTCCATATTCCAGTTCTCCATCTACCGGTACTATTTTTTATCACTATTTCCAAAGTTATTTGTTTATGGTCTGAAATTTTATAGTCTAATATTTTCGCTTGTTTGTATATTTTATGTCCAAAATCAGATACATAATTTATCTAGTCTACTTTTTCCTGTTACATATTCATGTGTATATTCTGTTCTTAATAGTTTCAATCTTCTATACACATCAGTTAGTTTATGTTGTTTTATTAAATTACTCATTACTGCAAGAGATGTTTGATCTTTAGTTGTTAATTTTCCAGTCCGGTCTACGCTTTCCCCCACCCAATTAAAATCTCCCCCTATAATCAGGTGTTCTGCTGTGAAACTATTTAAGTATTTATTTAAATTTAGTATAAAGTCGTAGTGACTTTCCCTATGCACTGGAGCATATATATTTAAGATATGTAACTTATTTAGTTTTATGTGTAATACTCTTCCCTTCAGACTACTATCTTCTGTTACTCTTTCCCAATTTTGCCTACTCTTATTTCTAATTATTGTTGCCACTCCCACTTTAGTATCATTGTTTTTGGCTTCGTTTATTACAACTATTGCCTTCATTTGAGTTTCGATTTCTTGTATCATGATGTTTGTTAGTTTGTTGTGTGTTTCTTGGATTAGTATAATGTCCTGTATATAGCTCTCAAAAAAATTAAATATTGTTATGTATTGTTATATATTGTTAAATAGTAAAATTATGGGGCATTGGCCCCTCGTCTGTCTGGTCTCTAATGTCATATGTTACTTTCAGGTTTGCGTTCGTAGCTTGTCCGTTGGTTATTTATGTCGTGTCCGATTTTGTGTTTAAGCTTTGGATTAAGTCTAAGTTTTCATGTTCCGTGTTTGAGCTTTGGGCTGGCGAGGTTAGATCTAAAGCTTCCTGTTCCAGTTCTGTGTTCGGGCCTTGAGTTGCAGGGGTTAAGTCTAGATCTTCATATTCCCCTGAAGTAGATGAAGAGTAATAATCCTTTATTACCCTTGCTCTTTCTCTTCGTTTTTGGCCATTTAGCCATTGGGCTTTCCGGTTCTGGTTCTGGTGTCTTTCCTCTTCTTGTTTCATCTTCCTCAGTCACCTTTTCCATTAGTCTCTCTGGTTCTTCATCTGTTGTTAGTGTGGAATTTTTTTTCCTTGTGAGTGTCAGTGGTTCCAGCAGTTATATTATTGTGGGTTCCTTAGTTACTCTGCTTTTGTTGTTGGTTATTAGTTCCCCACTTTGGGCCTCTTCCTCCCTTGTAAGGGTTTGTTCTGTTTGCTGGGGTGTGTCAGTTATCACCGATACAGCATGGGCATAGGACAGACTAGGCATGTTGTTTTGCCTGTGTGAAGTTGTTTGTGTGTGCGTGTCGTTTAATGTTTGCACTGTTTATACACATTTCCGTTTGTCATGGCTTGTTTGACCACAAGTACTGTATGGTTTTTACCTGTATACAACCATAAAACCATGTTTGGACTGGTACTTTAAAAATTTCAGGGACTTTTCTTGTGTCCCTTGTATCAACTCTTACTATGATTTTGCCAGTATTAATACCTGACATAGTTTTCTAAGTTTCTTTCCTTATGTCTAGACACTTGATTCCAATTCTTTGTTCAAAACCCTCCCAAAATGCCGTTAAGTTCTAAGAAATCTTCCAAAGTCTTATGCAAACACCATGGTTAGATCCAACTACATCCTATCTCTGCTGTCCATTTTTCTTTCTCAGCCTGCTTTTCTTTCAGCTTTCTGTCCTTCTATCTTTTCATTTCTCTACCTGCACACTATATATTTTAAATCTTAACCCCACAACCTTTCCCCACCTACATACTATGATTGGCTAACCATTACTAACACATCATAACCACACACCCTTTCCCCACATACAGACTATCATTGGCTAACCGTTATTAACACATATCGTAACCCCACACCCTTTCCCCACATACAGACTATGATTGGCTAGCCATTACTAACACATATTGTAACCACACACCCTTTCCCCACATACAATCATTGGCTAACTGTTATTAAAACATATCGTAACCCCACACCCTTTCCCCACATAGTCTTTAATTGGTTAACCATTACTAACACATATCATAACCCCACACCCTTTTCCCACATACAGACTAGGATTGGCTAACCATTACTAACACATCATAACCACACACTCTTTCCTCACATACAGACTATCATTGGCTAACCATTACTAACACATATCGTAACCCCACACCCTTTCCCTACATACAGACTAGGATTGGCTAACCATTACTAACACATCATAACCACACACACTTTCCCCACATACAGACTATCATTGGCTAACCATTACTAACACATATTGTAACCCCACACCATTTCCCCACATACAGACTAGGATTGGCTAACCATTACTAACACATCATAACCACACACTCTTTCCCCACATACAGACTATCATTGGCTAACCATTACTAACACACATCGTAACCCCACTCCCTTTTCCCACATACAGACTAGGTTTGGCTTACCATTACTAACACATAACCACACACTCTTTCCCCACATACAGACTATCATTGGCTAACCATTACTAACACATATCGTAACCCCACACCCTTTCCCCACATACAATCATTGGCTAACTGTTATTAACACATATCGTAACCCCACACCCTTTCCCCACATACAGACTATCATTGGCTAACCATTACTAACACATCATAACCACACACCCTTTCCCCACAAACAATGATTGGCTAACCATTACTTACATATATCGTAACCACACACCCTTTCCCCACATACAGACTTTCATTGGCTAACCATTACTAACACATATCGTAACCCCACACCCTTTCCCCACATACAGACTTTCATTGGCTAAATAATAAATAACAAACATCGTAACCCCACACCCTTTCACCACATACAGACTATGCTTGGCTAACCGTTATTAACACATATCGTAACCCCACACCCTTTCCCCACATACAGACTATGATTGGCTAACCATTATTAACACATATCATAACCCCACACCCTTTTCCCACATACAGACTATGATTGGCTAAACATTACTAGATGAATGACAGCTCCCTTCCCCCAGATCATACCATTACTAAATGGTGCTGAAATAGCATGAATATGACCCAGTTATCCTGATATATTATGATGCTGACATGTTAGCCCAGATTTGTCAAAGACTTCCTGAAACCCAAAATCTTTACTTGATATGTTCTCACACCCTAGTTAAATTAGTTTATATCATGCTTACCTAGTAGCCCAAATTTATCATTTCTTCCCTCACATCTGTCTCTGACATTCCCATATTCACCCCTATCCCACCCACATTTTACTAGTTAGAAATCCCATTGTTTAATTTGTATATGTCATTGCGTTTAGTCTGATTTTCTCTTCTTTATATATTTGGTTCAAACACATGAGGTCTATAACTTTACTCGGATTCAGAACCATTGCTCTGAGTTACAGCATCACATGGTATGTGCTGCGATAGCCGAACAGATTTTACTTTTTGGCAATTCAATCATAAGTTAGTAATATGTAAAATATGGAGTCAGTAATTTCTTTATAAAATCATTGTGAAAATCTACAAAATGTACATATGTATTACTAGCTCAGTGCCTTCATTTTAATGCTTTTGTGGATTTTGTAGGTGCTGTCGGTTTTGTGGGTTTTGTTGGTATTGTGTGATTTATATGTTTTCCCACATTATAACAGGTTGCTTCATCACTTAATAATTTATATTTTAATTAACAGATATATTTTATTTAAAAATATTAATTAATTATGTTAGTAGGGCTCCTGACTCCCTCTAAAGCCTCTTTTGAGTTTAGGATTTCTTCTTCCATTATTTCCTCAAGTTCACACTTTGTATCTTAAACTTAAAAAAGTATCCCTTTGAAGTCAATTGCCTCCACCATTTTTACCAAATGTACAATGCACTGCTGTTACACGCTGTTGTCTAGTTGACATTACATACAAAGGGACGCAACTCATAAATTCCATTAAATTTTGCTAGGAGAAAGCACTAATATAACTTAAATTCACCAAGGTATTGATGGGTTAACATATTGGAAATATGGTCAATGGAGATTTTGGCATCCTTGATAATTTGACTAATGACTATTTGTAGGTAACCATTTAAGATTGTATAATATCTACTCAATGTGTTTATTGCAATTGTATATGTCATTGCATTTAAGATTGACTTATGTCCTTGGTATGAACACATGCTGACTTCCGTTGCGGTCTACTTTAGTAATATTGTAAGAGTGCATAACTTAACATATGTTTTGAACCATTAATATAAGCGACGATGTCACCAGTGTATGATTGGGGTGGGCAAACCATTACTATAAGCGACGTTGTCATCACAGTATGTTTTGGGTGGGAATACCATTACTATAAGCGACGATGTCACCAGTGTATGATTCGGGTGGGAAAACCATCACTATAAGCGATGTTATCATTACAGTATGATTGGGGTGAGAAAACCATTACTATAAGCGATGTTGTCATTACAGTATGATTGGGGTGGGAAAACCATTACTATAAGCGATGTTGTCATTACAGTATGATTGGGGTGGGAATACCATTACTATAAGCGACGTTGTCACCAGTGTATGATTGGGGGTGGGGGTGGAGGGACAACACAATCATAATGTAGTAATGTGTAAGATATAGATTTGGTAATGTCGTGACATAATCATTGAGAAAATTGACTTAATGTACAGTCACCATAGTAGCTCATGTTTGAATGTTATAACAAATTTAGGGTTTTGTTGGATCAGTGGGTTTTGTTGGTTGGGAGTTTTTTGAGTTTTTTGAGTTTTCTCAGAAGTATATAAGGCATTTTGAGTAGCCTATCATCAGCTCTTAAAACTAGTCAAGGCCCCGGAGTGCTTTCCTTAATGAACAATACTTAAGTTACATTTTTTTAATTTTCTTTATTCAAAACCTTATTTTGGAAGCTAAATTTATACGGAGAAATGTCAAAATGTTATAAATATATAATATATTTTCTTAAATTATAAATATGAAAATGTAGTTAGGAAAATATAATGCTCAAATCATTGTGGTCATTATCTTGACCGATTTGAAATTTTCAATCCAGTTTAGTCATTTACTTAATTTAATACTTGATGCACATAATTCTAACATTTTAATAAGAAACTCAAATGTGCAAGTCATCCTAAAGTGTTATCCTCACCGACTTGACCCCATTATAAATTCAGTTCAGTAATACCTGATTTATCTTGCAATCAATAAAAAGATTATTTATTGATGTTTATTTTATAATATACAAGCTGCCTTAGTCATTGTGAATGTTGTCCTCACTGACTTGACCCCATTTTAATTCAATTCAGCAATACCTGATTTATCTAGCAGTCTATAAAAACATAATTTATTGATATTTTATATTATAATTTACAAGTTGTCTTAGTCATTGTGACTGTTGTCCTCCCTGACTTGATAGCCAATTTATTTCCAGCAATATCAATTCAATTCAGTTAAGCATTGTACTATGATTGAAGCGTATGAAAGAAAATGTTCTTGCAAATTTTTCATTTCACATATTTTAAAAGTCATATTTTCTCTTCTGTAGTACATTTAATAGCAACTGAATCCGTATTTAGTAAGTCTTACAAAATTGGGTCAGTGTTTCCTACTGGAGTTTTCTCTGGTTTTTCCTCCACCAGCTTTACTGGCTGCCATGTGTAAGCTATATTGTGATCAAATATGGCATTCAGCCTAAAACATGACCCTTCCCAGATCCAATAATCTGATATAATTCATACAATTAAAACTTGTTGCCAATATTAACAACCAGTAGCTGCTTCATGAAATCATGTAGATGAATTACATTTTGATCATTTTGGATTTTTATGGTAGCTCATATTTTAACAGCATTTTAAAATGTCCTTGATGTAGGGCTCACACTAAGGCATAATGCTTGTTCCTAGACACAATGTGTCAATCATATTTAGTTTAGCAGCCATTTATGTCAAGCTGAGGGGTCCATCTGTGTAAAATGTTGTCTACCTGATAAACAAATCTTGCAACAGGTGCTAAAACACCTCTACTGCCTTGATGTATGTTGTGACAAGCTTTTAGGAAATTTATTGTTTTTTTTTTTTTACTAACTGCACAATTTATATTATATGTGTCAGTATCAACTAATTTGTTGGTGTTGTTGCACATGACTGCAGTCCAATTATATGAATTTGTAAAAATGTTGCTTATTCACACAATCACATAGCCTGGCATCATCTCTTTGTTAGTGCTTTACATATCAATTATGGCCATTCTTTTGTCAAGTTTATCAGTTGCTCTGGTAACTGCTTCCTGTTTGACCTGCAGGGAATATGCTAGTTAAGTTTGGATTGGTAGTTATTGTTTACCCTGGCCCATTGATAATTCTCTAACTTGTTTCACTGTGTGACACACTGTTAGTGTAGATTTGTTAATATATCATTAAGTGAACAAGATACAAACCAACAAAGAAACGTTTCATAAAGGTGGTTATTACATGATGATTAATGAACTTCATTATACACCTGAACACATTTGGAATATCTAAACCTCTTGTATCGATATGTGTATTTTAACAGTAAAAGTATTGATGCATTGATATATTTGTGAATCTGTTCACCAATAAGATGTAAAGGTAGTCATCATTGAATGATACTTTCTAGACTGTGTCCAGTAGGCACTGAAATATATTTGGATAATAGTAAGAATATTCATAATATCATACATTTTTATCAATGAAAGAAAATGGATGTGGACTGGTTGTAACTTTCAAAATGTATTGGGGTCTTCATTAAAATAGTATATTAAGTTGAGAATCTGGGGCCTTATTAACAGTATATTAAGTTGAGAAACTCGGGGCTTATTAATAGTAGATTAAGTTGAGAAACTGGGGCCTTATTAATAGTAGATTAAGTTGAGAAACTGGGGCCTTATTAATAGTAAGCTAAGTTGAGAAACTGGGGCCTTATTAATAGTAGATTAAGTTGAGAAACTTGGGTCTTATTAATAGTAGATTAAGTTGAGAGACTGGGCCTTATTAATAGTAGATAAGTTGAGAGACTGGGGACTTATTAATAGCAGATTAAGTTGAGGGACTGGGGCCTTATTAATAGTAGAATAAAATGAGAGACTGGGGCCTTATTAATAGTAGATTAAGTTGAGAGACTAGGGCCTTATTAATAGTAGATTAAGTTGAGAGACATGGCCTTATTAAAAGTAGATCAATTTGAGAAACTGGGGCCTTATTAATAGTAAGTTAAGTTGAGAGACTGGGCCTGTTTAATAGTATATTAAGTTGAGAGACTGGGGACTTATTAATAGTAGATTAAGTTGAGAGACTGGGCCTTATTAATAGTATGTTAAGTTGAGAAACTGGGGCCTTATTAATAGTAAGATAAGTTGAGAGACTGGGGCCTTATTAATAGTAGATAAAGTTGAGAAACTGGGGCCTTATTAATAGTAGATTAAGTTGAGAAACTGAGGCCTTATTAATAGTAGATTAAGTTGAGAGACTGGGCCTTATTAATAGTAAGTTAAGTTGAGAAACTGGGGCCTTATTAATAGTAAGTTAATTTGAGAGACTGGGGTCTTATTAATAGTAGATTAAGTTGAGAGACTGGGGCCTTATTAATAGTAGATTAAGTTGAGAGACTGGGGCCTTATTAATGGTAGATTAAGTTGAGATAATGGGGCCTTATTAATGGTAGATTAAGTTGAGAGACAGGGGCCTTATTAATAGTAGATTAAGTTGAGAGACTGGGGCCTTATTTATAGTAGATTAAGTTGAGAAACTGGGCCTTATAAATAGTAGATTAACTTGATAAACTGGAACCTTATTAATAGTAGATTAAGTTGATAAACTGGGGCCTTATTAATAGTAGATTAAGTTGAGAAATTGGGGCCTTATTAATAGTAGATTAAGTTGATAAACTGGGGCCTTATTAAGAGAAGGTCCAGCATATATACTAGTCTAGTTTACTCAGTTTGTATGACAGTAATATGTAACTAATCATCAATTACAGGCACAGGAATTCCAGTAGAAATTTTGAACATGGATGACAGATCCATCCAACTTTTTGAAAATGCACTAAAAGATGGAAAGGAGAAAGTTTACAGCATACGGGTTATGGTTGTTGGACATCAGGGTGTCGGCAAGACAACCCTCATAAAGCGACTTCTTGGAAAGGATGTCAACATTTCGGAGCGACTCAGCACCGAGGGCATTGATGTCCATTTGCATTGTTGTGATGTTTCATTATCAAGCCATGAATGGACATTGCGGAAGAAAGGTAACTGTGTACACACCCAGTGTTTTTTTTTTTTTTTTTTTTTTTTTTTATGGTTTAACGCCATTTTTCAGCACAATATAGGCTATACATGGCGGCCATTATTAATGGTGGAGGAAGAAACCGGACAAACCCCGGAAAGAACCACCGACCCTCAAGAAGCTACTGGCAAGCTTTCTCACATAACTACATTTGCCGAATCTTAGACTCGAACACACGCAGACAGAGGTGAGATGGCAGTGGTCCGTAATGGACAGCGCTTTAGACCACTCGGCCACTCGGGGCCCCTACACCCAGTGTTTTTACTTCCTTACGATTTTGCCATAAGTCTGACAAAAATGATCCTTAAATAAGAACTTACAGAATAAAAGAAAAAAACTACGGTAATAATTTGTATTGCTTTAATATTTGAGATAAGTGGATTATCAGTGTTTGATTTTGGATCTGGGTTTCATATTAAAATTATTGGAATTAATCAGTGAACCAGACTAAAACTTTACAGCAGTACCTTAAACTACACATATTGTTTCATACAAAGTGTCTCCATGATCAAACTGTTGACTACAGAATTTAAAAGAAATGACATGCAGCAAGCAATGCATATTGAAGACGAAACTGAAATTAAGCCTATTAAAAAGTGTTAATAATCAGCACAGAAGAAAGATTTATAAAGGAATATTTAGATTCTTTTGAATGCAAGCAGGAAGGGACACAATTATGTTTATTGGATAGCATGTGTCAATTCAAGGATGTCTTATGGCGAGAGATACAGTTGCTGTCGTCAAGTAAAATTGACTAAAGATTCCAAGAATTATGTCAAGTTGAGAGACAGCAACTGCACATTCAGCTGCATTGAGTTTGGATCTGAAGTTTGTACAAATTTGCTAGTGTTAAAAAAGATCTGCGTGTACCTTACAAACATTTTAGTTGAACTTAATGTTTTGCTGTTGCTGCATATTTTTGTATATCGAACTTTTGAATACCTTTTACAGCTTTACAATAGCAGTTTACGATAATTTGTTACACCTTACTGAAAACTGGTAAAACTTATGGAAAAATATAAACTGCCTTAGTGAGATGGTCTTGACAGGGTTGGCAGGTCTACAATCATGGGTCATAAGGTAGTCCTTTCATTGATGAATTTCACAACTCATAAGTAATTGACAGATTCACATCACATGAAAAAATCACAAATTCCCCAATTCTGCAGCTGTTATTCGGCTTAAATCAGGAATAAAAAATTCTTTATTCTGTTGAGTGCTACTCAAAATAGCAGCAGTGGTCACGATGCCAATAATGGTCCTGTATGTGCTAGTCTCGCTGTTAGTTGAACTATATCCAATGTTACAGTTTGCCCTGTAGCAAGCATTATAAGGTATAAAATCTATAGTATATGTATAGCAGAAATTTTACAAATGTTTGTAAATAAACTTTGGCTCAAAAGATTTTTAAAACAATGGCATATGTACATACTCATGTGTGGACACCACTAATAGTTAATTGTTTGACCTTTCATCTTTTGGATTAATACCATTTCATAATTAAGCTACTGTATAGTTACAATGTTTTTTTCTTCAAAGGAAAACAATACTCTTGCATTCAGCAATGAAACATTCCCCCACGTCTCTGTGGCTAGCAAAAGATATCAATGAAGTTGTGGATACATCTATCATGCAAGGGTTTCAGCAACCTCTGCTTAATTCTAGTGAAGCCGCTGGGTACAATCTGGACTCCGTACAGCATGACCAACCATTGGTAGGTTACATCAGGAGTAGCAAAAGCAAGCTTTGCCCTGTCCTCCTTTCTTACAGGAATTTGCCAATACCACTTGAACAGAACCAACTTCGAGAAATATCTCACTTTCGAGACAGAAGCGAAAATATGCTCTGGGTCAGGTTGCATATTGACCTGAAATTCCATCACCTGATTCAGCTTGTGGTAGTCAACACAAAGCCGATGTGTGCCATCCTTCAGCACTAGGACTACCGGAGATTGTAACGAGCCGGTGGGCTCGATTACTCCCATAACAATCATCTGCTTTTCCCTTATGGATGGTCATTTCATGTGGAGCATGGGGTAGGGTTTCTGGTAGACTGACCAGTCGTCCACCAGCTTTAACCAGAACTTGACGTGTCGTGTGATGTTCTCCCGGAATACCTGGCCAGCAATGTCTGTATGTCTTCCCACTGTACTGCATTTAACATGGGGTCACACTCCACTTCCGTTGGTGTCTCAGCCCTCATTAATGGATGGCTCGGGACAGTGTTTGCTTCCTCTGTATCGCATTCGGCCTCCTTGGTGACAATCGTGGCAAAGATAAAATCGCTCATGGTCGCCCTTTCTCAGTATATATCGGCATGGTACAACTTCTCATTAATTGTCGTATCCTTTAGGTTTGACCTCCAACCTTCTCGGTTCCGATGTACAGACCCCTCCAAGAAACTTGCAACTTGTTGTGCTCTTGGGGAAAAAATCAACAACACCTTGTCGCCTATCTCATACTGGTGTGGCTTTGTGTGTTTGTTGTAAATCTTGACCTGACCCACATTCGCTTGCTTGAGGATCTCTAATGCAAGGAAACAAACTTCCTCCAGTTTGTTTCGAAAGTCTGCAATATAATGATAGGTAGTACGTACCTCTTCAACAGTGTGATTGTCCATCCACAGCTTTATTTTTATGGTGATTAGGCCATGTACAGTCCTCCATTACAAGAGTTCAAAGAGAGAAAACCTTAAACTCACTTATGGTACTTCCTGGTATGCGAAAAGCATGGCAGGAATATACCAATCCCAATTATTGGGGTGGACATGGTACATCTTAGTAAGTGTGTTTGTGATTGTTCCGATAAACTGTTTGACCAGTTACAATAGGGGTGATGGGGTGTAATTGTGAGTTGCTTAATCAATATGAGATGGCTAACCTTTGCCATCATCTGAATCATGAATTGTTTCCCTTGATCGGTCTGCATCTCATCGGGTAGTTTGACTCTTGACTGAATCCCAAACAGCGATTCAGCGATGATGTCTGAATAACTTTTACTCAACGTGATGGCCTCTGGATAGCATGGAGCATAATCTACAATCGTTAGAATACCCATTTTGATGCGACATTGCTGGTTTTATTGGTCAGATCAAGTCCAATGTCATGTGTCTAAATGGTTAATCGATAAGTGGTGTACTCTCCAAGGGGATGGGTCATCGATCTGTTTTGGTGCCAGGAGAGATCATTTAACATCTCCCTCGACCCCTCATCAGTAGAATTCTTTAATTAGATGGTCACAAGTCTTGGCGATTCCAATGTGTTCTCCCATGAGACTTTCATGCACATGTTTCAACACTTCACCTCGATTATCTTTTGGCATGATGAATTGCTTGAAGCGTTCATGGCCCTTCCTGGCGTGGTGATACAAGATCCCCTTCTTGTACGCGAGTTTCAAGCCATTCAGAATTTCTTTCTCTATTCCTTCAGCAGCCTATTCGTGCCACTGCGCCAGAGTTGTAACTTCCTGCTGCAGCTTTCTCCTTAATTTGGTCAGAAGAACATTACTGACAGGTGTTGACATAACTTCTGTTGGTATCACTTATGCCTGTCGACTATTAGACCTAGTTTCCACAGCACTCGTCTGTCTCCAGGTTTTGGGGTTCATTTATGGCAACATATAGCGATATCCCAGTGTGACATCATGTGATAGTCCAGCCAAGTACATAGCGTCAATTTCCCCTTCATGTACAGTGTATTGAGGTCAACGATAGCTACTGGAAACGTGTCACTCGCTGTTCATGTACTACTACTGGATCTCCCTTGTTTAATCCTTAGGCTTCACATATTTGTTGTTGACAAAGGCTGGATCGCAATGTCACACAATATGGTGTCACCTTCTCCATTGACAGTTGCAGGTGCTATTTTTGCTGGATTACAGCTTGTCTCTGGGTCACACTCCTTCCTAGTGACGGCATTCACTTGGGTCTGCCTGCCTTTGGGACAATCTAAGACAAAATGACCCAGGCGCTTGCAGTTGTAACACAGTGATGGCCCTCACTGACCAGCAAGGTCCATCTTCATGGGTGAGGCTTGCTCTGGTCTTTGGGCGGCATCCTTACTTACAGATCCCCCTATGGCCTTGCCGTCACCCTGACAGTTATGGACAGCTGGCTCTCCCTCACCCACATATCATGAATCAGTGGGTCGGTTCAGTCTCTACACTCGGAACCACCGCTATTTGTGTGTGCCTGCTTGTATCTCTCTGCCATTCTGGTGATCTCTTAAAGTGTCTTGTGTTCTCTGTCTTCTGGAAAGACTGTCAACCTTCGTGACAGCAAGTACTCAGGACATATTCCTTGAGTATGATGTTGCATAGCCCATCAAACAGTCATGAGCATAAGCGAGTTCTCTTTCTGTTGCGTTTACTGCTATTCTGGCCAGCTGTGTCTGTGCCTCTTTGTCTGCTGCAATCTTGACCAGCTCCTTGGAAAAAGCTGAAAGAGAGAAAGAGCTGAAGCTGGTCAATATAGCAGCAGACAGAGACACACAGAATGAGCTGACCACAGATAGCTAGATACATTTATAAACCTTAATTACTTTCCACATATAACTTGTCAATGGTGTTTTCAAAAATACCATTGTTAGTACAGGAATAATTATAATTATATAACAAATAAGCATTTGTACTTCCTGAATAGTCCTGTATTAGTACACAAATGTACCTTCTTGGTATTATTTTCATTTTCATTCCTTATGTTGTTGAAAAGATTCTTGTTTTATTACAAGTTAATACAAGATTAATCTGCTAATTGGACTTTACATTAATTTGGTAAAATTCAAGTTTTGTGGATGCTTATTAAAGTGTTTGCAACACCTATACTGAAATAAGTGGTATAGAATGTGCATCAAGGTGAGATGGTAAATGTAAATGCTAACTGGCTTTTTACTCTTGAATTATATGATCGGCTTGATTTTCTTATATTATGCATAATTCAGTTGTATAAACTGCTCTTTTTATGTTCAGAGTCAGAACAGGATTATCGACTACAGCGGCTTGCCAAAGTTCTCATTGATAAACAACAAGTGCAGAGTGAGGCAGCTGATGAGAAACGGGTTGTAATTCATCAGGAAAGGGAGATAACTGACATTAGTGCACAGGACCATGTTGCAGAAAAAACAAACTTTGTTTCTCCTCATCCTGACTTGGTCAAAACTAGTCAACAATTAGGGTCTTCTTTAGTTCTAAGAAATCTTCCAAAGTCTAATGCAAACACCATGGTTAGATCCGAATCTGGAGAAAATGTTTCCAGTGAAAGTCGTATGAAGGATCCCAACAGGGAAATTTTACAATTGTTGCTAAAGAATGCAGATAAAATAAAACATGATCTAGGCAAATATGCACCTTTGACGATGTGGGACTTTGCAGGTCATTATGCCTTCTACACAACACACCAAATGTTCCTGTCAAGACGTGCCATATACATATTGGTGTCAGATATCAGTAGACATCAAAACGATCTGGTAGATGATGAATTTTTCTTTGATGAGAAAGGCAAACTGGAGTGCAGAGTGCATGGTGAGTTTTAGGCTGCTACTACTGTGTGATGATAAATTACTTCATTCTTTACTAGAAGATAACATTACTTAGATTGCACACTGTTGGTGACCTATAGTATTAAAGTTGCCTATTTTCAAAATTACAAATTTACATGCCCAGTTTTCAGTGGCAAATCAGAATTTCTAATGGTGTATTGAATTTTCCAATTTGTTGGCCAGGTTAGCAATTTGCTGATTCAGGGATATCAGTTGTTTCTCTGAAAGGGTCAAGATGGCAAAACTACCGATTCAGGGCAATCATAGCTATTACTGATTCAGGGCAATCATAGTTTTTACTGATTAAGGGCAATCATAGTTTTTACTGATAAGGGCAATCATAGCTATTACTGATTCAGGGCAATCGTAGTTATTACTGATTAAGGGCAATCAAAGCTGTTACTGATTCAGTGCAATCATAGCTATTACTGATTCAGGGCAATATTAGCTATTACTAATTAAGGGCGATCAAAGCTACTACCGATTCAGGACAATCATATCTATTTCTGATTCAGGGCAATTGTAGTTATTATTGTTTAAGGGCAATCATTGCTATTACTGATTAAGGGCAATCATAGCTATTACTTATTCATTGCAATTGTAGTTATTACTGATTCAGGGCAATCAAAGTTATTACTGATTAAGGGCAATCATAGCTATTACTGATTCAGGGCAAGCTTGACAAGTATTAATTCAGGACATGCTGGGGATATACTGACTTGGGGCAAGCTGCCTCTGCAAGTTCTAATAGAGCTTGCTGAAGAAATAATGATTTGGGGCCTGCTGCGGAAGTACTGATCCAGGGCTTGGTGGGGAAGTATTAATTCAGGTAATGATGGGTAAATATTAATTTAGGGCAATCTGGGCAAGTTCTGATTGAAGGAATGCTGGACAACTACTGATTCCGGGCATGCAGGACAGGTACTCAATCAGAAGTATTGGATGAAAAGTTCATTATGTTAAGAGTGTTGCCAATGTTCGTCATGATCATATCAACTTATAAATGTTTTTGCATTTTGAGCAAAATTATCTATAAAATGAGAGTCATATTTAATTTTACTCAAGGTTACTTTGAACAAGTATTCCAAAATATTTCAGGCAGTGTTTATTTGTTTTCAAGTATCAGATATTTCACTTGGTGTTTATTTGCTTTCAAATATCAAAATATTTCAGGCAGTGTTTATTTGCTTATGAGTATTCACAGATGTTTCGCTAGGAATTTAAAACTATGAATCCAGGACTCCTTTTTTAGTAAAAATATGAGTCCCACTAGCCAAAGTTGGAGTCCCCATATTGGGCATACCAAAAGTGGCTAAATGAAGAACAAGTGCATGTCTTTGAGTTTAATTTTCCAAATTATGTACACCACTGACATATAGTGCTCGTTTGTGTATTAGAATAAGACTGCATTTTTGGCGCTCAGCATTAAGAGGTTAGTGTTAGGACCGGTCAGGATATTGTAACTGGGTGCAACATCATGCTACATGTCAGCGACACGATACCCCACTGCTAGGCATCACTATAACCTGCCATACTGCTGACATAGCGATATGACTGGAAAATTGTTAAACCTATGTTAAAAATCTAAATCACACACACTCAAGGCAGCATGCTCTCATTTTAGTGCAGTTGAGTTGGATCATGTGTTGACTATTTGGAGCATCCTTAGAAAACACAGTGGGTACTAAAGGAAGACTGAAGGACACCACCCTTTAGGCCTCTGTAATGGGGGTGAGTGGCTGAGTCAGAATCCACAGTATTGAGATACAATGTACTATAGTTCATGATTGACTTGATGACACTTATTTCCTGAAACCCTTTCAGGCATTGTTTATTTGTAAATTTGGCTGCAATATTACAGTTTTTCATTTTACTTGTGTCATCTTAAAACATTTAATTATGTCATAGATTCATTTTAAACTGTCTTGACCTGGGTTATTCATAAAGTCAGTACTGTTGTATAAAATGTCATAATTGTCACAGTGTAAGTTATTTTGTCTTTTCACTGATTGTTATTTATACATTTTATTTCCTTAAATTTTCAGAGCTGTTTGAGATTTGGATGAATTATGTTCATTCCTGTGCACCACCAGACAATGAAGTCATGAATTCTAAAGTCATCCCTCCCCCAGTTATTCTTGTGGGAACACATGCTGATGCTATTCAACAGGTAAAACATTTTGTCCTTAATGTTAGTTATATACTAACACTTTTCACTGAATTGGTACCTTATTGTGTACACAGTATGATTCTTCAGGAGTGCATCAATTCGTAACTTCATCAGGTAAATAATAGTTATTGTATTGCCTTAATATATGAAGCTGGAATTTTATAAGATAATACTGGCACAATTATTTGATTGGATCAGAGCACAAAGTTTAGTTGCTGTAGGGTTAAACGCTGTTTTTCAGCACATAATAGGCTCTACATCGCTACAAGTATTATTGGTGGATGAAGAACCCGGTAAGACCAATGGAAAGAACCACTGACCAATGAGAAGCTACTGGTAAGCTTTTCAATACCCACATTAGCTGAATCTGAGACTCAAACCCAAGCAGATTGTTCCTCATTAAAAAGTTTGAATGATCTGTAACTGATAGTTTTTGTGTATTTTTCCTGTTTCTCTTGTATTTAACCTTTCTTGTCAAAAATGTAGGACATTTGTCAAAATTACCAACATTTGATACGTTAACACATGACACATTGTTTGGTAATAGGTAGATATCAGCATGAAGTAGCTCTTACGTTTTTGTGCAGTTTTTCATGTCATATGTGCTTGTTGTCTACCTTTCTCTTCATTATTGTGTATTGGCTGTTCAGATCGTATGTTTTTCGTCATCTCTTTGTTTTGGAAACGAGAACATTTCAAATTTGTCTCAGCTGTCTTGCTTCAGTTATGATGTCCTTTGAGCTTGAATTTACCGCCATCATGGGATCGCCAGTTAATCCGTTTATGATATGATGTACCCTCATTAATTGCTTTTAATGGACACTACTTGGCTCCTCAATGTGCCCAAAACAAAACAAACTGGGACTACATTCATCATTACTTCAATATAAATGGAAGCAACACAATAAACGTTTCAAAGCTGGCCGGCGTAGAACAGGAAGAATAATTAAACCTATCTCCCTTTAAAAATTCAGCCATTACTTTAAATAACCTGATGCAAATCAGTATTAAATCGTCAACCGTTGTGTCAACTATCCCATACATACCTCTGTATATTGCAATAATCAATGCCCAAACAGTATGACCGCCGGAAAAGCGCACATAAATTGTTAATTTTATTGACGCTCAGAATATTGATGTCTACAACCTGACAGAAACATAGCTAAAACATCAGTGCGCGGATCTAACATTCAATGGTTGCTACATCAAGCCATTACCAAATAAAATGTCTTAAATACAACACAACCTTCAATTTTTGCTACAAATTGTTTGAACTAGTCCAAACAACACTCACACTGAAACAAAGGTCAGTCCATTTTTTTTTGCCTCAACCACTCTCCACCAAGTAAAAAAAAACAAGCTGACTGAATCTCTCTTTCGGGGGCGCTCATCAGTTAGTATGTACTTTTCAGATAGTGACGTATGTGAGGCGAAGTTGTTTGCATTTGTAACATGCACAATGGAAATAATGTTTGCATATCTCAATGCTACTTTGATGTAATGTGGCTGATATTTCTTTGGATACTGTACTTGTGGAAATTGTACATGATCTAAGCACATGGTATAACAAAATGGATGTTCCCATGTGCTTGAAAAATTAGCCAGAATAATGAAAAGTACACTAATTTTAGCAGTAATTAAATTAGGGAAAACGAATTTTGCTGAAGTAGACAATAGCAGCTTCTCCAAGTGCAATTAACAAATTACATAACATCTGAAAAGTAAAAAGTTATCGGATCATTTTTCTACAATTTACCTCTTAAGTCCTTGAAGTGAAAATTACCATGCAGAGCTAGCATTTGTTTTATTCGAGAACATCTTAAGTTAGCCCAAGATGTATACTATAGAACCTAAAGTACACCCATCAATAATACATCAAAATAAAGGGAATTGAAAGTTCTTCTCCCAACATCTAAGATATACAAAGTCTTTATTATATTGCCAGTATAACCAGTGAAGAAATCTCAGAAAAGTATTTTTCTTTAAAATTCTAACCCTATGCAAAATAAAAAACTGTAGAGTGCCACCTTTAGGAGCAGTTTTCGAATCTCCTGGACTATGGAAATTCGATAGGTAGCAACCTAATTATTCTTGGAGATTTCAACCTTCACTTTGTCTGTCCTGGAAACCCACACACATCAAAACTCCTGAAGTCCATTCCTGTTTTCAACTTTAAGCAGTCAGTTACCCATCCCACCCATAAACTTGATCACATTTGAGACTGGATTATTTATATTATCCTGATGATAATATTCTACAGTCCACCCTTGTATCCCATGAACTTGCATCCGATCACCTCTGATTATATGCCATTTGTATGTATCGGTCCCTAACCCTCCACCCTTAATATACAAATACAGATCCTATTATTTTACTTTGGTCAAGCGCTTGAAGCCATTTATCAGTATGAATAGATTGCTAACATAAAGCTCTATATCTGGAGAACAAAAATGGAGAATGGTCACTCCTTGGCAAGATGCAATGATCAGTTTGTCCGTTTTAAAAAAAGAGCTGCCCCAAATCCACAGGAGAGTGAGTATTAGTAACGGTGAAATACTTGTGCATACTGTTATTTTAGTTTCTCTCACCACAAGTGATAAGATACATGCTAGTTTAGTAACTTAATTGGTAACGTTGTACACACATACAGTGAGAAATGGTCAAATTGTTCTGAGTTGAAGCCAAGCTATTTTTTGCTTTATTCTGTGACAAACTGATAGTTCGGATGGAACAGTAGCTAAGTTTAAGAAGGTGTGTGATACCTGGTGTAGTGTTTGGAATAATGCCTTTCCATGGATTGATAAAATTCAGTCTCACTCTTATAGACTAGAGCTATATGTCAGTGGTGTAAATAATTTGAAAATTAAACTCAAAAGACATGCACTTGTTCTTCATTTAGCCACTTCAGGTATGCCCAATATGCTAATGGAGACTGCACCTTCGGCTGATGGCATATTTACCCCCAAAACGAGTTATGGGCTTCAAGTTTTAAAATACTGGTGAGACTTCTGCTATGCCCACAAATGCAACCAGTTTCTCATTATCACATTTGCAATGATATCATTGAATGAGATTATCATTATTGAACAGCTTCATTGAAAATTTTCATGACTGGTATGTGTTTATATTTATGGAAGTATAAATGTCTTTGGTTTACATTTGTGGACTGTGAGAGACAAATTGTTAAATCGGGTCTTGAATCGATTGAACCACTGACAATCCCAGATTTAATAAATTGAACTGGAGCAATGCTACTAATGACCCATATTCCAGCGTGTTTTGCAATATGTGCGTGGTATGCTAGCCTGGAACTTAAATAGTTGTGGATCATTAATGTCCAAGGCAACAATCTATATCATTGTTATTGCAGTATGCCTGGTTTTATGGCTACCAATCTACAGCTTTGCAAGCTGGTGTATTTACTTCCTGAACTTTATTTACTTTAGAAATTACGTCTAACTAGTGTGATTACTAGGTTGTGTGATGTGGGTATTAGCTTCTGTGATTAGTAGTTTGTGTAATGTGATCATTAGATTGTGTGATTACTAGCATTTGTGATGCAAGTACTAACTTCTGTGATTACTAGTTTGTGTGATTACATGTACTTGTGTAATTACTAGCTTGTGTGATGTGAGTACTAGCGTGTGTAATTTGTTTCTTAACTTCTGTGATCACTAGCTTGAGTAATGTGATCACTAGATTGTGTGATTACTAGCGTTTGTGATACAAGTACTAACTTATGTGATTACTAGTTTGTGTGATTACTTGTGTAATTACTAGCTTGTGTGATGTGAGTACTAACCTGTGTGATGTGAGTACTATCTTGTGTGATCACTAAATTGTATAATGTGATTGCTAGATTGTGTAATTGCTAACTTGTGTGATGTGAGTACTATCTTGTGTTATAATTAACTTGTGTAATGTAAATAGCTTGTTTGATTACTAGCTTGTGTGATGTGAGTACTAGCTTGTGAAATTACTAGCTCACATGATTCAAGTTCTAGGCTGTGTGAGTGCTAGCTTGTGTGATTACTAGCTTTAGATTAACATTTACAGCAAATCCTCTGAGTATTGGTGTACTGCAAAGATGTAGGCTTTATGTGCCCTACATCTCAATAATGAATGTTTTTTGGGGGGAAATGAAAACACATGGTTGAAATGGGTCACATGACACTTTCATAAAAAGTGAGTGTAACATTAAATATATGTACAATGTTTATAACGTGTTTAAATGTTTCATTATCATTTTTAAGTTATTGCTCAAACTCTTGTAAACATATTTCTAGGCTGGGAGAGAGGAACAGATGAAACTGGTCCCACATGCAGAATCAAAACCTGCCCATTATAAAAAGCAGCCTGAACATGTGAAACCGATCAGAGGCATTTTCCCTAAGAAAGGTATGTCAAACAGATAACTACTTTTAATTACTTTTGTCATTAGGCAGGTAAGTACACCAGTTATGACACCATTTTTAATATATTTAATAGGTAAATTAATTCTTATAAAACAGGTACACAGATAATTACACCAGTGTCTGTCTCCATGTTTCATGGGAATGACTAATTGGCATATGTGACATTACTAAATGGTAAAATAATGGACCAGTTTATCTTGTTGCCTGTCTGGTTATTCACATTCTTTATCAGAATGATACTCTGGTAGTCTTTATCAGAATATGGTAGACTCCATCAGAATGATATTTTGGGAGACTCCATCAGAATGATATTATGGGAGTCTTTATAAGAAGATAATTGTAATAGATGTCATCATAACGTAGTATCCCTTTAACAAAATAATAAAATGCGGTAGCTTTCATCATAATGATGTTGTAGCAGCATTTATCATAATGATATTGTGGCAGCCTTAATAAGAATGATTTTGTGGTAGTCTTCATCATCATGATATTGTGGCTGTCTTCATTCAAATGATATTGTGGTAGTCTTCATCAGAATGATATTGTGGTAGTCTTCATCAGACTCATATTGTGGTAGTATTCATCAGAATAATATTGTGGTAGTCTTCATCAGAATCATATTGTGGTAGTCTTCATCAGAATGATATTGTGGTAGTCTTCATCAGGAATGATATTGTTGTAGTCTTCATCAGACTCATATTGTGGCAGTCTTCATCAGAATGATATTGTAGTAGTCTTCATCAAAATGATATTGTTGTAGTCTTCATCAGACTCATATTGTGGTAGTCTTCATCAGAATGATATTGTGGTAGTCTTCATCAGAATCATATTGTGGTAGTATTCATCAGAATAATATTATGGTAGTCTTCATCAGAATTATATTGTGGTAGTCTTCATCAAAATGATATTGTAGTAGTCTTCATCAGAATGATATTGTGGTAGTCTTCATCAGAATGATATTGTAGTAGTCTTCATCAGAATAATAATGTAGCAGTCTTCATCAGATTGATATTGTGGTTGTCTTCATTCAAATGATATTGTAGTAGTCTTCATCAGAATGATATTGTGGTAGTTTTCATCATAATGATCTTGTAGAAGTCTTCATCAGAATGATATTGTAGTCTTCATCAGAATGATATTGTAGTAGTCTTCATCATAATGATATTGTAGTAGTCTTCATCAGAATGATATTGTAGTCTTCATCAGAATGATATTGTGGTAGTCTTCATCATAATGATGTTGTAGTAGTCTTCATCAGAATGATATTGTAGTCTTCATCAGAATGATATTGTAGTAGTCTTCATCAGAATGATAATGTAACAGTCTTCATCAGATTGATATTGTGGTAGTCTTCATTCAAATGATATTGTAGTAGTCTTCATTAGAATAATATTGTTGTAGTCTTCATCATAATGATCTTGTAAAAATCTTCATCAGAATGATATTGTAGTAGTACATGTACATGATGGTAGATGACACTATGTGTACATACCACAGAAAATAATTGTACTGGTTCTCTTAACACTATCCTTCTTCTTATTGATTCCGTCATAGGGATGGTCATATAAACACCATATTGAAAATAAATTGTATTACAAATTTTATTTTATGGGTGTTCCTATTAACATCATATTGAACATTGTATTACTAGTTTTATTTTATGGGTGGTCATATTAACACCATATTAAAAATTGTTGTGATAGGGTGTATAGCCATTTTTTAGCACACGATAGGATATACATGGCGGACAGTATTATTGATGGAGGAAGAAATAGGGAATAACTGGAGAAAGGAATGAACCACCAACCCACGAGAAGATACTGACAAGTTTTCTCACTTAACTACATTATGCTGAATCTTTGACTCGAACCCACGCACATAGTTGTGAGACGGCAGTGATCCATAACGGAGAGCACTTTAAACAACTTGGCTACTCAGAGTCCCTATTGAAAATTGTATTACTAGTTTTTTTATGGGTGTACATATTAACACCATATTTAAAATTGTATTGTTTTATCTTATGTGTAGTCTTATTAACACCATATTGAAACTTGTATTATTAGTTATATTGTATGGGTGGTCATATTAACACCATATTGAAAATTGTATTGTTTTATCTTATGTGTGGGCATATTAACACTATATTAAAAATTGTATTACTATTTTTATTGTATGCGTGGTCATATTAACACCATATTGAAAATTGTATGACTAGTTTTATTTTAAGTGTGGTCTTAATAACACCATATTGAAAATTGTATTACTAGTTTTATTTTATGCGTGGTCATACTAACACTATATTGAAAATTGTATTGTTTCTTACAGGGCTGGTCCTATTAATACCAGCTTGAAAGTGTATTACACTAGTTTTAGATTAATTCCTGTTTCTTATTAATTATCTACTTATTTCAGTGAGAAAAATTTACTAATGTGATAAAAATATGCCCATGACATAGTGATTTCATTTATTGTGTTAGAATTTTTTAATTGAGTTTCTATACAACCATGATGCCATTTTGCATACAGTATGGGGAAATTTATTTTCAACAGACAACAGAGTGACATAGTTCATCATATTCTGTAAGAGACACATAATTCCATAATTACTGTAAAGTTGAGAGTTAGTTGATAGCTACTGGTATATCCCTTTGCACACATGTAGATAAAAATTACACCACTTGTTAAATCTATGTGAAAGGCAAATTTGTGGTTGCCATTCTTTGTTTTGCTTCAGTTGACATTCTAAATTTCGGAATCATATGATATAGTATTTATCTTCTATGTACATACATGTGTAGTTGTGCATCTACTCCTTTGCTGAAAATGGACTTGTCTGAGAACTGGAAATAACCTGCAAGCAGGGTCCTTTTCACTGGAAATGTCCATTTGGTATGAAACACGCAGATAATGGTGCTAGCACCCTTGATCACAATCAGGATGAAATTTATAACAAATTGAGTAAAGCTGCTTCTCACAAATGAACGTCTGTATAGAAAATGTTAAAGAAAGTGCATCTCTTGTAATATTTAAGTGTTTCTGTATACAATGATGCTGATAGAATACCCATAAATCAACACTTTCAAGGTCATCATGCAAATTTGTATGACTGCTTTTTCTAAATTGACGTTTGTACTGACAGTGGGATTTCACTAAAACCTCTTAACCATTACGTAGCATGCGATAATGTAAATTATGTACATCTGATACAAAATTATCCAATCGCATCATTTTGTTTCAGCAAATTAGCTCAGATAATGCTTCTCATTATATGATGTAATACTGACTCTAAACACAATCTTTCTATGTCTATCTAGTTCCCAACCAAATAATACAAATATCACAAGCAAATTGAATTTGAAATTTCAGCATCCATTAGTCATCACATCATGTGAGTATCCAACAGCTGAAATGCTTAGCAGTGGAACTGAAACATATTATGTAGAATCCTCATAAACATTTTCATCAACTTCAATGTATCAGTCTCTTCTAACCTTCAATCACATGGTAATTGATATGCCTGTATTTAGTATTTTATTGATTAGGAAAAACAGTTGCTCTCTGGGGCAAATTTGGGAAGTTCTTCTTACAATGACTTTACAGAAATGACAATGCAATTCTTGTAGGTGAGACTGAAAGGGAATTTCAAGTGAAACTAATATAATTCGGATGAATCGATCAGCCTGTGCTGCATATCAATACAATTTACAATGCACAACCTATTATAAGGGGACACTGAGTGGCCAGTGGTCTAAAGCACTCACCATTAAGATCATTGGCATCTGATCTCAGAATGGGTTTGAGTCTTGGGTTTGGCCAGTATGGGTATGTGAGAAAGATTGCCAATAGCTTCTTGTGGGTTGGTGGTTTTGTCTGCGGTTTGCCCAGATCTTCCTCCCCAATTCTGACCACCTTGTATAGGCTATCTTGTGCTGAAAAATGTCATTAAACAACTACAACAACAACATCATTATTGACCTGCATATGAATTTCATGGTCTTTTCAAATAATTCATTTTGAATTTGATTTTGGGTCTGTCATTGGTTGGGTGGTGCTGTTTTATGCTTTGATATTCTGGCTGTATTTTCAGTTTGCAGATTACATAGAGACTAGACTCACCTATTCCAATGCCAATCTCAGAAGACTCACCTGTTTCAATGGCATTCTCAGACTACTCACCTGTTCCAATGCCATGCTCAGACTACTCACCTGTTCATATGCCATTCATACTACTCACCTGGTCGTGTGCCATTCTCAGACTCCTCACCTTTTAATTTGCCATTCTCAGACTCCTCACCTGTTCCAATGCTATTTTCAGACTATTCACCTGTCAGGTTCCAATGATATTTTCTTACAAAACACTTGGTCATATGCCATTCACAGACTGCTCACCTGTTAAGATGCCATTCTCAGACTCCTAACTTGTTCCAATGCTATGGTGTTCAGACTACCCACCTTTCCGGTTCCAATGATATTTTCTTACAACACACTTTGCCATTCACAAACTGCTCACCTGTTAGGATGCCATTCACAGACTACTCACCATTTCCAATGCTATTCTCAGCCTATTAACTTCGTAATATTACATTCTCAAATTACTGACATGTATATATGCCATTCTCAGACTACTCACCTGTTCAGATGCCGTTGTCAGGCTACTCACTTGCTCAGATGCCATGCTCAGACTACTCACTTGTTCCAGTGCTATTTTCAGACTACTCACCTGTTCGGTTCCAATGCTATTTTCTTACTACTCACCTGGTCATATTCCATTCACAGACTGCTCACCAGTTCCAATTTTATTCTCAGACTATTCACTTCGTAAGATGACATTTTCAAACTACTGACATGTGTATATGCCATTCTCAGATTACTCGCCTTTTCAATTGCCATTCTCAGTATACTCAAATTTTCATATGCCATTCTCTGGTTATGCACCAGTTCAGATGCCATGTTCAGAAAAGTATCACCTGTTCATATGCCATTCTCAGACTACTCACATGTTCATATGCCACTCATAGACTAATCACATGTTCCAATGTCATTCTCAGACTACTCACCTGTTCCAATGCCATTATTCGACTACTCACCTGGTCATATGCCATTCTCAGACTTCTCACCTTTTCATATGTCATTTTCAGACTACTCACCTGCTCAAATGCCATTATCAGACTACTCATCTTTTCATGTCATTCTCAAACTAATCACATGTTCATATGCCATTCTCAGACTACTCATCTGTTCAGATGGCATTTTGAGACTAACAGTTTTTAAAAGTTATTTTCACTCAACATTTTAGGTCATTTCAGGCTGTGCTGTTTGATCAAGTTCCCATGCTCACCACAGCCTTTGTTTCAAAACAGGTGAAATATTATAATTTTCTATTACAAGGAAACATCTTTTCTGGGACAAATATGAGTGGGGATTGTGTAGATGACTAATTACCATTCAATCAGATTGCACATGCTTGCAGATGTAAGACAACTGACATGTTGACAAGACCTTATTTCTGTTGGTGAAGAGGAAATTATTGACAACCCGTTCTCCACTTTAACAAATTAACAATGTGATTAAATTCATGCAGTTTGGAATCTACTCCCATTCTGCGCTAATTTTGATTTATCTTGTTGACACTTTCACTGTTAATGTAAAATGAGACATGCAGACAGTTTGGAAGATAATAAGGTCATCTAATTATTTTCCAGGTGCGGAAGCCAGCAAGGTGGAAAGTCAGATACTAGCTGGTGCAAAGATAGAATTGGATGAGCCTCAAACTAAGGTATATTTTGGGTAAAAGTAATCCATATTTACTGTATCACTTGAATGTCTTCCAAAACCAGTCATTATTATAAGGCAGGATTTCTTGGGTCTCAGGCTTCCAAAACCAGTCATTATTATAAGGCAGGTTTTCTTGGGTCTCAGGCTTCCAAAACCAGTCATTATTATAAGCCAGGTTTTCTTGGGTCTCAGGCTTCCAAAACCGGTCATTATTATAAGGCAGGTTTTCTTGGGTCTCAGGCTTCCAAAACCAGTCATTATTATAAGACAGGTTTTCTTGGGTCTCAGGCTTCCAAAACCAGTCATTATTAATAGGCAGGTTTTCTTGGGTCTCAGGCTTCCAAAACCAGTCATTATTATAAGACATGTTTTCTTAGGTCTCAGGCTTCCAAAAACAGTCGTTATTATAAGACAGGTTTTCTTGGGTCTCAGGCTTCCAAAACCAGTCATTATTAAAAGGCAGGTTTTCTTGGGTCTCAGGCTTCCAAAACCAGTCATTATTAAAAGACAGGTTTTCTTGGGTCTCAGGCTTCCAAAACCAGTCATTATTATAAGGCAGGTTTTCTTGGGTCTCATGCTTCCAAAACCAGTCATTATTATAAGACAGTTTTTCTTGGGTCTCAGGCTTCCAAAACCAGTCATTATTATAAGGCAGGTTTTCTTGGGTCTCAGGCTTCCAAAACCAGTCATTATTATAAGGCAGGTTTTCTTGGATCTCAGGCTTCCAAAACCAGTCATTATTACAAGACAGGTTTTCTTGGGTCTCAGGCTTCCAAAACCAATCATTATTAATAGGCAGGTTTTCTTTGGTCTCAGGCTTCCAAAACCAGTCATTATTATAAGGCAGGTTTTCTTGGGTCTCAGGCTTCCAAAACCAGTCATTATTATAAGGCAGGTTTTCTTGGGTCTCAGGCTTCCAAAACCAGTCATTATTATAAGCCAGGTTTTCTTGGGTCTCAGGCTTCCAAAACCGGTCATTATTAATAGGCGGGTTTTCTTGGGTCTCAGGCTTCCAAAACCAGTCATTATTAATAGGCAGGTTTTCTTGGGTCTCAGACTTCCAAAACCGGTCATTATTATAAGGCAGGTTTTCTTGGGTCTCAGGCTTCCAAAACCGGTCATTAGTATAAGGTAGGTTTTTTTGGGTCTCAGGCTTCCAAAACCAGTCATTATTATAAGGCAGGTTTTCTTGGGTCTCAAGCTTCCAAAACCAGTCATTATTATTAGGCAGGTTATCTTGGGTCTCAAGCTTCCATTCAGGGCCCCCTAATGAGAGTTTGGGTAGAAGAGAAAGCTTGCCAGTAACTTCCTGTGGGTCGGTGGTTCTTACATGAATTTTTCTCCACTTACTTGCCATGATGTAATGCCTATTATATGCTGACAAATGCATTAAGCCTCAAACAAAAATAACAAGGTTGTGCCTGGTAAAGTTTCAGTCCCTTAAGTGAACTCTTACTAAATGTTCACTATAAGACTGAATATAATTTGGTGTTACATCTGGCGTACAGTTCATGCATGATTCTTTGTACACAATAAACAGAGTTATTCACCATCTGTAGTTAACAGTCTCAGTGGATAACTTGAATATAGGGAAAGACAAATTGGATCAGCGACTTTACACACTTAATGACAGATCTAGTTATGTTTTTGTATAGCTATGTAACATTACTGACTTAATGACAGATCTAGTTCAGATTTATATAGCTATGTAACATTTCTTAATGACAGATCTAGTTCAGATTTTGTAAAGCTATGTAACATTACTGACTTAATGACATATCTAGTTCAGATTTGCAAAGCTATGTAACATTTATGACTTCAGGACATATCTAGTTCAGATTTGTATAGCTATGTAACATTTGTCACTTAATGATAGATCTAGTTCAGATTTGAATAGCTTTGTGACATTTCTCACTTGATGACAGATTTATTTCAGATTTTTATAGCTATGTAACATTCCTGACTTAATGACAGATCTAGTTCAGATTTGTATAGCTATGTAACATTACTTAATAACAGATCTAGTTCCGATTTTGTAAATTTATGCAACTTTACTGACCTGATGACAGATCTAGTTCAGATTTTGTATTGCTATGTAACATTACTTAATGACAGATCTAGTTCTGATTTGTATAGCTATGTAACATTACTGACCTGATGACAGATCTAGTTCAGATTTTGTAAATCTATGTAACATTATTGATTTGATGACATATGTAGTTAATATTTGTATTGACTTTCAGAGTGGCAATAGTGAGGTATTATGTAAACACTCATCCATTGACAGATCTGTTAATATATTTGTTTTTGTTGTACAGTCATTGCTCTTAGAGTGGGGGTATTTTGTAAGTGCTCACCCATTGACATATATCATGTAGACTTTTATGGTATTATAAAATTATGACTGTTAGAATGGGGTATTCTCTAAGTACTGTTATGTATATTTGATTTAAATCATTTAATTTGTTTGTCAGATTCAAATTTGAAATTTTATCACGTGACCCCTTGTTTACATAAAAAACAGAGATATAAACCATGTTTTAGGAGCGAGCTATTCAGTAGAAGTTGGGCTTTTATAATATTAAGCTGTGTCTTCTTTTTGAGTTAATTTTAATTTCCGTGTACTGGAAATGGTGTCAATTCGCTTGGAGCAAGAGGAATTATTTTATTATTTATCTGGAAAAGAATATGTGCTCATAGATTTTCATTAACAAGAACTGACTAAATCAAGTGACATGGATTACATCATCAATATTTGAACCGGGAACTATTAGGACATTTTATTATCAGGACTCTTGCAATTCCACAAGTGGATTATATTGTGAATACTTTTTGGATTAATTTTTGGACTTGGATTTGTACAATTACACTTAAGAGTAATGTGCAAGCACACAACTTATGTCAGATCTTGTTCAGGTTGGACTAGTGTTGTAAAATTACTTTGAGAGTGAGGTGGATAGGGATTGTATAAGCACTCACTTAATCACAGATCTAATTCATATTTCATATTTTCCCACAGCCCAGTCAAAATGGTCATTACATTTAATATTACGACTGAGCATGAATAATTGTACCACCTAGAACCTTCAAAAAAATCGATGAACCTCCAACTAAAAAGAGACAAATTTTAATGCTTGAAAAATAATTATTGTAACTGAAGTGAAAAATATCAGACCACTCCCAAAACAGCGGTTTAAACATAAAAAATTTGCAGACCACTTGCATGTTTAATGAGGGAAGTATATCTGTATTGCTATATAATTTTGTTTTTAGATGAAAGCATACAATATTTTTGCATTAACTATTAATAAAGAAGAGAATATATGTACAGTGACTGTGGTTATTGTTCTTGAAATTGTTCTGAAAATTGACCTTGGAAACTGGTTCTTTTAAACAAACCTTCTATGAGAGACCACCTGTCTTGCGATACAGAGTTTTGTTTGCAGAAAGGGTGGTCTATCATTACAGGTTTTACTGTACAATAATAAAACATATTAAGGTGCCACTAATGCCAGTAGGTCATTGTGATTTGCTTGATTTTTTAAAAACATTGCAGCTAGTAAATATTCAATGTTCTGATGTATGTGACTGCCTTTTTATTCATACTTCAACAATCTACTAATACATCTACGTTACCTATCTACCCATTCTGATGCAATTTAGCTTAAAGTTGGCAGTAAAATAACAGTGTTAACTATTTTGCCTTACTTGTTGGTGCTTTAGGAAGTACACCAATAAAATTTGAAAGATCTATGAATAAATGCCATGTATTACCATATTGTTTGTAATTTTTGAAAGCAAGAAATACAATCAATATATGTAAATTTTCTTTAATTTTCCTAACTTAATGTGAGTTCTTCGTCAAATTCTAGGATTATCGTCATAAAATCTGTGAAAAGTACTTCAGAGAAATCCGTTCTCATCTTAAAGACAAGCCTTCCAGGTTTCATCTTGTTGAAGAGGACTTTGCCATTGACAACACTGTTGTTGACAGCAAACTGGAGGGTTTAAAGAGGAAAATTGTAGAAGTTGCATCTCGACAGCCATATTGGGGGGAGGAGATACCAGCAAAGTGGCTCCCCTTGGAACAAGTATTGATGAACTTGAGGGCTCAAGGGCATAAGGTAGATCTACCAGGACAGTCCAAGTACATGAATTTAAAATGTTCTTATCTAGTCACTGAATAATAATACAGATGTGTCTTTGTCAGTATTGTCTATATTATGGTCTGTGTGTAACAGTATTTGCAAAGTGCATATTTTACAAATGGCATTATATACATTATATATATATATATATATATATATATATATATATATATAATAATAATAATAATAATAATAATAATAATAATAATAACAATAATAATAATGATGATAATGACTATAATAAGTTTGTTCCTGCAGTCGAGAAAGGTGTTGTTTTTTTGTCGTTGTGTCTAACTGCAATAGACAATTCATTCCATGTTGCTGGGCCCTGGTATCAAAAGAACATTGTGCATATGACTTATCATAGTGGAAATAATGAGTATACAATTATCAGAAGAGGAACATGAGTATATTGCTGATGTATGCACACATGTGCATCACTAGATAGGTAACTTGGACTGGAGACCGTCAGTGAAAGGGAAATGTAGCATAAAGAAAATAGTTTGCGTTTGATTCTGGATCAAATATAAAGCCATTGTAGGATACAGAGCAGCAGGGAGGTGTGCTCAGATCATGGTACTCAAAGGTTGGTCCGAACAGCTGTTTTGAACGTTTTAAATTTCAGGAGTAGATATTGAGATGAACCATGCAGAATTGTGTAACAATAGTCCAGTCTTGAAAGTACTATTGAACACACAAGTGTTTTAGTGACATCAACTGAAAGATATTTGTGAATGGAGCTGTTGAGTATCAATTCAAGATATGCAGCCTTCATATGTTCATGACATGTTGGTGTAAGGTGAGAGTACTGGAGAGAGTAACACCTAGGTTTCATACTGAATGTTTGAATTCAATGTTGGTGTTGCTTATGTCTATTGTTTGAGGTAAAGGATGTGGATGAGAAAGTGTTTTTGTTGTGGTCAGAATGGCCTTAGTTTTATCATCATTCATCTGCAGCTTGTTACATGACATCCATGATTCCACATCAGAAATGCACCTATCTACTCCTTGGATAATAAAAGCACAGTTAGGTGTCTATACATATATTTGGGTGTCATCAGTGTACAATTAGTGAGATACTGGGTGATGATCTATGATCCTTGAGAGTGGCTGAGTGCATAGAATGAAGCGAACAGGTCCAATGACAGACCCCTATTGAATATCGCAACATAGATCAACTGGCATGGAGTGTATTGAGTTTGCAGGTATAATTTGTGTTCTGTTGACTTAGTAGGACTTGAACCACATTAAGGATGTATTTTGAATGCAAAATACATTGCTTCAAATACATTCAAGCAATATATCACTGTCAATTGTGTCAAATGTTGCAGACACATCAAGGAGTGTATGAACTGTAATCCTTCCGCTATCCAAATCAGAGAGAATGTCATTAACTACGTTCAAAAGATTAGTTTCAATACTGTGGCAATGGCGATATGCAGACTGTGCATTGCTACAAAGACTGTTTGATTTCAGACGAGATACAAGTTGTGTTAGAACAACTTTTTCTAAGAATTTTTATATTAATGGATATTAGAAACTGGGCGGTAAATTTTTTAATCTTTCTGGTGGAGTGTTGAGTGCCTTTAAACCAGTTGCTTTGGGTAGATGGGACTTGTAAACCTTAGATGGTAGCTCATCTAGGAGAAGGAAAACTCTGAGTCCAAGACCTCTGCTGCCTTGCGGCTATACACACTCACGTGAAAGGCTTAGGGAGTAAACCCCAACAAAAATCGGAAGTCGAAGTCCCTAAGACGGTCTGACATTGACCTCAATGTCATTCCGGCAACTCCTGCGACGCCGTTGGTGTCAAGCTGTATCGACATTCGTCGTTCCCTTGGGTCCTCCAGCTGCGCGGAGGGCAGATCTGCTGCATGGGCAACAGCTTATTCTCCATACCACCCTGCAGAGGATTCTTAGCTCCACTGGAGAGGACAATCCAGTCTCGTTGTATGGCTCAGGCAGCACGGTGTAGGCTTTGCCATAAAGAACACACCAGTCGCCTTCATTGAACGTCCGTCGTCAGGTACTGAGATAATCCTTGCCCTCCAGCTGTCAACATCCTTAGACCCAGTCAACAACTTCAGCGTGTATGATCCAACCCTCTGCTCCACCCACGAGGAGAGAGAAACGTTTTATGAGGCTCTGGATCAAGCAATATCCAGTATTCCAAACAACGAAGGCCTTTACTTACTAGGAAACTTAAATGCTAGAGTGAGAGCTGACCACGAGGCCTGGTCCGCCTGTCTCGGCTTTTATGGAAGGGGAAAGATCAATAAAAACCGTCAGCGACTTCTGGAGATGTGCTGCTCCCACACTTTCTTTCAATGCAATGAGATCCACCAGGTACTTGGAGACAACCACGTTCACTCCATTGGCACCAGCTAGACCTTGTCATCACCAGGCATGCGGAACTGGCCAGCATCCTCCTCATCGCACAGTGCCGACTGACATGGACCATTACCTCGTGGTCAGTATGGTGCAAATATTACCCAAGAAACTTCACCATGCCAAGAAGACGGGTCACCATCACATCAAAACCTGCTGTCCATGTAACTCGGAGAAAACACAGCAGTTCATCAGCAATGTGCAGGAAGCTCTCACCAAAGTGACACCTAATGACACCTGTGACTCCAAGTGGGCCCATCTCTGAAACTCTGTACACAACTCAGCCACCATAGCTTACGGGAAGAGTGAACGGAAACATGTCAATTGGTATCAGGCAAACTGGGAGGAGAATGAATCTGTGACTGAGGCAAAGAGGAAAGCCATCCTAGTATACAAGGCTGCACCTAGCCCAAGAACATTGCAAGCACTCTGGAATGCAAGGAACAAGGCCCAGAAGAACGCCGCCACTGTGCCAACATCTATTGGCTTAACCTTTGCAACAGTATACAGACAGCTGCCGACACCGGGAATGCAAGAGGAATGTATGAGGGCATCAAGAAAGCGACAGGCCCCTCCATCTCAAAGACCGCCCCCTTCAAGTCCAAGACAGGTGAAGACATCACAGACCAGGGGAAGCAACTGCAGAGATAGGTTGAACACTATCTCGAGCTATATGCAACACAAAACATTGTCACTGACACTGCCCTGGATACCTTTCCAGACCTGCCAGTCATGGAGGAGCTAGACACACAGCCCACCTTGGAAGAGTTCGGAAACATCATTGACTTCCTTGCCTGTGGGGAAGATCCTGGAAGCAACAGGCATTCCGCCTGAAGTCCTCAAGAGTGGGAAACCAGCGCTGCTCCAGCAGCTAAACATACTCCTCTGCCTCTGCTGGGATCAAGGATACATCCCACATGACATGCCTGATGCCAACATCGTCACTTTGTACAAGAAGAAGGGAGACCGTAGCGACTGCAACAATTAAAGGGGCATCTCTCTCCTCAGTCTTGTCGGGAAGGCTTTATCCCGTGTTGCCTTATCGCGCTTGTAGATCCTAGACTCCCGCTTCTACAAGGAGTCCCAGTGTGGATTTCCAGCCAGCAGGTCAACTGTAGACATGATCTTCTCACTGTGTAAGCTGCAGAAGTGTCATGAGCAGCAGATGCCCCTCTACATAGCCTTCATAGACCTGATGAAGGCATTCGACCTGTTTAGTCGGAGTGGACACTTCAGAATCCTGCAGAAGATTGGCTGCCCCCCCATGTCTACTTGCTGTCCTCATGTCATTGTATGAGAACATGAACAGCACAGTGTGGTTCATTGGTGCAACATCAGAGGCCTTCCCAGTGATCAGCGGAGTCAAACAAGGCTGTGTGCCTGCGCCGACACTGTTCACCATATTCTTCTCCATGCTTCTCTAGTAAGCTTTCAAGGGGTGCAGTGATGGAGTATATATCCTTACCAGGGCTGATGGAAAGCTGTTCAACATTGCCCGTCTCTGGGCTAAAACTAAAATCACAAAGGTACTCATCTGTGAATTGCTTTTCTTCGATGATGAAAAATTGACATCCCACACAGAAGATGGACTGCAGCTGCTTGTATGCTTGTTGCTCCCCAACGCTTGCAAGAAATTTGGACCATCAGCTTGAAGAAAACAAATGTCATGGCTCAAGATGCAGACTCCCCTCCCTCTGTCACCATTGATGGATACAACTTGGAAGTTGGTGAGTACTTCACATACCTTGGGACGACATCTCCAGCTCACTCTCATTTGATTATAAGGTGAATGGCAGGATTGAAAAGGCAGAGGAACAACCCCATCTTTAAAGAGAAGATCAAACTGCGTGTCTACCAAGCCTGTGTGCTCAGCTCACTGCTCTACAGGAGCAAAACATGGACCACTATGCAAGTCATGAGAGAAAACTCAACAGCTTGCACCTGAAATGTCTGCAGAGCATTATGCGCATCAAGTGGCAGGAGAAAGTACAATACACAGAGGTTATATAATGCGCCAGCATCAACAGCATGATCGCCATTCTCAGCGAGAGGCGCTTGTGCTGGCTCGGCCATGTCAAGGGAATGTATCTAGGCCGCATTCCTAAGGACCTATTACATGGGAAACTAGCAGAACATACACAACCGACTGGACACCCACGCCTGCACTACAAAGATGTTTGCAAGAGGGACATGAAGACGGCCAGCATCGATGTCAACAACTGGGAGAGCATTGCTAATGACTGTCTCATAAGGCGCCTAGCTGTCAGGTAGGGAGTTAGCAACGCTGATGACGACAGGAATAGAAAGCATGCTCAAAAGAGTTCCAGATATAAAGAACAGCTGAATCTGGAGCTACGCCATTGTCTCACGTAGACGGACGGATGCAAGGAATGAAGGCAATATTGGCTCTAAGCACTCAAGCAGCAGTGATGCTTGAATAGGATCAAGTTCATATGACTTTGGTCCACTTATCAAAATGATTGTCCGTGCTAAATCTTTGGAGACAGGTGAAAATGCTGCTAACGGTGGTCACTGAATTTCTTTATCATAACTGTATGGTTACGATAGTCAATTTAAATTGTGTTGTCAATCATATCTCTAATGATTTTAATCTTGTAATGAAAATTAATTGCAAACAGGTCTGGAAGGTCTAATGAAGGTCATAGATTCTGGATCTTAGTACTATGGTGGGATTATTTCGATTTGGCAAATGGACAATGTGCGAGACATTCTTCTTAGCAGATTCATCGATTTGTTTATGAATAGTGAGTCTGGTGGAAATCCAACGCATCTCTGGTTTACCGCGGTGTATTTTAGCAGTGCAAAGCTGGTCCCTAACACTGCTGTAGCAAGGAGAACACTTTGTAATTGATACTCTGTACTTGGTGGCTGTGGCATGTTTCTCAATCAATGAATTCAGGCAGATAACGAGTTCTTCTCATGTAGGAGCTAAGAAAGTTATTAAGTTTTCTTGGATGTCATGCATTAATTTGATTCATTTTATTATACAGTAGTTTCTGTTAGTTTCAAATAAAGTGGAGGGTTAGGGACTGATACGTTGCGATGGCATATAATGCAGAGGTGATATGATGCATGTTCGTGGGATACAAACGTGGATTGCAGATTATTATCATCAGGTCTATGAAGAATTCAGTCTCAGATGTGACCAAGTTTGTGGGTGGGTTGGGTAACTGACTGTTTAAGGTTAAAAACATGAATGAAATCTAGGAGTGTTGACGTGTATGGGTTTCCAGGACAGTCAAAGTGAAAGTAGAAATCTCTAAGAATAGTTAGGTTACCACCTATGGAATTTCCATACTCCAAAAGATTTGGAAACTGCTCCAAGAGTAAGATTCGGTGAACACATCAAGGATAATGTGTTTTAATTAAATAATACACATGTAATAATATAAGATACATAATCTGGTCATATCAAGGATAATTTGTTTTAAATAAATAATACACATGTAATAATATAAGATACATAATCTGTTTATATCAATGATAATTTGTTTTAAATAAATATTACAACTGTAATAATACAAGATGCATAATCTTGTCAAATCAAGAACAATTTATTTTGCATAGTATATTTTAGTTTAGATCAAGATCACATCAATAAAATGGCTTTATAAAGAAAAGGGAAGTATTGAAATTTGCACCAAAAATCCAATTGCGCTAAATATATTTTTCTATCTGCAGGTGATTCATCGGAGTCTGTTGGAAAACATAAACCAAGCAGGAGGTGTCCATATATCCACAGATGAATTGGACCTGTTTTTGAGATTTCAACATGAAATTGGCACCATCCTCTACTTCAGGTGAGATTGATATTATTTGTATGTATCCTATTTGCCTATATTACATTAAATATACATTATATATCCTATCTGTTAAAGTTAGCAATTTCTACCAGTAGTGAACCTTATGTACTAGTATCATATTAAATATGCATAATATATGTATATCATATTTATTGTTAAAATGTTACTTTTCTAAGAGCAGTTGTTTTGAATTACTAGTGTCATCCAGGCCTAACTTTGTACATGATATAGTTACCAGTATTAACGAAGTTGAATATAAATAACCTATTACCAGAATTAGCCAAACCTAAGGTAGAAAATAGCCTAATTATCAGAATTACCCAAACCTAATGTGGTAAATAACCTTATTATCAGTATAACCCAAATCTAATATGGAAAATAGCCTAATTATCAGAATAACCCAAAACCTAATGTGTAAATTACCAAATTATTAGTGTAACCCAAGTCTAATGTGATAAATTACCCAATTATCAGTGGAACCCAAGTATAATGTGGTAATAACTTAATTGCCAGCATTACCCAAACCTAATGTAGCTAACCTAACACTCACCAAAATGGCAATCTGTGTGACAAAATTACAGACTATCAGTTTGATTATCCATGATAGTAAGGTGATGCTAAATATCATCTTAAACAAACTGAAACCACAAGCAGAAGAAATAATCACTGAAAAGCAGGCGGGTTTCCGGAGTGGAAGAAGCACAACAGAACAAATATTCAATCTCAGGGTTCTGTTTGAAAAGCGTTTGCAATTTCAACAAGACATCTATCACGTGTTCATAGATTTCAAAAAGGCTTTTGACAGAGTGTGGCATGAGGCATGGTGGGCCACATTGAAGAAGTACAACATGGGTCAAAAGTGGACCAATACCATCAGCAACTGTATGCCAAGCCAGTGCAATAATTGCTCAAAATTCTGTGGGGGACTGGTTCAAGACAACACTTGGAGTACGTCAATACTGTCTAATATCACCCACGCTTTTCAGCATCTACTTAGAGCGCATTATGAGTGAAGCCCTAGAAAGCCACCGTGGAACAGTCACAATTGGAGGGCATAACATCACCAACTTCCGCTTTGCAGACAACATTGATGGGCTGACAGGCAGTGAAGACGAGCTTGCCACCTTAGTGAAAAACCTGGATAAAACATCTTCCAGATTTGACATGGAGGTAAGTTGCTGATAAGACAAAGCTGATGACTAATAGTGTCAAAAAAATCTCAACTAAGATTAAAGTCAGAGGACAGGAACTGAAAAGAGTGGGCAAGTTCAAATATCTCGGTTCCATGATCACCGAAGAGGGATCAGAACAGAAATTTGTCACGAGCAGCACAAACAACAGCAGTTATGTGAAATCTTTCAAATTAGACATGGAGATAAGACAAAGCTGATGACAAATAGTGGGAAACAAATCTCAACCAAGATTAAAGTCAGAGGGCAGGAACTGGAAACAGTGGGCCAATTTATATATATATATTGGTTCTATAATCACGGAAGAGGGATCAAGAGCAGAAATTTTGTCACGAACAGCATAATAATGGCAGCTATGTCAAAGATAAAACCCATCTGAAGAGATAAGAACATCTGTCTGAAAACTGAAAACCTGTCAGTGATCCTTTATGTATTTTAAGTTATCAGAGATTTTGGAAGATTGGGTCTGAAATCAAGTTACGAGTACAGTTTACAGGAACACAGTAAAGTTTGGTAATCAGTGTTGTTATGAGACAGTTACTGCAGTTTATTCAATTGTACAGCAAACACAATACAGTTTGGTAATCAGTGTTCTTAATACTCTCTTTTACAGCACAGAATTATTGAAAGAGAAGATTGTGCTGGAACCTCAATGGATGATTAACGCCCTAAGGTCCCTCATCACAGCAGAGATGTTTGTCCTGAGACATGCTCCATCAGTCACAACCTTGTGGTATGAGTTCAAGAATGGAAAATTGTTTCCAGAACTCATTGGTATGACTATAATAATTTAGACTTTGTAGGACATTTTCATAATGTGATTTCTTCTAAAGTAAATGATATTCATGCTATTTCAGCTTAGTGCAGTATCAAACATGCTTTCATAAATCTAATTTTGTCCTTACATAACTTCATCAAGTCAGTGAACAAACTTGAAATTGTTATTCTGCCATTCTGGTTTTACATGAGCATATTTGTGTATGTAAATGTTTCATCTGATTTAGTTATCTAATGTCAGTTTTTTGTGTGTTAATGACAATGAATTTAAAGCATAGTCCTTAGTCTATCTTCAGGGTTTCCACGCTACAAGGAAATGGGGAAAAAGTTGGGAGACATGATAATTTTTCTCCTGACCATGAACAGTTCTTGAATTTTGCAAATGTTGATGAAAGTCGAGAAAAACCATAGCATTTCTGCCATCAGTTGATGCCCAATTACTTAACTGAAATGTAACTAAACTGAGTTAAATTTATCAAGTTCTAACCAGAATATTTTGAGGATGGATGATTTGGGTGCTTGCAGTAAACACATATCCTGAGTTAGTCCAACTGCTTAGTGGATTAGTGTCATCTGGGACATGTTTGTTTTCACAGTTAGCTAGATATCTGTATCTTTCCTTACATGGAAGGTCGGGGCCCCAAGTGGCCGAGTGGTCTAAAGCGCTGTCAGTTACGGACCAATGCCATCTCACCTCTGTCTGCATGTGTTCGAGTCTAAGATTCTGCAAATGTAGTTATGTGAGAAAGCTTGCCAGTAGCTTCTCGTGGGTTGGTGGTTCTTTCCCGGGGTTGTCCGGGTTCTTCCTCCACCATTAATACTGGCCGCCGTGTATAGCCTATATTGTGCTGAAAAATGGCGTTAAACCCTAAAAATAATACAAACATACATGGAATGTATGAAGACTGGTCTAGCATCACAAGAGGCCAACATGGTGGTGGCCAAGCATAGCTGCTTACCGAATGTCCAAGGAAACGTAAACATTGAACATATGAATGGTCACTTATTTTCTCAGAAATCGTGATTTTTAAAACTGTTATGTCTTTGAAGATAAAACTTTGTCTTTGCTGAAATATGACATGGTACTTGCTATTTGCTATGCTGATCACACCAGTACACAAATTTCATAACATACATATTCAAATCTTGACAAAAAAACACATAAAACATTAAAAGAAAGTCATATACTGGTTGTAATAAAAATACAAAAACAAAATTATCCATATTTATTCTGAGTACCCGGTACAACTTCTTGAGTTTTGTTGTATCGTGTGACTACCACGTTCACATGTTCTCTCTGCTCTCAGACTGCTGCAACAGTGACAAGCTTCTTGGAGAAAAAGGATGTGAATTATATGTTCTTTCTGGTTTTGAAAATGTATCTGACTTTCATTAATTGAACTTTTGTACAGCAACATTGAAGAGTAGTTAGTTGTTGATATCACAAGACTGTTGGACTATCAATGTCATTATTTTAGATATTTTGAAATCATGACTAGTAATGCAAATGACGAGTACCAGGTCAGGTTTTATCTATGCTGTATTTTAGTCTAATCTGTCAGTGGTTTAAATACATAATGATTATAATACCATTTCTGAGAAAACAAATTATATTCCTTTTGATTTCGTACATGTGTTAGTCAATATAATGCAAGTTTAAATGTGCTAGGCCTGCTGGTAAGTTACTACCATATAATGCTGCCGCTACTTCTGTCAGACAATGAGGAGAAAGAGTATGAAACTTCTAGTCCTGAATCATCAATATCACCCATATTTTCTCCCATCCTCCTCATTTAAACCCAACCTGATCACACAAGGTAAACTGAAAGACCTTGTCAGGGATTTGGAACTATCCAAGAGTCAGGCAAATCTGTTGGGATCCAGACTACAGCAGTGGAATTTCTGGCAGGTGATGTTATGGTTTCCATGATCAGTAACTGTCAAAGGGTCTTGTTCCATTCCTCTTCATGGAAGGTAATCTTGTAGCCTACAATAACATCGATGCTGTAATGGCAACCCTCAACATTGTTCACATTCCAGATGGATATAGATCATTGATTCATTGAAGACGAGTCTTAAATCTGTGTTGGTGAAAAATAGTAATGTTTTGCCATAATTCCATTTGTTCATGCAGTCCATATGAAGAAAACCTATGAAAACAAGAAACAACTTTTGGGGTGCATAAACTATGTCCAACATCAGTGGCAACTTTGTGGCAATTTGAAGGCTCTTCCTCTCTTGATTGTTCTGCAGATTTGATACACAAAGTATTAAGAGTGATTGGTCTCTCTGACAGTCATTTGAGCTTGGGAGGAAAGTGTTTCGCATCCACCATTTTTTGAATCAAGGAAGACTTTGTTACCACACATGCAGCTGGGCATGATGCAAAACGTTATCAAAGCCATGGACAAAACATACACAGCTTTCAAGTAGCTCCATGGAACATTTGTAAGGTTAAGTGAAGCTAAGATAAGGAACGTGTCTTCGTTTTCTTTCAAGTAGCTCCATGGAACATTTGTAAGGTTAAGTGAAGCTAAGATAAAGGAATGTGCCTTTGTCTGTTTTCTTTCAAGTAGCTCCATGGAACATTTGTAAGGTTAAGTGAAGCTAAGATAAAGGAAGGTGTCTTTGTCTGTTCACATATTCATGAACTAAGAATAGTTAAACAATGCAATAGCAACATATACATATTTCATGATTCACATTTGTTTTCCCTCATCACTACCCTCAACACACTGCTGCAGTTATGGTGTTTTGGTCATATTGAAAGTGATGGAGTACCACTGTTTACAGGAGTTGTTGTGTTTTGTGCAGCAAACTACTAGGGAAATGTATACACATATTTGTTCAAAAACAGGCCATACATAACTACCATTGCATCACCTCCAGTGACCCTTCACCACAGCAGCATACAGTTTAACCTTTAACCCTCACTCTGACCAGCATACAGTGTGTAGATCCTCTGTCTGGGCTGCACACAGTGTATCTAATCAACTGACATTCTCTCTGACCAACATGCAGTGTATCTCCTCCATTGACCCACTCGTTCACCAGCATTCAGTGTATCTATTATATTGACCCTCTGTCTGGGCACCATACAGTGTATCTCCTCCACTGACCATCGGTTTGGGCAGCATACAGTGTATCTCCTCCATTGACCCTCTGTACGGGCATCATGACACTCTGTACTTGGCTCACCATACAGTGGAGTATAGTATGCCTTGTTGTGCATCTGCCCATCTGTCTCCTTCCAATGTATAGTCTGCCTACTCAAAGGTCTCACTAGAATTTTAAACCTAGGAGTCCAGGACTCTCGTTTTGGTAAAAATAGGAGTTCCACCAGCAAAGGCTGCAGTCCCCTCCCAGAAATTGTTGAACTTTGCAGATTAGAAAAATTATTGGTTGCTATTGAGTTTAATTTCCACATTATGTATTGCATGGATACATACAGCCATGTCAGCCTATTCGGAACGTCTGGTTATTCTGCACAATGAGACGTCATTTCAAATGATCAAATTACCAACATGTTTTCCTACTCAGTTGGTTGTTGAAGTAAAGCTTTTGAATTTGCCACCCGACTATTTGCATGCGTATGGACGACTCCTGCATTTTTAATTCACTGTGTCCAAATACGTGTAATTAGGCGTTTCTGACTTCACTGTTAATAACTTGAATGTTGTTGGTCAGTTGGTCAGTTGAACTTGGAATAAATTCTTCAGATTATTTTCAGCCAGTAGAATACCAGTAGGGATTCTTTCTATCTGTTATGAAAACATGAAAGTCCTTCGAGTTCATGTTTTAATGTGCTGTTGTGAGAGTGAACACTCAGCAGTAGATACTCCAATGACAAGTGCACACTTGTGTCATTTTTTAGCTAATAAAGAATACAGTGAATGAGTGGATGAAAGAATAAGTGTATAAGACCTTCCCGTGTCTTCATCAGCATCTTTATAATCCAATTATGTCGATCCAAATCTGGTTTATAAATATTGTTATTTTGTCATATTAGTTCATTTATACGATTCTTTCTTGCTTCATCTATAATATTTTAAGCTTCATTTACTGATTCATGTTTGGGATATAGTGACATTTATAATAATTCTTAATTTAAAGTATTTATCTAAATTCAAACATAAGAGCAGCAAAAGGGTGTGACCTCAAAGAAATTTTCACATGAGTAAACAAAACATACACTAATTTTAAAAAACACGAACAACATAAGATAAGGTAACAAAAATGAGCTAACCCAATGACCTTGTATTTTTAATTTTCGTTTGCATTTCTGCTTAATGACGTTTTATACTTTACAATTATCTCACATAACTGAATATTTGAGATAAAATTAGATATATTCTTTGTGTAATGGTTATTTTCTTTTCATTTCAAGATGCTCTCTGGAAAAAAGATGCAGATCTCCATGACAACAAAGAGCATATTTTGCTGCTCATGGAACAACTGAACATCATCGCCAAGCCAAAATTGTACATCGCTGATGCATCGGAAACCAAGGTCAGTTAATTATAAATAATGAATATTCATCCAGGTAATGAGTCCACAAGAAAATGCAAAAAAATGTAAAATAAATTATAACATAGATTTTCTTATTGACTAAATCATATAACCATTACAATGAGAAATGGGTAATGATGCTTAGAAAATAAAATATCATCACACTAAATAGTACAGTGTTAGAGATGAGCATTAAAAGGAGACACAGGTGGTAATGCAGAGAAAATAAAAACATATGACACTAAATAGTACAGGATTAGAGATAATCATTACAATAAAAAAACAGGTGATGAAGCATAGAAAATAAAAACATATGACACTAAATAGTACAGGGTTAGAGATAAGAATTACAACAAGAAACAGGAGGTGATGCAGAGAAAATAAAAACATATGACACTAAATAGTACAGGATTAGAGATAATCATTACAATAAAAAACAGGTGATGAAGCATAGAAAATAAAAACATATGACACTAAATAGTACAGGGTTAGAGATAAGAATTACAACAAGAAACAGGAGGTGATGCATAGAAAATAAAAAGATATGACACTAAATAGAACAAGGTTAGCGGCATATTGTGTCAGTACAGTAAACATAGCAAATAAAAACAATAAGAAAGATGTTGGATGCCAAAAATATAATCAAGAATTATCCACTCGTAGTTTATAAATGTTATATTTATTTAAACCTTATATGTTGTTTGACTGTAACATGAATACCAGTCCAAATGACATGTGATGACCATACCAGCACCAATAATTAACAAATACACACCAGTCCATTATAGGATCTTGTGTCTGTGATTTAAGCACATCAGTCCATTATAGGATCTTGTGTCTGTGATTTAAGCTCATCAGACCATTATAGGATCTTGTGTCTGTGATTTAAGCACATCAGTCCATTATAGGATCTTGTGTCTGTGATTTAAGCACATCAGTCCATTATAGGATCTTGGGTCTCTGATTTAAGCACATCAGTCCATTATAGGATCTTGGGTCTCTGATTTAATCTTATCTAAGAGATGGGTTATTGCAGTACCTCTCATATGACATCATCAGGCTTTTTTAAAATAGAAGAAAACAATTATCCTAGTTTAAAAATGATTAAAAATGATTAAAGGATTTCGAAATGAGCATGCTACATATAGGTTTGAAATTTACACGGTAGATATAACATTGTAATAGGTTTGAAATTTACACGGTAGATAAAACATTGTAATGGTTTGAAATTTACACGGTAGATAAAACATTGTAATGGTTTGAAATTTACACGGTAGATAAAACATTGTAAAGGGTTTGAAATTTACATGGAAGATACAAGATTGTAAAGGGTTTGAAATTTACATAGTAGATACAAGATTGTCAAGGGTGTAAAATTTCCATGCAGATGAATCAGAAATGAACATGGCAGACCATCTAGGAGTAGAGATTTCCATTTTGGTTGTTGTTGTATGGTTTAATGCCATTTTTCAGCACACGATAGGCTATACATGGTGGCCAGTATTATTGTTGGAGGAAGAACACAGGGAAAACCCCTGGAAAGAACCACCGACCCACAAGAAGCTACTGACAAGCTTTCTCACATAACTACATTAGCTGAATCTTAGACTCGAACACACGCAGACAGAGGCAAGATGGCAGTGATCCGTAACGGAAAGCACTTTAGACCACTTGGCCCCTCCCATAGTGGTAAACATAGGAGTCCCACAAGCAAATGTTGCAGTCCCATCCCAGAAAATGATGAATTTTGCAGATTAGAAGAACTGTTGGTTGTCATTGAGTTTAATTTCCACATTCCTTATAGCACTGACATGTACAACCATGTTAGCCTATTCGGCATGTCTGATAATTCTGCAAAACGATACGTCATTTCTGTAAACATTGGCTCACATGTTGTTTTGGTTGAAAATTCAATATTTGGCTGAAATGTCAGAAAGAGTCCAAAGTAATGTATTTCATTTCCTTAGCCTGATGCATAAACATTTCATCTTTTCAAAGCCATGTGAAGAATAGACTACCATATTTTGAGTCATGGAAACATACGGGAAACATCCCATTTGTCCAAACTTAGTATTATTTTGAATATAATATTCTGATGACAATTGACACTTTTCAATTGGTAAGCATTACAGAATTGTATCTTCATCAATTTAATTAGGTATGGGTTTTACACTGATATTGGTGGTCTCATGTGCAAAAGAACCTGACAGTGCTGTAACTCTTGTTGGTCATTCAGAGTGAGAATGAATTTTGTCTATCCAAGGAATGGTCATATTCTAAAAACTAAGCCAGGCATCACACACTTTCTTACAGGTGGCTACTATTCCATCCAAAATGTCAATTCTAAAAACTGCATCACTTTTCTGAATTTCATTAAAATTTTTGCTAGTTTGCTATTTAACCACAATATACTTATCCCAATTTGCAAACAATGTTTAGTCCAAGTCTTGATGTGCTATAATTTCGAGGTCACATGCACTATTTATTTGGCTACAATCAGAAATGAACACAATAATAAAAGCTAAAGTTATTATAAATTCAGCACATTTCCCCATCCAAGCTGCTAGTCGAAGTCTTTGAACATGCCAACCAGCTATTGCAACATGTTCTTTTGATGTACTCAAATAAATACAGCCAGCACATATGGGGGTATTTTAACCATGAATCGTGTTATTGTAAATACAGGCACCGCTACAGTGATAAAATAATCAACATATTCTCCAACTCAGTATGTTGTTGAAGTAGGACTGGCAAATCTTAGAATTTGCCGCCCAGCTATTTGCATGCGTACAAGATGACTCGTCCATAGATGATTCTCTTCTCTGCATCCCAGATCAGACATTTGCATCCATAACTCCCAACTTTTCATGGAAAGTTAAGGGTATAGTGAAGACATTTCTACATTACCACTTGATATTCTGAAAGCTATTTGTGATGCAGGAATGAACTGTGGTATACTACATATGTTTATTTCTTAGAATTTTCTTTTGTGATTGCTGAGGCCATTGGGTCTCAGTATAGGATCAGAAAAGTATATTCAGAGCCACATACAGCTCAGGATGAGACTTGAGTCAGAACATCTATCAGGGGGTACCTCAGTCATATCGGGCTTGTTGTGAGTCTCACAGGTACACACACTGTAAAGGCAGAGCAGCACCCTCTAATTACCCACACTCAGTGTTGAATTAAAGTGAGTCATTCTCCTGCATGAAGTATTCAGAATTCACCATAAGGAAGGAGCAGCACTCTTTAGGTCCCTAACACCAGTTGTTGGCAAGAGAATTGAATCACTTGGGAAAAGAGTTATGATAAGATATGAGTAAGGATCTTCCTATGGATCAGATTTGCATGACCAGTCGTTGACCAATTATCGGTCTATGAGTACAAGTCACCAGTAAGTGGAGACTTTTGATTCAGGAATATAGATTGTGGTAATTCCAACATCCTCCGTCTTCGGTTAAGTTTTGTTTATGATTTGGAATCAGGATCCATATGCCATGATCGATAAGAGGATTGGGTTGGTATCCCAAATCTCACTAAATCCCAATGAGATGAGGGACATTCTACCAGAGGGAAGTGATTATTCCATCCTCTGTAAGCATACATGGATTTCAGAGCCTTTGCTCCTTCGTTGAAGGTCTATGTTGAAGTTGTGAACTGGCATCACCCTCTTCATAGGAAGGGTCAAAACAAAGAGGGAAGACTTACATACAACACCTCAGGATGATTGTTACTTGATTTTACCCACCTGCCAAGTCTGCCACTAGGGGACAGTTCCTTAACCTTTTACAAAGGGAGCATGAATGGAGGTTATATTCACTCCCAAGTTTTCCTAGCAACATCACTACATTGGGTCATTATGTTCTGCCTCCAGCACTCAAGCACATATAAGGATGTCTTTCCGGACCTCATTGCTTATCACAAGTATCTCTTAGAACAAACCAAAGATTGTAGCTCCAGTCAGGTCCCCTGTATCCTACCAACCTTTGATAAAGGTAGTAGATGAGGAAGAAATCTGGACCTCTGAATGTATATATTGTCATATATGGTGTTAGTATTCACACACCTTCCTTTCCCTTTAAAGAAAACCACTAGTTGGAGATGCCCACATAGGTATATTTCATTAGGACCTAAGCCAGCCTTAAAGTTAAAACACTGAGGCCCCATAGATCTGAAGCTAGATATTGTGTTACCATAGTCTTGCATGCCCACTTATTCTCATATTCCATTTTCAAAATGCTCAACAAGAAATCTTTGTTAGCAGAGGTCTGGCATAATTTCTTATAAGAATTGGCCAGAATATCTAAGCATTTAAGTTTGTTCATGGGTTTATAGTCCCAGCTTTTCCACATTTGGAGCACAGTTAGAACCTTGTGATAGCTACTTTCTGGAAGCAGAGACTCTCCTCTGTTACTTCCAAGGATTTGACAGACCAACAAAACCAGTGTCTGGACTGCTGAAACGAGCCATGAAGTGCAGCAATCCTGACATCCAACATGGTTCATCAGCGAGATTCTTCAAAGCCATGCAGACTCAGTCCAAGCAGCATCCCAAATTCAGAATTGCTGTTACACAGCTGGATTTAAGATGGGTCACACATTAAACATCTTTGGGTTTTTGAGCCCATTCCCCTTAACAAACCATACCTTTTCAAGATGTTCCTCCTGTAGTAAGTCTCCTTTGTGATTTCAACAATTGAATATAGTGTAATTAAAGGAAAACTTATGCTCCCTTCTCCAGAATGTCACAGTATGTGGTACTTTAACCAGACACCTGTTTTGTTTCCTTTGATTTTCCTTGTACCAACAAGGGAGGGGGCATTTTGGCTGCTTATCAACCTTTCCTCCTTGAATACATTTATGCAGAAGGAATTTCGGAAGACGAGACAACAGCTTCAGTCAGGAATTCCATGAGACCTGTTCACATGGTGTTCCCATTACTTTTAGGATGCATAACATCAGAGAGAATATCTGGTTTTGCTGGAATTGTGAGGCCTTTCAGTTTCCTACTAGTATGCAGTTCATCCTAGCTTCTACAGAGAGATCTTTTACTGAGGTCTTGGGGTTATGGGTAGTTGCTGTCACATAATGTCACTGAGGATTCCTATCTTCCAATGATTTGATGATCACCAATCTACAGGCCCTCAGACTAGACCTGTTTCATTGTTAGTCCATACTGAAGTATTCATTTGGAACTGGAAGGGCTTGTTTTTCAGTGCTCATGTTCCAGGAAAGAATCAGATATTCACAACAATAATTTGGAAATGAGAGCAGTTTTGTTGCTAGTCCAGTTCTGAGTTAGAGGGACATGATAGTTTCTTCAATAGTCCATAGCAAATTCCATTTCAGACTTTTGAGGGAGACATTTAATTAATTGTGTTTATGAAAAATAGGTAAACAACAAGTTCCCCTTTGACATTTTCCAAGTCTTCATTCACTGAGCTTGAGTAGTGGCCACATTCAATATGAAGTTGGGTGATTATTTTAAATACACCTCACCATCTTTCAGGATCATGTGACAAGCACTTGAAATGTAAGGACCTTCTTAGCTCGGGTCATTTGTATAGACCATGTGTGACACCAATACAGCACTCTTCACAGTCTGCTATACAGCTGTCAATTGCATCAATCCCGATTATCCCTAATCTTAGTTAGGGCTTTACTTGTTTAGTAGACAGCTTCTAAAGGTGGGGATCATATGTGTATTGCCATAAAGACATAGATAGCTTAATAGTCCCTTACAGAGATGGATTTTTAATTCATGAAATAAAGTTCAAGAGGATTGACATTTTCCTATTTAATGGGATTATCTATCTCATTCGTCTATTTTACTTCATTTGTTATCGTAGGGTGTAATATGACCACATGTTACAGTTTTGTTCAAGATATTTATGTTTTTGATGTTAGAGATGTTGTTTAATGTTGCAGATCTTCTAGAGATTAGTCACTATAAAAAGTCCTCATTATTACTGTTATTCCATGCACTTGGGTATTTGTTGTGAGGCTTCACTAACATTTGAATACAACATGGCATATTATACTTATAATAATTACAGTTCAATCAGATTGCAAAAATAAAATACTGACACAGCTAATTTAATATCTTTATTACCCTAATTTTGCAACTATGAATCTAGTGATATCAAGATTTAATTTGCCAATGTTGAATACAATTTTATTCCCATTCAATAAATGTTCATTTTGGGTTTCATTTCATACAAGATCCACAAGGTCTTGCAAGTAATCTGGTAATTATAGGATCTGCAGTGCATGTATGAGACAATGTGAAGTCAATACAGATTACACTGAGACATCAAGAAAATATCATTTGTTTCTTTTTTTCACGATGAACCTAAGTTATTAGGATCTTTATTTGAATTGTGGCACCAACATAAAGGGAGACAAGTTTGAATGGGACTAACATATTAACCTATCTATGTAAAGGGAGACAAGTTTGAATGGGACTAACATATTAACCTATCTATGTAAAGGGAGACAAGTTTGAATGGGACTAACATATTAACCTATCTATGTAAAGGTCGCAGATAACTATTTTAATACAGTCTATGTAATGACGGAAATTTGAATTAAAATAAACATGTATTACTTGAAAGAATTGCAGCATCTTCAAATGGTTCACCATAACAAATACTGAAAAATAATTTCAATCTCTTGGAATGGTTCACCATAAAAAAAATACTGAAAAATAAATGCAACCTCTTGGGATGGTTCACCAAGAAATTACTGAAAAATAATTGCAGCTTATTTGGATGGTTTGCCATAAAAAATACTGAAAAATAATTACAACCTCGTAAAATGGTTCATCATAACAACTTCATCTATGCATAGTTCAAGAAGTGCCCATTTATACTGCCACACGTTTTTTTTAAATCTATCCCGACAGATGATATGGCTACTGCTACAATAAAATACAATAAATATATACCATTGCATTGGACATTGAAGATAGCTTTGTGGCATTATAAGAACAAAAAATGCACCCAATTTTCCTTCAGTCATGTGTATAGGTCCCGAGGGAACATCATTTCAGAAGGTACATTGAATATAAAGCACACATATGTGACTAGAACCGCAATTTATAGTTCAGATAATGTTTATGTTGAGTGCTGATTCAGTTCATACACTGATATATTATTTTTTTAGTCCTAGTATTTTATTTTAATTAATAATGACCCAACCCATGTATAATCTCTCACACCTCACCACTTCTGTCAATTATGTATGCTATTTAATTCGTTTCTCTCCTTCCATAATATTGAATTAAATGCAGCAGTGCCTTCAAGATTTCTAGAAACATGTACTTGCAAGTCTTGCTGCCTTGAGCATCATTTGCTTGAGGATACATCATTTGTATTGGGTACATTACTTGCTTGAGGGGGTACATCATTTGTTTGAGACACAACATTTACTTGAGCATACATATAGTGTTTGATGTACATCATTTGTTTGAAGGTACATTTGTATGGGGTACATAATTGTTTGAGGGTACATCGTGACCTAATAACCTTTAAATTTCCAAGGCAATCTTAATTTCAATCTTGTTACAGTTTCTACAAACTTATTTAGAATGATTGACTAACAGAGAATTTTTTCCATATTAGAACTGATGAAAGTTAGATGTTGACAGTATATACACGATATTAATTACTTACTGTTATTTTCATACGACGTCCAAATATTAATTACTTTCTGTTATTTTCATCTGGCATCCATAGATTAATTACTTACTGTTATTTTCATCTGGCATCCATAGATTAATTACTTACTGATCTTTTCATATAAAATACATAGATGAAATATAAAACTCAAGTAATAATATTAAATGTTTTAATTTCTACTTCATATGTAGAACTTATGTATTTACAATTTACATGTCACCAATTCCCCTCATAAACATATTTGTATAAATGGGACTTATTTATAAACAATAGCACGTTATTCCAGACGAGCATTGTGCAACACATTCAACAGGTAACAGTTATAACATTTTTTAAAAAATTCTGAGAGCATCTTCTTTAGCTTGATCCTACACAGATAATTTGTCATATTTTCATAGAAGAGCACAAGACATGATGACCTTTACAAGACCTAATAACCTCTATAAGACCCTATGACCTTTATAAGACCTAATAACCTTTAAAAGACCCAATGACCTGATGACCTTTATTTAAAGTGAGAGGCAATAATCACACCTGAGTAATATGTGTTGAATCTGCTATGCTATTGGAAACCCTTGTGTAAGGAAAATAATCTGTGCTGTTGTTTGCACCAAGACAATGAATTCAAATTTGTAGGGTTACATTATATTTCTCCAGGCTTGTGGGGAGACGATGTAATCCCTTGACTTTGATTTTTCAGTACCAATTGAAACCCCAACATAGATTCTAATAATATCATTGTCAAATATCCCCATTAATACTTAATCCATTCATTTGTCAAGAGGTAGATTCTAATAATGTCATTGCCAAATATTCCCATTATTAATTAATCCATTCATTTGTTAGGAGGTGAATTACTTCTTTGCTCCATGTATGCTTCATGCGGAACCACCCAGAGAAGTTATCTTCCCAGAACATGATCAACAGATGGAGAGCTCATCAGTCATGTGCTATGTCTTCACTGGAAAATTTCTGCCAGCACCAATTTTCCACCGACTTCTCGCTGCCTGTGTTGCTCAATGGCCATTGGCAACAAAGAAGATGGAGAAAACAATTGAGAATCAGATCTTTTGTGGCTGCGGTGTTTTTCAAATTGACGATTACCACAAACTGACCCTGCACTTCTCGGGCTACATCATATTCATGAGAGTGACAAGACAAGGGATCAAAGACAAGACTCCATCTTCAAAGCTGTGTATTGAAGTGAAAGAGTTTATTGCTAAGGTACTCAACAAGCTCATTGGATACCTGGGTTATAGCCTAAAGTTTGAGGAGTTTATACAGTGCCCTGAATACAATGGTGAAAGTGTCAACAGCCTTATCCCAGTGGCGCTCCTTAAAGAGAACGCAGAAGTACGCTGTGACTTCCATAACAACATAATTGAGTCAAACAAGTTTTTGAAGTTTTGGTTTGATGCTGAGGTGAGTATGTCTTTCTGCAGCAAATACCCACAATGCATTATCATATAGGCACTCTAAACATTATTTAAATAAATTGGGTTTTGAATTAGTTTAGCTCAGACTCAGATGAGTAAGTCACATGACAAGGTACAACAAATATATTCTATTCAAGTGTTCAAGTTAACTCTTTTGATTTGGTGTTCTTTATATACTGACATGAGTATTTGGTGTTCTTTATATACTGACATGAGTATTTGGTGTTCTTTATATACTGACATGAGTATTTGGTGTTCTTTATATACTGACATGAGTATTTGGTAGATTGGCATTACAAGCAAGGTATGCAAATATTTTGTCTATCTGAATTAGAGGTCATCAGACAATATAAATCTGCTGACCAGGGTGTAACTTGAGCTGCAAAATCTCACTGGCCAATCAGTGCCTGGATGGAATCTCCTGTGTCTTGTAGTCTCTAACTTCCCCAATTAACTTTTGAGTGAAGCTTATTTTGTTATATTGATCTGCATATCATAGACATTCCTTTCTTTAATCTAAATAGGTATTTTTTGACATCTCGCTGATTTTCCCAATTTCATCATGTCAGGCTTTATAAATTTGCAGAATATTGGAATTATAATACAATAGCTAATATATATAAATCTCAGCTTATATAACTTTTATTAAGTAGTTATAGAAGCTTGGCACTCTGAATGTAATATACCTTATAACAAGAAAGGTAAATAATTGTATTTACAGTATCTCACTCAGGGGAAAAACAAGTCATCATTTAGATACAAGCATCTTGTAAACATGTTTGTGCTGTGAATTATCTCATTTAATTGCTACTGTTGTTTAGATTGTTTTTCCTGCCTCCATTATTTTAAAGTCTGTCCCTTTTCTACAGGTCAAGAACATTGATGGTCAAGATAAAGACGATGTTGATGCACCTATTACCCAGGAACACATCAACCATGCCCGTTTGTGTAATGCATTGACAGTGGTTTGTTCCAATGCTCTGAGAGAAATCCTCCTCACCAATGTCCCTATGCCATACCCAGATATCTACAAGGCAATCCTGGCCAACAAAGCCAAGTTGAATAAACTGAACAAAGAACAAGATCAGTTGGTATTCCCAGATCCACAGGGCCTTTCCACTGGAAAGGTAGAAGAATTTGACATTTCCTTATTATATACAATCATAAGAAATGTCAGTTCAGTTCCTGCTCCATCAAATGGCTGGGGAAAACCTCCAACTGATAACCCAAGGGACACAACTCTTGGTGCAAGTGTGGAGAGGATACGCACATATAGGAATCACATCGTTGGTCATGCTGTGGATGGAAAGATAAGCCAGCAAGAGTTTGAGGATTACTGGGCCAAGATAGATAAGGTCCTTCGTGAGATTGAAATTGTCATTGGTAACCATGGCTACCTGGACGATTTAGAGAAGCGTAAGAATCAGGTCATCACCCCACATGAAGCCCATGAGCTACAAAAGACATTTCAGGAGTACAAAAAACAAACAGGAGGTAAATAATTTCTAATCTCATTCTTTATAAAGCCATAATATAGAAGTACATGATACAGCCATCATTCATTCTTATGTACATTATTCCATTCCTTATTATCTTTATAAATTACATATTGAAGTCATAAAGGAAATAATAACTTTATTTACAAGTCATTGCTGTAGTTTTGAAGAGAAAAGGTAAAATTGCTCTTAATATATTTAAGAAAAAAACAAATTAGTTGAGAAGATTGCCAATTTGCTCATATAAATAGTATACAATTGACCCCTCTCATGGCCCAATCCTAATAATAATAATAATAATAATAATAATAATATTGTACCATGACCTCTCTCATGGTCCAATCTGTTAATACACTAATAATAATAATAATAATAATAACAATAATAATAATAATAATATACCATGACCTCTCTCGTGACCCATTCCTATAAGATAATACCAACACTAATGAGGACTTCTCATAGCTCAATCCTATGAGATGATAATAATAATAATAATAATAATAATAATAATAATAATAATAATAATAATTGTGAGGACTTCTCTTGGTCCAATCATATGAGATAATAATAAAAATAATAATGCAGATTTCTCATGGCCCAATCCTATTAGATAATAATAATAATAATAATAATAATAATAATAATAATAGTGAGGACTTCTCTTGGTCCAATCATATAAGATAATAATAAAAATAATAATGCAGATTTCTCATGGCCCAATCCTATTAGATAATAATAATAATAATAATAATAATAATAATAATAATAATAATAATGAGGACTTTGTATAGCTATTAATCTTTAGAAGCTATAAATGCTTTCCAACATCTATAATGAAATGACTACAAAAACAAATACAATCACCATGAAATTAGAAAACGTAAAAAATGTATCCATCCCATTCAGGTATATATACATAACCATTTTGATATGCATCCCCTTCAGGCATATATCCATAACCATTTGATATCCATCCCATTCAGGTATATATTCCTAACTATTTTGATACCCATTCCATTCAGGTATATATTCATAACCGTTTTGGTATCAATGCCATTTAGGTATATATCCATAACCATTTGGTATCCATCCCATTCAGGTATATATCCATCCATCCCATTCAGGTATATATCCATAACCATTTTGATATGCATCCAATTTAGGTATATATACATAATTTTTTTTTGTATTGTTTCAAAAATGATGCTAACTGTTTTTCTTTTTTCAAGCTGCAGCAGAGACACTTATGTCGATAGCTAAGACACTCCGAGGTAATCAAAACTGAGAGAAGTAACGGTTGTGTTTCTGCTACTGAGAGAGACAAGGATTTGAAATACATGGATGCAACTACTGGTAGACATTACACAATCTGTACCTGATACATGATACTGTTAAATATATGGGTGTGACTGTTACTGGACATTACACAATGTGTACTTAACATAGCATTCTATTAAATATATGGGTGTGACTTTTATTGGACATAACACAATGTGTTTGTAAAATAGCATTATGTTAAATATATGGGTGTGACTTTTATTGGACATTACACAATGTGTTTGTAACATAGCATTATGTTAAATATATGGGTGTGACTGTTATTGGACATAACACAATGTGTACTTAAGATATCATTTTGTAAATATGTGGATACTAAAATGTACCAGTGAAAATAAATAACAATTGTGCATGATTATCATTTTGTTAAATACATAGATTCAACCAGCTACAAGTTAATGTCAAACAACACATATGCATGATAATTCATTCTGTTAAATATACAGAAACAATCAACTACCTGAAGACCTCATATAATGTATGTGTGATACATCATTTTGTTAAATATATAGATTAAATAATTACATTGTTAAATGCATGCATGCAATGCAACTACTAGTGAATGAAGACAGTATGTGTACATCATTCAGTTCAATATATAGATACAATCAAATACCAATGAACCTCAAACAACATGTGTATGATGCAGCATTCTCTTAAATACATGAATATAGCTAACTACCAATAAACCTCAAACAACATGTGAATAATACATCACAGTGTTAAATACATAGATACAACTACCATTGGACGTCAAACAACATGGTTATGATACATCACAGTGTTAAATACATATATACAACCTAACACCAATGGACCTCAAACAACATGAACATGACACAGCATTCTCTTAAATACATAGATACAGCTAAATAACATAGGACCATAAACAACATGTGTATGATACATAACATTGTTAAATACATAGTTACAACCAAATACCATTGGATCTCAAACAACTTTATTATGATACACAACATTGTTAAATACATAGAACTACCATAGGATGTCAAACAACATGCATGATACAAAACAGTGTTAAATACATAGATACAATCAAATACCATTGGACCTCAAACAACATGTGTATGATGCACAACAGTATAAATACATAAAAACAACTACCATTGGACATCAAACAACATGCATATGATGTATCATTTTGTTAAATATATAGATACAACTAACTACATTATTGTTAATATATAGATACAACTAACTACATTATCCTTTGAAATGCTTGGATTCAACTATTAGCAAATGAAGACAGTATGTATATCTAATACATCATTCATTTAAATAAATACTAGCAGACCTGAAAACAGCATTTCTACATGAAATATCATTTAGTTAAATACATGTATTCAAATAACTAACATTGGACCTCAAAGAACATGTGTATATGTATAATTTATAAATGTTATATATGTTTTAGATTAACCTGTGGTACAATGTATGTAAGCATATTTGGATGCCTCTACATTGGAACTACTAGGAAGTATCAGACAACATTTATTCATGATACATCATTGTGATACATACATTGTAACTACTAGTGGGTATTGACAAGATGTATTCATGATACATCATTCTGATACATACATTGGAACTACTAGTGGGTATCAGACAACATGTATTCATGATACATCATTGTGATACATACATTGTAACTACTAGTGGGTATAGACAAGATGTATTCATGATACATCATTCTGATACATGCATTGGAACTACTAGTGGGTATCAGACAACATGTATTCATGATACATCATTGTGATACATACATTGGAACTACTAGTGTGTATAAACAACATGTATTTTATCATGAAAAATCATTGTGATACATACATTGGAACTACTAGTGGGTATCAAATAACATGTATTCATGATACATCATTGTGATACATACATTGTAACTACCAGTGGGTATAGAAGATTTTTCATGAAAAATCATTGTGATACATGCATTGGAACTACTAGTGGGTATCAGATAACATGTATTCATGATACATCATTGTGATACATACATTGGAACTACTACTTGAGACAAGATGTATTCTTGATACATCATGGTGATACATACATTGGAACTACTAGTGGTATAGACAAGATATATTCATGATACATCATTGTGATACATACATTGAAACTTCTAGTGTATAGACAAGATGTATTCATGATGCATCATTGTGATACATAGATTGGAACTACTAGCGGGTATAGACAAGATGTATTCTTGATACATCATGGTGATATATTCATTGGAACTACTAGTGGGTATAGACAACATTTATTCATGATACATCATTGTGATACATACATTGCAACTACCAGTGAGTATAGACGACTGGTGTTCATGATACAACATTTTGATACATTATAGGTACTAGTGGTATAGACAAGATGTATTCATGATACATCATTGTGATACATACATTGGAACTACTAGTGGATATAGACAACATGTATTCATGATACATCATTGTGATACATACATTGCAACTACCAGTGGGTATAGACGACTGGTGTTCATGATACAACATTTTGATACATTATAGGTACTAGTGGTATAGACAAGATGTATTCATGATACATCATGGTGATACATACATTGGAACTACTGGTGGGTATAGCCAACATGTATTCATGATACATCATTGTGATACATACATTGTAACTATTAGTGGGTATAAGACAACATGTATTCATGATACATCATTGTGATACATAAATTGTAGCTACTAGTGGGTATCAGATAACATATATTCATGATACATTATCATGATACATGCATGGAACTACTAGTGGATATGAGACAACATGGCTGCACACCTGATACTTGATTGTGATAAATTGGAAATACTACTAATTAACATCAAACAGCATACACTTGTGATACATTATTCTGTTAAATACATTTATTCTACTAGAAGTGTACATCATACCATCTCATCATGCACAATGTATGCATACCATTTCACCATTTTCTAAAGTTGACAAGGTTACAATAGTTTTCTTACTGAATGGTCAATGAACAGATCATGCTGATCAATCATCTAAATAAGTTACTATTTTTCTACTTCATTAATTCTCAAATTATGTAACAGTATCTCATAAAACTATCAAGACTGTGGAAAGGGGTAATATCCATTGCTAATAATACCTCAAGGGTGGAACAATGCATAAATTGTACAATAATCATTCAATCAATCAATCAATCCTCTCTGTGCCATCTGGTGCTTGAGGCCACAGCAAGGGAGTATCATTTCGGTTTGTCGGCAGCTATTGCTGGGGCGGTCTGAAGGGTGAGGCCTCTGGTTTTAAGGTCTCCATGGGTTGTCGTTGTGCTTTTTCCACAATAATCATGGGGGGGGGGGCAAGCTGTAAAGATGTAATATCCATTGCTAATAATAGTCCAAGGCTTTAACAATACATCATCATCATCATCATCATCATCATCATCATCATCAGTCTCATGACCTAGTGTGGTTATTGAGGCACTGTGCTGCGGAACATCTGACCAGTTCCTTCCTCTTGTCTAAATCATGTGCGAATTAATGTGTCTCTCAGCAAAATGTTTCCTGGTCCATTCTTTGATGTTGTCAGTCCCCTTTTTTTTTGTCAACCTCTCCTTCTGCCACCCTGGATGCTACCCTGCAGTACTGTTGTGGATACTGTTGGCTCTAGTGGCAGACTATACCATTTCAGCTTTCTCTTTTCGACAGTGGTATGGTCTTAATATTGGCCTCTTTTTGTGCCTGATGGTGTTGTGCACTTCTTCATTTGTGATGTGGTCCATGTAAGAGATGCCAATGATGGTTCTCCATCAACTTATTTCATGTGCCTGGATTCTTCATTATAATTCTGCTGTGGTTCAGGTCTCAAATGAATACAAAAAGATTGAGATGACTAGTGCTCTCAATAATCTGATTTTAGTTTTCATACAATATTCTTGTCTCTCAAGATGGGTCTTAGCTTTGACATAGCTGCTGTTGTTTATGCTTTCATGACAACATTTCTGCTCATGATCCCACTTCAGTGATTATGGAACTAAGATATTTTAAATGGTCTACTGTTTCCAGTTCTATACTGTGACTTTAATCTTGGCAAAGATTTGTTTGCCACTATTTTGTCATCAGTTTTGTCTTCTCAGCGCTTATCTCCATGTCAAATCTGGAAAATGTTTCATCCAGGTTCTTCACTAATCTGGCAAGCTAATCTTCACTGCCTGCCAGCCCATCAATGTTGTCTGCAAAGCCGATGTTGCTGATGTTACTCCCTCCAATCCTGACTGTCCCATGGTGGTTTTCCAGAGCTTCGCTCTTGTTATGCTCTATGTAGATGTTTAACTCACAACTGTTGTCTTGAACCAGTCCCCACAGAACCTTGAGCATTTACTGCACTGCTAGCCTTGGCATACAGCTACTTGATGGTATTGATCAACTTTTGACCCATGTTGTACTTCTTTTATTGTGGCCCACATTGCCTCATGCTACACTCTGTCAAAAGCCTATTTTGAAATCTATGAATATATGATAGATGTCTTGTTGATGTTGCATGTGCTTTTCACACAGAACACTCAGATTGAAGATTTCTTCTGTTGTGCTTCTTCCACTCCAGACCCTTGCCAGTTTTTCAGAGATTATTTCTTATGTTGGTAGTTTCAGTCTGTTCAAGATGATCTTCAGCATCACCTTACTAGCATGGCTGATCAAACTGATATTTCTGTAATTTTGGCACAGCTGGAGATTGCTTTTTGGGGGGAGTGTTAAAATCAGTGATCGGGTCCACTATATTTGCCATTAACCTGTCTGCCAGATCGTGTTGTATATTTTTGTTAGCAGCTCTATCACTGATTTCCCCTCTCCTTCTTGATAAGTTCAGCTGGGATGTTGTCTACACGAGCTGTTTTCCAATTATTCAGTACTCTTATTGCTGACTCCACCTCTTCTTTGAGAATGGGGAAATCATCATCATTTGCGGAGTTTGGAACTTCAAGCACCTATGGGTCTCCTGTAGACGGGTGGTTGTAGAGTTCTTTACAATATACAGTCCATCGTTCTGAAATGTCACTTGCTTCTGTGAGGCATTTTTCATTTTCTAGTAAAGAGTATAAACAATACATAATTTGTACAAAAATTAATGGGGGGGGGGACAAACTGTGGAAGGAAGTAATATGCTACTAATAGCCCAAAACTTTAACAATACATCAACATCATCATTCTCTTGACCTAGTGTGGTCATTGAGGCACTGTGTTGCTGAACATCTGACAAGTTCCCTCCATTTGTCTTGATCATATGTAAATGGCAGTCTCCACAAAACTTTTCCTGGTCTATTATTTGATGTTGTCCGTCTACTTTTTTCTCTGTCTACCTCTACTTCTGTCACTTTGGACGTTGTCGTGCAGTACGGTTGTGGACAAAATGTTGGCTCTTGTGACATAACCATACCATTTCAGCTTTCTCTTTTTGAAAATGGTTTAGGTCTTCATATTGGCATACTTTGTGCCTGATGGTGTTATGCATGTCTTCATGTGAGAAGTGCTCCATGTAAGAGATGCCATGGATGATAATTTAGTTTTAAGCTAGTTAGGTGTATCGGATAATTTAGTTTTAAGCTAGTTAGGTGTATCTGATAATTTAGTTTTAAGCTAGTTAGGTGTATCTGATAATTTAGTTTTTGAGCTAGTTAGGTGTATCTGATAATTTAGTTTTTGAGCTAGTTAGGTGTATCTGATAATTTAGTTTTAAGCTAGTTTGGTGTATTTGATAATTTAGTTTTAAGCTAGTTGGGTGTATCTGATAATTTAGTTTTAAGCTAGTAGGTGTATTTGAGATTATGTTTCTTTGACAAGTAAATAACCATTTTTCTTTTCATCTTAAAGCACCAAACTTCATGAAATAGTATGGCTTCAACTTGTTTTGTCTCCAATGGTGTAAAATAATAGTATTTTGTCAGTTTCCAATGTAATGTAATATAATGTACCATCCATGTATTGTGTGATTTTTACATAATCAATAATTCGTTTCATTTTTCAACCATGCATTGCATTGTTTTTATATTTCATCATTTTTCCTTCATTGCATTGCATTGTTTTTGTATTAATAATTTGTCATTTTCCATCCATGCATTGCATTGTTTTTGTGTTAATAATTTGTCGTTTTCCTTCATTGCATTGCATTATTATTTTAGTAATAATTCATCATTTTCCGTCATTGAATTGCATTGTGATTGTATTAATAATTAGTCATTTTCCATCAATGCATTGTATTGTTTTTGCATTAATAATTTGTCATTTTCCATCCATGCATTGTATTGTTTTTTATTAATATTTTGTCATTTTCCATCAATGCTTTCCAATAGAGCACATGACTATATATAAAAATACAATAATTATACCCCTACCAATCAATGCACCAATTCAACATATAACTATACCCCTACCACTCAATATACCAATACAACATATAACTAAACCCCTACACCTCAATACACCATTATAATAAAAACTATCCCAACCACTCAATACACCAATACAACACATAACAATACCCCTACCTCTAAATATACCAATACGGCACATAACCATACCCCTACACGTCAATATACCAATACAAAACATAACTATACCCCTACTCCTCAATCTAGCAATAGCTAAGATAACTAAAACCCAACCTTTTTTGATACCAATATAACACAACTATATAACCCCTACCCCTCAATTTATTAAGAAAACTTTACCCTTACTACTCAATATACCAATACAACAAATAACAATACCCCTAATGCTTAATATACCACGAAAAGAATTAGCTATACCCCTATACTTCAATATACCATTACAACACATAACTGTACCCCTACACCTCAATACAACAATGCAGTATAATAACATCACTACCACTCAATACATCAATACAACACATAACTATCCCCCTACCCCTCAATATACCAATGCAACAAAAAACTATACCCCTACACCACAATATAAAACTACCATTTAATATACCAACAAAACACATTACTATACCCCTATACCTCAATATATCAATACAACAAATAACTATACCCCAACACCTCAATATAAGAATACAAAAAATAACTATACCAGTACACCACAATATAAAGATATAAGAAATAATAATACCCCAACACCACAATAAACCAATGCAACACATAACAACACCCATACACCTCAATACAACACTATAAAAACAACTATACCACTACAACTCAATATACCAACAAAACACATTACTATACCCCTATACCTCAATATAGGAATACAACAAATAACTATACCACAACACCTCAATATACCATTACATCACATAACTATACCCCTACACCTCTATATACTACTATAAGAAATAAATATACCCCTACACCTCAATATACCACTATCAGAAATAAATATACACCTACACCTCAACAAAACCAATATAAGAAATAATTATACCCTTACCTCTCAATATCCCAATACAAAACATAACTATGCCCTTACCCCTCAATATACCACTATAAGAAATAACTATACCCCTACCCCTGAATATACCAATACAACACATAACTATTCCCCTACCACTCAATATACCAATACAAAATATAACTATACCCTACCTCTCACTATGCCAATACAGCACATAACTATACCCCGACACCTGAATATACCAATACAACACATAACCATATGCCTACACATCAATATACCAATACAGCACATAACTATACCCCGACCCCTGAATATACCAATAGAAAACATAACTATACCCCTACCCTCCATTATACCAAGATGACACATAACTATCTCACAACCACTCAAAATACAATTACAACACATCACTATACCCCTACCACTCAATACACCAATACAAGACATAACTATACCCCTTAAACTCAATATACCAATACAAAACATAACTATACCCTTACCACTCAATATGCATAATAGCACAATCATTACCACTTATTACACCAATACAACACATAACTATACCCATACACGTCAATACACCACTATAAGAAAAAAACTATACACATACCACTCAATATACTAATACAACACATAACTATACCCCTAAAAAGTAAACTTGAAAGTATACAGTGATCCACCACTATGAGAGCAGCACTCTCTGAACAAAAAGCCTGAAAGAGGTCATGGTGACCTACTATTTGCACCAGACATGGAGATAGAGCCCTCCCAGGAAGAAGATCCAGTCAGACCTACAAAGAGCCCATCACATGGATCAGACCAGTTAGAACTCTTGAGGGACCCATCCCGAGAGTCAACGCAAAACTGGGGAATAGTTGATAAACTATTAGCTTGTGCAAGACATCAAGGCAAAAAGGTTTTACAAAGTGAAGTGGTAGGACTATTAAAAAACAACATGGGAACCAGCAGAAAATTTTTGATTCTTGATTTTCATGTCAACAGAACTCTAAAAGTTAAAGTGCGGAAATCTAACAAACGGTCATAAAATGGCGACATTCATAAGGAAAATAAGTACTGGTTAAAGACTTTAAATAAACAGGTGTAAACTTAACTGTTCTGATGTCATATAATGTTGGACTTTTTCTCTAAAGACTATCTTCTGACTTTCCTACAACCTTGCTTTTCTGAACACCCCATAAAATGATACTAGAAGATTGTATACCTGCAATTGAAATCTTGACTATTTTAATTTAGTCTCTTCTAAAGGCTGACTGCCTAAAGAAACTGTTGCAATGTGTGCAATACGAACTCTAAAAAACACCAAAATCTCTGTTAGAAATGAAATGCCATTTAAATGGAGCAACATTTATATTACTTAATTGAAAGCTTCAACGTTGAATAAAACTTTATTTTGTTGCATTGGTATAGTATCGAGTTACTGCAAATGACCAGTGAACTTTTGACGATTTATGTGCATTTAATATTCAGGATTTATAACATGGAGCATTATCTGATTCACGTTTTGATTGATTTCAGAACAATGAAACTTTTATCAGTTTATTCATCTTAGCCTTATAAATGAAAATGTATTTTGTATTTAGAAACCATTCTGTCCACATTTGAAGTAGTTTTGCAGCATTAATATGTAACCTTATGGTAGAAATTCTAGATTTGTAGTGAGATTGTGTGTGTGATAAATTACTTATTTTGCAATCAAATTTGTTAAAAAAATTGGGGGACCAAATTTTAGAACCAAGGGGGAAATGTAGTAGGGATTATGATACCTCTACCACTCAATATACCAATACAAAACATACAAATACCCCTATCCCTTATTATACCAATACAACACATAACTATCCTCCTACCACTCAATATACCAATACAACAAATAACCATTCCCCTTCACCTCAATATACCACTATAAGAAATAACTATACCCATACACCTCAATATACGACAATAAAAAATAATTATACCCCTACCACTCAAAATATCAATACAACACATAACTGTTCCCCTTCACCTCAATATACCACTAGAAAAAATAATTATACCCTTACACCTCAATATAACAATACAACACATAACTATACAACTATACCTCAATATACCGATACAACACATAACTATACCCCTACCCCTCCATATACAAATTCAACACATAACTATATCCCTATAACCTTGACTAATGAGTCACCCTCTATAAATAAAGCATTATTATTATTATTATTATTATTATTATTATTATTATTATTATACAAACACAGCACATAACAATATGCTTACCACTAAATATATCACTATAAGATATAACTATACCCCTGCCCCTCAATATACCAATAGAACTCATAAGTATACCCCTACCACTCAATATACCAATACAGAACATAACTATACCCCTACTACTCAATATACTACTGCAAAATATAACTGTACCACTACCACTCAATAGATCAATACAACACATAACTATACCCATAAACCTCAATATACCAAAACAACACATATTTATCCCACTACCCCTCAATATACCAATACAGCACAAAACTATACCCCTACCACTCAATATAGCAAACAAACCACGTAACTATACCCATACCAATCAATACACCAATATAGCACAAAACTATAACGGTTACCCTACAACTCAATATACCAATACACCACAGAAATATACACCTAAAACTAAATATACCAATACAACACATAACAATACCCATAACACTCAATATACCAATACAGAACATAACTATACCCCTACAACTCAATATACCATTACACCACAGAAATATACACCAAAAAGTAAATATACCAATACAACACATAATTATACCCCTACCACTCAATATATTAATACAACACATAAATAGACCCCACTCAATATATCACAGTATAAGAAATAACTATACCCGTACCACAAGATATACCAATACAAGAAATAACTACACCAATAAAGCACACAATAATATCCCTACCACAAAATAAACAATACAACACATACCTATACCACTACCCCTCAATATGCCAATACAACATATAACTATACCCTTACCTACCAATATACCACTGTAAGAAATAACTATACTGCTACCCCTCAATATTCCAATAGAACACATAAATATCTCCTACCACTCCTTATACACATAAATATCTCCTACCACTCCTTATACACATAAATATCTCCTACCACTCCTTATGCACATAAATATCTCCTACCACTCCTTATACCAATAGAGCACCTAACCCTCAATATAGCTATGCAGCACATAACTATACCCCTACCACTCAATATACCAATACAGCACATAGCTATACACCTACCACTCAATATACCAATACAGCACATAACTATACAAGCAGACCTCAATACACCAATAAAACACATAACTATACCCAAACCCCTCCATATACCAATGCAAAACAAAACTATATCCCTGCCACTCAATACACCAATAAAGCACACAATAATATTCCTACCACAAAATAAACAATACAATACATACCTATACCACTACCCCTCAATATGCCAATACAACATATAACTATACCCTTACCTACCAATATACCACTGTAAGAAATAACTATACTGCTACCCCTCAATATTCCAATAGAACACATAAATATCTCCTACCACTCCTTATACACATAAATATCTCCTACCACTCCTTATACACATAAATATCTCCTACCACTCCTTATGCACATAAATATCTCCTACCACTCCTTATACCAATAGAGCACCTAACCCTCAATATAGCTATGCAGCACATAACTATACCCCTACCAATCAATATACCAATACAAGACATAACTATACCCAACCACTCAATATACTAATACAACACATAACTATATACCTACCAATCAATATACCAATACAAGACATAACTATACCCCTAAACCTCAATATACTAATACAACACATAACTATACCCCTACAACTCAGTATACCAATACAACAAATAACTATACCACTACCACTCAATATAGCAATACAAGACATAAGTATACCCCTACACTTCAATATACCAATACAACACATAACTATACCCCTACCCCTCAATATACCAATACAACACATAACTACACCGCTCGAATAACAGTAACATGGAAAGAGTGAAAATAACAAGCTTGTAAAAACTTAATAAACAATTTATTGAGCACAAATATTTTCCAGAAAAGAAAAATATACTGACAGTTTTAAGAATCAATTCCAAAATTAATTCAAAAATAATTCAAAATATAATCCACTAGTGAAATTGCAAAAGTCCTGGTAATAAAATGTCCAAATAATTCCCAGTTTGAATCTTAGTGAAGCATCCAAGATGGAAGACGATGTCACGTGATGAAGTCAGTTCTGGTCTTATGAAATTCAATGAGCACAATTGATTTCCAGATAAATAACAAAATAAATGTTTTTGATCCAAACGAACTGGAATAATTTCCAGTACAAGGTAATTTAAAATAACTCAAAACAACTCAACTTAATATTCTAACAGCCCAATTTCTACTAAATAGTTCGATTCAAAACATAATTTATATACCTGTTTCCACGTAAACAAGGAAGGGGTCACATTGCCTTCTAGAATCTTTAGAACAAACTTACGTTCATAAAATCTCTTGCACACCATATGACCCAGATGATAATCAGTTATCTTTACTCTCAAGAACTAAATATAGAAAGATGTTTATAACAAAGCTCCATAACGTCGTTGGAATCACATAATCATTTTAAAAGCTTGTTTACAACTCTGAAGCCAGGTCAGAAATGAATTCAACATCTGGTATTTATTTGTAGAGTTCAAGTCATCCCACTTTTAAAAAAAAAATATCTCCCAATGAATGAATCTTAAACTTCTGATAGTATCCGGCCATACCTAAAAACAGCATCAGTTTCTTTCTATTTTCAGGCACAGGGAATTTAGAGATAGTCTCAACCTTAGCATCTATTGGTTTAACTTGTCCATGTGCCACAATATATCCTAAGAAAGTCACACTAGCATGCAGAACTCACTTTTAGATAAATTAACTGTCAAACATGCATCAGTGAGTCTGTCAAAGAATTTTCGAATTGTTGCTAGATGTTTTATCCAGTTGTCGTTGTAGATGATGACGTCATCTACATAGGCATCACAATTCTCTAGACCAGAGGTGATCTTATTCATGAGATGTTGAAATGTACTTGGTGACCCTTTCGTCCCGAATGGCATTACTTTATATTGGTAAAGTCCATCTGGAGTCACTAACAGCAGCAGAGGAGGTGAACAGACCAAGTTTTCAAGCAAAAATAAGGCTTCTACGGAAACCGAAAATATCTAACAAAATGCAGAGGAGGTGAACAGACCAAGTTTTCAAGCAAAAATAAGGCTTCTACGGAAACCGAAAATATCTAACAAAATGCAGAGAATGTGAACAGACCAACTTTTACAGGCGTCGATTTAGCAAACTGAGGTTTTCTCGAAAATGCTTAATATAAGCCTCCATTCATCAAAATAAAATTAAAAAAAAAAACGACGCCATTTAGTTGACGTTCACCTCCTCGGCTGCTATGAAAATCTTCGATTTTTACTAACTAAATATTTGATCAAGTCCGACACGATATCTTGTCCGAGGGTCTGATAAATTTATCGTCACAAATCCGTGTGGGATTGTCTGAGCGTGGCTAAAGAAATTTCTAAATCGATTATGATCCATATCACCACCGCACCAAGTTTGCCAAATATTTCTAAGAGTATGAGTATCAACTCCGTTAAATACACACAGCATATTGCAGTTATCTCTGATCACTTTTGGTATTTGAGTGTAACGTTGAGTGATATATATCACATCGGTGTTTTTGTGACGCCCCTGGGAAAATATTCTAGCAGGATTCTTTTGATTATCTAACATGATATCATCATATACGACTAAATTGTTAATACTTCCATCAATATCATCAATATTCGGTGCCTCTTCGATATCGGTTATAAACTCAATAACACCATCGCCGTTAATTTCTTGCGCGGCATCATTAAAATCCTTTAATACTTCATAACATCGTTGATCGTCTACACTCGGAGCAATCATGTACAATTTATCCCACTTCATCCATCTCGTTATCAAATTAAGTAGCAATTGTGTTTTACCACTTCCAGATGGTCCGATGATAATCGCGCGAATAGAATTTGGTAACATTGCATGGTGTCTAATAGGTTCCCGTCGTCTCGTAGCTGAATAATCAATTACATTCATGCCGTTATATAATATAATTATGGATCTATATTGTGTGAAGTGTAGGACGCGTACTGGCACAAATGACTTGACGACGATTACAACGAAAAATAATCGATCAGCGCTTTCTGGTAAATGCGTACAATGTAGTACAAAGAAATTTAGATTTACTTCCCTTGGTGCAACCAAGGCTTTAAAAAAAAACGAGGAGGTGATATTGCAGCCAAATTGACAAAACTCCCAGGAACACCGTGGGCAAAGTATCCAGGAGAAAAGCACCTTCCAGGATATAGCTACTGTGGACCGGGAACACGATTAGATATCAGACTTGATGATCAAAATCAGCCCCGACCCGGCGAATATCCAATAAACGCTATTGATAAGGCGTGTCATGCTCATGATGTCGCTTATAAAAGCAGCAATCTTCAACATAGACATCTCGCAGATGTAAAATTAATTCATGCGTTAAATGCTATTCCTGATAAATCCTTCAAAGAAAAATTGGCTTCGTGGTTGGTAAAATCTGCTATGAAGGGTAAATTGATGTTAGGTGCTGGTAATTGAAAATGCTAGCATTTTAATATGGAATCTATTTATTATTCTCCGAGAGGATACTGGAGAGGTTACGCAGCAATCAATAAACTAGCTAGTGCATCAAAGGTGAAAAAAACTACAGCGGCAAACTGGTTATCTAAACAGGCAATATGGCAAATTTATCTACCAGCGCCTAAACAAATTAACTATTCGCATTTTGATGTTACAACACCTAATGAAGTTCATCAAGCTGATATATTATTTCTGCCGCATGACAACGGTTACAAATACGCGTTAACGTTAGTTGATATTGCAAGTCGATACAAAGAAGCAGAACCGTTAAAAACAAAATCATCTACTGAAGTAGCTTCTGCATTTGAAAAAATTTATCGACGAGGTCCTCTGCGCTGGCCAAATCTGTTACAAGTTGATCCTGGCAAGGAATTTCAAGGTGTTGTTACATCTACGATGAAACATCATAATGTCGCCATCAGACGAGGACACACTGCGCTACATCGCGATCAGGCAATTGTTGAACGGTTTAATAAAACCCTTGCTGAGCGGTTATTCGGATATCAATACGCAAAAGAATTCATCCAGGATAAACGATCCCGTGAATGGGTCAAGAGATTACCAGCTGTGATTACCGCAATCAATAATGAGATTACTAGAACAATTAATATGAAACCTGTCAACGCTATTAAGAAGGCGTCTATCAAAATGGAAATCCAAGGAATTTCACAAAAAGATTTCAAAGAACCAATTCTTGGTAGTAATGTCATTGTAAGGTACTTATACGAACCAGGAGAGCTTGAGGGTGGTAAAAAAAGAGCTACTGATCCTATTTGGAGCGTCACTACGCATAAAATATCCGGCATAACACGATCAACTGGTAGACCTCCAGTCTATAAACTGGATTCAACTGCTCCTCAGCGAGGATTTACACGCGAACAATTACAAGTGATTCCCGAGGATACTCAATTACCACCGCGTGGTCTTAACTAGCACCTAAGGTGCTGTCACCCCGGCGTCTGTTGCACTCAAGACAAGTCAACCTCACATTGTTTCTGACATGACCGAGATTGTTATCTTTTCTATCTACGGTGAATTGGCGAGGATCTTTATCCGACCAATTCCAACTCATTATACAATTACAACTCGCGCAGTGATTGTTCTGTTGTTGCTTTAGTGTCTTAATTAATTCAGCATCAATGTCAAATTCTCTTTTATTTTTTTTATCCTGTTGTTTATAACCAGAGAGTTTTTTTCTGATTATATTATCATCGGTGTGTATATTACTTATTGTATTGTCATTATCATTAACCACAATTCTTCGAAGTTGGTTTATTCGCCGTACTCTGGATACTGCGAGATAAACTAAATTTGACCACTCAATATGATTATCTACTATCCAAAGAGTTGTATCGGATATAGTCAATCCCTGTGAAGAGTGTATTGTTGCTGCATAACCTAACGTCCATGGGGATTTATCAGCACCTAATGCATCTTTAACGACGCTGATATCAACCAGCACAATATCATTTAATACTAAATTCTGCTTTTGTTGTTGTCCAGGAATGTCAACGTCGATATTCTGCTTTCGTGTATCCTTAGGTCTATAACAGAGTGGTACTGGAAGCGTTGCAAATTTTTCTTTATGTAGCGCAAACAACTTCATCTGAAGTGCGTCTCTGACTATTTTTCTACTCGCGATTATTAAATCATTTGGCTTCCACATTTCCCAAAAATCATTCATGGGAGTTTCAGAGATTATTTCACGCGCTATTTCATATTGGATTTTATCCGGTTGTAATCTAATTAGCGCTTTGAATTCTCGTAATTGTTCATCAAGTGATCTATGGTCGGTATTAATCTCTTCATAATAATCTACAAATCCTTTTAGCCATTCATGTGGAGATCCACCAACAAATGGCTGCGGTTGGCCGTGATCCCCGCACATGACGACTTTTGTGTTTTTTGTCAACAACCATTCAAGAAATGTCTGTAATACTGTCAACGATATAGTACATACTTCATCAATGATTATTACATCAGGAATGAATTTATCGCCCATTCGATCAGGAGTCCATGTATCGCCTTTCCATCGAAAGAAGCTATGATAAGTACAGGCTTTTACCCCCCGCGCTATCATCTCTCTAGCGAGTCTGTGAGTTGGTGTTAACACAACCATGGTTGACCGACGAAATAATTCGATTGCACGAGTTGTCTTTCCTGATCCACCACAGCCGTTTAAATAAACTGTCTTGTATCTACAAATCGGATCGGATACGGGCGGTGCAGTAGAAAATTCTGATTGAATCTCTGAGATATTATGGTTACTTTTCAAGTATTTATCATCCATAGCAACGTCTGCGGATTTACAATACTCATGTAATGTTTCTTTTTTAAACCTCCAATTTCCCCACGCTTCCTTAGGATCTGTGAATTTAGCTACATCTGATTTGTATTTCTCATGGATATACATCGAATCAGTAGCTACTCTAACCGCGGTATTAGGAAATCTATTTATCATCGAGAATAGATTAATACAAGAATAGGCTAGCATAGAACTTCTCAATTGTGTGTATTGACAACTTTTTCCATCACAGTAGGTAACAACCGTACCTAGTTTCTTACCATTTCGAAGGACATCATCTACCCAAACATTATTAGTTCCGCTCGCAGATTTGTAAGCTTCCTCATCTAATTCCCCTGATAGAAAAGCGTTCTTACGGGTTACAAATTTCCCTTTTTTTATTAAATCAGATATTATGAAATTGTATTCTTCATCGTCTATGATTAATCTCGAAGAGTATTTTGCATTATCAAATCTTCCACCTTGAGTGAATTTACCGATTATTTTTCGTCCGAGATCTTTAGCCTCTCTATTACTACCTTCGAATAATTTCTTAGACCAATCTATGATTTGTTCCTCGCTGAAATTCTTCGAATTTCCATCTAGAAATTGTTTTCGTTGTTCGTTAATTATTTTTTCGAGATCGGGTTTTGGTAACCAAACATCTTTCTGAGCGTTATAACAAATAATCGCTTCACTGACAATTAACGATATTAGCATACCACAATCGATCATATACCGCAATAGCACAATTGGCATCCACGCTTTTTCATACATATGTCTACCAAGCCAAAGATAACTACACGGATGTAACCCTGTAGCTAATTCGAATGATATCACACGAGCGAACCCGGTTAAATCAAAATTAGAACTGCTAGCAGTTCCAGGCAATGGACCATTAATCGCAACACGAGTCATTTCATGTGTGGGATTTCCAAAGCGTTTAAAATATTCAGAGCATTCTCCATATCCGAGAAAACTTCCAGGATAACACGCGGATATATCAATTGAAATCATACCATCACGTGAGTATTTCGTATTCCACAATCCTCCATGACCAAATTCGACGCAACTCAACTTCACGTCCTCCAGAAAATCACTTCGTGTTGGGCGCCATGAATTCTTTTCTCTTGCGAAGTGAGCTACCACTGATGGAATAGTAAAACTATCCGTAAGTAGTTTTTCTGTAGAAATGCTAGTGTTTCCTTCTAAATACTCATTAGCGATTTTTCTCATTCTAGTATCTAATTCTTCAGTTCGATATAATTCACCATTTGGTTTTACAAACTGATCAAATCCTATTTCCGGATCCTCATTACTCCTGAGTAACCATACTGACACAGGGTCGTCTTTGGTTAACGCGTGAATAGCATCAAATAATTTCTCTTCATAGAAATCATCCCTAGAAAATTCTTTAGGGATATATCGAACAGTTCTTTCTCGTGGAAATATATTTACCGCGGGTGTCCACGCGTGTTTGTTATGATCAATAATTTCAATTGGAGCTCCTCGCGATTGATATTTCGGTTCGTATAATACTTCTCCGGTTATTGTCGCTACCGATATTGGAAATTTTAATAATGCTTCTAATTTAGCTATATCGGAAATCGTTGCCCCGCGTTGTTTCACTGTTAGTTCCCATTCGGTTATTTTTTTTCTTCGTAGATCAGTTAATTTGTTTCCCCGGGATGCATTTTTGAAGTGTTCTATTAACCGTGTTGCTACACAATTAAGTGGCAAAGCCACTGATGATGAAAACATTGGAGCTAGTTTTGCAATATTAGGATTATTATTTATTGGATATAACCCATACACAACTGCTGTTACAGGGTAAGATTTCTCATAGTATGGTTTGTCAATTCCAGTTAGAATTCCTGGTTTGGAATCTCTACTCACAATAACAGTTTTTTTATCCTTAAGGATTGGGTCAAATTTATCTCTGATAATCCATTCACCTTCCTCTTCGATAATGAATTTTATTCTAAAAAAATACCTCCGTAGAAATCGCTTTGCAATTTCACCAAGGTGTGAAAGTATCACAGCTGCTCTTATATCATTCATAGTAGCATCAATTACGGGTATATTGACATCTTCATCAATAATTCGAAATGTCGACCACGTATGAGATGCTCCATCACGCTTAAACTCATTAAAACAGTCGCTGATTTTACTCAATAGTGGTTTATCATCTACTAGACTTTTAGGTATATCAGAGATTCTATCGAGATTAAATCTAACATTTTTCCAAGGCTTAATTTTCGATAATCTCTTGAACTCCTTCATATTATAATTAAAACAAGTATTTAAATAAGAAAATTTTATATAATGAATCATTGCAAATGGCTTATGATTGGATCAAAGACTCCGTGTAACAAATCATGTAGAAATGAATTCTGTGGGTATCATATGCAGAGTGTGAGAAACGGTTCGGAGGGACCTCTACCATGCTTGCATTGTGGGGTAGGTGTAAGAGGCAAGTCGCAGTTATGCATTAATTGCGGGGGTAAGCGTTATAGAGAGTTAAAACGTTATTATGACAAGCGAAGAATCAAAAATCCTGACGACGTCAATAGCAAAATCATAAAAACTGCTCAAGATTACTTAGGCAGATTTTCCAATGTTATAATTCAGCCAATTAACGAATTAGACAAATAGATATATTATATATAAATGAGCCAAGAATTTCAAAGACATCCTGTTATTAAAAATTACGAAGCTTCTAGTGATGGTGTTGTTAGACACAGTAAAAATAGGAAATCTGTTGGGCGGGATAATGGTATGGGTTATTTGATATTTAAAGCTGGAGGGAAAATGTATCTCAATCACCGTTTCGTTTATGAAGTGTATAATGGATTAATCAAGGATGGTTTTGTTATTGATCATATTGATTCTAATCCCAAGAATAACAAATTGAACAACCTTCAAGTTATTTCTCAATGTGAAAACACAAAACGAGGAAGAACTGGGAAATACTCGAAAATTGCTAGACCTGTAAGATCGTTTAATACTGACACGGAGATGGTATTTCAATCAATGTCAGAAGCTGGTAAGTATTTCGATATTCACACCTCCTCGGTACAAAAAGTAGCAGAAGGAATTTATAAGACCGCTTTTTCAAAGCGTTTTAAAAACAAAATTCAGTTTGTTTATGTATAATTTGCATTGGAAATTGCTTCGTGAAATTGTGAAAGAATTTCCATTGAAAATCTTCAATTTTGCAATTTCACATGGGAGATAACTCCGTTAGGTATAACGCGTGTGAAATCCATAGGATTTCCACCAATGACAGAGTTACGGATCTTAAACACGGAAACGCTAGTGTTGGAAAATCTTCGATTTTTCATTGGCTGTTATAATTAAATAAATCTGAACAAAACACAATCAATTTTGTCTTTTTTCAAGTATTAACAGAACTGTTTTATAAACACGTCGTATTTAAACATTTTTTTTAATGTCTGTTTCAAGTATTATATGTGTTTTCAACGTTGTCAGTGATCGCTAATAAACAAACAAATAATTACAATCACTACACCTATTTTATATCACCTCGTCGTAATGAGTGTATATATACAAATTCGTCTTTATTATAATTGGGCATTAGCCGAAATTCAAGTGTAAACAAAACCACACCGTCACACGTGGTATGAACGTTATTATTGACATTCAAAACCAAAGTTTCGATTTTGCGGTTTTGTTTACACTTGAATGTAGAATAGCCCGCGTCATCCATTGTCATTGAAATCAATTCATTCATTGTTCACCTATAATCTATTGTTGTACCGTCATCCATTGTCATTGAAATCAATTCATTCATTGTTCACCTATAATCTATTGTTGTACCGTCGTCATTGTCATTGAAATCAATTCATTCATTGTTCACCTATAATCTATTGTTATGTGTTTGTCGGTTAACCGTTGAGCGCGCTGCTTGATGTATAAAACACCAAGGGGGTTTAAAACGGTAAATGTGCCGTCGTCATTCATTATATATAATCATAATCACCTATAATCGCATTAAGCTTCTGGGTATACTAAGATGATCAACACCTTAGTGTATCCAGAATTCATTTTGAAAATACTTTGCATTTAAAATACTTTGCATTTTTAATTCTAAAGAATTTTCATACTTTGTATTTGAAATATTTTGCATTTAAACAAATATATTTTTATATATATATGAATATTGAAAATCTCAAATTGATTATTATTGAAATCAACAAGTTGAAGGATGAAAATGTAAAATTATGTTCAGGTTTGGATTGTGATCAAATTATGACCAATTTCGAGGATATACAATTTGCAGAACAGACAGGAAAATATGTTCTATCTAAGAAATATTTTTTAATCAAAAATATACAAAAGCTTATACGTGAGAGCTTAGTAAATACTGAAGATGTTAATGTCTTCGTACCATTATGTAGCATCGTTGAACGTGTACGTAAGCAATTAGGATTAGAATATGAACAAAAGAGACTTATTAATTGTAAAGTGAGACAATTAAAAATGTTAATGGAAAACTCTGAAGGTGATGAGCCCCACGCGTAGAGAGCCTCCTTTGTTTGTATAACCGATACGGTATGAGGAAGTAAAATTATGTGTGTAACAACAAGGAAGTATTAAAATGATTTGCATTTTTTAGTTAGTGATTTCTTTCGAAATGATTTGCATTTCTAAAATCCAAAGGATTTTTATTTGACAATTAGTAATACTCTTTCAATAATGGTAGGAGAATCATTAACAACGAGATTAGCTAGAGAAAGACTTGAAGCTCTTAAGAAAATATTACCCCTTCGTGATAGAATCCGCGAAAAACTTCAACAGCGGCAATTATTTCAGACTGATTTTTCTGAGGATACAGAACAACTCTTCAAACCAGTTGTCAAGGCAACTACAGATGTGAAAACAGCAATTTCTAAACAAGAAAGCGCGCAAAAAGAGTCCTTTCTCCCTGTGTTAGAGAAAATATCAAAACGAACTAAACAAACGAAAAAATCATTAAAAACACTTCCTGGTGATATAATAACTGCTGCAAGACGACAAGAAGAACAACAACGAGAACTTCAGGAAGAAATTGAACGATTAGGTGATGTTGATATTTCCTCACTAGAAACGCAAGCATTTCCACCTGAAGAATTTCAAGAACAACAACAAGAAGAACCTGAAGAACAACCACAAGAAGAAGAAGAGGGAGCTGTTTCAAAGGGGGATTATTCTCCTGAAAATATATTTACAGTTGATGCGTTAAATAAAATCAGAAATATCCCAACACTCTCTGGATTAGCTAAATTTACCAACGAGAACATTAAAAAAGTGAAGAGAAATGAGTATTTAATAGACGACACGTCTAAAAAATTTATAAACAATAAACTCCTTTGGGCAAATAAGGTGTTTTTAGCAAGCCGCGGGGAAAACAAAATCAACAAAAAAATAAAACCTGATTATGACCAATTTCTAGCTATGGTAAAAGGGATCACAGTACCACCACCAGTATACACAGCAGACCCAATCCCTGATGAAATACAAATAATGGCAGAGGCTGATTCTAAGAAGGGTGCAACTGGTACAACTAAAAAAAAGGGTAGTGGTTTAGTTGGTAAAAATCCTATAGATTTTCACGCTAGTGTAACATGTCCTGGTAATATTCTCGGTGATATAGCACGATTAGAAGTACTTGTAGGAGGAAAACGAGCCGGGAATAACTCACCAGAAATAATCAATGAAGCAGCTGATATCTGTAGGCGATTATTTCAAGGTGGTATCATGGATATTGCAACATATAGAGATTTCATTGAGGAGTTAGCCGAAAATTCTTCGAATTTCTACGGTTATCATAGTGACTAATGTCACTGGAAATCCTACGGATTTTGCGATTAGATAATTGGAAATGCTAAAGCATTTCTATATAGAGAATGATCATACACTACAACCATGATAAACCAACTAACGTCTACGTGGTAAACTCACGATTACCAAAATACCGAGTATACTATGGAGATGGTCTCGGTAATACTATAATGGGATTATTTTCAAGAATGGCTCCAAAAGTGGCTCCATTTGCAAAACAGGCAGCAATGAAAGCAATTGATGTTATCCGAGATAAGGGTATTAACACTGTTGGTGATCTTGCTAGTAAGGCGTTTTCAGCCGCTCGGGATAAACTAACAGCGCTAGTTCGACGTGGAAAATCTTCGAATTTCCAATCAAAACCTGGAAACACTAGTGTTTCTGGAATGACTTCACTGCCATCTACTGCAGTAATGCCTACACAGGTTAGTAAAATAATAAATAACGCCGTGGATAAAAAACTACAGTCGTTAATGACTAACGCCCAGGATAACATAACAGCAAATATGATAGCCGGAAGTGGGCTTAAGAAGATTCGCCGGAAACGTTAGAAATACAAGTATTTCCAGAAATATTTATTTGAACAGGATTTCCAATTATGATAGTTATTGTAGAAACACTAGTGTTTCTAATATTTGTGTCAGAATCACTTGTGATTCTATTTATTTGAATAGGATGCTCAGTTGTTATGGTTATTGTAGAAATATTTGTGTCAGAATCACTTGTATCAGAAACATTAATGTCAGAATCACTTTTGATTCTACTAACGCTATCTTCATTATCAGATATTTTCATCATCATTATTAAAATACACCCAACTAAATAATTATTTTAAAAATTCTTTAGAATTTTGAAAATTATTTATAATTTGCTAATTTTGTTAGATTTTTTACTTTTTTTACTCATTTTTCTAGTGTTTTTACTCATTTTTCTAGTGTTTTTATGCAATTCATCGACAAAATTTCATGAAAATCGAGGATGAAAACCCCAGGAATTCATTTAGAGAAAATCGATTTTGATCAGATTTTTTATCATGTGAGGCTAAAATTATGTTGTTTCATCGAATTTTCGATGTTTTTTTTATTGATTTTGTATTGTTTTTTGGCTAATCCGTCGACATAATTTCATGAAAATCGATTTTCTCTAAATGAATTCCTGGGGTTTTCAATTCAAAATTCCTTCAGAATTCTTTCAGAATTTTTGATTTAGACCATCGGATATATAATAAAAAATGTTCAAACAGAACCCTGATGTTGCATTTGACATGGAAGCCCCAGTGCTTAAAGATACTTCTGTACGTGATTATCAATTTTTTGCTTATCACGCAGTACAACCTGATCTTCGTGGAAGAATTGAACTTCAGGTTCATGATACCAGTAAATACTTTTTACCCGCTGAAGCCTTTATTGAAGTTGAAGGTGAACTTTTACAGTATGATGAAACACCATATGCAGATGACCCAACTATCCGAGTTGGTTTTGTTAACAATGGCATCATGGCTTTATTTGAAAGCGCAAGATATCTCATTGATGGAAAAGAAATCGAATCTATTGAACGTGAAGTTGATGTAGCAACAACAATACTAGGGCTAGCAAGATACTCTGACGATTATACAAGATCGGCCGGTCCATCTATGATGTTCTCTAAGGATATTACTGATAACGCTGATCACATTCAGCATATTAAAATAGGCACTGCAAGAGCTACTGCATCTGATCCACAACCTGATACCCCTGAACATAGAGATAGACCAGCTGCTGCCTTTGATATTCTCGGAAGCGTTAATAATAATTTCAATTTAGGGTTTGCAACACGAAAAGGAACATTGCAGGGACAACATCGACGGTTTTCATGTGCGATTCCGCTCCATCACATATTTGGATTTTGTAGAAACGTCAGAAAAGTTATTTATGGAGTAAAGCATACTGTAGCACTAGTGAGAAAGGGTACTGATAATAATGCAATCTGGCGCGCTGCTGGCGTTGCCGCTGGTAGAGTAAATTTATCAAAACTAACATTATGGATGCCAGTGTTGACTCCATCATTGTCAGTAGAACCGCGGTTGCTATCATTTATGGATCAAGGGGGAAAGAGATTATTAAGCTGGTTGACAACGTCCACAGATACCATGGATTCTAATATTGATGGTACATTTACATGGCATTTGGCAGCACGACAGGGTGTTTCAGCTCCACGGCATATTTTTATTGCGCTACAGGATATTACGAGATTAAACAATCAAGAAAGAAGTCATATGATATTTGATAAACTAGGATGTATTGAAGTCTCGCTGAAAATAAACGGACAACAAGAACCAGCAGAGGATATACAACTTGATTATGGAAATAATCATATTGCACGAGTTTATCATCGATTGCTATCATTTATGGGACGTGATCAAAATGTAGATACTGGTCTACAAATATCACAATTGGATTTTAAAGGTCTGTATCCGATTTATTACTTTTCCCTAGAACATCTTGACTTGATGAAACAGTCCGTAGTTGATATACACTTCCGAGCTCGTGTACATCCTGGTGTTCACCCTGCTGCTCCTCCTCCTGGTGCTGTTGCTGGTGATGTTGTTAATTACAGAGCAGTTGCTGTTATTCTTAGTGATAAATCAATGATACTCGAAGGTGTTGGTGGACGAATGAGACTAGTAGATGCACCAGTGGAAAATCTGTAAGATTTTCTTAATCCAAAATTCTTTAAAAATGACTCGCGATTTAGAATCAATCTATTTTGTATAATGTCGTATAGTAATATCAATGTTACGTTGACACCTGGTCAACTAAAAAAATTACAATCCAAATCAGCTAAGCAATGTGGAACCACAATAACGCTGAAACCTAATCAAATGAATGGCGGAGGAAATAAACTATCGCTGACGAAAACTCAAACTAATCATTTTAATAAAGCGCTGAAAGAAAAAAAGGGAGTTCAGGTTACTCTTTCTACAAGTGCGATCCGTAATATGGAAAAGACTGGTGGTATATTCCCGTTGTTAGGGTTGATTCCAGGGTTGATTGCCGCAGCAGCCCCAGCGGTAGCGAAGGCAGCAGCATTAGGAGCTATTGGTACCGCGGCAGGAATGGCATTGAAAAAGGCAACTGGAAAAGGGTATAAAAAAAAAGGAAAGGGTCTAAGACTACCAGGAACCCCGAGTTCATGGTACAGCGGAAAGGGTCTTCGAATTCCAGGAACGATATAGTTCCTATGTCCAATTTTGATTTAATTGATACCGCTAAAAAATTAAAAATAAAAAATTTCAGAGGGGTTTTTATGAGAGATCAGTTACCGGCACAACCAAATGATGTTGAAACCGGTATTATTAATTTAGATAACAGCTCCGGACCTGGAACTCACTGGGTTTGTTACGCAATTGATCCACGTGGGATTATTTATTTTGACTCATATGGATTAGCGCCGCCGAAAGAATTTATGCGTTATATTAAAACCCTTCCAATGAAGACTTGGTATTCTACGTTACCAACACAAACAATGCTTGATCCACCAATATGTGGTAATGAAGTATTAAACGTACTTGATGCTATATCCAAAAGATTTTCGAAACCACCTCATATAGTAGTAAATGAGTATACTAGCGGTAGAAACGCTAGCGTTTCTCGGATTAGAAATCCATAGGATTTGAATAATAAAAAGATTTCTATAATAATGATTGATATTTGGGGACGACCTTTATCATCGCTGAAGAAACCTGATAGTGGAGTTGAAACCGTTGATAACAAGGATGTTAAAAAATTAATCGAAGATGAAATATCCGAAATATTAAACCTAGCAAATGTTGATCCTGGTGAAATAGTTGTTTTTCAAGATCGTCAGGGTAAGTTGAAAAGTAGTAATATCTCTCTTAATGATATTTTGGTTAAACAACGAGACGCAGCAGAGGATACTATCGCGTTATTTTCTGATGAGGGTAAACTCAAACCAGGTGTACTTGTTTCAACAATTACGGATAAATTAACAACATACGATAACACGGTGAATTCATTAAAATCGCTTAATGATAAGTATGACGATCATATAGTTGCATTTGATCAGTTTACTGCATTACAAAGAAATATAGTTGACAAAATTGACAAACCACTGCTAGAATTTTTTGGAAATCCACCAGTGACCACACCAAAACTCACCACAATAAAAGATTCTATATTGGAACTAGCAACTCTTCAATCCGAATATGAAAAACACACGAAACTATTTATGACGTTTCGTAAAAACCTCATGGACAAGTTTATTGGGAGCCCATTTGATAAAATTGAAATAACACTTCCCGATATTAAAAAATCCATCGATGAACTTAAAACATTCAACAACGCAATAAGAGATGATGCAATGAGAATGATAAACGTTGTTGAAAAAGTAAAAATTCCTCATAATAAATCTACTGTCATCAACGTAGTATACACGATTCAACACGGATCATATACGTGGACACCTACAGATAACATTTTAAACATAACCGCAGCAGTCAAGGGTATTTATCGATTAACAATAATATCACCGATTAAATTTAATATATCATCGTCGAGTTCATCTGAAGTTAACAATAATACGGTATCAACGATAATCGACAAGGATACAATTGAACAATTCAAGATAACAAATGATGATAAAAATCTAGCCAAGGTTTCAGTAACGTGGTACGTAGAATTCGTAGCGGATTTAAGTAAACAGTTAAATTGAAAATACTAGCGCTTTTAAAATAAAATGACTCCATCATCGAATCAGTATCGCTATGATCAAGTCAAAGAGTTTCAAACTAAACTCAGTTCTCTCTGTGAAGAATATCAAATAAAAATCAAAAAATACAAACGAAGAATAACCACAGTTGATATCACCGTGTACTCGGTGTCAGGAGTAATCACTGCTGCTGGAATAATACTATCTTCGGTTACAATGATTGCTCCTGTCGTAGTTCCAATCGCTATTTCCGCAGTGGCTACAATTGCTGGTATATTAACTGGGATCACAAAAAAACTATCATCGTGTAGCCAGAGTAAACTACATGATTATTTAATTAAATATCATATTGCATCTGCCGGTTACTCGCAATTATCCTCGTTGATATCATCGTCGTTGGATGACACAACAATATCAGATAGCGAATTTTCAACTATGGCTCAATTGTATAAATCAACAATGCTGAAATTAGAGCAGAATAATAATAATAATGTCGTCGCAAGAACTACTTCAACAAATAGTAACAAATACAACACCGGTGAAAACAAGCACGATATCAATAACCTCAACACGTCCCGAATTTAGTGTTAATTTTCCAATTCCTGTTCCCGTGAGCGAGATCGCACTAGCAAAACTACGAGTGTATCATAGCTGGCCTAATATTAGATCGGTAGCATTTGGTGGTCAACAACCGAATAATTCCTTGGTATTTGCAAACAAGAATCGTGAAGACGGAACACCAGATTGGCAGGTTGTTTCTATACCAACTGGGTCATATCAAATCGAACAGATCAATGCTGAATTTCAACGCAGAATAAAATCTCTCACTGGAAAAGAATCAAAAATCGCTATAACAGTTCACGAACCAACATTATCATCCGCTATCGAGATAAATACAGAAGGATACGTTGTAGATATTTATCAGAGTTTTATAAGATCAGTGTTAGGATGGCCTGAATTACCACCGGATAACTCGCGAGAAAATTCGAAGGATTTTCCACCCGAACCTAAAAAATCCGATTATATCACCAACAAAATAAAACCCGTCAATGAAGTCAAAAATTATCAAGATTATGCTCCTAATAAATTCTTGAATAAAGAAATTTTTGAATCAATTTATGTTCCTCTCATTAACGGAAATTTCACAGTAATGAATAATGATTTTTCACGACTGCTAATATCTATTAAATCCGGCTCTCTCACCAAGGATGAATTTATCAACGTCGTAGAAACGGGTAATAAAATCATCGACGATATGAAAATATTTCACTCGAAAATTATTCAAGAAGTATTAAATGAAGAGATCTTACATGATAAGTTTGCGGATCTATATAAGATTAATAAAACGGAGATTAAAGATTTTAAAATCCCTGGATATAATCCGGATAAACTAAAGAAACAACTTGACGATGCTATTGATATTGGGTTCAAAAGAATCCACGATAATTGGAAAAAATCGAAGAATCCCCCAGCAAATATTCTGAAATTTAATAATGATCCAGAAGGCGGCGGTAGACATATTGCTCCGAACAATGTGAATATTTCAACGGTGATTGCGCTCAATTTAGTATGTGACGTTATCGAAGGGAATTATCAAATAAATCTCGAACAATCAAATCAAGCTCAGCAAGGATATATTTTATATTCATTTGCACCAACGGCTCCTCCAGGATTTCTAATTATTGAAGACCCAACTAATCTAGTCTATATGCGATGTCATAATAATTTGTTAACGAGAATTAATTTCAAACTCACTGACCAATCTAATAATCTGATTGATTTACGAGGTGAGGTTTTACAAATTAGTTTGTTTGTGAAATCTTAAGGACTTGATCAAATATTTAGTTAGTAAAAATCGAAGATTTTCATAGCAGCCGAGGAGGTGAACGTCAACTAAATGGCGTCGTTTTTTTTTTTAATTTTATTTTGATGAATGGAGGCTTATATTAAGCATTTTCGAGAAAACCTCAGTTTGCTAAATCGACGCCTGTAAAAGTTGGTCTGTTCACATTCTCTGCATTTTGTTAGATATTTTCGGTTTCCGTAGAAGCCTTATTTTTGCTTGAAAACTTGGTCTGTTCACCTCCTCTGCATTTTGTTAGATATTTTCGGTTTCCGTAGAAGCCTTATTTTTGCTTGAAAACTTGGTCTGTTCACCTCCTCTGCTGCTCTAACAGCAAACAATAGTAAATGAATGACTTCATCCCAATCTTTATTCATATCAAAACAATATGATAAGATCATATCATATTTTTCAAAGTCTGATGGAATATTTCTAATGCCTCTTGGCTCTCAGGGTGATAGGCAGAAGATTTGAATTACTGAATGCCCAATTCATACATAACTTGTTGGAAAATTCCAGACATGAAGTTTGAACCTTGATCAGACTGAACAGATTTGGGAAGGCCATACTGAGTAAAAAAACCTTATCAAAGCTTTTACTATTGTTTTAGATTTTATATTCCTCAACGGAATTACCTCTGGAAATCTTGTTGACGCACATATAATCGTCAACAGGTATTGGTTACCTGACTTGGTCTTGGGTAAGGGACCTACACAATCTACCATAATTCTATTAAATGGTTCATCAAAGCCAGGAATAGGTTGTAGATGAGCCTTAGGTATCTTCTGATCGGGTATGACAAGATCTACAGTATTTGGCAACATCACTTTTAATTTTTGGCCAATAGAAGTGAGTCAAGATCATGTGATACGTGTTATTAATCCCTAAGTGACTAGCCAAAGGAGTTTCATTTGCCAGATTAAGTATTTCCTGTTTGTAAGGTTTTGGAACTACTATTTGATAGTTCACCGACCACCCATCACCAGCAGGTACTTCGGGAGGTCTCCATTTTCTCATAAGAATTCCATTTTTAATGAAATAACAGACAGAAACTTCAGTGGCTTCAGTCTCACTTATGGCCCTTTGAAACAAACAGGAGATCTCAGGATATTTTTCCTGTTCAACGACAAGTGACTGTCGTTTATCACCCTGATTAGAATAAAGAGAATGAGTTGTTAAAAGAGAATCACTATGATCAATACCTTCTGATTGATCCAAACAAGGAGTACAAGTGACCTCATCAAAAGCCTGACCTATACACGTGTCAGCTAAAGGAATACTGCCTTCATCAACATTGTTCTCAAGAGCTTTCTTTGCCATAGCTCTGGTAACTGCACAAGCTTGAAATATATCAGGGAATTCTTTTTCAATTGGATCAACTTTCTGATCCAAATCAGACCATTTTTCAGTACATGATAGGCTATACATGGTAGCTAGTATTATTGGTGTAGTAAGAACCCTGGAAAACCCCCGACCCATGAAAAGGTACTGGCAAGCTTTCTTATATAACTACATTAGCTGAATCTTAGACTCAAACCCATGCAAACAGAGGTGAGAAAGCAGTGATCCGTAACGGACCCCTCAGAAGAATATATATATATATATATATATATATATATATATGTGTGTGTGTGTGTGTGTGTGTGTGTGTGTGTGACAAGAAATGCAATAAATCTTTATATATAAACTATTTATAAGGATCAATTAATCCAGTTCATTCATATAAGAACTAATCAACCCGGTTGTTTGATATCGATGGTTTCTCTAAAATATTTATTATATGTGGATAGTCTAAAACAACTGGGGTTACCAAGTCTACTGTAATGTTGATTACAGTCTGACTTTGATAGGGACTTACCAGTATCTAATGGAAGATTAGACAAGTTATAATGTAGATTGCAGTCTGACTTTGATAGGGACTTACCAGTAGCTAATGGAAGATTAGACAAGTTATAATGTAGATTACAGTCTGTCTTGATAGGGACTTACCAGTATCTAATGGAAGATTAGCCAAGTTATAATGTAGATTACAGTCTGACTTGATATCTAATGGAAGATAAGCTAAGTTATAATGTAGATTACATTCTGACTTGATATCTAATGGAAGATAAGCCAAGTTATAATGTAGATTACAATATGACTTGACAGGGACTTACCAGTATCTAATGAAAGATAAGCCAAGTTACAATGTAGATTACAGTCGGACTTGATATGGACTTATCAGTATCTAATGGAAGATTAGCCAAGTTAAAATAAACACATTTTTTTTCTAAATAAACATGGTTTCAGCAAGAGACATTTCTAGAAAACTTGAAAAAAAAAACATTCAAGACCAAATATAAGAAAAAGTTCCTTAAGTTAAAGAATTATCAGCTTATTGTGCTAGTGGTATGCATGTTTCCTTAATCCATGATACAAGTCAATTTCTTCATGATGTGATAGGAGTCAGTTTCCTCACAGAAGTGATATGTGTCAATTTCCTCAATAATGATAGAATCAAACTCAATCATGTGTGCCAAGATAATCCATTAAAGCCTAAATCCAACTGCTAAAAAGATAAAATCCATATTAGTTGTTTAAGAGAGATCGTTATAAACTATAAGCTTCTTTTTCATGACCAGTTACCTGGGAAATACCTGGTAACCTTATTGATTGCAAAACTTCTTCTATTAGAAAAAAAAATGATCATTCTAAAGGACAAAGAAATGATGCTTTAATCCAAAACTATTACCGTATTTTCGCGCATATATCCCGCACACGCAGATAATCCGCACCCACATATAGCCCGCGGGTTTTGGGGTTTTGTGTAAAAAATCGTTGGCATAACCCGCACCTTTGTATAACCCGCAACCATAGATATATTTATACAGCTACAATCGGAAATGAAATCAATTACAGGATCACGGGGCTTCGCTGATGTAGCAAACTGCGATTCTGTTTTCCGTTTTGGTGACAAAATATACCATCTGGTGATATTTGTGGCGACACCAATTTTGGCTGATAAAAACCGTATATACAGTCTTGCGTTTAGAGTAGAGAAAATCAAAGGCACCATGACAGGAAACAATGTACTGGAATATATTGTTAAAATAACAAGTCCTTGTCTCATACTGGCAAACCACACTAACAGTGCACTGTTATATCATAATCCGCTAATGATGATATCTGGCCTTATTACTTTATGCAACTGACTAGTCAAAATCCGAATCAGCAGAAGGCGTAAACGTAAAATGAGTACAGTCAAGCAGATGACACTAATTTAAAAACAAATACCAGATGGAAGAAGAAAAAATACGTTTGCTGACACTTCAAAGAGAACTGATTACCTTTGAAGCACTGATATATACTAAACAAATAAAACAAATCTGTTTCAATGTTCTACAATTATCTGAAGTTGCCGCAGCAATAACAAACAGGTATTTGTTTCACCCTTCAACTGGAGCCTTTAGCGGCGCCATCATCAAAGTAAGCCGACGACCTTTGCTCAATAAAAGTCAGGAAAAACACGGTACACAGTGCTTGTGTGCGTAGGAGCTGTGCCTCAACTACAGGCTACATAAACACGGACATTTTTAAATAATCTTGTATTCTTGTGAAGTGTAGATTCGAGTTTAAATAATTTCTTTCTGTTTAATTTAAAAAATGCCGAAACGAAAGTCTTACACAGCCGACTTCAAGCTAACTGCCATTGCGTATGCTGAAGTGCATGGCAATAGAGCCACAGGCACAAAATTTCATATTGATGAGAGTGTAATCCGAGGTTGGATAAGAGAAAAAGGAACGTTGGAGAAGATGAATCCACGAAAACGTGCTCGTCGCGGACCTAAAGCAAAGTGGCCTCACCTTGAAGTTGACCTGAAGCAGAGGATCGTGGCCCAGCGGTAAAATTAGGTACCGTAGTTATTTCGATTGAAAACAGAAAATATTGATTATGAAAACGTGACGGATACGAAATTTTAAGTTTTTATCCCGAAATGTTGATTTGGTCCCGATACCGTAAGTTGTTGTAAAGTCACCGTAGTAGCCATAATATCCAACCCTAGCAAAACAAAACTAGAACAATATATGTTATGTAGTTACGTTTTTCAAACAATATGTTGAAATATCATTATGTGTAAAAAAAATTGTGATATAGTCCGCACCCTTATATAACCCGCCCCCCCCCCCCGCGGGGTTTGTAAAATCTGGTATAACCCGCGGGATATATGCGCGAAAATACGGTATTTACAGTTTTTCCAAACATATATCAAAGATTTATGTAAATAATTCATAGGATCCATGACAGACACAAAACCTAGACATTATATTAAGATTGCTGCATTATTTTTTCAGGTATGCAGGGATGCATTCTTTCATTTTATCGAGGACAGTTTTTTGTAAATCTTTCTTGATGTTTACAAACAAAAAGTCTCTTACAATTCTCAACTATAAATTGTTTTATTAAGATTGGAAGAAGTCCATGTTTATAGCACATGCTATTTAGCAAACAAACAAACATAAGTGTGTAGCACAGAGTTTATATAGAATCATAATTTCATTTTAAAAAAACTTTTATTGAGAAACTTGTTCAACTTGTATCCATTACAGTGGTGTCAGATGACGAGGCTGATGCATCCTTCTGAATATTTTCAAACATGGAAACAAGCTCTGATTGCTTCTGATCTGTGTCAAATATTCATTCATCTGGGGATTTTTATCTGCAAAAAATATTCATTGTAAAATATATATAATATAAAGCTAAAATACATGTCAATCCTGAATTCAGGTAAATATGAAAACAATTTGAAGCTTTGAATTTTTTCAATACCTTTGCATATATAAGCATATTTCATCCTAACTTACCTAGTTCTGTTAGAATAGAACAAATGGATGCAGTTTGTCCTCTTAAGTAATAATAAACAGATAGGGATTTGCTATGAAATTTTATGGACATGTTGCGATAGAAATAAATGAGGCTAATAGACCTTACACAAATTACAAAAACAGGCTCACTAATTAAATGCAATAGTAGTTCATACAAAGTCAAATCAAGACTTTTAACCAAGTGACAAATTGACCTAACATTTCGCCATCTTTGTGACACTTCTACAGCAAGATAACGTGCTCTGAAAAAGTACTTTACACCTGCCCCAAAGGTAGAATTTTTAGGTGATTTACATGAAACCTCTTTTTTAAATGTTTCCTTAATTTGGCACAAAAGTAGATAAAAAAACCTCCTTAATCCCAACATTTCCCATGTTAATGGTATGAATCCCCAAAAATATGAACAAAATACCTTTCCTGCATTCCATTCAAAGTGTTCATGTTTACGTTATTAATACACTTATTTTATAATGTTGAATTTTATTTCATTTAGAAAACTCCAATCAAAAGTGTAATAAATGAGAATCTAAACACTTTCCTTCATGCAACTTGTTTTAAACTTAATACAATTTGAAAAAGTTCACATTGCATTTTCATTTTTTTTTCACTGCGAATTACAGCATTGTTTTAATTTATAATCTATTTAGTGACAATCAGCCAATGAGAAAGACAATAATGATTTGACCAGCCAATGAGAAAGACAATAATGATTTGACCAGCCAATGAGAAGCACAATAATGATTTGACTGGCCAATGAGAAAGACAATAATGATTTGACTGGCCAGAGAAAAGCACAATAATGATTTGACCGGCCAATGAGAAAAACAATAATGATTTGACCAGCCAATGAGAAGCACAATAATGATTTGACTGGCCAATGAGAAAGACAATAATGATTTGACCGGCCAATGAGAAGCACAATAATGATTTGACCGACTAATGAAAAAGACAATAATGATTTGACTGGCCAATGAGAAGCACAATAATGATTTGACTGGCCAATGAGAAAGACAATAATGATTTGACCGGCCAATGAGAAGCACAATAATGATTTGACCAGCCAATGAGAAGTTAGTGAAAACAATATTTTTAATAAAGATGCTATAAGCTTTAGTTCCAAATCAGCTCAATAATGTCTTGCTAAATGTTATTGTTGACTATTTCAATATTCTAAGAAGACTATTTTCCATTTCACCATTTCTAGATATTGTAATGATGCAAACGAAAAAGCTTGATTAAGCAAATGTTTTGCACAAAAAGGATGAACAGATTAAATCATCTGCGAGACTCCTGTACAATGAATGTTTTTCGCCCAACCAATGGCACTGAATCTAATACAGAAACCAATATCTGGACTAAACCAGACAAGCTGATTGCTGGATTTGACCTCAGTGATCATATTTGCATATTTTCAATCTTATTCTGAATGTCCATAATTTACACCTGGTATGTCTGTAAAATAGATGGTCAAATGACAAGGGTTCAACTTGGTAGATTCGTAGTTATAGAGTAAAATAGATGGTCAAATCACAAGGGTTCAACTTGGTAGATTCGTAGTTATAGAGTAAAATAGATGGTCAAATCACAAGGGTTCAACTTGGTAGATTCGTAGTTATAGAGTAAAATAGATTGGTCAAATCACAAGGGTTCAACTTGGTAGATTCGTAGTTATAGAGTAAAATAGATTGGTCAAATCACAAGGGTTCAACTTGGTAGATTCGTTGTTAGAGTATTAGTCATCAAGTCAATTACCTATTTTCGACAAAAGTAAAATAATATAATAAAGTTATTTATTATTATTTAAAACTAAAGTAAAGTAATATACCTCTACCAAACTGGAAAGAGTAGCGCTTTTAGAGAGAGCTTTTTGTATCAGTAATTTGTACTAAGTGTGTACTATGATTTCATCAACAAAATAACATGTCTATGCTAACTAAAATCATTCACCAAATTTGCATCATTTTCAAAGCTGAATTTTTCAATGCAGAATGATATTTTATGTTCTTTTTATATATGTTTATGTTTTTCAGATGCATGTGCATGTGTTCCAGGCTTGATACTTTGAATTTTAATATTCTTTAATTATTTAGTGTCAAGCCAGACTCTTCACATCATGTTGTATGTATTGTATATATTTGTACATAACAGATAGAAGGCCTCAAGATAGATTAGTTATGTAACAAATTAAATTACTTTCTCCAAATAATGTCTTCATTAGTATTATTATTACTATTAATATTATTACTATTATTATTACAATTATTATTATTATTACTATATTATTATTATTATTATTATTATTATTATTATTATTATTATTATTTCACTGGCAAGTCTGACGGTGAATATGTTCCTAAATCAAAGGAAATCTGGATGAGACAGTGCATGGGTTTATTAACCACTAATGATACAGCAAAGATCGGTTACCATGGTGTGTCGCCGAGGCACATTACCCAGTTTTGTGGAATCAGAAAACATTAAATGTAAGAAAGAAAAATCCCAAAAAGTATGATACAAACTGGTTCTCAACAGACGTTTTGGAAATATCAAGGATGTTGTAGATCTTGATGGATGTATCAAGAGATGGTGCAGGACAGATACAGGGTCATACTAATATGCTGATTGCATAAGAAATTTATTGGTTGTTCAAGCATCTTAAATTACATACTGCTATTATAGAAGTTAATTAACTTATCATAATAATTACACCCCATGGCCTAAATATTGTGTCTCTAATGATATAGCATCAATCATATATATATATATATATATATACAGTACAACCATTCTTGAGAGACCACTGTTATGTGAGACCACCTGTCTTGAGAGACCATAATGTTTTGGCAAAAGACGTGGTCTATATATATATATATATATATATATATATATATATATATATATACACACACACACACTTAATTATGTCTATACACCACAGTTATGGCAGGGGTCCCATTTTATGTTTTGATGTTTCTTATTCCTTGACACGACTCAAAATATCTGACAAGTTGATAAGCAGATACAAATATTTCATTTCAGATTTAGGAAGATTGCAAATAGTAAATACTGTTTACTTGCATCTCAATCCTAATTTTCATTCATTTGCAGATATTTCAGCTCTTAATATAGATCTGGTATGAATTTAACATCAAAGCATGGGAAGTTTAATCATTCCCAGTATATTAAGGTTTGGTAAATAATTTAGCCATCAGTTATAGATGGTATGTAACTATAATTAGAATACCTTGCTGTTATTTGCAGTTGCCAAATTATGCTTCTGAGATTTTCCAGGGGAGACCACTTTACCACTTTCACTTGCTATTCCTATGTTTAGATACAAATCGCAAATGCAGGCATTGTACTCATCAATTGGAGCAGTATTTAGTCTTACCATTTTGCTCCATTTTCCTCCAAGATTTGTATGACCTCATCCATGTATCCTTTTTCTTTGAGAAATTCAACTCTATCTTTCCAACAAGGCAGTCTCTCCAGGGTTAACATCATTTTATTGTGGTTGTTGTGTCTGTGGTGAAAGTCAGCCAACATAATGTTGAGATATTCTTCGCTGAAATTCTTAAATGGATCACAGTCAATGAGTATTTGGGGAATTTGATCTCCTCTCGACTCGAACTCCTGAAAAGTCAAAGTTAAACAAGCCAGTACGAAAAAAAGCTCAAACTTTATCTCTAAAGTTACTTGTAGAGATAATGTAATAAAACAAAGGTAAATCTGAAAGTTACCATCATGTTTAGATCAGCAATATCTTGACAACCTTTCTTCTAAACCACCCCAGTAACAATTTTGTTGTTTCTTGCTATATTGACATTTTACAAAACTGAAAATAATAACATTTTGCTATCAATTCTTGTCCAGGTTTTCAATGGCTTTTTAACGATCACCAAAGTCAAATTATTTCCGTACACTGAAACCTGTAAATGAAACACAATCAATGGGCAAATAACATTGTGCTTTATGCACATGTAAACTTTTTGTAAAAAGTTTCAATTAGAGAATGGACACATAAATTGTATCCTTTATGGATAAATATCCTTCTTAAAGGTAATCCAGCTCACAAACACTGAAATAAATGCAAACTGCAAATTGTATGCTTAAAGTATAATCCATGCATAGGACGATTCCAGAATAATTCCATTGTTTCTGAAATGATATTAGTAGTCTTTCTAGTACAATTTTACTGTATTCTTTTTAATGTTTATCTACTAGTTCTAGATAGCAAACAGGGGCCCCGAGTGGCCGAGTGGTCTAAAGCGCTGTCCGTTATGGACCACTGCCATCTCACCTCTGTCTGCGTGGGTTCGAGTCTATGATTCGGCTAATGTAGTTAAGTGAGAAAGCTTGCCAGTAGCTTCTCGTGGGTTGGTGGTTCTTTCCGGGGTTTTTCCGGTTTCTTCCTCCACCACTAATACTGGCCGCCATGTATAGCCTATATATTGTGCTGAAAAATGGTGTTAAACCATAAAAACAAACAAACAGATAGCAAACAACAGCTAGTAAATATTATAATGTGTTATAAATAGAACACACTACACTGTAGTGTTATGAATACAGTAGTCCCCCTCTTGTACGGCCCCCCTGATCAGTGGCCACCCGCTCCTAACGGCCAGAATTCGTTGGCACCGACGAGTTTCTGTTCAAAAGTACCCCTCACGAAAGGCCACCCGGCTAACGCGACCAGCGGCCAGCATATTTGTGCAATAATATAAAATTTACCCCTCACGAGTGACCTCATTTTATTTTTAAATGTATCCAGATCCAATAATTAATTCAAATCTTGACGTAAGGTAAGCAATTTTGATTATCTCTATCGTAGATACACGTCTCCGAGTGTCAAGTCGCCGTTAAAAGTGTCGACTAAAGATTCATAGTATATCGTTATCTATGAAAGTCGATGTTTACAGGAAATGGGCTCAATAATGTTATGATAGAGTTTGGGGTTTAACACCTATGTTGAGTTCTTCTCATTGATGATTATAACCAGACGTAATTGTTATAATCATAACAAGGTCAGCATAGGCTAAAAATAGATTTTGTACATTGGCACACACAGACAACCTTAAAAAAGACAATAGGGTACCAGACAAAGACCGGAAAAATCATGTGACCACACAATATGGCTTCCTTTACGAAGGCTGTATTTCCTAGAATCGACACAAGTTTTGTCTGCATAATTAAATCGCATACAGTCAGCAATAACCGAATAAATCATTACCGAACATTAAAATGTTATCACGTTAACGGATACATTATTTTCGAAGAAAGTCGGTTATTTAACTCAACGACATGGGGGGGGAGGGGGAATGCCGAACAAATGTACAAAAGACTTGTAAAAACAAGTTTATGTTGAAATAATTTGAATAAACAAAGTAATAACCGATAAGGTTATTCAGCAGCAGTGGGAAAATGGAGCAAATGGAAAGATAATTATGTATGTACCAAGATGTAAATGTTTTTGAATCCATTTGCAATATGCATGACAACACTACCCGCTCGCATATCAAACTTACGCCAAGAAAGCAAAAATAGTAACGTATATTCAGTTGAAATAAATTTGTTATTATAACAAAAAAAACTTTTATTGATTAATGTTTCATTTAGACGAAGATATTTAATGTTTTGAAGTATGTAGCTTTCTTACTACGTACATTACATATACATGTACTTCTCATAATAAATTTAGCCCCCCTCTGGAACGGCCACCCGCCTTATAAGGCCACTTTCCTGGTGCAGCAGGGGTGGCCGTATAAGAGGGGGACTACTGTATAATGTGCTACATTGTGCAAAATGTTATAAATAGAACACACTACACTGTAGTGTTATGCCACCATTTAACAATATTCCAATATGGCTGTCAGGGCAAGGTAAACATTGTTATATGCATATTACATGCAAGCATTTATGAAGAATACTACAATTAACACAAGTGTCTGTCCCGAGTTAGCCTCCTTAGCTCTCTTCCACAGGGAATAGGTGTTATGAAACCCACTCTAACAACTGTCAAGGACCCTCAAACAGTTGAAACATGGAGTGATCGAGCACGCTGTTATGCTTCATGGAGTTAATTTATACCTACCTTTCTCTTTACTGCATATCTCCGAAGTGAGTCTATGGCACCGTCATAATTTTCACTTTTACACAAAACCTGTATGGCAAGGTTAAAATTTTCCGAAATCTCTAGGCATCTGCTGCTCTCTGAAGCGTTATTCAGTTTGTAGTAGATCTTTGCTGCCTTCTCAAACTGTGAGAAAAAAAGTCTTATCATAAAGTTGTTGAGTTATTCCTTGAGCTAATATGGTAAATACAAAGAAAATGGAATAATATATTTAAATTAAAACAGAAGTAACTTATGTTCGTAATACTATGTTCACCTTTGTTGAAGGATTTGAGGTTGGGTACAAGATCCACGCAAAAATGATAACTGTAATAATATTTCTGTCATCACTGTGGGCTCAAAAATACAATTTAAAACATATAAAAACATGTTTTAAATTTTTTAAACTTTAAAATGCAATAATTAATATTACAATTAATTTTGACCAGTTAACACATAAAACAAGGTTACTTTCAAAACAGGTAATGATCTAAATATGTAAGTATACAATATGATACTGTAAATGTTTTATTTTCTCATGTGCCTCATATATTTTAACATAAGCAGAAAATAAAAGTGAAAGTACTATAAGGTATTGCAAAACTAAATTAATTAATCAATAATAAAAACTAATTAATTAATAATCCAAATTAATTAATCAATAATTAAAATTAAATAATAATCCAAATTAATTAAAATTAATCCAAATATTATAATTTGTATCAATCGTATTCAGTGGAGTTAACTAATTCATAATCCAAATTAAGTAATCAATAATTAAAACTAATTAATTAATAATCCAAATTAAGTAATCAATAATTCAAACTAATTAATTAATAATCCAAATTAAGTAATCAATAATTCAAACTAATTAATTAATAATCCAAATTAATTAATCAATAATTCAAACTAATTAATTAATAATCCAAATTAATTAATCATTAATTCAAACTAATTAATTAATAATCTAAATTAATTAATCATTAATTCAAAATAATTAATTAATAATCCAAATTATTTCATCAATATAAGTCAAACTAATTAATAATCCAAATTAATTAATCAATTATTCAAACTAATTAATTAATGATCCCAATTAAGTAAAACAATCCAAATATTATAATTCGTATCAATCATATTCAGTGGAGGTAGATACTGAGTTTCGGTACACACATCTACCAACTTTTAATTTTAATTACTTAGAAAATAATCAAGACCGAGTCAAAATGTGTTCAAAGCACAAGGAAAGACCTCTGGGAAATTACTTCAGAGTATGACAGTAAGATATTTTTTGCCACACTCTTCCTAAGGTTCTGCTTGTGTTATGTGTGAAGATAGGGGCCAGATTGATAAGCTTCCCTATTCCTCAGTAATTACAGACATACTGTGGGTAGTAAAGACGTTATACAAATTGCTTTCTCACACTTTTCCTTTAGTGTAAATAATTGCATTAGAAGTTGAATTAGTTTCTGACCAATGTTATGAGACAAATCAAGCCATACATCCTGTACATTTAATAATACACAATGCCATTAATTATCCAGTTGCTCTATCCCTTACAAAATGAAAAAGACAGATTTAGATGTCACATTACATTACATTTATAAAAATGAAAATATTTGTCTGCTTCTAATATGCGCAGTTGTGCAGAAATTGAAAATAGTCCTTGCAAATACTGTGAGTGACCATTCAGATCACTTTTTAGCTTTGATTTTGATCAAATTCCTTATCAACTCTACAACCATTGTTTTTAAAGGTTTAATAAATAATGGGTGCATATGAAAGTTAAATATACTCAACAACTGTAAAACATACAAATAACTACAACTTAGAGTGAAATATGGCAAAACACACTATGAAAATAAAAGAACATCAAAGATAAATACAGTCATAAAATATGCAATTCGCTCGTGAAAGTATAGCACTGCATACCGCAAATCCCTTCTTTGTCTATAAAATCAAATCTACAACAAATAAAAAATATGATGAAGTATATACTAAAACATTGTCTTACAACGCATTCAGCCACACTTCAAAAATGGCAGTAACTCTTAAAACATGACTCCCATCTCATATGAAAATCATTCTTGACAGTATTAAATGTAGATAACTTGTATCTCATATCAAAATCATGCTTAACAGTATTAAATGTAGGTAAATTGTATCTCATATCAAAATCATGCTTGACAATATTAAATGTAGATAACTTGTATCTCATATCAAAATCATGCTTGACAATATTAAATGTAGATAACTTGTTTCTCATATCAAAATCATGCTTGACAATATTAAATGTAGATAACTTGTTTCTCATATCAAAATCATGCTTGACAATATTAAATGTAGATAACTTGTTTCTCATATCAAAATCATGCTTGACAATATTAAATGTAGATAACTTGTATCTCATATCAAAATCATGCTTGACAATATTAAATGTTGATAACTTGTATCTCATATCAAAATCATGCTTGACAGTATTAAATGTAGGTAAATTGTATCTCATATCAAAATCATGCTTGACAATATTAAATGTAGATAACTTGTATCTCATATCAAAATCATGCTTGACAATATTAAATGTAGATAACTTGTATCTCATATCAAAATCATGCTTGACAGTATTAAATGTAGATAACTTGCATCTCATATCAAAATCATGCTTGACAGTATTAAATGTAGATAACTTGTATCTCATATCAAAATCATGCTTGACAATATTAAATGTAGATAACTTGTATCTCATATCAAAATCATGCTTGACAATATTAAATGTAGATAACTTGTATCTCATATCAAAATCATGCTTGACAATATTAAATGTAGATAACTTGTTTCTCATATCAAAATCATGCTTGACAATATTAAATGTAGATAACTTGTATCTCATATCAAAATCATGCTTGACAGTATTAAATGTAGATAACTTGTATCTCATATCAAAATCATGCTTGACAGTATTAAATGTAGGTAAATTGTATCTCATATCAAAATCATGCTTGACAATATTAAATGTAGATAACTTGTATCTCATATCAAAATCATGCTTGACAATATTAAATGTAGATAACTTGTATCTCATATCAAAATCATGCTTGACAATATTAAATGTAGATAACTTGTATCTCATATCAAAATCATGCTTGACAATATTAAATGTAGATAACTTGTTTCTCATATCAAAATCATGCTTGACAATATTAAATGTAGATAACTTGTTTCTCATATCAAAATCATGCTTGACAATATTAAATGTAGATAACTTGTATCTCATATCAAAATCATGCTTGACAATATTAAATGTAGATAACTTGTATCTCATATCAAAATCATGCTTGACAATATTAAATGTAGATAACTTGTATCTCATATCAAAATCATGCTTGACAATATTAAATGTAGATAACTTGTTTCTCATATCAAAATCATGCTTGACAATATTAAATGTAGATAACTTGTATCTCATATCAAAATCATGCTTGACAATATTAAATGTAGATAACTTGTATCTCATATCAAAATCATGCTTGACAATATTAAATGTAGATAACTTGTATCTCATATCAAAATCATGCTTGACAATATTAAATGTAGATAACTTGTATCTCATATCAAAATCATGCTTAACAATATTAAATGTAGATAACTTGTATCTCATATCAAAATCATGCTTAACAGTATTAAATGTAGATAACTTGTATCTCATATCAAAATCATGCTTGACAATATTAAATGTAGATAACTTGTATCTCATATCAAAATCATGCTTAACAGTATTAAATGTAGATAACTTGTATCTCATATCAAAATCATGCTTGACAATATTAAATGTAGGTAAATTGTATCTTACATCAAAATCATGCTTGACAATATTAAATGTAGATAACTTGTATCTCATATCAAAATCATGCTTGACAATATTAAATGTAGATAACTTGTTTCTCATATCAAAATCATGCTTGACAATATTAAATGTAGATAACTTGTATCTCATATCAAAATCATGCTTGACAATATTAAATGTAGATAACTTGTATCTCATATCAAAATCATGCTTAACAGTATTAAATGTAGGTAAATTGTATCTTACATCAAAATCATGCTTGACAGTATTAAATGTCGATAATGTGTATCTTATATCAAAATCATGATTGACAGTATTAAATGTAGATAAATTGTATCTGATATCAAAATCATGCTTAACAGTATTAAATGTAGGTAAATTGTATCTTATATCAAAATCATGCTTGACATATTAAATGTCGATAATGTGTATCTCATATCAAAATCATGCTTGACAGTATTAAATGTCGAATAACGTGTATCTTATATCAAAATCATGCTTGACAATATTAAGTATCGATAACGTGTATCTCATATCAAAATCATCCTTGACAGTATTAAATGTCGAATAACGTGTATCTTATATCAAAATCATGCTTGATAGTATTAAATGTAGATAAATTGTATCTTATATCAAAATCATGCTTGACAATATTAAATGTCGATAACGTGTATCTCATATCAAAATCATGCTTGACAGTATTAAATGTAGATAACATGTATCTCATATCAATATCATGCTTGACAGTATTAAACATAGATAACGTGTATCATATCAAAATCATGCTTAACAGTATTAAATGTAGATGACTTGTATCTCATATCAAAATCATGCTTAACAGTATTAAATGTAGATAACTTGTATCTCATATCAAAATCATGCTTGACAGTATTAAACATAGATAAATTGTATCTCATATCAAAATCATGCTTAACAGTATTAAATGTAGATAACTTGTATCTTATATCAAAATCATGCTTGACAATATTAAATGTAGATAACTTGTATCTCATATCAAAATCATGCTTGACAATATTAAATGTAGATAACTTGTATCTCATATCAAAATCATGCTTGACAATATTAAATGTAGGTAAATTGTATCTTACATCAAAATCATGCTTGACAATATTAAATGTAGATAACTTGTATCTCATATCAAAATCATGCTTGACAATATTAAATGTAGATAACTTGTATCTCATATCAAAATCATGCTTGACAATATTAAATGTAGGTAAATTGTATCTTACATCAAAATCATGCTTGACAATATTAAATGTAGATAACTTGTATCTCATATCAAAATCATGCTTGACAATATTAAATGTAGATAACTTGTTTCTCATATCAAAATCATGCTTGACAATATTAAATGTAGATAACTTGTATCTCATATCAAAATCATGCTTGACAATATTAAATGTAGATAACTTGTATCTCATATCAAAATCATGCTTAACAGTATTAAATGTAGATGACTTGTATCTCATATCAAAATCATGCTTAACAATATTAAATGTAGATAACTTGTATCTCATATCAAAATCATGCTTAACAGTATTAAATGTAGATGACTTGTATCTCATATCAAAATCATGCTTGACAATATTAAATGTAGATAACTTGTATCTCATATCAAAATCATGCTTGACAGTATTAAATGTAGATAACTTGTATCTCATATCAAAATCATGCTTGACAATATTAAATGTAGATAACTTGTATCTCATATCAAAATCATGCTTAACAGTATTAAATGTAGATGACTTGTATCTCATATCAAAATCATGCTTGACAATATTAAATGTAGATAACTTGTATCTCATATCAAAATCATGCTTGACAGTATTAAATGTAGATAACTTGTATCTCATATCAAAATCATGCTTAACAGTATTAAATGTAGGTAAATTGTATCTTACATCAAAATCATGCTTGACAGTATTAAATGTCGATAATGTGTATCTTATATCAAAATCATGATTGACAGTATTAAATGTAGATAAATTCTATCTGATATCAAAATCATGCTTAACAGTATTAAATGTAGGTAAATTGTATCTTATATCAAAATCATGCTTGACATATTAAATGTCGATAATGTGTATCTCATATCAAAATCATGCTTGACAGTATTAAATGTCGAATAACGTGTATCTTATATCAAAATCATGCTTGACAATATTAAGTATCGATAACGTGTATCTCATATCAAAATCATCCTTGACAGTATTAAATGTCGAATAACGTGTATCTTATATCAAAATCATGCTTGACAGTATTAAATGTAGATAAATTGTATCTTATATCAAAATCATGCTTGACAGTATTAAATGCAGATAACTTGTATCTTATATCAAAATCATGCTTGACAATATTAAATGTCGATAACGTGTATCTCATATCAAAATCATGCTTGACAGTATTAAATGTAGATAACATGTATCTCATATCAAAATCATGCTTGACAGTATTAAACATAGATAACGTGTATCATATCAAAATCATGCTTGACGGTATTAAACATAGATAACTTGTATCTCATATCAAAATCATCCTTGACAGTATTAAATGTAGATAAATTGTATCTCATATCAAAATCATGATTGACAGTATTAAACATAGATAACTTGTATCTTATATCAAAAACATGGTTGACAGTATTAAAAGTAGGTAAATTGTATCTTATATCAAAATCATGCTTGACAGTATTAAATGTCGAATAATGTGTATCTTATATCAAAATCATGCTTGACAATATTAAGTGTCAATAACGTGTATCTCATATCAAAATCATGCTTGACAGTATTAAATGTCGAATAACGTGTATCTTATATCAAAATCATGATTGACAGTATTAAACATAGATAACTTGTATCTTATATCAAAATCATGCTTGACAGTATTAAACATAGATAAATTGTATCTCATATCAAAATCATGCTTGACTGTATTAAATGTAGATAATTTGTATCTTCTTGCAATCACGCTTATCATGGTGATTGATATTCACAACCACAAAATTTGGTGACTATGTAGACGATAACCCGAATGTGTGTTATACAAGTCTCTGCTCCAAGTTATTGTTGTTATTGTTGTCATAGTGATCTGAGTCTTTGCCTTATCAGCTAAAAATTCATCAGAACTCTTCCTCACCCCAAATCCACAAGGTTTGGTACTTGTAGGCATTGGATAACTAGTGTTAATATTAGTATTAGTATTAGCAGTAGTAGTAGCAGCAGTAGTAGTAGTAGTAGTAGTAGTAGTAGTAGTAAAGCAAGTTTGTTCTTATAAGCATTTTTTTGTGTTCATAGTTTTCAATTATGATTTGAATTCTGATTATCTACATAATAGCATTATTTTCAATAAATTACTTTTATACTGTACCTAAGTCTAACTGCAAGACCTCATGTTAAGTTCATTTTCTTTTGCCATTCATAATTCTTTTCTAAGTTTGGATTGACAGTTTAATCTGTTCTGTACTTCCCAGCAGCACTCTTGTATACATTTCACGATTTGTTTTAGTAAGGAATAATGTAATCACCTACATTTTATATAGCATATTTGTAATCAACATTAAACTGTAACCAACTTAACACATCTTACCTTGAACCATTTCGAACTTTTTAATCTTGGCATTATGATTCTAGATTGATCTTTTTGCATTTTGAGTGTACTTTGAGTGTACTTTCATTTTCACTGATGAAAAGCACATTAACATATGCAAGGTTACTTGCACCACTCCAATTATTTTTTTTTACTGTTGCTAGTATAAAGATGTAAACCAGTAAACATGGTAGAAACTGGTAGATATTATAATTCCCAGTAGTACACTGTATTTATAAACTCGATAACTTGGGGATTGTAAATAGTTTGAAATACATGGCCACCTTTATGTCTTGTTCATTCGAAAGATACACAATCAGAGGTTTCCTCGGATGGAAGGATAAACACTACAATGAACGATGTGAATTTAAAATACATGCATATTAGGAATAAAGAGAAACAAAGACATTGTTTGGTTATAACTGCATTCATCTTTAGATGGTTGTCACATAACTCATGAAGAAACTAGCAAAGAAAGATTTTTTTGAGGAAAAAAATAATTTAAAGATGCTAATCAAAATAAAATTAAGTGGCTTTATTATTTTTATTAAACCTTTATCTGACCTGTCCAATGTTTTTATAAAGCCGAGCTGCAAGTTCTCGTTTGCTGGCATTCTGGAGACAGATTGCGGCTTTGGTAGGTAGATTGCATTCCAGAAACAGCTTTGCTGCCTTGAGGAATTCTTCTTTCATATCTTGAGGATTTCCCCTCATTTTACCAGCAGCCATAGCAATGTGGTGAGCAAGTGCTGCTTTCTGGTTTGATGTTTTTCCGCTAATTTCAAAGCATTTGGCAGCAGCCTCATACAGGCTATGTTTCATGAAATAACTACCCCTGCATTTCCAATCATCAGCACTTGAACCCTCAGCAAATACTGTGTTTATTAATTCTGGAAAATCAAAAGTAAAACAATGAACTGATTGACTGAATATAAACCAATATGCTATACAGAAGATTCAATCCATTAAATTGGAAACGATTGTCTAATGTGTACACTTGTGATTAAATCTGTCAAGATTTAAACAAATAAAAATCTGTCTATATCCCGTAAACTCTACTGAATGGTTTCTGTCTGTATCAAAGTCTCTTTATTCCTACATGGTTCTTTGTTGAAGCCAGTTTTATGCCATATTTAGAACACAATATGCTTTACATGGCTGCCAGTACAAGTGGAAGAGGAGGAAACCTAGAAAACTCTGGTGACAAACAATGACCAACCAGAAGCAACTGGCAAAGTGTCACACAAGCTAGAAATGTCCTTGCCCAAAGCTTGAATTCGTGGAGGCTGAGTTGAGAAACTGCAGTGATCTGACATACATGGATCTCTAGGTCAATGATAAAAATATATGACAATAAAAACTTGTTTAAAAATGGGCAAGAATTCAATAAAGCATGTGACTGACTTTTCACACAACACTCGTAAAGTATGAAAGGGAACTGCAATATATCATTGGCTATGCCACAGTTTTGCCAACTATTGGCATAAGTTTTTATAGAAACTGTAACGTATGTATACAGTCACCGTGAGCAACAAAACAAAATGTATAACCAAAATGTCCACTAAAATAAATAAAATTCCAAAATGTCAAATGCACTGAAATATAAATTCTACTTCAATCCACATTTTCATCTTTTTCTATTTAAGCTTCCAAGCTATATATTATTCTTTAACCATCTTCAATAATTCATTTTTCAATTGTGTTTAAATATTTATGAAATATAAAACATTGAATGTAACTTAAAACCTAATGTCTGTTTTAATGCAGAGAAAAATATGTCCCATAAACATATAAAATAATATTTTTATAAAATTATGCACTGTTTAATGAAGACAAAAATACATTTTAATTAATCTAGTTAATTTTGAAAGATTGCTCAAGCCCTAATTTAAGAAACAAAACAAAACAAAGACTGGCTAGCTGGATTGTAAAAAAGAAAATAAAGATATATTGAACAAGTTTTCACATTTCTAAGATGAAAACATTTACAATATCAATTTATTTGACTATTATAGCATGATAATTGCAATCGAAGTAGCTTGTAGAGGAAAGTAATGTTTCGATTGGTCAGAATGTTACCACGTGATCAAAATGAATTGCGTTCATTTTGGTATTAACTGTTAGGAGAACTACTTTTCTAAAAATACCCATGTCTATAAATACCCACATCTAAAAATACCCACATCTATAAATAGAGTCACGTGTACAGCAGAAGATAAACACTGCTAGTGAAGGCAGACACGAAGTAAACATTAAAAGAAAAGAACCATTTTTACAATTTTTAAACAATAATTGAATAAATTTAGTTTGAAAGATTAAAGCAAAATATATTTCTCATCTTTTATGAATTAAATCATTCATTGTTTGATGAAATTTGTGAAGAAAAGTATGGATAAAAAATGTTTAAAGTGAGCTAGGTCAAGGTCACCGGTATTGTGGCTATCCAACGTTGAAACTAAAATGTCAGAATTTGGAGATTTTTCGATAACTTTGCCTTATCAAATAGATTTCACGCATGATGTTGAAAATTTTGATCCATCGATATTTGACGAGCCTTTTGAATTGGAAGAAGAATTACAAACCAATTTAACATTTAGTTTGAATGATCCAACACCATTCCCAGTTGATCAACAGGATGACCGCAAACCAAAACGGTTCATATCACTAAACGAAGAAGATCTCATAAAATATATGAACAACGGTACTCTAAATCTACAAAGAAAAACACTAAACGGGGCTACAAAACCTTCACAGGTACATTTATTCATTCATTCAATAATTATAATAAATTAACTATAATAATAACAATAACCAGTATACTGGTCACCTGAATGTGCTGAATGTGGTCATTCCATTAATATTGTTACAGACCCTGAGTTTAAAAAAGCAAATAACATGTTAAATGGAAAATTAAAACTAAACACAAAGACTGGCTTATCAAGATCAACACAACACAAACCAATTATTCCTGAATCAGACATGTATGCAATCAATCAATACCTGATGCAAGATAATCCTATCACACTCAGATACAGGGTTTGGTTATACCTCTCCATCCACTATGTTACATGGGGATTAGAATTCCACAGCCAACTGACAACTACCAGTCTTGAAATCAGATTTGATGAAACTGGGGCTGAATATGTCATTTTGACCCATTAAACTATGCAAAAAAATCATCAGGGACACTTAAATGCTAAGGAGGAAAATTCTGACAAAAGAATGTATGCAACTGGTGGTCAAAACTGCCCAGTCAGGTAAGTAAAATACTACCTCACACGCATTAATCCAAGAGCTGAATCACTTTTTTGTCACACTGATAAAAATGCTTTTGAAAATCACCAATTTTGTCAAACATGGTACACAACAAGATGTACTGGACACAGACAATTTAGCAGTTTTATGCCAGACATATGCAAAAATGCCCATATATCTGCAAGATATACAGCTCACTCTCTTCATGCCACAGCTTTGAATGACAATGAGAGACACCCACCTTCCTGCTAGGCACATTATGTATCTGTCTGACCACTGAATGAACTATCCTTGAAACAATACACAAGGCCCAGCACTCAACATAAACAACACATGAGTAACATTCTTTCAAATGTATGTGTAAATGTAGCATTGTCTGCTCAAGACTCTTCTGCAGTACTATCTCATGCAACTGTAAATGTTCAAATGACCCCAACAAACTCGAACAGTATGACTCAAGAATATGTTAAAAAAAATATACAAACCCAAGTAGTACAAACCAAGTAAATATTACTGAATCTTTTCAAAATCCCCTACAAGCACTATCACATAATACAATGAACTCTATGACAGGTTTCATTACACAATCCACCTGTCATTTCAATAACTGCACCTTCCAGTTTCGTTCAAAAATGAAAAGTGCAAACAAATTAAGGAAGTATGTGATTTTCAAGTAAGGTGTCCATGTAAACTATCGATACTAACAAGTTATTTGCTTTTTTAATTAAAATAGTAAATACATGAATGTGTCATACAGTTTTTCATTACTTTTCTCTATCAGCTACTTGGATTGCAATTATTTTGCTGTATTGTCATTATTATTGCACTACCTAGTATAATTCAAAAAGTGTGTCAACAATAAACACAAATTTCACAAATTAAATTGTCTTACTGTTTTTAAATCTATCATTTTGTGTGTCTGTCTGTTCACTTTCTACACTGATGTCACAAATTGTTTTAGAGGAATTCGGTTATGAACTATTGTCACAAAACAACTCATGGAATAACTAGAGGGATAAAATAAGTACTTAATTGTTTTAGAACTGTGCGTGTATGTGTATGTTTGAGCCAACAAAACTGATCACATACTTTCTATAACCAAACTTCATACACCTACATGTATTAGTACAGCCTGAAGAATGAAATCAGATTACTCACTTGTCATAACAGTGATGAATATGCCAAATCACATTAGGTCAATCTAAAATAAGCACACATCCTTATAGCCATGACATCGTGACTTTAAATATTGAGTTTAAACTTTAAATACACGTGTTCATTATGATAAAATATTAAAAATGTTCAAATTCTTTCTGTGGGTTCCATTGGATGATGGACTTACAAGCAGAAAACAATCCAAGAGCTATAAATAGCTACGTAACAGAAACCCGAGAAAAGTATTACTACGCACAATTATGATTATTTTTTTATGATGAAAAAAAGAAAAGAAAATTGCAATTTCAATTATAAGAGTTTAACTTTGTTTTTGCTGCGTTCATCGTGGTATAAACTGTCAGTTCCCGACTCACACAGCTTACATAACATACAGTGATTTGGTATCTTAGTATTGTATATCTAAAATATTTTTCCCATTGTGTTGGGAATCTAATGCCCATCCAAATATTAAGGAACACACTTATTCATACTTTCAAAGTCCCTATAGCTATAATTTGAAGTCTTCATGTTTATAAAATATATATATATATATATATATATATATATATATATGCTTGTCAAAGTGATTATGAAAAGATAATGAAACGTTTTTAATGCGAGGTTTTAATTTAGTGCAAATAATCTGAATAATTTCTTGAGTAAAATTGGAGGCTGTATCAAGTAACTGATTTGAGATGGTGCAATGGTAGTGTTGTAATTCCAGCTTAAAACCATCCACTATATAATTTTTTTTGTTTTTTTTTGTTATGGTTTTTTTGTCATTCTTGTATACTGCTAAGGTAAGATCCTTTTTGAAAGCATGGTTTCTTTGTTTGTTTGTTTTATGGTTTTATGTTTGTTTGTTTTATGGTTTTATGTTTTATGGTTTATGTCAAAAGGTGGAACGATTTATCCCTGAGTCATCTACTGAAACATTAATATATGTTAAACAGTAAGTCCTAAAGTAGTTTTCAGCAACAGTGATAGGAAAACTTTCAAGAGAATGTTTGCATACATTATAAAAGCTAGCATGTGATTTAGAATTTTTAATGTAGCTTTAACAATTTTTCAGTCATACTGCTATGATGTCTGTAGTGAGGCAGTTTATAGTGATGTCTAGCACTGCTGCATCATGCAGCAGACATGTAGCATCATGTCCCACCCAATTACATTATCCTGACATCAGGCCGACAATTCCTAACACTAACCTCTTAATACTGAGTACCAAGCGATGCAGCTGTTAGTAACATTTTTTATAGTCTTTGAGTATGACTCGACCAGGGATCAAATCCGCAACCTATTGCATTCGAGGTAGATGCTCTACCCATAGGTCAACAGAGTGGTTATAAATTCTAGCTGTGATCAACAAGTGTGCAAAAAGAAACTTCAGACTGGGAAATTTCAAGTCCATTCTCAGAATGGAAAATTTCAAGTCCATTCTCAGACTGGGAAATGTTTAGTCCATTCTCAGACTGGAAAAGTTTAAGTCCAGTTTCTTCCAAGATCTTTGTCTTTATGTTGGCAAATGTCAACTCGTCCAGCATGTTTCCATGTCAGAAGTTAGTTCTGATCCCTTTTCAGAATTTCAATTATGTTGAGATCAAATTCTTCACCCATCAAAGAATAGTCCATGTTCTTTCCAAGAGAAGGTCCAATTTACTTGCTCTGTAGTTGCTTTTCTTGGAATGCAGAATGTTTTAGTGAACCTAAAAAAACTTCTGATGCAGTGTCTTAGCTTTTGCTTCTTACAAACTGCAAAACTTCACATAATACCCATCACCTTGAATCTCAATTTAACAAGGGTAAAATCAATTATGTTTTTGATTGGAGTTCTGTTTCATCCTCTGAAACCTCACTTCTTCGGTTACACTGACTTGACAAGAGTTATCTGACCTTCTTATCAAACATAACACTGATTTAAATGCAACTCACACAATTTTACAGCTGGAGTGAACAGTTGCAGAATGTTATGTGTCAGCATATATAATTTTATCACAAATATATATATATATATATATATATATATATATATATATATATATATATATATATATATATATATATATAAACAATTCGGGCCATCTGGGCAGTTGCTAGTAAGGTAAATATTGACCTAGTTGTTTATGCTTTTATCGCTCATTAACTTCAAGGCACTTTTATAAAGTAAGAAGGATTCTCTGAATATCTCTACTAAATCTAATATGTGACCAGATCATGTGAATATCAGATAATTGCAAAAATCAGAATTGAGTATCAGAAATTTTACTAAAATGATAAAAAATTAATTTCTGCAATTTTTTTCAGAAGTCCATAATTAAGAGAAATTTTAGTACGACTTAGTCAAATAAATGAATGTATGAACATTGTGAAAAATAGATCTTTTTTAAGTACATCAGCAAGAGTCATAGATCATATAGTTCCTTTGCCGGTCTTAGTCAATTTTGAAAATTGTAAACATAAATGTCCTTTACATATAATAATTTTCTGAAGGAAATTTCTTTTAGTTAACTATCATTGAGAAACTTACAGTATTAAGCAGAAACATTTACTTACTCAACTTGTCCGCCTCATCCAAAGTCAGACACCTAACAAGATTCTTAGCTTTGAAATACTCAAACATCGGTGTTCTTTTTTCAACATCCTCATCAAATATCCACAAATTGACACGTGCCCGTGTCAGGGCTGTGTAAAGATGCTTCAGCTCTGAGTTCAGTACCTTATGCTGATTGTAGTCAAATGTCAAAGGTCGTGACCTCTCCTGCTGCATCAGATCTGAAAATCAAGATCATATGCATTATTTTCCTCTTGTAGATGTGATTAACCTTAAAATATACAAACTCACCTCCAAAATGTATATCACAATGTCTGTGACAGGTGAAATTTGAATCACATTAATCTATATTTGTAATGTGATTATAGAATACGTCCAAATTCATTTATTCACTAAGTTTCATGTCACTCCTTTTGTACCGTAATAGTAATTATCTACAATTTCAATGCCAATGTGATCATGAGCTAAACACCAGAAAAATAATTGAAATGTCAAATGTAGGTCACAGTGACCTTCTTTAGAAGAAAATTGACATTTTATTTGTCTGCTAATGTTAACCCTATGAATGCTAATGCTGACCCTATGTACAGTGTATAAGGTTGCATTACCAAGTAGAGAAGAGCTGATGTACAGTGTATAAGGTCAGCATTACACACTCTTTAAACAAATGGCATTACATTTTCTAAGACTTTGGTCATGCATACTATTTTGCTTTTTTGCTTAAATCTCAATGTCTGAAATTTCACAAATTCCATTTCAATTTCAATTACCAAGGTTTGTATCTGTCCTGATAACAAGCCAATGGCTTCATCAATCACTAGCTTGCTGCTGGGTCAAATGTATTGGCTATGTTACAGTATGATTAAGGGGCCCCGTGTGGTTGAGTGGTCTAAAGTGCTGTCCGTTAGGGATCACCGCTGTCTCACTTCTGTCTTCTGCGTGGGTTCAACTTTGAGATTCGGCTAATGTAGTTATATGAGAAAGTTTGCCAGTAGCTTCTCGTGGGTTGGTGGTTCTTTCCGGGGGTTTTCCTGGGTTCTTCCTCCACCAATAATACTGGCCACCATGTATAGCCTATCTGGTGCTGAAAAATGGCGTTAAACCATAAAACAAACAACAACAACAACAACAACAACAAACAAACAGTATGATTAGGCTCTATATTATGTAACAGTTGCTAATTGTGTTCACAAAAATAGATGTAATGGATGGACAGACAGATGGATATATTCTTATCAGCTCACCTCAGTAATGGCAGCTTGAAATAATGAAAACCTGTCCTACCTTGGTAAATCTTTACCATACCTTTCTTGCTAGTAGATGGTCCTTGTGTTGATTCTTTTGAGTCTTGGAACATCTGCTCCATGTGGTGTGTCACCAGCCTCCACTCTTTTGATGCCTAAAAATGGATTAAGTACTGCTTTAGTCAGAAAAAAATTAGAAAATTACTAACAAACGAATGGATGTTGGTGCATAGATGTTTTTAAATGCAATCACTGAACATAACCTATTGTAATTCATTGGTCAAAATTTCTCAATTACTTAACAATCCAATACAATTTAATATATACATGCAGAACTTAAATTCAACAAGAAAACCATAGAATAAGTAGCATAATTCTAGTTCCAGACTTACTACACAGAAATCTTTAGCAATGTGGATGATACAAAATAAGGATACATTGATGGATGGACATATCTAAAGTTTTATAAAACTTTCACAAACAATTAAATTATCAAAGTTATGAATGAAAAATATATGAGAAGAACTTACAGTATAACGGAATAAATCCAAACTAGTCCTTTAAAAAATTGTATGAAAATCCTAACGGAATAAATCCAAACTAGTCCTTTAAAAAATTGTATGAAAATCCTAACGGAATAAATCCAAACTAGTCCGTTAAAAAATTCTATGAAAATCCTAACTGAATAAGAAGTTCATTATAAATTTCATGACTGGAAATGTACAGGTCCTCCAAAAATCATGACATTGTCAAGATGGAGCTGTTCAGATATCCTTAAAATAATTAATAATAGTTCCAAAAAAAATAGTATCCAAATAATGAGCACTTTGTATTTCCATAGAACATTCCAAACAAATGCTTTTTGTCTCAAAAAATGTCTAAATGTAACAGAAAACATGTCTGCAGACTTACAATAGGATCACAAATGACTCCAAGAATTTGAATTAATTGGATTGCTAAATTTTCTTCTTTTATATTGCAACTGTTTATTACAATAGATCCCACATTATCACATAAACTATTGATTTTATGTTGGATTATTCATATTCACATGACCTAGCCCAACCAATGGGAAGCCTCATAATTGTTCTAGAAACATTGATATCCCATCAGTCACCATTTTATTATTAAGATTATGATTACTAATTTAAAACACTAAAAAAACATTTCTGTATAGATCTGTGAAATATTATACTCAACTTACATAGGTCAGACTTAACTATAGATATTCTGTACACATTACAGCCATGAATAAAAATTATAAAAATTAGATAAAATCATGTATCAGGAGTAACAAAAAATATAGATATATATAACAATATATATAAACCAATTCTCAACCCTTAATAACAAATGGCTTTAAAGATTTGGAAGAGAAGGGGTAGTGATTAAAACTGATATTAAGCCATGACCTTGACCTTGAAGACAGAATCCATAATTTACCATCTTAAACTGAAATGCTGTGATGTGGCACACATGGAGATGCAACACTGTGGATTAAGAATACCAAATTCAACACTTAATCTCAAATGTCTTGAAAGTGAACATGAAGTTGTAAAAGAGTGATATAAAAATGAAAGCAATGAGTGGTGACCTTGACCTTAAGAAAGTACCCTGAATAGGATTTGCAAAATTCATTTTGGTAATGATGCATAAGGTTATCAAATTCCATTCTGTTTAAAGGTTATGAGGCAGAAGGGTACAGATGATAAAAACTGAAAATGTGGAGCAATCTAAACTTTAAAGATATGATAAGTAATGTTTCCATGATGATGTATAAGTATACAAGTTTAATTTCTTAATCTCAAATGACTTTACACATACTGATTATAAGAGAACATGCAACAGATGGACAGATCAACTGAAACCTAGACCAGATATTCCCAACCATTTTTAAAAGGTTCTTGAAATAATCTGCACAATGAACCTTTGGTTAGTATCAGATGGAAGTCAAGACATATGTTTAAGAGATCATTAAATGGACTATCAATGCTAGTTGTTTATGCTTTTATATCTCATAACAACAAGCCATAAAAACCTTCCTACCTGCGAGTCTTTGAAGAAATTGTAAAGCAGCACATCATCAAATTCCAGTCCCTTGGCTTCATAGATCGTCAGGATCAGGCCAAATTGAAGCTCTTTTGGTACTGCATCTCGAGCTGCTTCATTTGCCACCAAGATGGTCTGGTGAGCTCCAAATTCAATTTGTGAGGTCTTTCGTTGGTTTCCCTGCAGAAGTACAGCAAGGTCACTAAAGTTAGAGGACTCAAATAAAATTGGCTGTGGGCCATTAAACAGACCTTGGTCTCTCACAAGTTTATCAAAAGACTCTGGAAAAAATATGTCTAGCAAGTCTAGAACACTTGAAGCAAGGGAGAGAATTCCCATGTGAGAACGATAATTATGTGTCAGCTGATACTGTTCTGGAGCCTTAATGATTTCTCTTTTATTCATGGCTTGCATCGATTGCTGTGCATGGAAGAATAGAGCTTTGAGATCTTCAAAGCGGAATGAGATTCCACGCATTATACTTTGTGCAGTGTCTCCGGTCAAGAACATATGATTGGGGTCCTGACAGATCTGAATTAAAAGGTAAAGTTCTGCCTGTGTGAAATCTTGAGTCTCGTCAACAAAAATCTGATGAAAAACCCATGGAATTGTCTTCATGCCTCTGAGACGTCTGAATATGCTGTGAATAAGATCGGTTTCATCAAAGAGCTTTTTGTGCTTTATAAATCCATTATAATCAGTGAAGACCTTGTAAATATTTTCTCTTTCTCCAGAAAAACAAGGGGCTCGTTTCCTACCAACTTCAATATATTCATCTTTGCTAAGGTATCCACAGGGTTTAGAAAGAGCTTCAAATGATCCCTTGATGACAGACATAATCTCTGTCCAAACAAGGGAAGGGTCATAACTAGCTTTCATTTTCTTCTTGAGATGGGGCCAAACTTCTGTCACAAAAACTTCATAAGTCACCTCACGGCTTGGATCTACTTTGATCTATAAGTACAGATTAAAGGTTAACCATTCAGTATTTTATGTAAACAGAAAATTGTGTACAAATATAAACCTAAAACCTGTATAATCCAATATAAACCTAAAACCTGTATTATCCAATATAAACCTAAAACCTGTATTATCCAATATAAACCTAAAACCTGTATTATCCAATATAAATGTTTTATATTTAATTTTATGTAAACACCTTATTATGCAATATAATTTCTTGGAGAAAATTAATTTTGCAAAGTGAAAGAAACTTTATATGTGGATACTAACCATAAATAATTTGAACATGAATGAAATTCTAATGTCAGCTTATCCCAATTAAACCTGGGCTGTGTGGAATAAATAATTTATTTTCACGCCAATATTTTTTTCTCAGTAATACCACTTTGACTTATGGAATTTTAAAACTCCTTTCAATCAATGAATTATTTAATATTTAAAGTCAGGTATATTTCATTGACCACAGAAAAACCTCTTTATATTAAAGTAAAGTATTTTGAGCTGTGGAATTGTAAAATTCACATTCTAGGTATTTGAAACAATACATCACACTGTGTTGGTATTAAAACAAACCATACAAAATGCCAATAACAAAATCAGCATTCCATTTGTTTCTACCATACCTGCTTGATTCCTGCCATTTGTTGCTCTACATCTTCCACTTCTATGAAACTATTTCTACCATTATTTGAAATGCAGTCCTCCACTTGATTTGAATCCTGATCAATAAGCGGCAGTATGCTATGTGAACCATCATCATCCAACCACTCCTGTATATCCACCTGTAATTAAAAATGTGGCTGCATATGTACAAATAAACAATAATTCAATTAATGGAACAGTTAGTTAGCACTAGTAGAATATTTATTGTAAATCACAATTTTTCAGCATTATTAAAATTTTAAACAACTGTTTAATTGTCAGCATATTGTTAGCATACAATAATGAAAGATAAATTTGTGGAGTGGTAAAGACCATGTACTCTTGGAACTAAAGCAGTGGCCGTATGTATGTATGCTAAGAAATAGGAAAGTTAATGAAATCAATAGTACATTTCTGAGAAAAGACTTACTGTTAATGAAATCAATAGTACATTTCTGAGAAAAGACTTACTGTTAATGAAATCGATAGTACATTTCTGAGAAAAGACTTACTGTTAATGAAATCAATAATACATTTCTGAGAAAAGACTTACTGTTAATGAAATCAATAGTACATTTCTGAGAAAAGACTTACTGTTAATGAAATCAATAGTACATTTCTGAGAAAAGACTTACTGTGTCTACAAAGTATTAAGAATACTAAATATGAAAATAATGACAGTAAATTATGATTGTAAAATATATTATGAACTTGTGAGACAAAGCCAGCTTATCCCAGAAAGGCCTAATCTGTGACGTGGACTAAATTCTTATTAACACCGTACTTACTTTGGGAGAATTGGAACCAATATTTGTTGATTAAAGCGACTAATATCTAAGGTCACGTGATTTTTACTCACCATTAAAATAAGTTCCTTATGTTTAGAAGTCACATTCAAGGTAGCTAAACAAATACTTTTCCTTGCAATTTTAAATGACCAAAGCAGAAAACAAATAACACAAATCCTGAAATCAGTTTAGTATACCATACCTGCTGAGTTCCTGCTGTTTCTTGCTCTCCAACTTCATCTGCTCTGAAACTACTGCTACCATTAGAAACATCCATTTCAGAATCCAAATATTTTCTGAAAAGAGATTGGATGCTGTCTGAACCATCAGTGTCCATCCAACCCTGTAGATCTGCCTGGAATTGAGAATGATACTATGTATTGACAAATAAAGAAAGTTTTGGAATAAAGTTTAGAAAAAACATTTCTTGTAAATCACGCCATTTCACCATTATGATATTTTAAGGACCATTTTATTATCAGCATATTAGCATTATAAAAAATAAGGACATATATGATTATTGATAAACAATATTTTTGATTTTTAAAACCAAATCAGTGGCAGGATGTTTGCTAGCCTACATGCATGTTAATGTAATCATTTAAATAGGTGTTCTTCATTTTTGTGACAATTCCTTATAATGTGGTTGCAGATAAAATACAGTTATGCCTTAAGACCCTTTGCAATGTAAGACAAAGAAAATGAATGTTCAGTTTTCTTCCACCTTAATGTCATCTAGCAACTTCATTAAACATTCATTAACATTCATCTGTCATTCACCATGATTCTACCATTGTCAGCAACTGTATTTAATATGTGGCTATCATATATCCAAAACTGTCATCAGCTGGGAGTTGCTGTGCAGATCTACTCATCTAGGTCAATATCTACCTATCTAGGTCAATATCTACCTGTCTAGGTCAGTATCTATCTAGGTCAATATCTATATGTCTAGGTCAATATCTACCTGTCTAGGTCAGTATCTAAGTCAATATCTATATGTCTAGGTCAATATCTACCTGTCTAGGTCAGTATCTATCTAGGTCAATATCTATATGTCTAGGTCAATATCTACCTGTCTAGGTCAGTATCTAAGTCAATATCTATATGTCTAGGTCAATATCTACCTGTCCAGGTCAATATTTACCTAAGTCCATAACTACCAGTCTAAGTCAATATATACCTGTCTAGGTCAATATCTGCCTGTCTAGGTCAATATCTACCTGTCTAAGTCAAGATGGACCCCACAGGGGAAAAGGAACCGTGGCAGACCCAAAGAGACCTGGTGACGAACAGTGGAGAGAGACCTTAAGACCAAAGGCCTCGCCTTTCAGACCGCCCCATCAATAGCTGCCGACAGACGGATATGGTGCTCCCTTGCTGTTGCCTCAAGCACCAGACGGCGCAGAGAGGATTGATTGATTGAAGTCAATATATATCTGTCTAGGTCAATATCTACCTAAGTCAATATATCTGTCTAGGTTAATATCTACCTGTCTAGGTCAATATCTGCCGGTCTAGGTTAATATCTACCTGTCTAAGTTAATATATATCTGTCTAGGTTAATATCTACCTGTCTAAGTTAATATATATCTGTCTAGGTCAATATCTACCTGTCTAAGTTAATATATATCTGTGTAGGTCAATATTAGACCAACAAATTGTTCTCGGCCTTTTTTAGTTTGACTTTGTGCCAGAGACCAACTGTATTATACAATGACTCTATCTGGATCGTACGCACCATGTAACTGCTAATGAGCGAACTGCATGCTATTAATTAATAAATTTATTTAGACTAACCTTTATTCGCAGACGGTAAGTATAATCCCTCTTTTAATGTTCCACTGAGTTAAATCATTTAGAACACTCACTTTTTAGTATAGAACAGAACACCTGTGTATTCATCGGCTGTTGGCCTCAGATTTAAATTACCGATGCATGTGTGTAGAGCAGCATCACCAGATGGTAAGAGTAACGCGATAAAACCATCTAGTGAGGCATATATCACTCGGAACTGACTAATGCTTGGGTGGGAGCTGTGCCATTATGGCAGAAATTTAGGGGAGAGAGAGAGAGAGAGAGAGAGAGAGAGAGAGAGAGACAGAGACAGAGAGAGACAGAGAGAGAGAGAGAGAGACAGAGAGAGAGAGATAGAGAGAGAGATGTTATATGTGTTATCTATATTTAATTTGTATAGTGTGTTGACTTTTATCCATGATTATGTGTTATCTATATTCAATTTGTATTGTATGTTGACTTTTATCCATGATTATGTGTTAGCTATATTCAATTTGTATTGTGTGTTGACTTTTATCCATGATTATGTGTTATCTATATTTAATTTGTATTGTGTGTTGACTTTTATCCATGATTATGTGTTATCTATATTCAATTTATATTGTGTGTTGACTTTTATCCATGATTATGTGTTATCTATATTCAATTTGTATTGTGTGTTGACTTTTATCCATGCTTATTTATATTTAAATTGTATTACATGAGCCACTTTGTTTAGTAATTGAGCATAAACATTGAGCCTCACTGTGTAATACTGTGTAGGGTAAACATGTTTACTAAGTTTGAGTTCTAGAAACAACCTTGGAATTTTCCAGAAATGAAATCTGTTTAAAGTCTGATGTCTATTTCCATTAAGATGTTGTTGTTACTGTTGTAGGGTTTAAGACCATTTTTCAGCACATGACAGGCTTTAAACCACTTGGCCACTCAAGGTCTCTTCCATTGAGATGTAGGTATCTATAAAAGATTGTTTATAACACAGAATACTCTGTAAATGAACAAATGAGCATCATTCTCTATATTATGTTTTAGTTTATTACTTTCATTTTTAATGGAATTACTCATTTCTATTTTAAAATCTAAAGCTTAGACAGTCCTGTTGGTAAATTTTCATTTGAGTGGATTTACTTATTTGAATTATTCACTGGAATTACAAAGTGCTCACTAATACCTTTTAGAATAATTCATTATATCGGGATTAATAGGACTTCATTCATTGGTATTTCAGACTGTGTCACAGGGTAAATAAAAGCTGTTGGCTTTTCAACACTACTGCAGGCTATCAACACATATAAAATTTGTAATTTATTCTGAAATAACTGATGGAATTCACTGAAAACATTCTAAACATTTGAGACTGTGATAACTTAAATGACTAGTTCTTTTGAAATGGTCACTTTTTATTCAAGAGAAAAAAAACATTTTGCAATATTTTTGGTTTTCACTGCTGTTTGATATTTAGCTTAACACCACAGTCATAAAAAATTCAAAAATTTCTATATTAAGAGATTTTTCATAAGTACAACATTTCTAAGTTAGAATTTTCAAACTTTTAATAAGAAGAAAATAATTAAAGTTCTAGATCAGATATTTTCATTGCAAAATATTTTAATAAATTCTCAAAGTATTTTGTGAGGGGCCCTGAGTGGCAGAGTGGTCTTAATCACTCTCTCTTACAGATCACTGCCATCTCACCTCTCTCTGTGTAGGTTCGAGTCTCAGATTTGGCCAACTTGGGTATGTGAGAAAGCTTGCCAGTGGCTTCTGGTGTGTCAGTGGTTCTTTCTAGGGGTTTTCCTGTTTGGCATGAAACCCAACAACAACAACAAATTATATTGTGAAATTTGTTGTCAGAGCCACTACAAATCACATGTTATTGGATATTTTCTACAGTTTTCTGACAAGGAATTACAACTAAGGAAGATACTCCAAAGAATCTGGTGCTAAAGTTTGTCTAAAATATTTCGATGGAAATATTCTATAAATCCTGAATGATGTCGTACCTGCTATTTCTGTATAGAACATTTTCTGCTTGATATTCTGTGTCAAACCATAATATATGTCATCTTCCCTAGTTTATTCTTATATCCTAGTCCCGACATTCCTACATTATATAATTTTCAGTTTCCTTTTACTAAAGTGCTGCTGCACTTTAAATAGTTTGCTAATGGCAAATCAAATGATCAATTTTTATAACACTCAAGAAGGTAATTAAATCTGAAACCCTCCGAATCAGTAGTGTTGTATGACAGCAGATCTTGATTATAAAGGAGCCTGTATTTAACAATAATTCCAATTAGCATGAAATCAACTGTGATCACAGCCAAAATAAAATGATAATTGGACTCAACCTTAATTACAAAAATAAAAAATAAGTAATCACATATTACTTAGAATACATCGCAGGAAATTCAAGTAATTTGCAAGTTCTTTGCAAGAAATCTACAACCTGGCAGCATAAGTTCTTTCTGTATAATTGCTTTGCTTATTCCAGATTTAACATGTCTAGAGAAAACATGTATGTGACTAAATCCAAAACTATTAAGTATCAATAAAATGAATCAAAACTATTAGGTGTTGTGAATTTTTTAAAGTAGGAATTTTAATGTAACCTTATGTCCAATCTAGCTAAATGTACAGGCTCTGTACGATGACTTAAGGTTATGTGATTTCAGTTCTACAGACCCAAGAAATAGAGGTGTGGAAAAAGAAGGAGATGCATTGTTCAGCTACCATACAAATGGTATTCAGCCCTACCTTCAGACTGTAATCCTCCTTTCTTTCAAAGAAGTAAGGTGCACCAACTGATGCATCCAGCATCAAAAGAAGTTGATGTGATGTAAGAAATGCTGGATATGAATACTCATCAATGTCTTGAAGCCTGCTTGGCAGTTTTTCTGCTGCTCTGTCCAAATGAATATCGGCATTGCAGAACTCCTTGAACTTTTTCTGAACCATAGTACAGAGAACTGGATTTCTGGTGACAAAAACCTGATGAATGTGAGCATATTGAGAACAGGTGCATTCTTTTGGATTATCAACACCTACAGGTCCTAGATAAAAAGAAAAACAAGTGCACACTTAGAATTTGTTGTTTGCAATTTTGTCAAAAGAGAAAATAATGTTAATGAATTCATAAACTGTCATATAAAGGGAAAAGATTTTAATTGTAGGATTTTGTATATCTAGGTTAATAACTTTGTAAAAAGAGCAATGAAAGCATTACCAGTGGTGGTGCTGATTGCTTTGAAGTTTAAAGAAAGGATACTGTGTTGAGCAAACAAGGGATACCGTGTTGAGCAAACAAGGGATACTGTGTTGAGCAAACAAGGGATACTGTGTTGAGCAAACAATGGCTACTGTTTTGAGCAAACAAGGGAATCCGATACTGTTTTGAGCAAACAATGGCTACTGTTTTGAGAAAACAAGGGATACTGTGTTTGGCAAACAAGGGATACTGTGTTGAGCAAACAAGGGATACTGAGTTGAGCAAACAAGGGATACTGTGTTGGGCAAACAAGGGATACTGTGTTGAGCAAACAATGGCTACTGTTTTGAGCAAACAAGGGATACTGTGTTGAGCAAACAAGGGATACTGTGTTGAGCAAACAAGGGATACTGAGTTGAGCAAACAAGGGATACTGTGTTGAGCAAACAAGGGATACTGTGTTGAGCAAACAAGGGATACTGTGTTGAGCAAACAAGGGATACTGTGTTGGGCAAACAATGGCTACTGTTTTGAGCAAACAATGGCTACTGTTTTGAGCAAACAAGGGATACTGAGTTGAGCAAACAAGGGATACTGAGTTCAAACAATAGAAACTAAGTGGGAATTATTCTTCCAAATAACGTGGAATACTGGACATCCAACACATTCAAGGTCTTATCAAAATGCGGGTGAATAAAACATATGGTCAAAATTCAACATTCCAAAGAAACATTATAAAATGTGTTAGCAAATTGCAGTCACAGCTATTCTAAAACAAAATTTGAAATGAGGAAAATTAAAGTCACGATGTCATAATGTGGAAAGCCAACTATGGCTGAAATCCAGCAAAACATTAGTAACTTTATGCTTTAGAAAGAAATGTCAATATAATGAGTAATCAGGGGGCATAACTCATATGTATATGTAAATGATGTCATGGATAGCTTGAAATGGACTCATTTTTGTCAACATTAAGCTGGAAGCCAACTCTGCCTGAAGTGCAAATGTCCTTAAAATAGTAGAGACAAAATGGTCTGTGTTGGGAGATCTCAGCCATAAGCCCTAAAAATGAATACAAGTTATGTCGCAGTACAGGAGAATGAACAATCAGGTGATAAAGTGTCTGAGATAAAGTATCTATGATAAGTGTCTGAGATAAAGTGTCTGAGATAAAATGTGTGATAAAGTGACTGTGATAATGTGTCTGAGACAAAGTGTCTGAGACAAAGTAGCTCTGATAAAGTATCTGTGATAAAATGTAATATTGCATCTGAGATAAAGCATCTGTGACAAAGTGTCTGAGATAAAGTATCTGAGATAAAGTGTGTGATAAAGTGAATGTGATACTGTGTCTGAGACAAAGTGTCTGAGATAAAGTAGCTCTGATAAAGTATCTGTGATAAAATGTAATATTGCATCTGAGATAAAGCATCTGTGATAAAGTGTCTGTGATAAAGTATCTGAGATAAAGTATGTGATAAAGTGACTGTGATATAGTGTCGGTGATACTGTGTCTGAGACTAAGTGTTTCTGATAAAATGTATGTGATAAAGTGATATTTCTATTTCCTGAACATAGTGACTTTCTGAAGGGGAAGTTCTGCATGCACCCAAACCAAATACTAAATAAATCTAAGTAGCTGTTTTTGTCTCGGTTAAGACAAAATGAGGTGATCAAGTTTAGATCTTACTAATGACCTATACAACAAAAACAATTTTTTTAATCTGACCTGCATCCTTAGCCATAACTCTTATTAAATCCAAGACTTATTGACGTGTGGTAAGAAAGTCAGTTCCATAAGGTGACATATCCACTTACCAATTTTACAAAATTATGGCAGCTACATGTTTTCTCTTTCTGAAAGCTTCGTTTCTTCTAAGACAATCAATTATGCCATTCTATATCACTAACAAGCTGTATTTGTAAAGACATGGAATGGAATGGATGATAAATGACAAACTCCTCTAGTATATCACACCAACAAATGAAATCAGATATTCAATGCAGATTAAGCTGTACTATAGACAATCATGTCACAACTTTCATTAATCATACAGATTTTGTAAAGAAAGCAATGTAGTGAAATCATTGCTAAAGTTATGCTGTAATATTTGAAAGTCATTAGAATGGGCAATGTAGTGAAATCAATGCTAAATTTATGCTGTAATATTTAAAAGTCATTAGAATGGGCAATGTAAACACATACTTAAATAAGTGGTGTTAGAGAATGCCAGAAACTGAAATCTTTCAAGGTCGGATTCATAAATCACATTTTGTTGAAATGCCCCCCCCCCCCCTCCAAACTGTGCATTTTATGTTCAGAAAGTCAAATTAAGAGGATAGGAAAACCATGAGGCGTAACTCTGACAATGACATTTGACAATGATGGAAATAACACTGGATACTTGAATGGACAAAATGATTACTAATAGGCTTTGTCGTCTTCATCAAGCTGAGCACAAATGAAAAAAATAACACAAAAAAGCACATTTAACAAAATTTGACTTAAATGATTGGATCCATTTCAAGTTCTAAGAGATTCTCTGAAGAGAGTAATGTTTCACCATGCATACCTGATTCCATATACAATTTCTTCTCATCATTTTTCCATACTTCTTCACTTTCTTTCTTTTTTGCCTCTTTTTTCTTCATTTTATCCCGCTTCTCTTTATCTTTCATCTTCTCACTCAATGCGAGGTGAAAATAACAAACAGTGCAAGGTAAAAGGGGACCTTCAGCTTCTTTAGCCTTTCTCCAATAGTCTTGGAACTGAGAACACAGGCGATACAGGCAGCAGATTGTCTTTCCTTTCAAAAGAGATTAAATAACAACTGGACTTACAAACTCATTTCCATGAAAGCTCACACTTCTGTAAAATATGGCTCTGGTTTCAATCAGATTCTCAAATGTATACCTTGACCAATACCTTGTGAACATTTAAGTTTTCATTGCAAAAATGAATTATACCTTATTTCACTGACATGCCAGTTTGACATATTTGCTCTACCAAAAATATCCATTACTAAACTTTGATGATATTTTCAAATTATCTGAGTGGACAAAACATGTACTCCCTCAATTATTCTAATTGTCCATATCATTTTTCTAACATCAACTTGGAGACAATGTATATGTTTTTGACAAATTTTCCAATTTCTAAAAATATTAATAATTATCATAATTCTGCAAACCTGTGCCACTGCGACCCAGAAGCAGTATCGGTGCATCAGACTTAAGACTAATGATGGCATGTTCTTGGTCAGTAACACGGAATGGTAAGTCCAGTGGTTCCTTGGTACTGAGATTTTTCAAAACGTATTGACTGACAAGATTAAAGGAGTAAAACTTCAGGAGGTGGTATTCAGTCTTATTTGGACTCGCATGTGGGAAATACTTTTGCAACTGCTTCTGTTGTAGTTCCAACATATTATCCAAGTATTCTTCTTCATTTTCAGTGAACAGTATGGGAACTGAATGACCATGATTTGTGTGGGTGGAAAGAGATTCGTTACTATGGAGAGTCTTCGGAATAATGCAAGTTAATCCACGTTCGTAAGACCCAATAATCTGAGCCTGGATTAAGCGTTTGGCTGATCTCTGGATGGACCTAAAAATATTAACATTAAGTGTTGTTATTCTACATATAGGTGTTGTATTAAATAATTAAAGTTATTTTTAATATTTCCAATCCATGACTTCAAGAAACTACTTACATGTATCAGGTAACATGACAGATAACATAGTACTGCATGTTTCATCGGGAAATCCTTTTCAGAAAGTAAAACAAATTTATAGATATCATTTATATCAGTGGTGAAATGGAAGTTTTGATGAAGCATCTACACAATGGTGATATCCAATTTTTAATTTTGAGAACTGACACAATGTATCGATTGGTGAAATCCGAAAGTGTCTCCATAAATATAGTACATTCTCAAACAAGTGTAAATTATTAACACCATATTTGAATAAGTCATTTTAGCACAACAATTATTTCTACAAACTTAATCACTTTTGCATTTTGTCTACACATATGGTCCTCATAATATATCACTGAGTACCAGCTTAACATGTCAGAGTATAGTCCTCTGAACCTTGTCACATCTTAATTAATGTCAATGAATTAATTAACATCAAGGGACTAATTAATGCCAAGGAAATAATTAGCAACAAGGAATTAAGGAATTAATTAATGTCAAGGAATTAATTAACATCAATGAAATAATTAACAGTAGAAAAAATAATTAATGTCAAGGAATTCATTGATGTCAAGGAATTAATTAACATCAAGGAATTAATTAACAGTAAGGAAATAATTAATGTCAAGGAATTCATAAACATAAAGGAATTAATTAACGTCAAGGAATTAATTATCATCAAATAATTTATTAACATAAAGGAATAATTATCATCAAATAATTTATTAACATAAAGGAATTAATTAATGTCAAGGAATTTTAACAGTAAAGGAAAAAAATTAACATCAAAGAATTAATTAACAGTAAAGGAAATAATTGACAAGAAGGAATTTATTAATGACAAGGAATTAATTAATGTCAATGAAAATAATTAACATCAAGGAATTAATTAACATCAAGAAATGAATTAACATTTTTTTCATGAAAAACTTAATATTTTCTAATGTCCTTGACCTTTACCAAATGTCTGAGGACAAAATGATGCAAGGATATCAACAGCGGTTATCCATTCCAGAGTTTGAGACCTATGACCATGTAGAAACATTCAAATAATACCTTAATGAAAGATGAAGTAAGTTTTTGGAATGAGGAATAAACATATTTTGAAAGAGGATCTGACAATAAACAACAATTTGGTTTCTGTAGCTTCACATGAAAACAACCCTGCATTAAAATATATTTAAAAAAAATACACCAGTTAATGTCTGTAATACTAAATGGTAACATAGACTGAAGACATGTATAGTATTACATGCCTATTTAGTTTCCCGTGGTCAAGAATAATGTCCCAGATGCGAATGATTTCTGAGTAGATCTTTCCCCCTTTTACAGGTTGTGCTGCCATCTCATTAAGACGAGGGGAAAAAGCAACTGCAAGCTCCCATATGACACGGCCTCCTAAAATAATGCATATACATATTATCCATAAACATCACATGTAAAATTCATCTATAATTAGATTATAATTAATCTATAAATACATGTATAATTACTCTATAAATACATGTATAATTCATCGATTAACAGATGCATATGTTGATGTTTACAATCATAATAATGATATATCAATCATATATTCTCAAGATTGCAACAAATTATAGTAATAATTGATTACATTCTATGAGAGACAATTCCGTTTTGACTTTAATCTTATTAGTATAAGTCCAACTCCAATCAGTACCTAACTACAAATCTTGTTGATTGTTGAATATAGTTAGGGATGGGAGTAGGGGTGAGTTGCTAAATTATTTTTAGTCATAACTATTGCTTTGATTTAAAGAAACAAAACCGATTATATTCATTATACGAGTTATTCAGTCCTTTCACTGTACACAAGCATATATAATGCATTTATATATTTCTAGTTTCTAGAATATCTAGAATTAGGACCAACTAGAATATCTGACCAGTAGAGCAAAAGCATGGGAGTAATGGTTTTATCATGTTGGAAGCGGGTTTGCAAGATCTCTGAGTGAAGATTAGCGAGGGAGTAGTGTAGAGGTTTCACATCCATTGCATGAATTCTAAAGAGCTTGTGTATAACTAAAATACTGGCCAATTCATTCACATGACTCTGTGAGGAATGTCATAACTTCCATTTTAAAACTGATGCAACCATAATGTTTAGATATTATTTTGGTGCGGTTTAATCACACAGCAATGATTAAATGCCAAAATCCAAAGTGTTTTTTTAAAAAATCGTTTGAAAATTGAGAATTATCATAAATAACTTACGAAGGATTAAAAGAATTTCTCATGACTAGTAAACAGTAGCTTGCATGCAAAATACCTTTTGAAACTTTTGCTTCATAAAGTTTCAGATTGGGTGGTATATTTTTCAACCGTTTACATAGACGTGGCTGCCATTCTCCACTGGCCAAAAGCTTTATCCTTTGAATAATCCGCAACTTCATGTCCGGTGTAATGTGCTTGTCCCGCATCTTCTTCCAAAACTCAGATGTACAATCCACCTCCCAGGCCAAATTATCAAATACCTGAAAGACATGTAATGATATGACAACTTATCAAACTAATTGAAAATTGATCTGAAAGGCCAAATAACTAATTCAAGATTGGTCTGAACAGCCAAGTAACTAATTGAAGAGTGGTCTGAAAGTCTAAATAACTAACTGAAGATTGGCCTGAAAAGCCAAATAACTAACTGAAGATTGGTCTTAAAGACCAAATAAACAATTGAAGATTAGTCTGAAAGGCCAAATAACTAACTGAAGATTGGTCTGAAAGTCCAAATAACTAACTGAAGATTGGTCTGAAAGACCAAATAAACAATTGAAGATTGGTCTGAAAGTCTGAATAACTAACTGAAGATTGGTCTGAAAGGCCAAAAAACTAACTGAAGATTGGTCTGAAAGACCAATTAACTAACTGAAGATTGGTTTGAAAGGACAAATAACTAATTAAAGATTGGTCTGAACTATTAAATGGATAATGGGCATATGACTGGGATTGTTTTCCTTGACTTCAGGAAAGCTTTTGATCTTGTTGATCATGAAATTCTGCTGCAAAAGTTGAACTGTTACAGGTTTGACAATCCTTCTTTAAACTGGTTTAGATCATACCTAAACCAAAGGTCTCAACAAGTAAGCATTGGCAATATTAGCTCTCAAACTCGCACTATTCATTCAGGAGTCCCTCAAGGCTCAGTTTTAGGCCCTCTCCTCTTCCTTATCTATGTCAATGATCTACCATTTAATAATGAATCCACCAATACAGAATTGTTTGCAGATGATGCAACCTTGTATACATCTAGTTCTGATACTGAAGTTATCCAAACAAGATTAAACTCAGATCTTATTAGAGTCCAAAACTGGGCACAACAAAATAGGATGGTAATTAATGAAGGTAAAACAAAATGTATGATTCTGGGGACGACACAAAAGCTACACAAGTCAGGAAACCCAAAACTATCTCTTGCAATAAATAATCATCCATTAGAAAATGTCAATCATGAAAGGCTTGTAGGTGTGTCCATAGATAATAATTTATTATGGAATGACCATATTGATAAGCTTTGTAAAACACTGTCATCCAAAATTGCCCTTCTCAGTAGAATCAAGAAATATTTACCTATGGAAACTCGCAATCTATACTACAAGACGCATATTCTTCCAACAATGGATTACTGTTCTAATGTATGGGGAAACTGTGCTAAATCTGAGCTTGACAGGATTTATAAACTCCAGAAACGAGCAGCACGTGTAATTTTAGATACATCTGTTGACCATCCCTCAAAAGCATTATTTACAGAACTCAAATGGTTCACAATCTATGACAGGATAGATTTTCACAAGGCAGTTCTTTTATATAAATGTCTACATGGAACTGCACCAGAGTATCTTCAGGACTTATTCAGGCCTTTTTCAACACAATACCAGTTGAGATCAATCTCACATGGAAACCTACTGGTACCAAAACCAAGAACAGAGCAATTCAAAAAGAGTTTTCAATACTCTGGTACAGTTCTGTGGAATAAGCTTCCACTACATGTAAAATCGGCTGAAAATATTAGAGTATTTAAGAAGAAATATCAGGAGCATGCATGTGTTTCTAACAGATAATGGAATTTAGTATTTTAATACGAAACATGCTAATATAAGCACTAATTATTGCTTCTTCACACAATGTGCATTGTTATACTTTCATTAAGAGGGCCTCAAGGGAGAATAGTCCTTGACTAATGAGTCACCCTCTATAAATAAAGCATTATTATTATTATTATTATTATTATTAAACAACTGAAGATTAGTCTGAAAGGCCAAATAACTAATAATGCAGTTATAACTTTTAATAGATGATTATAAATAGTCTGAGTTCCTTTGCTTTGGAATATTTTGTTTGTTTGTAACATGTTACCATGACACAATTCCAAAGGTCTAACAGATCAATCACAAGACATTCTAAATTTAATAATTTGCTACTTATCACTCAACATTAGCTACCAATCATATCAAGATCTTTTGTAAGATAATCTCATGATCATAACTGGTATCTTTATTTACTCTCTGATCTGAATATATGGAAAATATATACAATATATAAACGAAATATATATATAGCACCTGCTAACGTGTGAAATCAAGTGATTCTGAAGAAACTACCACTGAGTATAACATTTAGTTTGAATTCCATCACTATGAAATGGGTAAGTTAAATATAAAAAATATCTAATATGGAGTTTCAAAACCAGAAAAAAAGAATCTTAGCAGATGCGCTGCTTTAGGAAACCTAAATAAAGAAAACAAGGAAAAAAATCAAGCACAGTGTACTTTAATTTCAACAATTCTATCATTTTGCTAATTAGTCACTCACCTATCTATCACAACCCTAAAAAGCAAAACTCATGCTTGATTAATTTACAGTTACACCAGTCTGAATATAAACAGATGGCTATAGACACTGGCATAGAGCATCAACAACCAAGTTGAAGCAAACTACTCAACACCAAATAAATGTCAACCCTAATTTCCAGTATATACAGTTATCAAAGCTTGTACTTTCAATGCATTTTGTGTTTTTTTGTTTGTCTTGTTTTCTATTTTAAGTATGTCTTTGAAAAATACTTAATACTGTTATTCACCATTAATATATATATATATATATATATATATATATATATATATATATATATATATATATATATATATATATATATAGTCCTACCCGTCAACAGATTTCACTGCTTTTAAGTCGCCGCAAAAACCCAGGTTTATAGACCCAAACAAATCCTGGGGGTATTTATTTATCTGACCTCGACATTAAAGCCTGGCGGCAAGATCAACTAACTGTTGAACAAAGTATGGGTCAGAACTGGCAGCTTGTCAACATAAATGATCAGAAAACAAAGGCTTTGTTCAAGCTGAGACCAAGGGCTTCTGTTGACATGTACATTTATCTTTTATCTCGATGTCGACATAAGGATGACAATTTGGTAGTAATAGTAGACCAAACAACTGGGACTATGCTCTTTTGTTGACATAGGTGGCTTGTCGACATAACTGATGTCAATATAAACAGGTATAACTGTATATATATATATATACATATATATATATATATATATATATATATATATATATATATTTATATATATATATATATATATATATATATATATATATATATATATATATATATATATATATATTTATATATATATCCTTTCATATCAAAATGTGAACAATATAGCGTTTAAAAACTAAGGATTTACAATAATAAAATTTTCTGTAGAAAAGATAAAAGGGAGATAATATCCTTAAGCAAATGCAAGAAAGTGACTGATTTGTTATTTTAAAAATGATTAACCTTTAAATTGATTCTGCACAGAAATAAATTGGCAATTTCAAGAAACCATGAGCTATTGGAAGTATACATTTTCTTAAGTTATATATTCCTTTATATAATATATTTACAATTTATATAGAAATATTACTTTAAGAAATATTAAAATAAAAAATATGTTAGTGTCCACATCCAGTGTATTTTAATATGAAGTTGGAATGCCTTATTCAACTTTGACAAAAAAAATGTTAAAACCATCAGTTGCATATCTGTTGGAAAAAAGCGACAATGTCGCTTGATAGAGCTCATACTGTTGAACTGAACCTGCTAATACATTTCATTTAATGATTTAAGAAATTGGATGTGGACATATCAATGATGACATCAATAATCCCACCCAGAACAATTTGAATCCAGCAGGCAGAGATTATTGGATCTGAGCATAATGTAAATTACGATAAAATTATGAACATGTCCTTTCCACAGTGTCGTCTGCCATGCTTGAAATGCATTCAGTATAGTCTAAGTGTCTGGGAGACTGATTTGCAATTAACACTGCGTAAAGGAACCATACAGTATGGATATCCCAAAATGAAGCATTGATGTGTCCATCCAACATGCCATCCATGCAGATCCGAATGCCTTATATTTATATTATATTGTTACGGAGTAGCGTTGGTCATTAAATCTCCAGTGACCATTCATTGACAATGTGCCAAATTTAGAAATAAGGCTAATACCTGGGAAAGTGATACAATAACATAGTGATATTAAAGAGTTCAAACGATGATTTATCATCAGTTCATACTGGAATATTAAACATACCCAAAAATCATTACCAATCATTGCTTGGACAATAATAGTATGTAGGTATTAATAAATAATTAACATTGATTAAATTAATTAATTCTTTTCAATTTTGACCTAATCTTGACCAATGGTTCACAAGAGTAAATCCTGTTTAGATTAAATTAATCCTCATTTTTAGAAATGGCTACTTTATTGAATGAAGACTGCCATTGCTTGAAAATGCTATGTGCTATGCATGTTTTGAATTGGCCCATCAAAATATTTTTGATGGATAATATATCATGCAGAATGGATAAAGGGCAATAGCAAAAGAAACAAAATGAAGCATGCGATTAGTTCTAAGCATACACCCACATCTAAAATATGCAGTATAAAAAATAAAAGGCAATATATAAACGATATCCAAACATAAAATGAATTTTTACTATTTTATCAGGCAGCGGGATTGTATATGGTGGATGAAGTTTTAGGTTGCTGCAAACCAACAGAGTTCCCTCTTACTCATAAATGATTTCAAAATTCACAATTTAAATAGTTTACTGTAAGTATTGCCGAATGTTGCACTAATATGTACATACCGAAGCATCAATTGTATCGTCTAATGTTTCTTCATCTTCATATTCTGACTCTTTATTTTCATCACCTTTATTTGCGTTCACAACATATCTATCGACATTGTTTTCAGACTTACTCCTCTCTTTTTTCTCCATTGAAGTTCCAACATCTCCCTCTCTTGTCTCCAGTTTTGATTCTGCATGATCACGTGGCATCAATGCTTGACACATAGCCCTTTCTGGTAATACCATATAAAGGGTTTTCTTAAATTTCTTAGAAGCTTTACATTTGGCCTTCTTCATGTTTTTTATCATTTCTTCAATTATTTCTAGATTATTTCTCCCCACTGAAGATGTTACTGTTTCTATGATATTTGCACATGTTTTTTCCTCAATTTTTATCTGGGCTACTTTTTCATTGGCAGAACTCTTTGTCTCTATGGAAACATTTTCCAGTTTGGGAACCTCTGGACAAACATCAATACAGAGGTATTGTTTTCGTTCATCGTTTGCATTTTTAATATAATCCACTGGCAGTTTTCCCTTATTATTACAGAGTCTTGGATCAAGATGTCGTGCACAAAGCATTTTTATGGCCTCCAAGGCATAGTTGCTAAATTTGCACTTAGCGAGTAGGTGGAACAGTCCATTTCCTTTGGCATCAACTTGTTTAGGGTTTAAAAATTGAAATTTCACAGGGTCTCCATCAAACTGACATAACAATTTCTCTAGAAGATTAAGATTATCTGGAAAAAGGCAATATAAGTATTAGTGTTGGTTTATTCTGGAAAAAGGCAATATAAGTATTAGTGTTGGTTTATTCTGGAAAAACAAACACAGATCTGCTTTGGGGTTTTTTCTTCTTCATTTTTAAATTGTAATCAATACAAGAATTAATCTTTAAACACAAAAGTGCAAATGTGGCCACTTGCAAATCATTTACGTATGTATGTATGTATGTATGTATGTATGTATGTATGTATGTAGATAGGTAGGTACATAGGTAGGTAGGTATGTAGGTAGGCAAGTATGACTGTAAACTGTAAAAGTATGAATGTATGTAGACAGACTATATAAGTAGGTAGGTCACTCAGTATAAAGGTGAAATGTTTAAATACTCATTCTAAACTTGCACTGTAAATAATTGTCAATTAAAAAAGAACTTTTATAATGATGTTGCTTGATTTTCTGATTTAAATACGTTTACTTTCTCAAACATAATAAATCAATAAAATGTATCATTCCAATGGGTTTTAACACCCTCACATGTTACCCAGCATAAACAATGTGCATTGAATCGGCATTATATATGCCAAGTGGTCTAAAGTGCTGTCCGTTATGGATCACTGTCATCTCACCTCTGTCTGCGTGGTTTTGAGTCTCAGATTCTGCCAATGTGGGTATGTGTGAAAGCTTCTCAGTAGCTTCTCGTGGGTCAGTTGTTCTTTCCCGGGTTTTCCGGGTTCTTCCTCCACCATTAATACTGGCCGCCATGTATAGCCTATATTGTGCTGAAAAATGGTGTTAAACCATAAAATATATAAAAAAAAGCAAAGTGGCATGTTGAATTTACAGTGACTACACTGAAACCAAATTAAAAGAAAATGTTTTAAACACTAATTGTTTTATAACACTTATTTAATTGGTATCTATTTCTTAATATATTGTTTTCATTAGACATTACAATCATTTTTAATTGATTGCTATTTCATCTTAAATTGTTATATTCTGTTTTGTTTGTAAGAAAGATTTAACATACAATTTGCAAGTTTCATGACAATTGTTCACATTTCATGGAACTAAATATTTTTGTATGATACTGCAAGCTAGATATCAAGGCCTAATTTGCTAATTTTGCTTGGGGTTTTCTTTATATTCAAAACTGAAGGGCCAAGTTTGGAGGGTCTTGTTAAAATGACACAATCTTCCACAATATAAAAGCATACGCATGAGAAGATAAAAAAACTAGACTGTTTCTTATATATATATATATGGGTCAAAAACTGTAAGAGAGCTGTACAAATGTGAAATTTTAAATTCCAAGTTTTTCCTTAATTAAAGCTTTATAAATATTTAAAAGAATTCTAATCTGAAACAGACACAAATGTATTTATTTATTTTTAATATTTTGGGGGTTGGGGAATCGAATTTAAATCATATATTTGACTGACTTAAGGGTATTCTTCACTCTTCATTTAACAAGTACCCACATCTAACCTCATACTTTCTTTATACCACTAGTATGGAAAAAGAAACTCTCTTCTACTTATACCATGAATGACTACAGTGGCTGAAGTGGTTAGAGCATCCATTTTGGATGCTGAAGGTCGCATGTTCAAACCTTAGCCAATTCATACCAAAGACTTATAAAAATGGTATTAACAACTGCCTCATTTGGCTCTCAGCATTAAGATGTTAGTGCTAAGACTGGTAGACCTGGTGCCAGGATAATGTGACTGGGTGGGACATCATGCTGTATGACTGGGTGGGACATCATGCTGTATGTCTGGGTGGGACATCATGCTGTATGACTGGGTGGGACATCATGCTGTATGTCTGGGTGGGACATCATGCTGTATGTCTGGGTGGGACATCATGCTGTATGTCTGGGTGGGACATCATGCTGTATGTCTGGGTGGGACATCATGCTGTATGTCTGGGTGGGACATCATGCTGTATGTCTGGGTGGGACATCATGCTGTATGTCTGGGTGGGACATCATGCTGTATGTCTGGGTGGGACATCATGCTGTATGTCTGGGTGGGACATCATGCTGTATGTCTGGGTGGGACATCATGCTGTATGTCTGGGTGGGACATCATGCTGTATGTCTGGGTGGGACATCATGCTGTATGTCTGGGTGGGACATCATGCTGTATGTCTGGGTGGGACATCATGCTGTATGTCTGCAGCATAATGTCCTAAGTGCTTGACATTACTATAAACTGACCACTACAGATATCATAGCGATATGACTGAATTAAAAAAAAAACTATGTTAAATATCCAAATCAAACACAGAGATATCATAGCAATATGACTGAATTAAAAAAAAAACTATGTTAAATATCCAAATCAAACACAGAGATATCATAGCAATATGACTGAATTAAAAAAAACTATGTTAAATATCCAAATCAAACACAGAGATATCATAGCAATATGACTGAATTTAAAAAAAACTATGTTAAATATCCAAATCAAACACAGAGATATCATAGCAATATGACTGAATTAAAAAAAAAACTATGTTAAATATCCAAATCAAACACAGAGATATCATAGCAATATGACTGAATTAAAAAAAACTATGTTAAATATCCAAATCAAACACAGAGATATCATAGCAATATGACTGAATTTAAAAAAAACTATGTTAAATATCCAAATCAAACACAGAGATATCATAGCAATATGACTGAATTAAAAAAAAACTATGTTAAATATCCAAATCAAACAGAGAGATATCATAGCAATATGACTGAATTAAAAAAAAAAACTATGTTAAATATCCAAATCAAACACAGAGATATCATAGCAATATGACTGAATTAAAAAAAAAAACTATGTTAAATATCCAAATCAAACACAGAGATATCATAGCAATATGACTGAATTAAAAAAAACTATGTTAAATATCCAAATCAAACACAGAGATATCATAGCAATATGACTGAATTAAAAAAAAACTATGTTAAATATCCAAATCAAACACAGAGATATCATAGCAATATGACTGAATTAAAAAAAAAACTATGTTAAATATCCAAATCAAACACAGAGATATCATAGCAATATGACTGAATTAAAAAAAAACTATGTTAAATATCCAAATCAAACACAGAGATATCATAGCAATATGACTGAATTTAAAAAAAACTATGTTAAATATCCAAATCAAACACAGAGATATCATAGCAATATGACTGAATTAAAAAAAAACTATGTTAAATATCCAAATCAAACACAGAGATATCATAGCAATATGACTGAATTAAAAAAAACTGTTAAATATCCAAATCAAACACAGAGATATCATAGCAATATGACTGAATTAAAAAAAAAAACTATGTTAAATATCCAAATCAAACACAGAGATATCATAGCAATATGACTGAATTAAAAAAAAAACTATGTTAAATATCCAAATCAAACACAGAGATTTATACCACTATGTTTGGGGGGCCCCCGAGTGGCCGAGTGGTGCAAATCGCTCTCCATTATGGATCACTGCCATCTCACCTCTGTCTGCATGAGTTCATAGTTTATTCTGAAACCAAATTTCCACCTGGTATAAGTTTCAAAGACCAATTCATTCTCATTCTAAATCAAAATTTCCACCTTGTACAAAGTTTGAAGGAAAAAATGACATCTCAAAACAATGACTTGTAGTGTTTTCTGCCATAACCAGGTGGAAAAATATAAAATTACACCTCAACTGAGAAGCGTAAATGAGAATGTGTCTTATTTGAATCACGTCTCGTCCCCTGCTCTATTCCACCTGGCGGTTTCAGTCTCTATGACATGTGGATTCTGCCTCTCTGTTTCATATGGGTTGGATCGGCTAATGTGGGTATGTGAGAAAGTTTGCCAGTAGCTTCTCAGTGGTTCTTTCCAGGCTTATCTGGGTTCTTCCTCCACTATTAATACTGGCTGCCATGTATGGCCTATCTTGTGCTGAAAAATGGCATTAAACCCTACATCAACAACAACAACAATAACAACAACTATGTTTGGGACATTGGAGCTGGGTAACCATCAGAAACACTTGCATTAGTGAACATCAAGTAGTATATAATTAAAATGAGAACAAAACAACTTAATTTCCCCTCAACCCAAAAAATATGGTAGATATTTGAGAAATGTAAAAACTGAATTTCAAAAAGATCCAGTAAGAGAAGACATTGCAAATAAATGTGGCAAGGCAAGGTATAAATTATAACAAATTTGAAATATGCAAAAAATAATAAACGTAACATGTGCATATTCTTACATATATTTGATGTATTTGCTTTTATTAGAGTAAAGTAGTAGATTACATGTCAAATTTGTAATTGTTGATGTATTTTAAATGCCTCATATTGAAAAACTGTTATTATTTTGTCATCTTGATGTATAAAATCCTGAAAAATTACATACTGTGTTTGAATGTAGAAAACTGTCGCTTTGATTTAAATTCACCACTGAAGGCTTTATAATGATGTATAAAATTGATGTACAGTATTATGTATTTTATGTATTTGTTTGCAATGTTTTGTGTATGTATATATGTTGGTTATGATTTAGGTAGAGAGTATATTATCTTTAAAGTAACGTTTATTCAATGTAATGTGATGGGCACTTTGGGCTATTTATAGCTGGAAAAGCTCGTTTGCTAGACTGGAAGCATAACGCTTAGAATTGGCATCATATAGCTGATAAAACATATTGCTGAAAATGTAACTTGCAGTGTGACAGCTTAGCTCATGTCATATCAGATTAACCGCCAGTGTGGTGTCAGAGTTCTTATATGAAGCAGCGTAACTGGCCAAGTTGCAGATTATATGAACTATGCACATATCTTTAAATTGTATGAACTCATTTCCTTAATTAATACATATTCATTTTACTTCGTATAGGTACATCAAGCATATTTATCATTTTTAAATATACAGGGACCCTGCCGAATAAATTCTGGTTCCATATTCAGAGCGGTAGTTTTGTAATATTTGACGAGTAAATGATTTTTTTCTAAGTTCCTATATTTTATGACTATTAAATTTTAAACTGTCAGCATGTGAGGTAAACCAATATTTGGGACTACGTGTTTATTTGTTGTATAGTTTTATTTTCATTAAATAAACATTTTCCCAACAAAAGAGGTCAAGGGCAGTCAGTCTGCAAATAAGTGGGCCAAGGTCATGGCTTAGTGTGATAAGGACAATTCAGTAATATTGTTATTTATAGAATAACTTACACCCACAACAGGAATGTAGACTATTTTTCAATGTTGTACTTATCCTTTGTTATGGCTGTTCTCAACAACTAATGCATTCATATTATGAAATAAAGATTGACATATTTACATGCAAATCTGTCATCAGACTGACTCTTTCTAACATCATTCTATATTTTTTTGATGCTAGTGAAACTGTAGACATCTATTTATTAAGCTCTTTTATTTTCTCTTAACTTCTCTTACATTTCAAGTTTGATCTTGCTCTAGTTTACATCATTTCTGCTGCCATTAACCTGTGACATGATATCAAACTTTCCTGTGTTTCTGTTTTAACAGACAGATCAACAGCATGTTTTAAAATAAAGTACAGTGTATTAACCAAGCCTTGCTATGTTTTTTCTAACCCATCTACAATGGACATCATTTGATTAATGTCAGATTCTCTCTCTCTCTCTCTCTCTCTCTCTCTCTCTCTCTCTCTCTCTCTCTCTCTCTCTCTCTCTCTCTCTCTCTCTCTCTCTCTCTCTCTCTCTCTCTCTCTCTCTCTCTCTCTCTCTCTCTCTCTCTCTCTCTCTCTCTCTCTCTCTTTCTGGTTGTCTAAGTCGATCCCATACTACTGTAGCACCAATTTTAAATTGGTACATTCATTATTCCTATAGTAAAAGTCACATGGGTCATTTAAGAACATTCTCTGATTTACAATTTAATCATAATATAATTATCCCAAAGTTTATTCCATTGTGGATCTTTCTCGGTTTGCACATTAGTTGTCATCGCTATGGACTATTACAATGGTTGTTCGGCATAGAATAGGCCAAGAAAAGAATTATGGATTCAACTATTACTAGTGCAGGGGGAAACTCTGTATACAAGATATTGGACACATCTTCATTCATCTCCTTTATGGATATTCAACTATGAATGGGATGGAGTGGTGACGTAATTTGTTTTTAATTTTTTTTAAACTTGTACATATGACATTTCAAAATTATTAATTAGCATTATGCAAAATGCAACCAAAATAAATATAACTTGACAGCTGCATTTCTACTGTTTTTTAGATGCAAGAAGGAAGATATTTGTATGGGAAATATAGGTATTATGTATGGACTGAAATATAAGAAATGACATACCATACATAAGATATATAACAAATTACTTAATTATATCCAATAATTCTATCCTTAAATATTTTCAGCAATATTTATGTCTTCTAATTTCAAGGTATTTTTTTCAGGCACATTTTCCCCAATGACCCACATTAGAATTCCTATTTACAAACACAGCACAACGCTTTATGGCTGATCCGTTTTCTGTCACCTATGTATACTGCCTATATCAATCGCAATTGAAAATACACTTCCACATAGCTGTGTACTAGACTGATATGACCCTTTAAATATGATATGGGATCAATGTTAGTGATATAGGTATAAACAACGCAAATGGATATGATCCTTTAAATATAGTATGGGATCAAATTTAGTGATATAGGTATAAACAACGCAAATGGATATGATCCTTTAAATATAGTATGGGATCAAATTTAGTGATATCGATATAAACAACGCAAAGGGATATGATCCTTTAAATATAGTATGGGATCAAATTTAGTGATATAGGTATAAACAACGCAAATGGATATGACCCTTTAAATATGGTATGGGATCAAATTTAGTGATATAGGTATAAACAATGCAAGCAGATATGTCATTCAACACATAAGCAACCAAAACACGAAAGTGAAAGAGATAGCTTTTATTGTCTATTTAATTTTAATTAATCTCAGACTGAATACGAGCGGTACAAATATCACCAAAGTAATAAATACAGGTGATTTATCAATTAAAGCCTATGTGTAGACAAGATTCAAAAACATGTGTGTAGTAACATACCTGTCTGAAGGTCAATCACGACAGCATAACATACCTGTCTGAAGATCAATCATGACAGCTGCATGCATCGGTGTATCTCCAACACAATCTCTCTTCAGCAGTTCAAGAGCAACCTTGAGATGGCCTCTGACCTTTGCATGAACAGCTAGTCTTTCTCCATCTGTAAGATAATAGTTCTTTTATCTTTGATAGGAGTGGTAAAATATCTAGGGTAAGCCATATACAGTGGATTGACATCTCAAACAAAAGTTTAAATTTCAAGTTTATTCAAACATATGTAAACAAAATCTAGCACAGTGCTATTTCAATTAAACATATTTGAAAGAGTACAATGTCATATCACCATCTGAAAACAAATTTAAGGTTTCTCCCTTCAAGGAGCTTGGTTAACCTTTGAACTACTCACTAATAATCCACAGAACAATATAAATGTAACGTTGAATAAGCCTTGAAGGAAAACGCTTTTAAAAACTGAAACCATAAGTAAAATGAGTGACAGGTGCATTATACACCCAACTCAAGGATTAATTGTCACAGAACCTTTCAACAATATAATTCAACCATTTTCGATGACCTCAAGCTTTGCTCTAGGTATGCAGTCATGAATGAAGCTTATAGTTTCTGACTAACCATTTTGTTAACTATGACCTTTAAACTATGACCTTTAGATCCCAGAAAATATGGGTCTATTTATTAGTCTAACGGCAAACCAGAAACTATGGGTCTATGTATTAGTCTAACGGCAAACCAGAAACTATGGGTCTATTTATTAGTCTAACAGCAAACCAGCACAAAATTTGGTAAAGATGTTTTTCATCTAGTCTGTGTACCTTTTTTATATATCAAACTGGGTTTCTTGCTTATCTTGAGTGCAATCCATTCTCCCGGTTTGCTAACTAAAGATTGTGAAGAAAAATAATTGCTGAGCAGAATCAAAACTAATCGTAGATAAATGACAAACACATAACATATATGGCAGATATATATAGAAGTCACAAATTTATTTGCATCAAATCATATTCAGTTGAATTCACTGGTAAATGTTACATTATTTTTTCCCATCTTTCTCAGTGGTCAACATTTTGGGAGGGCTTTATAATAGCATTCCTTTTTGAGACTGTACATTAGGTTTTGAAACAGTACACTAACCCTATGACCTATGACCTATGTTACCAGGTCCAAGGGAGATTTACTTTATTTAATTCATATAATATACAACTGCACTGCTAATTCAAAGTCTGTGACATTCACCATTACAAGTTTGCTAACACACAGGATGACTACAAAAACTATATTTTAATAAAACTCGCATCCATGTTTAAAGACAATGCGTAAACGTATAATCCCGAAACGACAATGTAATATGGTGTGTTAATGACTAATGCTTACCATGTCAATGACTAATGCTTACCATGTCAATGACTAATGCTTACCATGTCAATACTATGCTTACCATGTCAATGACTAATGCTTAAAATGTCAATGACTATGCTTACCATGTCAATGACTATGCTTACCATGTCAATGACTAATGCTTAAAATGTCAATGACTATGCTTACCATGTCAATGACTAATGCTTACCATGTCAATGACCATGCTTACCATGTCAATAACTAATGCTTATCATGTCAATGACTAATGCTTACCATGTCAATGACTATGCTTACCATGTTTATCAAGTGAAACTCCAATGTCCAACATCAGCATCACAGTCTGGAGTTTTATTTCATCTAGTGATTTGAGCATTTTGTCCTTAACAATCTTTTCCACAATATTAACCATAATTGCAAACGTTTTCATTGTTTCTGAACCATTTATGTTGCAGAACCTTTGGAAGGCAGCATTCACTTGTATCCATTTCTTTTGCAATACAAGCCCTCTGATGATCATACAATATGTTGCCTCTGATAGTGTCTGCAGGCAGTCTGGAATGTCTGTAAAAATATAATCAAAATTATTTTAAGTACACCTTTATTAAGTAATCATATGTCCTTACCTGAAACCTTTTCTATTATAACCTACATTCTTGCTGTAAAGGACCTCTTTTGAGCCACCATATGTTCCAACATGTGACTAGTTAAGACAAGATTTATTTAAAATTGTATATATGCAAGATATACAAGGCTCGATCCTGAAAACACAGAATAGTTATACAAGCTTTCTAAGTCTTTTTTTTTAAAAGAAATTGTATGACAAAGGTTGCTCTGTTTTCAGTGTGCAATAAATTCATTAGTTTTCATGATGTACCAATTTTTGATGAATATAAAGACTCAATAAACACATGGTCCTTTGGTGGAAATAATAGAACCGCGTCCTCGATCCATGAGTTAAAGTACCAATGAAAATGTCATTTTATAACAAAATTAGGTTTTGAAGTTAAATGTTTCTTTTATAACACTTATCTAATCATGTTACCTTAGGATAATAATAGCGCCTTAGGAATATAATAACACTTTAGGAGTATAATAACACGTTAGGAGTATAATAACACCTTAGGAATATAATAACACCTTAGGAGTATAATAAAACCTAGGAATATAATAACACTTTAGGAGTATAATAACACCTTAGAAATATAATAACACTTTAGGAGTATAATAACACTTTAGGAGTATAATAACACCTTAGAAATATAACAACACAATAGGAGTATAATAAAACCTTACAAATATAATAACACTTTAGGCGTATAATAACATCTTAGGAATATAATAACACCTTATGAGTATAATAACACCATAGGAATATAATAACACCTTAGGAGTATAATAACACCATAGGATTATAATAACACCTTAGGAGTATAATAACACCATAGGAATATGATAACACCTTAGGAGTATAATAACACCTTAGGAGTATAATAACACCTTAGGAATATAATATCCATGCATATCAAGTCCACCAAAGTCTGTTTATCCAAAGCGGTGCTAAAAACCATATGTCCATCTTGACTGTATAGTAGACTGGTATTAAGTCCCATACTTACTTCACTTACTACTGAAGCAGATTTACATACTCTGTCAAGTTAAATAATACTGTAAGAATGTTGAGATTGTTTTCCCATATTACGATAGGAAAGTATTAATGAGGAAATGAATTTTACTCCATGAATTTGTTACTTCTTCAAATACGTTACTTGCTCATAATAACTTCAATCTAACACCTGCTAAATGGCCTGCAAAGGTAACCAGTTGTGCTAGTGTTATTGGTCACAACAGATCGAATATTTTGAGATTAAAGATCTCTGACGTATAAGTTAGAGCAAATTGTGTTCTCCATCCCATAGTTTGGATGTCAATCAAAGCTATACATTGAGTGATTGCCCAAAGATCATAAACCAATAAGAACAAGATACTCATTTGTCCTTGTATATTTTATGTAAAATACTCACAATGATTAGCCAATCACATCCATCACAAACAGAAGTATGAGTTGAGATACTGCCCTTTCAATGTAACAATGGTTGAAATAACTGATTCAAATCAGCTTGATTCACTTAGGTTACACTTCAAAGCCCTTAGTAAGTCTTCTGCAGATGCTCAATTGTTTAATGACCCATTGAGAAAATGATTTTTTCATAGCAATAAAAGCAGATTAAATTAAATCAAACCATTTGACTGATTAATAAGAAGTGAATTAATCATTCAGTCTGTTTGTTTGCTTAGGATTTTTAACATAGCTTTAAAAGAAATTCACTCATATTGCTATGATGTCTGCCAGTGAGGCAGTTTATAGTGATGTCTAGCACTGGGGCATCATGCCGCAGACATGTAGCATGATGTCCCACCCAGTCACATTATCCTGACACCAGGCCGACCAGTCTTAACACTAACCACTTAATGCTGAGTGCCAAGCAAGGCAGCTGTTAGTACCATTTTTGTAAGTCTTTGGTATGACTCTGCCAGGGTTTGAACCCATGACCTCCCGCTTTTGCAGCAGACACTCTAACCACTAGGCCACCGGATTAGTTGATCACTCAGTATATATTAGCTCATTATATTGAGGCATAGAGTTCACTTGTATTCTGCGCCTGTTTAGCTTGTGACTGACCTGAATGTGGTTTAGCTGTCAATGACACTCCATAAAAAAATCTCAAGGCTTTGGAGAATTGTACCCTTCTCCAAACAGAGACTGTGTCCACGGGTCAGAAGTTATTTACATGTGACCATCAAATAGACTGTGTCCACTGGTCAGAAGTTAGATACATGTGACCATCAAATAGACTGTGTCCACTGTCCATCAAGACCATAACGATATATTTGTAAGAAGAAAAAAATGAGATGGCAAGAAAATGAGATGAAAATTATTGTCATCATTCTGCTTCTTGCTGATACTAGATCTTAGCAACCATAGTTCTGATTACAGAAAGGAATGTTTCCTTATTTGGTGTTGCCTATTAGGTCCTTGATGTTTCTATGACTTCTACTTAGAAATTAGGATTGAGTTCTAGAACGTTTTGCCACTTTGTTAACTCATTTCCAAGTTTCCTCTAATGACCTGGTTTAATGAGTATTGCTGCGATCTAAGTGTCTCTTTAAGTGTGCTGAAAAAGGCATTTCTTTTGATAAACTCTAGGTTCCCTGACACCGTTGTGTCAATGGTACGTGGTGTGCTGTGCTGCTGTGACTACACAGTATGCCCAATTGGATGAGTAAGGATATGATTTGGTCGCATCCCTGGATACCAAGCGAAATATAGATGCTATTGCAATGTTTTGAATCCAGTTACTGCATGTCTAGAAAGGACTTCCGGTCGACAACTGGACCTAGAGGAAGAAAATAGGTTAGGTAGATGCATCTAATAGTAAGTTTTGCCACACTAAGATAAGAGCTGGACCGTTAGCTCTTTAGATAACTGGCAGCACGTTCATTTAGAACCAACGGGACATCATAGAAATGATTTTATCTGCTATGACCATGCATCAGGAGGAGTGGCTATAACAATATTTTCAAGATGGTTGATGTGTCAGCCATAATCGATATCTGAGCAGCACTGTTTTCATTACGGACCAACCATATCACGGAATGTGTATAAAATTACAATCAATTCAATTGAAGTAGAGTTGCAGTAACACATTTTGCAATAATGTGTGGATGAAAGACAAAACTGACCATCTCACGAGCTCAGCTGGACTATGACCTGTAGAACTAAGATTGTACTGTTATGTACGGTTTAAGAGTTAGCTCAATAAAGTGTCAAAGAGGGAGATAAATACAGATATAGATCGAGTATACGTCCCTGTGTGAGAAAACTTTAAATCACTCCAGATATAACAAGGGCAAAATAGATAATGATTCTGTGAGATAGCCAAGAAAGTGTAGGTAGTAAGTGAAGTTTTTTTCTAACTAATCCATTTATCCAACAGGAGATCAATCTGTCATACTACAGTAGAACATGTCTTAAAAGACCATCTCTTTTGCCAACAAATTATGGTCTCTCAAGACACATGGTCTCTCATGGCAGGTCACAATGCTACATAATCAATAATTCCATGCAATGAGACTGGTCTCTCAAGACAGGTGTTCTCCCATATCAGTGGTCATTCAAGACAGGTGGTATCCCATAGCAGTGGTCTCTCTAGACAGGTGGTCTTCCATTGCAGTGATCTTTCAAATCAGGCTTTACTGCACCATCCAAGTTAGAAGATGACATTTGTGGCTAAATAAAAAAAATATCAAATCAAATCAAAACCAATCAATTTACCGATGTTGGAACTACAAACAAGTAAAATGAACAGACATGAGCAGAGTGTTTGTAGTCATTACTAGCCCATGCTAAGCTAAAACGTGTGCAAGACAAAATTTTACAGATTGATAAAGAGATGGATGGATGCAGAATATAGTGCTTACAATGTCTCACTATATACCTTTAAAATAAAGAAAATAATAACAATTATGAAAATTACCATCTGTGCAGGTTTCTCCTAGCTTTCGAATAATAAATGCAGTAACTTTGCTCATGATCTTACTGTGCTGACGAGACCAGTGTTTGAACTCTAGGACCTTAACCAAATTATGGTATCCATTTTCCATGTCTCCATTTGTAAAATACTGCTTACTGTCTTTAAACAGCTTTTGACAACCACAATCACTTGCTGCTCTATCTCTCATGTAGCCTTGACCTCGACCTTGTCTTCCTTTCTGACGTAACCTTTGTTTACCATGATTTCTTTTAGTTTGGCATGCATTCTGTATTGAAGTAGGATTTTCTGTCTGCATCTGCATCACATGTTGAGCTTCTGGTAAGCTTGTCACAGACATTTCTTTTCCATTTGTCTCTTCCACAATTTGTAAAAAACATTCTTCTGAAAATACAAACAAGCAAATTAATTCCATCTGTGTCCCATTGTATGCATGGTTATTAAGGTGATAGACTTATCCGCCTCAGGTTTTTTGTGTGCATGGTCAGAATCCTTATATGTATTCATAAGGTACTATTAATAATGATTGGTGCCATGCAAAACTAGGTATCCATATTAAAATACAAAATGATGAGAGCAAAAAAGTATTTTTTTATATTAAACATGTTTTCACAAATTTTCTTAATGTTATTTCTAATGTTTTCCCCCATGCTTTATTTTTCAATGATAAAATAGATTTTCAAATCATGTTACAATGTTATTCATATGTTCAAAGTTAGAGCTCATCTGTGCACTCCTTTAATTTCATTATGTGGTTATATTCTTGAACATGTACATTGTATTTGTCATATCATTTTAAAACACTAAATGGATACATTATCTAATCTTCAACAGTCTTTATTAATAGAGAAAAATTGTTCTCATAAAGTAAATGTAATTAACTATATTTTTAAATACTAAAAGATATTTTACTTTGATGCATGTTTTTACACATGTACTATTAAAAGTTAAAAAGTGGGTAAATACGCTATGATAGTTTTCCATGCCTAAAAGTCTATTTGTAGGACATGAACTCTCAACATTACTTAATTTAAACATGGTGTATGACAGTAGCTTTGCATATATCAAAATTGTGCAATGAAGTGGCCCAAAGTGCTGTGTTCTACTCAAAAATACTTTTGCTCTCTTCATTATATATTTTTTATAGATATCTAATTTTCAGTGGCACCACACACAATCGACGAGAAAACACTAATGATTCCTGACCATGCACACAAAACCCTGTGGAGATTAGTCTATCACCTATTTATGGTACAATCAGATCTCCCTAATCATATTTTTTAAGCTACATTTATTATCTAACTTACAGTCAAACATTAGTTTCCAGCTTGACAGCAGCATAGTTTTAACTGGGACTGATAGGAATAACTTGCAATTAAAACTGTTTGATTACCAACTACTTAAAAACATATTGGCCATTTAAAAGTTTTTACAAAAAAATAATCACAATCTCCCATGTCTATTGTGTTAAGTAACAACTCTTCCCATCACATAGGATCAGAATACTTTCAACAATTTAATAACACAAGATTAAAATGCATCTTAAACAGATTTTAAAACTTCATTCCAAATAGGGTTTAACTCAAACAATCAGTTACAAAGATAGACCATAGAAAACTTGATAGGAAGATGGTAAACAGCAACAATATATCCTTTAAATAGAGATGTTGAAAGCTAAACATAAAAATGCATCAGTGAATTTATAATATATAATGTGTCTCAGATAACTAAATCCTTGATCAAAGTAGAATCCACATTTTTGATGAATCATCAAATAATTTATCATGAGATGGATGCCTTCACTTTGGAGATCTTCAACGTGTTATTAACAGGACTCTAATAAAACGGAATAGTTCCAATGAATGCAAAAACGAGAATCGTAACAAAAGAACACTGTATTTAGAGTATCGCTTAAACCATGACATTTGGTGGACAATATAATTATAATGAAAACATCAACAAAAATATTCATTAATTTTTCATCAAATAATTTTAAAGATTATAAATTATGTCAGCTGTGTGCAACTTGCAAGAGAGCACTATATGCGACACATAATATAATTAAACACATGTATGACAAAACTGTTACGTATGATAAAATGCACCCATGCAAAGATACGGCAAATGTTAATCAATGGACACTGCTGTAACAAAATAAGGCTATGCAACGATACACCAACTATTAATAGATCATCAAATCTGCAACATAATATACCAGGGACAAGCACTAATGACTGTTAGTAATAGACATGCTGCACCGCAACATAAAATGTTTGGGCAAAAACTTTTGGAAATATTAAAGAGAACAACACTGCAATACAATATGGCTGATTTACTGGGCGAAAAACGTTTTCATGGTATTTCAATTTTTATGAATTTCATGATTCCTGCAAACCAACTATTTAGCTAAATTTATGTGGATCACATTTGTGACCAGACATGCACCATTTTCATGTATATCCACATAAATACTGACAGAAGTATTTTCAAGAAAAAACCTAGACACTTCCACCATTCATGCAAGAAATGTAGTGATAACATAATTTGTTTGATCGCCATGGTTTCATAAGGTCAAAGGATGTTTCAAAACAATATCAGTATTACCATCAAGTCTGGAGAAAAACTTTTTACAAGATTTTTCAAAGATTTGTGAGGTCCATCTGGGATGTATTTTATTAGGACCAACTACATACTGACAGGAGTGACTTTGTGAAAATTAAGTAACGGCGTGAACACCATAGTTAGCAGATTAAGGTAAAATCAACCTCGTGATTCCAAAGGGCAAATTGTCGGTGAAATCTCTCATTAATGGCGTGACTCCATATGTAGAGATTATCATTCTTAAATGTTACATTTTGCAATGCAACATCATAAAATAAAATGAATTTTCAAACATCTTTTATCTTTTATGGAAGGCTGAGCAGCATTTTCAAAAGAAATTGAAAAGCACCTGAAAACAAATGCAGAACTACAGATTTATACAAATAAAATCAAAAAGTATCCAAAATCATAAGAAAAATGAAATGCATTTAAATTCAACCAAATGCAGAAGCACGTTCTCTGGGCATTATTGGTACTTACTCCCAAGTTCTGAAGAAACAGTTTCTGCATCAAAATCATTTTCCTCTGAAAGAGTTAAACAAAGAGAACAATTATAGTACTTCAAATCATGTTTCAGCTATGACAAACCTCAAATAAACTTAACCAAATTTTTTTATAATTTAAAAAATTCATGGGAAAGAGCCTTTACATTTTTAATAATTAATGATCATATCAAATTTAAATCATTTACCATGTATCTTCAGAAATCCATATTTACAATGGTGCATTCACGCAGATGCGTGTACATGTCTTTAACTTTTCATTGGAGACAAAAGTTTGGATCAAGAATTTAATAGATGTCAAGAAGTATTTTCAAGTAGAGATTTTCAAGGCATGCTCTTTTCTATCCTCTCTGCCAGGATTTTCTTTTCCTCTCTAGTTTCTAGAATGATTGTAAAACCAATGACTCTGTTTCATTTCTGTGTGAATTTTCCCGTCTTCTTCTTCTCAAACCTTTAAAGTCTTTAAAAGTATGTTTGGAACTTTTCAGCTGTTCCTGTTCTATGTTGGCTGCTCTCTAGTACAGCTAAAATTTTCTGATCTTAACAACACTAACTCCAAATTTGCAGAACTGGAGGAGTTCTCAAAGTCACAGCTTTTTTGGGTAAATTTGTTTGAATCTCTTCATGGCAGTGTATGTGCAATGCAAAATGTATATTATCACCATTTCATTTATTTCTCCCTTATTTAGTACTTGTCTAAGCTGTATGAAGCTGCTAAAGTGCAGTAAAGCGAATGTTGTCATTACCTCCATGCTACATTCTTTCTTGGGAAAGTCTTTACTGGCAGATGTGTTGTGCTTTAGATAAATAATGTGATGTTTAAGCAGACAGATGATTGAAATGGCTGATTTCATGTGCTCATGAAATTACCTTGAACTCATTCAAATATGGTTGATTTCATGTGTTCAAGAAATTACCTTGAACTCATTCAAATATGGCTGCTTTCATGTGCTCATGAGATTACCTTGAACTCATTCAAATATGGTTGATTTCATGTGTTCAAGAAATTACCTTGAACTCATTCAAATATGGCTGCTTTCATGTGCTCAAGAAATTACTTTGAACTCATTCAAATATGGCTGATTTCAAGTGCTCAAGAAATTACCTTGAACTCATTCAAACTAAATTAATGTTGGCAGTCATTAAATATAAAAAATAAAAATAAAATAAAAGTTGTTAGAGTAGGCAACAATAGCTTTCAAAAGTGTAAAAAATGGACTATAAAAAAGACAAACAAAACATGGTATCAGCTAGAGTTTTACAATTTACCACATAAATCCAGGTAGTTAAAGTAAACAAGCACTAAGTATAATAAGAAACTCAGCTAATGTAAGGCACTTACTATAGTGGATTACTAGGTCACTGCATCATGATGATTAGATTCAAGGTCGTTGCTAAAGTGGTTTACACTGTATGGTACTCAGACTATTTTTTATGAAACAATTACTTTCAATAGCATAAGTAAATACATGATGATAACATTGAGATTAAATTAATCTTTAGAATTCAGAATTCATTGGCACATCAAACTAAAAGGTTTCCAAAAACAAGCTGCAATGTACGAACAATTGTACTACCAAAATCAATATGGCTTTAAGAATCAGCTACATTTGAAAACTGAGACAGTCCAAATAAACCAATACTTACCATATGCAATGTCTTGAACAATTTTAACTTCTGGGCAAAGTAACACATCCTGGTGTGTGTCACTAGTTTCATTATGTGGTGCTGTATTTTCATCATTGCCCAGAAAATCCTGGTCATCACTTTTTATGACAAATGTTTTAAGTATATATTCCACGGGAATCATGCTAATCTTGTCTGCAGAATGTCCTGAAATATAACAAATAGCTTGTATAAAATATTCAGTTTTCAACATTTATTTTCTTCTTCTTTCATTATGTAGTTAAGATGTGGTTTGACTTTATCATTCCTGTCTAAGAAATTATATCATGATATACAATATTGAATTCATTTAATCCAATGATGGTTCTAACACTTCCTCTTTACCTGGATCCAGATTACAGCAGAATGTCAACATTATTTACCCTGATTCCCATGTATTATATATTATAATAGATATATACAATACCTGTTACTATTGGCTTACTGAATTGGTTAGTTAGGAGGGAGTCTGATGATTTCAAAAAGAAAACAAGCAGAAAGGGTGCTCTCTACAATAAGCTGGTTTCAGTCTAGGCCTCTTTGCAACATAACTAACAAATAATCCAAGAAAAATAGTTCCTTCACTCTAGTGTACAAATAATCCATGAAAAAAAGTTCCTTCACTCTAGTGTGCAAAGCAACATACATGAAAACAGCAAAAGATAGAGAGTGAGTGCCAAAATATTACTCTCTTCATGTGCATCAGTGATGATTGATTGACATAGTCCCATGTAGTTGCAAAGACACAGATTTCATGCCTTATATTTCATGAAACAAAAATACCTCTTCGTTATGAATTTGATAAGCTCTTCTAATAGAGAGAACAATCCACCTGGATCAACCGAAGAAATGATTCTTTCACCATGTTGAAGCAGCTAGACAGAATCTAAGACCGCAAACTGGGAATGTAATCTACTGATACAGATACATTTGAGATCTTGAAAGTAAATATCTCTACAGAAATTAACCAGCTGACACATTAGAGAAACATTTTCATAATAACCACTTATATATAATTACCATTATCTATTGAAAGGACATACAACTCACATTCTTTCCTCCCATACAAACATGATAACTAGAAAACTGTTTTGACAATAAGGTTTTCAAAAGAAACTTTACTGAAATGGTTTATAATGGGATTTAAACAAAGTCCACGGCCCACAAGTGTTATTTCAGACAGACATGAGTGACAAGAAATGGTCCCTGCATGTCAAAGGTTTTTGCAAGTTTTGAAACTTCTATAAAGGTCTAAACTAAAAACCAGAATTTTGAACATTTCAGCATATGAGAAAGGGTTCATTATAGTGGAAACGGAACAATCTTTATCCTCAAATATGAATAAACAGAAGTCAGACAGAATGCTCAGAGAGAGAAATTTCGTGTATCTATGGGTTTCCAACAGTATTGTGATCACAAAAAGATTCTCCCCGCTTTATCTTTCATTCGAGATACAAAAGATGAGACAAGCAAGAATCTGTGGGCTGCTGAGTTGAAAGACCACCATGTTAAAACCATAAGTCTGTCCTCCGAGGTAATTGCCTGTGCAGATCTCTCAACAAATCAGGATCTGGAACAAGCCACACAATAGTCCACCAACAGTCTACCCCAAAGTTTGAAGAAGGCTTATATGACAACTTGGAGCAGTGACAATTTCGTGATGGCTAATTTGACATCCTGAGCAAACCAGCAGTCAGAAGTTTCTTTCTTTCCCGTAATATGATGGGCAGAGAGATCCATTCGTAAAATGTGCTACAAAAAGAGCAAGATGGATCCAGACAAAAATCAAGCCAGATTGTTCTATTACCTTAAGTGCTGATGAAAACCCATCTGGCTGATAGAGGATCTTTGTGCTGTAAATAGCTCATCAGGATCATAAACCAATGAGAGACAAATGTAATGACTTTGCAGACAAAACACAAATTTAAAAATAATCCACCAAGGAAACATAAATCTCAGAAGGTCAAAGCTGTTGCAAGCTGACAGACAGCAATTTGTTTGAAGAATCTCGGTAGAGATAGGATATTATATCTAGCTGTTTACAAGCTGACAGAGAGGAACTTTTTTGAAGAACCACGGTAGAGATAGGATATTGTATGTCCTGTCCCAATCTGTTGTCAAAGGTGAGGAAGCTCATCTATACATTTACAACACTCTAAGAAATTGGATTCAATTTTTCCCAGTTCATAACAGAGAGAAATATCCTTCAGGAGACTTAGTGAGGATATCACACTTTCTGCCTTTTGGAGAAATAAGAAATCTGGAAATAGGATGCTGTTGACAGAAGATTTTGTACACAATCCACTAAAAAACCTTTGTTGGAAGGCATGTATCTCTTCCCTAAACTGGAGTCCAGTATGGCCAAGATTACTGACATCCCATCAATCTGTGTTTGTTTGAGAATTGGCTTGGCAAAAGTAAGAAACCCTGATAATAGCTTCCAGTAAATAGTTTCTTCTTCGAGGAGTCTCCCTGGGTCCCTCATCTACCACATATACTAGCCACCAGCTTTCGTTATCATGTTCTGCAAAATGGCATTAAAATCATCGAACAGTCTTATCATAATTAGACTTAATGTGTCTGGTGAAATAGGATGGAGGTCCTTGAAAGAAAAATCAGTTGATCTCTCATTGTACCAAAACGAACATGGTATTCACGATGCTCTACAAGACCTGTGAAGAAAAGTCTAGTTATGCTTAGTGAAATCTTTGTCTTTGCCAAACCTTTAAGCAAGTTCAATTACTACTAGATAGAGCAAATTATTTTCTCACCAGTTGGGAGAGTATTGTTTTGCAGTCCGTAATCCATGACTTTGGGCGAAGTCAGATTGAGCTAAGAAGGCAGGTAGCAAGCCTCATTTACTATGTTATTCAGACTTCCTCTTCTATTGCCTATGTTGCAGAGAGGTGCATAAGCCTAGATGAGGAGAGGAAACTGTCCAAGAGACCCTTGGCAAACTAGTTTGAGTCAACCAAGTCAGACAACACATAGTTGTTCCTTACCTGACCCAAGAGAACTCGTGTAAATAAGGATGGCTGCTTCCATTTTCTCTTCAACGGCAATCTGCCTGTCTCCACTAATAGATCTTTGAGGTGGCTGGAACTACTTCTCATCTCTTCGAGAAGATATGACCCCATCCTTTTCCTTTCCCTGTCACAACCATAAAAGGATGTCTGAATCATAATGCCATAGCCTGCCCAAATTCTACACATCTCTGTAAACTAAGGCTATCTAAGGCAGCATCTATATAAAAAGCAGGTCACTTTGTGTGAATGAGTGATACAACATCCCAAAGAAGCTTTCAAAGGAATAAGGAAGGGCTCGGGTTTGAGTGAAATCGACCCAAGTTTCTTAGAGCAAAGAACGCTAGAATTCTGTCCCGATTGTAATATGCCGAAATGTAAAGCTTGCAGTTGGAGGCTAAGGACCAATAACCATCAATGGCTGGTGCGTGATGATGCCCAGAAGCCAATAGCCATGATCGGAACCCTAAGATAGATGTTTGGCATAGTCCTGAAATAAAAGGATGACAAGATAAACATTATTTATCTTGTCATTGGTTAAATGTGGAAAGGACAATATACTGCTATAAGAACCATTGTAATGTTATAATGCTATGCGTTGTAACCTTTAAATCCCATAGTAAACCTAATCAAATTAACACAAAAATGGACAATTCTACCATTTAGGATCAATTATCGGGTAATGAATTTCCATCATGCCGTCTGAGAAATCTGTGATTCACCTACAGATAATTGACACAAAACATTTTATAATATTAGAAAGCTGATCTTAAAACAAAGGATGAGAAGTTAACATCAAAACAGTTTGACACAGATGTACCCCAAATAATTAATACCACCAAAACTTGATTAATGTGCTCAAACTTCCATTGTTAATTCTGGAATGCAGTACATCGATGAAAACCTAAGGGTGATCAATATGCTGAACAATGCTTTCTCTTAAGTGTCAATTAGTGCAGGTAACAGGATTATATGTAATTCAAATTAATAAATTCAATTGGGCAAGCCCTTGTGAATGGATCATAGATTTCTTTAACAATAACTCTTGTCAAGTCAATCAATATTGAGCTTACCATCTTTGTTCTTCACTGCTGCGCTGCATCCATCGCTGAACATTTTCTCTGCTCTATTAATGGCCCATAGTTCTGGCAAGGGCTGAAACTTGTCCGTGGTTTGAAAAACTGTTTCTCCATTTCCATTTAGCATCAAGTCGTATATGGCTGCTCTTGAAGCACTATCATCAAATTTGTACATATGACATCCATCTAATAAAGATGTTTTTTCTAGAACATAATAGAAATGTATTCACAAATCAAGTTATCATTAAAATGGTTTCTTCACATTTTGTCTCACCTATGGAAACATGAAGTATGTAAATGCTGGTAATACAAGAATATTGGAATATCAGGGTGCAAGCATTGCAGAAGGTTTATCGTGCTTTCTGCAAACCAATTCTTAACAAATACATGAAATTTTGTAAATGTATTGCATCTAGATCATGAACTGGATGATTTTCTTCATGGTCTGGTTAGAACTTCAGAGCATCTTTGGGCTTCACTAGTTCTGGAAAACAATTTGGTGGGCTGAAACTAGTAAAGAAGTCTTTGATCATTTGTCCGGCTCTTGTCAAGTTTATTTCCATCTTTACATTTTCAGGACTGGCATATATAAAAAATTCAAATCTTTAAAAATTGACTTGTTTATTTTGGTATGGGTCTATATTTGCCTGAAGAAGAATATCCATGCCATTGACTGATGCTTGACTTGAACTTTCTGCTTTTTCATTCTGACTATCACAATTGTGCTCCAAAAAATCGCACATGTCACATGCTTTTTATTTTAATAGACTTCATTACATAATTATTAAATCGCCCATGTCACTTGCTTTTTTGAAGTTAACATACTTCATTACATAACTATTTAATCTTACATTCTTAATCTGGCATTTGATATTGCTATTGTTTAGAAGCAGTAATAATAATAATAATAATACATGTAATAATAATAATAATAATAATAATAATAATAATAATAATAATAATAAAGACTTTATTTAAAGAAGGTAACTCAATTAGTTACAGAACTAATCTACCTTGAGGTCTTCTATTTGTTATGTACAATATATACAAAACATACAACATGATGTGAAGTGAACTGAACTTCATAAATCCCTGTTGGTTTTGATTTTCGTTTATACTGCAAAACTAAAAATGTTTAGAAAGCATAAAAGGGGCGAGGGTTTGCAATAGTTATAAACCTCATTCAAGTTTTTACCAATGTGAGGGAAACCTCATTGGATATTGTATATGAATACGTCTCTGTCTGTTTTGAAAAAAACGATTTGTACAGTAAATATATAGCTTTGTTGCAATGGAATACGATAATTAGCATCCCATTTTATCATTTAATAGGTATTTGGTTTCACAGACTGCCAATATTTAACTAATGTTTATCAACCCACTGTTTTGAAAACATTTTTAATTACACATTGGCATCCAGTCCTTCATAAATGCCTGATCCCTGTGTTATTAACAGGACAAAGACTTCTCGAGTGCTAAGCCTTTGTGATGGTCGAAGAATGCTAACTATTTGATTATCTTCTGGCTATTTAACATTGATAAATATTAACAATGAATGTATTGCAATGATGATGCAGAATGCTGAATTTATAAGATACAAACTTATGCTAAATTTGTTTAAAATACAACAATCCTTAATTAAATCACACTATATAAACAATACACTACATAAACCAAACACTACATAAGCCATACTCTACATAAACCATACACTACATAAAATATACACTACATAAACCATACTCTACATAAACCATACACTACATAAACCATGTACTACATAAACCATGTACTACATTAACCATACACTACATAAACCATACACTACATGAACCATACACTACATTAACCATACACTACATAAACCATGCTCTACATAAACCATACACTACATAAACCATACACTACATAAACCATACACTACATAAACCATACACTACATAAACCATACACTACATAAACCATACACTACATAAACCATACACTACATAAACCATACACTACATAAACCATACACTACATAAACCACACACTACATAAGCCACACACTACATAAGCCATACACTACATAAACCACACACTACATAAACCACACACTACATAAACCACACACTACATAAACCACACACTACATAAACCATACACTACATAAACCATACTCTACATAAACCATACACTACATAAAACATACTCTACATAAACCATACACTACATAAAACATACTCTACATAAACCATACACTACATAAACCATACACTACATAAACCATACACTACATAAACCACACACTACATAAACCATACACTACATAAACCATACTCTACATAAACCATACTCTACATAAACCATACACTACATAAAACATACTCTACATAAACCATACACTACATAAACCATACACTACATAAAACATACTCTACATAAACCATACACTATATATAAACCATACACTACATAAACCATACACTACATAAACCACACACTACATAAGCCATACTCTACATAAACCATACACTACATAAACCATACACTACATAAACCACACACTACATAAACCATACACTACTTAAACCATACATATGACAATGGACAATCATGGGCCATACATCATTTAAATGCTACTGTGAAATGCTGGAAATCAAACAGATTCAAGTTTTCATTATAAAGTGACATGCCAAATTTGTTTTCAGTCAAACAATCCTTTTTGAAATGGAAACAAAAGCTATGAGAATAGAAAATATGAGGTCATAACATCTATTTGTATTGTTGAATACTGGAAATTAAATTCAGTTAAATCCAGTATATGTCTTTTTATAGGATGATGCATGCTAAATTTGATTGAAATCCAACAATCCATGGTAACAGTTTAAGTCAACAATTACAAGGATGGGCAATCAGGGGAAATAACTCCAGTAAACACTGTTGAATGCCAATGTTACCAAACCTCAATCAAATAATTAATATACATGTACATGTCACATGATAGACCGAGTCGGGACTGGATTAGTGAAGACACGGAACACAACTGCGTTAATAAGATGTTTATTTTATAAACGCAATTTTAACAAATCAACTCTGACACCAATATTTTACAAAATATAAGAAAAATCTATTTATATAAATGTTCCTAACATGGAACTATGAATTTCAGTAACGTAATGACAAAAAAGAAGTATAAGAATGAATTTACAAATATGAATATATATATATATATAAAAGGCTCGTATAACGAGATAGATGCAAATATGCAAAGAATGCGTCGTCAATATGACGAGACTAGAATGAAGATATTAAATAATTAATACGTCGTCCATATGACGAGACATATGCAATCGTGAACCCTAAATTCTGAAGTTCTCGTTCATGGGGCGAGATTTTGTGTAGAATGAAATTATGCAGGTATCGTTCATATAACGAGACTGCAAAGAAGATATTAAATAAATAATACGTCGTCCATATGACGAGATATATGCAATTGTGAACCCTAAGTTCTGAAGTTCTCGTTCATGGGACGAGATTTGTGTAGAATGAAATTATGCAGGTGTTGTTCATATAACGAAACTGCAAAGAGGATATTTAAATAAATATTACGTCGTCCATATGACGAGATATATGCAGCATACGTAAGCACCATACACAGGCACCACACACGGGCATTACACGGTCAGCATAGACAAGCCCACACACGTAGTCACCACAACATGGCACCACACACGCAGATACCACAATACTGCACCACTTCAACACTACACGTCACCACACACGCAGTTACCACAATACTGCACCACTTCAGCACAACACGTCACCACTACGTCACAACACTTCAGCGCAATATGGCACCACACCACTTCAGTTACCACACCACGTCAGCTAAAATTAAAACAACCGAACCGTGTAATACATATGACACGGTCAAGTATTCTCACACATACATGTAGCGCATGCGCGCACATGAAATAATTATCCATGTACATTTAACGTTAAGCATGCAGCGTATAATTGAACTCAATTATGTTCAGATACAAAAGAACTAATGAAACAAAATATAGTACTTCTGATAAAATGGCGCTGCCTAACCTACGTATTTATTCTATAGATTTTATAATAAATACTAAACATCTAATATGTAAAACAATGAATTATATCATAATACAAATAGCAATGAGAACAAAGTTAAATATATTGTTACCTCTTTTAGCTGATAGATTGCTCCGTTTAGGATGGAAGCTTTTCCGACAAGACTGGATCGTTATGTGATTTCTGTCTTATAATTTCGTCCTTATATACCCCTAGCTGTGACAGATATGCGCAGCTAGGTACTTTAAACTGCAGGCAATTTCGCATATGCAGCATGAGCTGAGCGTTCACTCATTATGCCGAAATAACTAAAAAGCCCATAAAATAATAAACTACCCTCGGTAAGGCTGTACGCAGTAACGAAATCGAGACTAGATTTTTGACCACATATACATATTGAACATAGTCGCATACAATTTCGTGACATACCTCCCCCCTTCAAAAAAAAGTGGAAACACTTTTAGAAAAACCAACGAAATTGGCAGAAACAAAAATGCGATATGAGACGTTATTTGCATTACAGTAATAACGTGATATTATGAAGGAATAAAAATAATAAAAAAAAACTGCAAATCACAGTCTGCTTAAGTAATCAGCCCCTACATTTTCCGACCCTCTGATTGCTTCAATCCGAAAACGATATGGCTGTAGAGTCAGTGCCCAACGCATCAATCTTGCGTTGGCAACTTTTGCCTTGTTCAAATATATGAGAGGCTGATGGTCCGTTTCAAGGACGAATTCCCTTCCGAAAAGGTACGTGTGGAATTTAACTACACCAGTGCCAAGCACTCCTTTTCGATCACAGAGTAATTTTGCTCCCTAGGCAGCAATTTTCTACTAGCATAGGCTATGGGTAATTTTACCCCCTCTTGCTCTTGTAGCAAAACTGCACCTAACCCGGTCTCTGACGCATCAGACCTCAAAATGAACGACTTATTTAATTCCGGCAACTTTAAGATTGGTGCACTGATCAAATTTTCCTTAAGAGCGTTAAAAGCTCTTTCTTGGCAAGGACCCCAAGAAATCTTATTTGGCTGCCCCTTCCTAGTTAAATCCGTCAACGGACTAGCTATGGCGGCGAAATTCGGAACAAATTTCCTATAAAAACCTATCAACCCAAGAAACGATCGTATTTGTTTCTTGGTTTCGGGTCTAGGAGCATCTTTGATAGCCCCAACTTTGTCGGGGTGAGGTTTTAACTGCCCTGACCCACTTACTAAATGTCCCAAGCATTCCAAGCTAGAATACGCTATACTACACTTGGAGGGTCTCGCGGTGAGATTTGCCTTACGGAGCCTTTCAAACAGAACAACTAATATCCTAACATGTTCTTCCCAGGTATGTGTATACACAAGAATATCATCGACAAAACTATCTACGTTATTCATGCCTTTCAACAATTTCCGCATAAGACGCACGCACGACGCACCGGCATTTACTAGACCAAAAGGCATCACCTTAAACTGGTAAAGACCTTTAGGGGTCGCGAATGCAGTTAATACACGGGATTTTTCAGCGATGGGCACCTGCCAATATCCTTTTGTTAAATCTATTTTAGAAATGTACTGGTGCCCTGCTAATTTCGAAAACAAGCCCTCCATGTCTGGCATCGGTTCAGCATCAAACACAGTGACTTTATTTAGTTGTCGAAAATCTATACAGAATCTAGTTGTTCCATCTTTTTTACTAACCAATACCACGGGGGAAGAATAAGGGGAGTTTGAGGGTTCAATTACTCCCAGGTCTAACATTTTACCCACATCCTCATCGATTTTATCCCGTGTATTAAAGGGTATCGGATATCCCTTAATTCTGATCGGCTCCCTGGTGTTCAAACTTATCTCGTGAGTTATTAATCCAGTATTTCCTGGTCTATCTGTAAATACGTCGGGGTATTTATTAAAAATTTCTACTATCTGGCGACGCTTACAGTTAGGTAAATCCGGACATACGGTGACCATATCTATTCCCTCTTTCCCTACAACCATAGGGTACTCAAGAGGAATGTCTGTGTTAAAATCCAATTGCGGTTCGTCGCTTGATTCGTCTTCTACGACCGCAATGCACACAACGTTCAAAACACCCTTTTCAGTAATTTGACTAGGTCTCTCCACATAACTCTTTAACATATTGGCGTGAAATATTCTCATCCTACCTCCAATGTCAATTCGGTAATCCATTTCACCCATGACCTGTTTAACCTCATACGGCCCTTTCCATTGGACCAATAATTTGTTTCTACTAGTAGGGAGTAGCACCAACACACGATCACCCACGTCGAATTTCCTACTTCGCGTTCCCCGGTTGTAATATTTCGCGTACTTGCGACCAGATTTCACAAGCTCGTCATGTGCCATTCGACACGTGCTTTCCAATCTCTCGCGCAAGTCTACGACGTACTGGTAGGTGGTTTTAACCTCTCCGTCTGCGACATCACCTGACCATAGTTCGCGCAGAATCCGCATAGGACCCCGAATTGCTCTACCGTATAGCAATTCAAACGGCGAGAATCCCAAACTCTCGTGCGGTACCTCGCGATACGCGAACAAAATCGCGTTTAAATATCTGTCCCAATCTCGCGGTTTCTCCGCGCACATTCGACGGAGCATTTGTTTTAATGTGCCGTTAAATCTCTCTACCAATCCATTACACATGGGGTGATACGGTGTAGTGCGCAACTGTTTAATTGACAACAACCTACTAATTTCTGACATTAGTTCGGAGGTAAACTGGGCTCCGCAATCTGTTAGGATTTCCTCAGGTACCCCTACCCTACTGAACATGTCGACAAGTGCCTCAGCCACGCGTTCAGTTTCAATTGATGGTAATGCTATCGCTTCTGGGTATCTAGTAGCATAATCCACTAGAGTGAGGATATATCGATTTTTCCTATCTGTAATAGGAAATATGGGTCCCACAATATCAACGGCTACCCTTTTAAATGGGGTATCTATAAGAGGCATTTTACCTAAAGGTACTCTGGTATTTCTTCCCTTTGACACAGTCTTTTGGCAAACGTCGCACGACCGACAAAATCGTGCTACGTCACCGTTTACTCCAGGCCAATAAAACTCTCTTAAAACTCTGTCTGTTGTTTTTCTCATGCCTAAATGACCTGCCATACTAGACTCATGCGCTACTCTCAATACATGTGACCTGAATTTCTGAGGGACAACTAATTGAAGATACTTTCCCCCCTCTCGCGTGCTAAATTCTCTGTACATTAAACCCTTGGTACGTACGAATTTAGAGCTCCCACCGCCCTTACAACATTTCGCGGTACCCGACAAGATTCTCTCTGCGAGTGCGCATAAAGACTCGTCCTGACTTTGCTCACGTGTAAACTCATCACGTGAGATATCGGTTACGGCTTCCGGAACTTTCAATTTAAGTAGCGGCTTTTTATCCGCCTGCGCTCTAGTTTCGACGGCTTGCACGATGGGAAACCGGAAATCAGAGAGGGTTGGGAGTCTGGATCCCTCGACATTTCCTATGGTTAAATCATATATAGGGTTTTCCATGCACAGTGCTTCCACAGTCCCATTCAGAAAGGGCGTCTCTATTTCTATTCTGGCAACGGGGACGTGATCGATTGTTCTATTTAACAACATACAATGGGATTTCCAACCAAGCATTTGGTCTTCCCTAACGAGACTTCGCTTTACCACAACACCCGTGCACCCGGTGTCGCGTAAGACAGTGACTGTTTGTCCGTTGGCGGTACCTGTAGCAGTCGGCACCCTCGCCTCTGGGAAAAAGCACGTGCCGATGGACTGGATAACGTCATGACCGACCTGCACACGCGATCTGGAATTGTAGACCTTACTCGCGTTATTAGATTCAGACCCTTCGCGAGAAAGACCATCGCGCTTGCCGCCTCCTGACCACGCTCTGCTTTCGATAGCAACCGCAACTTTCGGGACGAAACTCTTCCTCTTCGGACAATCGGGGGTGATGTGGCCGAATTCCTTACAAGTGAAACATTGTTTATCACTACGATAGGAACCCTTCCCAGATTGAAAATTTCCACCTTTATAGGTTCCAAGTTTCTCGGGTTCTCTGAGTCTCTGATCTTGATAACCTCCCTTGTTATCCCTTAAAATTACACTCTGGGTTCCTCCTCGGGCTTCGGCAAAATAGTCTGCTTGGGTAGCCATATCGGATACATTACTTAAAGACTTTTCCCTCAGGAATAAATACAATTCCCTACCACAAATGTCTAACAACTGGTCCCTAAGTAAAAAATCGGTAAGACCCTCGAATGTTTTTTGTACCTTGCCACATTCAATCCACCGTTGGAAATAATTTCCGGTCCTACATATAAACTGGGCGAATGTCTCACCTTTTTCGGGCTTACTTGATTTAAACTTTTTACGGAACCCTTGTTCCGTCAGCTCATATCTTTTAAGGAGTGCCTCTTTTAATGTGTCGTAGTTCAGTGCGTCATTTACGGGTAGATGCGAATACACATCTAGCGCTTTACCTTTAAGCAATGCGCTGAGATGGAGCGCCCAATTTTCCCTTTGCCATTTCTGGATGGTGGCATATCGCTCGAACCTATGCAGATAACTATCTAAATTGTCCTTGTCATCATCAAAAGGGGGTAATTTAGGGCCTTTTAACTTAGAATCGTGTTGCCCATCCTTCTTAGCCTCTAATAATTCAAATTTCCTTTTGTGTTCCTTTTCCATATTCCTGTCTTCTAACTCAATAGCTTCTAACCTTGCTCGTTTCTCCCCCTCTGACTTTTTTTCCTCAAGTTCTCGTACTTGTTCTATTCTTTCCCTTTCTGCATCCCTTTCCCATCCTATCCTTTCCTTCTCTGCCTGTTTTTCTAACTCTATCTTTTCCCTTTCTGCCTGTTTTTCTAACTCTATCTTTTCCCTTTCTGCCTGTTTTTCTAACTCTATCTTTTCCCTTTCTGCCTGTTTTTCTAACTCTATCTTTTCCCTTTCTGCCTGTTTTTCTAACTCTATCTTTTCCCTTTCTGCCTGTTTTTCTAACTCTATCTTTTCCCTTTCTGCCTGTTTTTCTAACTCTATCTTTTCCCTTTCTGCCTGTTTTTCTAACTCTATCTTTTCCCTTTCTGCCTGTTTTTCTAACTCTATCTTTTTTTCCTTAAATACCATCTTCTCTCTTTCTAATACTAGCTTTTCCCTTTCAAAGGCGATTTGTATTTCGGCCTTTTCCCTCTCTATATCCCTTTCCTTTACCCTTTGATCCCTTTCCCGGGCCTGCTCCTCCTGAACAAAATTTCTAAGGGTCTCCCCCCCATACCCAAACTGTTTGCCCAACTCAACTAGATCTTTGAGTGACGACATGGTGAATGCTATTGATAAGATAACCAATCCTAAATGCACTATCATATAACACATACAATTCTTGGGATTACGTGAACGAACCGTATATTACTCCTCCCAATGTATTCAATATGTATATATGTATATATATAAAACAGAATATGAGTGAGGTATTAACTCACCAGCCTGATTTGTCTTGTCAGGAAGCTTCTGATCTGAAACAATCTTTAAAACAAAACTTACCACAATCAGGACCTATGCAATTTAAAATCCGTGCTTCGCCTAATCCAATTATGATCCCACTTCTGACACCATTTGTCACATGATAGACCGAGTCGGGACTGGATTAGTGAAGACACGGAACACAACTGCGTTAATAAGATGTTTATTTTATAAACGCAATTTTAACAAATCAACTCTGACACCAATATTTTACAAAATATAAGAAAAATCTATTTATATAAATGTTCCTAACATGGAACTATGAATTTCAGTAACGTAATGACAAAAAAGAAGTATAAGAATGAATTTACAAATATGAATATATATATATATATAAAAGGCTCGTATAACGAGATAGATGCAAATATGCAAAGAATGCGTCGTCAATATGACGAGACTAGAATGAAGATATTAAATAATTAATACGTCGTCCATATGACGAGACATATGCAATCGTGAACCCTAAATTCTGAAGTTCTCGTTCATGGGGCGAGATTTTGTGTAGAATGAAATTATGCAGGTATCGTTCATATAACGAGACTGCAAAGAAGATATTAAATAAATAATACGTCGTCCATATGACGAGATATATGCAATTGTGAACCCTAAGTTCTGAAGTTCTCGTTCATGGGACGAGATTTGTGTAGAATGAAATTATGCAGGTGTTGTTCATATAACGAAACTGCAAAGAAGATATTTAAATAAATATTACGTCGTCCATATGACGAGATATATGCAGCATACGTAAGCACCATACACAGGCACCACACACGGGCATTACACGGTCAGCATAGACAAGCCCACACACGTAGTCACCACAACATGGCACCACACACGCAGATACCACAATACTGCACCACTTCAACACTACACGTCACCACACACGCAGTTACCACAACACTGCACCACTTCAGCACAACACGTCACCACTACGTCACAACACTTCAGCGCAATATGGCACCACACCACTTCAGTTACCACACCACGTCAGCTAAAATTAAAACAACCGAACCGTGTAATACATATGACACGGTCAAGTATTCTCACACATATATGTAGCGCATGCGCGCACATGAAATAATTATCCATGTACATTTAACGTTAAGCATGCAGCGTATAATTGAACTCAATTATGTTCAGATACAAAAGAACTAATGAAACAAAATATAGTACTTCTGATAAAATGGCGCTGCCTAACCTACGTATTTATTCTATAGATTTTATAATAAATACTAAACATCTAATATGTAAAACAATGAATTATATCATAATACAAATAGCAATGAGAACAAAGTTAAATATATTGTTACCTCCTTTAGCTGATAGATTGCTCCGTTTAGGATGGAAGCTTTTCCGACAAGACTGGATCGTTATGTGATTTCTGTCTTATAATTTCGTCCTTATATACCCCTAGCTGTGACAGATATGCGCAGCTAGGTACTTTAAACTGCAGGCAATTTCGCATATGCAGCATGAGCTGAGCGTTCACTCATTATGTCGAAATAACTAAAAAGCCCATAAAATAATAAACTACCCTCGGTAAGGCTGTACGCAGTAACGAAATCGAGACTAGATTTTTGACCACATATACATATTGAACATAGTCGTATACAATTTCGTGACAGTACATGCCAAATCAGGTTCTACTTATTGTAGAACGCTGGACATTAAAACAAGTCAATGCTTTGCATATATTTTGTTGAACGCTTGGTAAAATTGCACTGTTGAAAACAAAGCTAAAGAGGATTGACAATCTAGAGCAATAAGTGAATAACCCAGGTTGCCAAAACTTATTAATGACCAATATAAAGAATATAGATAGTTGATATCCAAATTCCATAATACATAAAGCAAGGTTGAGTAAACTCCTGTAAATAGCATGGACCATCCAAAATTGAACTCATCTATTCCATATGTCTCATCAGTGTGGGGCTCAAAGCAAACTTTTGTTGAAATCAAACAATTCCATGTAAACCGATATATAATCAAAATCTAAAAAAGGAAGTGGGTACAAATCTTGTAAATTATAGATGAGTGAAAAACTAAATATTTTTCATGCTGGGTTCTATCTATGATTAAGGGATATAGGATCAATGGCTGACTGACATTTTCTATACAGACATGTCAGATTTTGGTGTATTAATATTTCAGATGGTTTCATATTTGACTACAAACTATCATTTTCATCTTTGCAATTTCATACTGTGTAATTGATAATTTCAAATTTCAATTAGTTAACACTTAATTTTCCTTCTTCATCTGAATCATGGCTCCATGAGATACAATCTATACCTTTCCCGTATTCATTAGCCATTTATTAGCCATTAGCATTCACAAAAATGAAGTATTAGCCATTTATTTCACACGAAATGGCACAATAATACAGACTAATGTAGAAAAGTGTAAAGTTTCTAAATTTAGAATTAAATTTAGAAATAAATTTAGAATTAAATTTAATAGTTGCTGTACTATCATGACTGCTATTATGTTTGATCAATGATAATTACATGCCTCAAACAGTGCTATTGATCTGGGGCTCCAGATCGAAGATAATTACATTCCTCAAACAGTGCTATTGACCTGGGGGTCCAGATCAATGATAATTACATGCCTCAAACAGTGCTATTGACCTATGGCTCCAGATCAATGATAATTACATGCCTCAGACAGTGTTATTGACCTGGGACTCAAAGATAATTACATGCCTCAAACAGTGTTATTGACCTATGGCTCCAGATCAATGATAATTACATGCCTCAAACAGTGTTATTGACCTGGGACTCCAGCTTAAAGATAATTACATGCCTCAGACCTATGGCTCCAGATCAACGATAATTACATTCCTCAAACAGTACTATTGATCTGAGGCTCCAGATCGAAGAAAATAACATTCCTCAAACAGTGCTATTGATATGAGGCTCCAGATCAATGATAATTACATGCCTCAAACAGTGCTATTGACCTGGGTGTCCAGATCAAAGATAATTACATGCCTAAAACAATATATTTTGTCCATCATATACATTTCTATTAGTTGGATGAATGCTGACATTCATGGGAATTATTTGACATGAAAATAACTTTTACCCACTTACCCACACTTATTTAATTATGTTATTACAAATAATATTCCAATTCCTACAAGTACTGAATAATACTAATTTACTTAATTCTCCATTTAATTAAAATATTTAGTAAAGTTATTGCTATTATTATTTTAATTAGTAAATTTACTAAGCAATACTATTGTACATAATAAAACAATTACTAGGCAATTATTTACTAAGTGTCTTTTAATTGCAATTGCTTTTCTTTTTCATTACTTGCTATTGATAGTTACAATTAAACATCAATTTGACAAAATATGTTACTTAGTTTTGAACCATTTTGAATTTTAAAAAATAGTTTAAAAAAAAGTAATTAGTGTTACTAAATTTGTTTGTTGTTTTTCGTTGTTTTTTTTTTTGTTTTTTGTTTGCTTTAGTGTTTATTTTACATCCAAGCATACTGAATCCAAATCCAGATATATACATATAATCTGTTTTTCAACTTCACATGATTGTAGGGTGTACAATGTTTAAATTAGATGTACCACTTCCTTTATGCGCTCTCTTTGTACCCCAATTAGAGATACAATATTCAGCACTACCAATGCTCATACCACGGCTGTAGCAAGCTGAAGTCTTGTATTGAACATGGGTCTGACGATCTGAGAAGTGATAACAAAACTTTGAAACGGCCAAAATCGTTGCCAAGTTTGGACACCATCAAACACAAAACAAACAATGAAAACAAAACAAAACTATTTGGACGAAAATCTGAGAACGTCATTCCGTCTTTTTTAATACTTACTCTCTATACATCGTTGGATGTTTTTAACACAAAACGGTCTGGGTTTCATGACAGTCGGGTCATGTATTTTCTTCTTGAAAGTGAAAAAAATCAGCCATTTTTGTATCGTTGTTGTACAGTGTAATAATAATTTCTGTATTGTTGGTTGACAACCGTACGAAGGTATGTTACTGTTCCGAAACGGAATGCATAAAACACAATAGGAACTTCCTTCGCCTTGGGAAAAAAAAAAAAAAAAAAAAAAAAAAAGACTGGAACCTTATCCTGATTTTCTTTAAACGTAATGCAGGTATTGGTAGTTTTAATATGACATTGGACCATAAGATTAGAGGCTCGCATCGTATCTAAGGTATACAATATTTTTGAACACCATCAAAGAAATATTACAAACATGTAATGGATATTTATGAATAAACTATTTATATTTTTAAAGCAAAACAGAGTGCATTTATTTTGGCATGTGGCAGAGACGGTATATCAGCTGTTTTACCCACTCAGTATGGCGAAACAGTCGCGTAATTACTGCCTTTTCGTACCTCTGCTAAGCTAACGTTATATCAAAATTTATTACAGGTCATTTAAAATTGTAATATACATGCAACATATAGGAGCTGAATCCGTCATAACTCAGGAGCTATGCAAGCCGCCCATTGTGTGATCGGCCTGTGCACCCCAAAACTATTCGCGGTTTGCGTAAATTTCAGCATTCCGCCACTCTTAGTAAGTTAGTAGGTATAAAAAAAAAATATTTTAATAAAAATAAATAATGAGCACAGTAATACATACAACGACAACCAATGAATGTGCATATATTCTTGACTCAGTTTAATACACAGGTCAGGGTGGATCAAATCACATAACCCAACATCCTGTTCTACTCATTTTCGAAGTTGTTAAATTATTGATCATAATGAGGATGATTCAGAAACAAATCATTATGACAACATAGTGATTATAAACCCTTTGACGTCTATTTCTCCAGTTAATGTAAGCCTGAATATGTTGCAGCAAAAAATGGTGAATACAGGATAACACAAAAACATAGATTAGTTGTTAGCTGCATTATGTAGAATTTTATCCCTGATATGAATTTATGGAGTTAGAAGGAAACATGATTTTTAATATGGTAAACATTATCCGAATGTGGCAAAAATATTTGTCAGTGACTATATTCACTTTTCTCATAAAAGGGTAGCTCTGATGAAATATTGGAGGAAAGTTATTTTTCTCAATCATCTTATTTTCTAAAGGGAGGCCATTCTGCCATTCATTAACATACTTGACTTTTCAAGCCCAATCTACTGCTACCTTGCACTTGCTGTTTGCGCCTCTCTTTTCGGCACTTTCATCGAATTGCCGTTCCCACAGACGGTTTTCTTCCTCTTACAGACGAACGGACATAGCTAATTCCATGAAGATTTCACCGCTACTTCTGTATGGTCTACACCAGTACGAACCTAACTTTTTTTTAATGTATGAACCACACAAAATAGAATATTTATAAACATAACCTCTATCCCTTGTCCTGTTAACATTATAGCCACTGCAAGACAAAAATGAAGAAGATGTACAGTACAATAAACATTTATTGTTCTGTTATAAGAGTTAATCTTTCATTACAGCATTAATAATAAGTAACAAATTCATTTTATCTTTTTAAGCTGATAAACTTGAATAATAAAATACAAATCAGCAAAAAAGCAACTCTGTTAGTCTTCTTTGTAGGAATAACATCCAAACATTTCCAAGACTACAAAAAAAAAACAATATCATCTGATAGAGTGTAATTAACCTATGCTGACGTAGGACATAGGAAGGTTTTCAGACTGGCCTAAAGCAAATAATATCATCTGGTAGAGTGTAATTAACCTATGCTAACTTAGGTCATGGGGAGGTTTTCAGACTGTAGCCTAAAGCAAATTATATCATCTGGTAGAGTGTAATTAACCTATGCTTACTTAGGTCATGGGGAGGTTTTCAGACTGTGGCCTAAATCAAATTATATCATCTGATAGAGTGTAATTAACCTATGCTGACTTAGGTCATGGGGAGGTTTTCAGACTGTGGCCTAAATCAAATTGTATCATCTGATAGAGTGTAATTAACCTATGCTTACTTAGGTCATGGGGAGGTTTTCAGACTGTGACCTAAATCAAACTATATCATTATGGTAGACAAAATTTGTATAAGTATTTGCAGCCAAACATAAAACAAAACTTCATTCGCAGTGTTAAAATTATGATTGGAATATATTATATTTATATACTTTCTTTAGTGCCTATTTCACAATATACACTTATATTGGAGATATTAGATATTGATCTTTTCAACATTAGGTCACTCATGGTCTAAGTCGTCAGTGGAATCACATAGAAAATTGTTATCATTTATTGATAGGTCCAATTATCTTATGAATGAATAGTTGGATTTAAAGTGAAACCGGCCACTAGGGTCATATGTTCACTATTTTGCACTGCCATTTATTTACATGGCAGTGATTTAATTTATCCAGGAAGATGGAATCGTGCCACATCTTCCTGGCGTTTATGCGCACAGAGTGCGCTATTTAATTTGGTCGTCATATCATACCCCTAAAAAGGGGCTAATGATATGAATGTTAGACCTGTGTGAGTGGGAATAGACCCATCACACACTCAACCTATCAACTAATCGAAAGTACGTACGCTTATTAGATTTTCCTATGCCAAAATTGTGTAAGCCACCGATGCAATTCATCAAATGGTAGAGTTGAAGAATTAAATTACGTTCCTATCTATGCCAATCTTCTAGTACAAAAGTGTACATATTATATGTCCCTAACAATTTCTTTTGCTGATATGACTAAACGTCATTTGAAAGGTAGCCACTGTCAGAGAGGATTAGATTGTTAATTTTAAGCAGTGGGTCCGAAAATGATCAAGTTAGGCTTTTTGGATAGAGCTTATCAAGGGGGGTTTCCGTAACCAAGTGGAAGACCCTATTAAAGCAATGAAAGACAATAGCCCTAAAAAGGACTTTTTTTTCCCGAGAATACCATGATCACTTGTTAGTGACCGATTATCCCTCTGCTCCTGTTGTTGGTCCCTGTATACTTCTTGAGTGTCTTGTGATCCTGTACTCACTCGATGATTCCCTGTATACATCTTGGGTGTCTTGTTTTGGATTCTCACTCTAAACATCCTTGCTCCCTCATCAATTTGCTTCCGTATTTTTCCCTATCAATTTGGAATTATTTGTGCTGTTTTGTGTAGAATATATAACCCCATATGAGAACTATTTGCATTGTTAGTTAATGCATGACGTTATTAAGTTATTGCAAGGCCTGATAGTTTTGGAGTTAACTGTCTTTATAGTTTATGAATTTGAGGTCATTTTTTAAATATATATATATATATATAGATATATATATGGAAACCTTCTAGTACCAAAACCAAGAACAGAGCAATTCAAAAAGAGATTTCAATACTCTGGTACATTTCTGTGAGTCACCCTCTATAAATAAAGCATTATTATTATTATTATTATTAGTAGTAGTAGTAGTAGTAGTAGTATCCAAAGAGATATATACTTATGTCATAACTCCATAAGTTTGCTTCTGTTATTCAAACAATATTACTTTAAGTACAGCGCTGTTTTATTTGCATCACATTGACTGCAGTTGCTTCTTGGTTAAGAGACTAGACTCATGAGCGTAAGGTTCAAGTACCACCATCTGATCACCTTTTGTTTTTGTTCTTGGAAGGGATAATTTATTCTGTTTGCCTCATCACATTATCACCTTCAACATGCTGATGTGCCATAAATAGGAAATCAGTCCAAACAAAATGACATGTTTATGTGATTTTAATGAGTTAAGCAAAATGTTCTATGTTAGATGCAGAGTGTACAGGCATTAGTTTAGAATAGAGTTCTTATGCTATTACCTATGATGTATATATATATATTATTTGTGTGTGTGTGTGTGTTGGACAGAGTATGCATCTTGCATATGACAATATGGCATTGAATGTAAATTTCTCATCATCTCAACTCTTTCTCTACTGTACTTGGGACAGAATGTGAAAAATTGCATGGCTCTTTCGATCCGAATGCATGAATTTAAAGAAGTGTCATCAAGTTGAATAGTACAGTAAAGATCAGTTTTTAATGAACTTACTTTGTGTCATAATATAATATGGATAATAATATCTTGTGTTCAATTAATGAAACTTGGCATTTTTCTAGATTCCATTTTTGGGCATAAATGTTATTTTAAAGCATTTTAAAACCAGCTACATTGAGTAACCTGTTTGAGTTTCACAGAGAGACTGTTGAGGGTATAGAAGATATTTGGTTGAGTTTAGCTTGAAATTGCAAATGGACATATTGTTTAAATGTCGAAGATTATAATTTGCTTCTTTGGATAAAAAGATGATAGTCAAAGCATTCAACATATTTTACAGTACATTGTCAGTACTAGATTAAACACTGTGGAGGCCCTTGGGCAGTTGAAATCTTGGGGCCCCCCTTGAAATTATTTCCTATCAATATTATTTTAATCTGTTGTAACAGGGCCCCTAAAAGGCAGCGGTTTTATAGGCCAGTGCCTTCTCTCCCTATTTGGGATTTTTGTTGTTGTTTTTGTTGATCCTAGATGAAATTGATTATCACAATTCAATGTATTTAAGATCTTTTCATCACTACTTCTTCAGAATGGACGAACATATCAACATCCCATTTGCATTTAAAGATTTATGATTTACTAGTTGGTCCTAAATAAAAATGGTGCCGATTTGAAGTCCAATATGGCTGCCATTGTAGTCACTTGAAAATTGTCTCGCTACTCGTCCAGCTTGGATAGTGATATGAACACAAGCTTTTCACTAAAGGCTTCTTATGTTGTCTATTTTGTCCTAAATAACAATGGTGCTGATCTGTGTTTAAATGTAGCATAACTCCAATTTATTTTCTTCTGACACTAATGATTTAGTACATCAATTAGTAATTTGCTGTTTGCACTTCAAGTTTGAAGATGACCATGAAAAATCAATAACTGTTTGAGTTTCTTTGAGTACGTGAATCGCTGATAAGTCAAATTTGTGCTCTGAAATGACTGTGGGACAATGAACATAATATTCAGCTTTGAATTGCTTGATCTAAAGATAACTTTCAGCATTTGTGTGCTGCCTCTGCATTTCTTCTCAGTTCAAAGTCTGTATGTAGCTGCAGTATGGATGAGACTGCACCGGGTTGAACTAATCTATGCAAAATCTACACAAATGTTAGGGTCAGTGACGAAGTGTTTCGATGATGACCTGAAAAAATTATCAAGCTTCTTAAGCATTTCATCTGTTATCATGGTAACGTGGAGTGCCCATCCGCTAATTTAATTTTCTGAGTTTGCATGCTTGAAATGCCTGCCTGTTCGAGAACCTGGTATGAAGCCAATTCGGCCGAAGGCAGTTGAAGACAACTGGAAAACGTTATAACAATTATTTCTTTTCCAAAAACATTACTTTATACATATATATATATATATCGAGAACCTGGTATCAAGCCAATTCGGCCGAAGGCAGTTGAAGACAACTGGCAAACGTTATAACAATTATTTCTTTTCCAAAAACATTACTTTATATATATATATATATAACATCTTTGTTATAAAGTGACGTTACAAGACAAACTTGTTTTTGTTTCGTTGTTCAACTTATTGTCAAAGTCGTATTGTTAAGTTGGGCCAAGTTGTCACTACATCTTATAATGATGAAGTGGTGCAGATATAGGAAGCAGAGGAAAAAACATCTATGTAATTAATTCACCATCCAATGTAACGCTTTGCAATTACATAGTGGATCTCATACAGTTAGCGCAACTTTCTTTGTAGATTGTTCTCTACCAAAGGTCAGCTCGTGGGTCATCCTAATTCAATATGGCATGCTCACTTTGGTAAATTAGATATCCGCTCAGGGTAAATGGTGATTTTATTTGGATAAAGGCTTTATATTTTCCCATCCATTTGGTGTTCTCTGCTATGCCTCTTTAGGTCCACCATTTTCTGCTTGACATATAAAAAATATAGAAGAATGTTTGTTTGTTTGTTTGATTAGGATTTTTAACGTAGCTTTAACAATTTTTCAGTCATATCGCTACGATGTCTGCTGTGAGGCAGTTTATAGTGATGTCTAGCACTGAGGCATCATGCTGCAGACATGTAGCATGATGTCCCACCCAGTCACATTATCCTGACACCAGGCCGACCAGTCCTAACACTAACCTCTTAATGCTGAGCGTCAAGCGAGGCAGCTGTTAGTACCATTTTTGTAAGTCTTTGGTATGACTCAGCCGGGGATCGAACCCACGACCTCCCGCTTCCGCGGCGAACGCTCTAACCACTAGGCCACCGGAGCGGTGCATAGAAGAATGAAGAAGAAAATTTATATTGAAAGGGGATCATCTGTCTTCCTCTTCCAGGTATATACAATCATATTTTGATTGGCATTCATCTTTTATAGATAGAATTTGTGATAGTTTGAGCATGACATAGAAAGATATTTGATTTATTTGCATATTGGATACATTTCAACTTGTTAATAAAAACAGTTTTACGCTGATTCACTCAAATATACAAGGAATCGCCAAGCAAAACGTTTGTAGACTCCAGATGGCAGAGATGAAAGTATCATACAGGAAAAATTAAGATGCAGTTTTCCCATGGTGAAAATATCATATTCAATTTTTTTTATCTAGACCAATTCTTTTATTTTGAAAATAAGACCGGTTACAAAGGTGTTGCTTTATGGAAAAAAATGTTCCTTTTAATAGATATGCTCTCCTGTCCACTGTAGAAGAAATTCTGGAGAACTGGATTCTGATCTACAAAAGTTCACCATCCCTAAATGGTCATTAGCATTATTGTACAGATTGCAAAGATTTTCAAAGATTAGAAACAGAAAGGATTAGAGGAAATACTAAATATTGGGAGTTTGCTAGTGTCAATTGGTAGTGGGTCACATGGGGAGGTTTGAAATATGTAAACATAAGAAAGCAACATTAACTATCACTTTATTTGTAAACCAAAGCTTCTCTTTCAAAGAGCAGACAAGATTGTTGCTTTCTAAATTCATAGACAAACAATGGAAATAAACACATCTAGAATGTACACAGACTTGCTGGGGAATACAATGTATATATTAGCATAAACATAAGCTTTAATTGCAACTCTATACTTAATACAATACTTCCATTTTAAAAATGTTTATAAAAAAAAATAATTATACCAAATTAGTTCAATATGAGGGGAAATTATTATGATTCTTTGCCCAAATATTGCTATAAGGAAACCAATTACAATACATTTTGGAACCCAGAAAAGGAAGCAAATGGTACTGCATGTTAAGAAAGATTTTATCTCAGGCATGAGCAAACATTCTCCTTAGACACAACTGTAAGTAAAAATCATGCAGGAACTGGTATCATCCAACTAGCTGTATTGACCTCTTGGTTTAACATCTGTTGTGTCTAACATTCGCAGGACATCAACATTTTGGGAAGAAATACCTTTATATAAATACTCTTATGCAGTTGAGACAAAATCTTCAAAAATTCCATGGAATGCTACGTCTTGCCCGCACGGTCATGCAGAATATTGACATATTGCTAGAGTACAAACTTAACTCATTGCTATCAAGTTTTGTCATGGCATATATATTATTCAAGATAAATGATCCTAAAAGTTACATGACTGTACATACAAGAGTGTAAGAAAAATTGAACTTACTGAAAATGATCTTAACTTATTCAATGGAACATAAAAAAGAAAGTTACTTTGAGCTATTTTTGCATGTAACAAACAATACCGTCCCCAGTTAATACAACCAAAGTGTCATTGCTTATTAAATGACACTGTTTGTTACAAACAATACCATCCACAATGAATACAACTATACAGTGTCATGCCTATTAAAATTAAATGACACTGCCTGTAACAAACAATACCATCTACAATGAATACAACCATACAGTGTCATGCCTATTAAAATTAAATGATAATTCCTGTAACAAACAATCCCATCCACAATGAATACAACCATACAGTGTCATGCCTATTAAAATTAAATGACACTGCCTGTAACAAACAATACCATCCACAATGAATACAACTATACAGTGTCATGCCTCTTAAAATTAAATGACACTGCCTGTAACAAACAATACCATCTCAAAATAAAGTTTTAGTCATGCATTCCTTTATAACCAAACATACATGCTAATTAAGAAATTATTTCACACTTTGTCTTTATCAAAATATTTCAAACCTAAATAAAATAATAATGGCTAAAATATTAAAAAACCCATAATAAAGACAGACTGTTTTTATTGATTTATGTTTGAGTTTAAATGGAGTAAGCATAAATAATAATAATAATAATAATAATAATAATAATAATGAGGACTTTTTATAGTGCCTAATCTTTAGAAGCTCTAAGCGCTTTACAACATCTATAATGATATGACTACACTATAGAAAAACTAAACACAAAATCCATGAAATTGAAAAACATAAAAACATGCTGAAAACATATAAGGTCCAAAATATTATTAGGTCTCTAAGTTTGTTCCTGCGGTCAAAAATGGTGAGTTTCAGTTTTTATTAGACTCAGACAGTCACAACAACAAGTAACAACAAATGTGGTTGAGCTTGAGGACAAACTGAAGAACCCAGATAAACATGGAAAAAACAACTAACCCACAGGAAGTCACTTACTTGTGTAATATTAAAATTATAAGCATAATGTACTTCATGATAAAGTAGTCTCAAACTAAGGCAGCTTACTCTATCATGCTATGATCATATTCAAGACACAATACTGCAGGTTATTTTGTGCCATGGTTCTATAGTCACTTTTTGATTAGGATTAGTCTTCCACATAATAAAAACACACATGATATTATTTTATTATAAAATGTTATAAACCAGGTGAGCAAGAGAAAAAACCCATTGCCAATAAATTGTCTTCAGAATGTCTTGTTCTGCCTATAAAACACATGATCTAAATTCAAAGTTGATAAAAGCCAGAGTATTTAATTTCTTTTGAATACAAGAAAACTCCATTAATATACAAAAACTCACAAAAACAAAACTTTTCTATTCATGAGCAGGTTATCAGAAACATTTTTGAAATGTTTGTAAACATTGTTTAGTCTGGTATGCTTTATGACTGAATGCTCTCAACAATCTAGATTTTTAACCAACTTTTCTCAAAATAAATTTGAAAATCATTGTTACACGGGCATCATCCAGTGTTATTTCAGTTTTTACGACTCCGCCATCTTCGCCTGCCCTCGATCACTTCTGATTTAACTTTAACTGCTGGATCATCAACAACATCTTCAAACTCATCCTCCCAGTTTTCCGACACAGGGATTTTTGCCGGTGATGCAGTTGTTACCTTTTGTTCTTCTTGCCTCTGGAAAAAAAGACAAACTAAACTTATAACACCTGAATGAATACACAGTGAAATGTGTATTGACTCGGCACATTATAATGAATATTTTTGTAAAACACTTACATGTAGTTAACCAGAGTGCTTTAAATATTAAATTTTGTGACAAACTAAACTTATAACACCTAAATGAATACACATTCAACGCCATCTTCCAAGTCAACTTTCTCCACAACTTTTTTCTGTTGTTCCTCTTGCCTCTGTAAAAAGACAAACTGAAATTACAACACCTAAATGAATACAAACTGGAATGCAAGTATCAAATAACTTGCCAGACATTACACGCAAGAAGCCTTTATGTTAAGAGAATAACATTTTAAGTTATTTATCACTGGGATGTTTATCACAAATACCATTATTACCTGTTGTCCCTCATACTTCTGAAAAGAGGCAACTAAAATTACACATTTCCTTAAATCTCTTTTACTCTTTTCAGCTTATGTGCTATTCAGCTTTGGCTGATGTACTTGTCTTACCAGGAAGTGGTACCTGGCTTCGGTGATCTTGTTCCAAAATGCTCCCTAGTCTTTCTCATAAGCATAAGACTATAAGGTCTTTCTAGAAATATAAATCATAACCTTGGTTATTAGAGTTTTGGACCACAATACAATGTTGCTAGATTTGGGCAAGATAATAAAATATCTATGTTTAAAATCCACTACTTACGTTGTGTGCATAAAAAGAAAAATATGACTTTTTATCTGTGTGTGTGTGTGTGTGTCATTTTGATTTTTAAAGTACCTTTAAAAATATTCAGTCACATCACTACAATGTCTGCAGAGTGTCACTGGGGCATCATTCTACATACATGTAGCATGATGTCCCACCCAGTCACATTATCCTGACACCAGGCCAACCAGTCATAACACTAACCTCTTTTATGCTGAGTGCCAGGCAAGGAAACCATTTTTAAAAATAAGTCTATGGTATAACTCAGCTGGGGCTCTAACCTGTGACCTTTTGTATCCAAGGCAGACACTAAAACCACTATTTGTTATTTGTCAACGAGATGATAACATTTAATACTGGAAAACTGTCAATGCAAGTGGGATGTGTTAGACAATGAATGACCAATTATAATAATCAATTATGATAATTTATTAATTTGATTAATGTACACAAGCAGATAATATTTATTATAAGGTGAGTAAAACACCATTGTTTCATTAAACTGATAGCCACCTGCCTTTTGTTTTGGAGACAAAATATAAGCAGTATAAATGTCTTTATATTGCTTTAATCTTGCATTACTTGATACATCAATACTGTGCTTGCTGTGTTGACGTGAGTAGTCCGAATTATCCGTTTAGCTTTAGTTTCCCAAAGCGTTATTTTGAGATTTTTTTATGTGTACAAAATCTATAAATTTTAAAACTCGAAAAACGGGATGCAATTTAGAGAAAAATAATTAATAAAACATATTTTTTTAACATTTGTAATGCAGTTTGAACTCATACCAACAACATCTCAAATGATTACATGCCATGTCCTTACAATCATCTTAAATAAATCAATACTATTTTATAAATGAGATGTTCATCCAGTCTATATTGTTCATTGTTGTTAAATTTGCTTTCAGTCTAAAGAGTTTCCATTTTACTTCATATGTATATGAGTAATGGCAGAAGGAAGAGCTCCAATTCCAAGGGAGACAAATGCTTCATATCAAAAGGTTTCTGCAATTGGAAAGATATAACAACATTCAAGAAACACCAGTCCTCAGAATGCAACATAAAACTCTGTGAGTCACATCATGCTGCCACAACAAATGATAGAAGACACCAGAGACCTTTTCATCCCTACACCCAGAAGAAAAGAAGAACAACTGGCAGCAGCTTGTCACAATCCTGAGAAATGTTAGATTTCTTGGGACTGCTCCGGTGGCCTAGTGGTTAGAGCGTTCGCCGCGGAAGCGGGAGGTCGTGGGTTCGATCCCCGGCCGAGTCATACCAAAGACTTACAAAAATGGTACTAACAGCTGCCTCGATTGACGCTCAGCATTAAGAGGTTTAGTGTTAGGAGTGGTTGGCCTGGTGTCAGGATAATGTGACTGGGTGGGACATCATGCTACATGTCTGCGGCATGATGTCTCAGTGCTAGACATCACTATAAACTGCCTCACAGCAGACATCGTAGCGATATGACTGAAAAATTGTTAAAGCTACGTTAAAAATCCTAATCAAACAAAAGATTTCTTGGGTCCCAAGGACAGGCAATGCGAGGTCATCACTAAAGTTACAGTATTTTTATTTAGATACTGAAAATGTGAAAGTGACGATTCAATAAGAATCTTTGGACATATGAAATGAGATGCTACAAGTGATGGTTTGAGGAATTCTCTGTGAAATTACTACAAATACATGAAACAAACAAACAATAACTTCTTCACCATCATGGTGGATGAAACAACAGATCAGTCTAATCGTGAACAGGTCATCGTTGTATTAAGTGAACTCAAAGAATTCATTATACTGTACTTGGCTTTGTCTATCAATGCCAAAAATTTGACCAGTATTATTGAAAACTTGCCAGTGAGGGTGAACATTAAACTTAAATGGACAGTGCGACAATGGAGTCAGCATGTTGGAGTTGAAGAAAGTAGTGTCCAAACATATATCGAGGAAGTAGTGGGCTGTAAGAAGGGTTTGAAAGTACTGAGGGACTCATTAGAAAAACTGTGTACAAGATGTCAAAATGAATTACCCGCCTAGAAGACACACCAAGTTTGAAGAACTGAAGAAAAAAAATGAGCCCAGACACACCAGGATTCCATGAATTGTGTCCCACGTGGCAGATGGTGTGTCTGGACTCATTAGAAAGTGAATGTGCCAATGTAAATATTTTGCTTGAATTAAATTTTAAATCATTGTTTTTATGGTTTTATTTATTAAATGAAATAAAGTTAAAAAAAAGGAAAGACTCACTTTCAATTGAATATGCTCTAAATACCCCTCCCCCAAGCCAGAGTGGGAAACCCATTCCATCACCCACCCCGAGTCCATCGCTGCCCTAAACTCAAAACTGCTTCAAAGCCCTGTACATGGGTTTTATTTAGTGTTGATGCAATTTGAGTAAGCTGCCCAAGGACAATGCTAATGCCATTGTAATCTTTGAACCTGCAAACCTCAGATCACGAATCTATATACTATAACACTTGTGGCTTCATCTTCCATTTGTCTCCCAATAACAAGCTGAAAGGCAAATCAGAACTATCCTTCATTCCCTAATATGCATGGATATAAGTATAATGAAGGATAACATTGACATAGAATGATCAACAAAACATTATTTTGCAGTTTAATTTTTGAGTCATATCACTACTTTGTTTGCAGTGTGGAAGTTTATAGTGATGTAGTGATGTCTAGCATTGTGCCGCAGACATGTAGCTGATGTTCCACACAGTCACATTTATCCTGACACTAACCTCTTAATGCTGAGCACCTAGCAAGGCAGCTGCTGGTACCATTTTTATGAGTCTTTGGTATGAAATGGTCGGAAGTTAGAAACCCGCAGCCTTCCGAATCTGAGGTTTATGCTATAACCACTAGTTCACCAGAGTGGTCTGATAACCTTGTTTTGTCATTTACTAAGTATTTTAATTCAAAATATTATAAGAGCAAAAATAAATAATAAACAAAACATAAAAAAATTCACATTGATTTACAGTTTGAAACTTTGAAAAATGTGAGATTGCTCAAAATTGCAGTGTACCAAATCAATTAACCTTTAAAGATACAAAATAAAACTTTCCTCTTTTTGGGGTCCCTGAAAATGGCAGGTGCAATTACAATTTTTATATAGAACAGAAATTTAGTTTACATTGGAGAGGAGAACATAAATGTCACCATCAATTACTACATATTTCAGCAATGAGAGCAAATGAATGCATCAATTTGGCTGCCCTTCCACCAACAACTTTTTTTTTCTTTCTTGTTTATTTTAATTTTTTTTATTTTTTCTTCTTTTTTTAAATTATATTTATTATCCCCATAATAGGCTGACCACTGGGTCGGGGAGCCATCCCAAGGTCACTTTAAAATCTAACATTTCTGATAATCTAGGAATAATAAATATAATCTACATAAAAGGAAAAGACTCTCACACACACATACACAACATGCATATGGCACACAATCTAGGTGACATTGTGATATTACAGTATTTGTTCCTGTTTAGCATAAAATCAGATACATATTATATATTTATTATTGAGGTCCACTTTTGAAGAAATTGGTCCTCTATTTTATTTACTTAAACAGTGTATTTTTCAATGTTCTTATGCATTGCAACTATTTGCTTAAAAGCATAAATAGAAGGATTTTTCATAATGAATCTGCAAGTATAAATATAATACTTTGCCAAAACAAGCAAGAAATTACATGAACACCAACAACTTGCTTTCTACAAGTAAAATTTACAAGTGATTGTTGGATGCTAACATAAAAACAGCTTGGAGTCTGATTAAACTCTGAATGGCACCAATCTCAAATAGAATCACACATCAATGGTCACTACCAGTTGTTGTTTTAATTGCCAACGAGTATTTTCTAAAAGATATGTGCACATTCATTGAGGACATGCATGTGTACATGAGAAATTATGCTATTATTGCTGACAATATACTGGATTGGATTGGGATAAACTTCTTATTTCATCTTCGTAGTGCCATATAAAGTGCATAATTTGTCTTCTATAATTTGTCTTCTATATTTCTAATAAATATACCCTAAATATTTAACATTTTTGATCATTTTTGTCAGTTATGTCTTTTCTCTATCTTTTGATATTACATGTACATATATTACATCAATATATACATCACTGTTACAACTAAGACTGAGGACAATTCAACAGTATGGTTGCTTTCTGCATGCATGCACGTGCGTGACTTCTTTTTTTTCCTTATTCAATAAATGATCTAAAAAGTGGTTGCTGTCGCCATTTCCAATCATCGCAAATTTGAATGATGAAACCTGCAGTCTTTCTACTCCGCAAGAGATTTCATTTCCAAAGGTAAATTAATGGTAAAGGACAAAGACCTGAACACAGAATTAATAAGTTGTATTACAATGGCAAAAACCTCGAAACTCAGCCATTTATTTAAGATCAGATTCTTAATGCATGACACCTTTTTTGGACATTACATAATTACCTCTTTAAAGAGATTATGTACAATTAAAGATGTTTTGTCAGTTAATGGGTTGGTGTTCTTTCAAGCAGGTTTTCTTGTACAAGCACAAGGTTGCATATCATTTGATGATGAATAAAAGGATGTAACTGTTTTCAATATTTGAACAGGGTTCATGAGATGCGCTCTGTATTAAAAAGATAAATACTCATTTAATTAAACAATGAAATAGGGGGCCCCGAGTGGCAGAGTGGTATAAAGTGCTTTCCGTGATGGATCACTGCCGTCTCACCTCTGTCTGCGTGGGTTCGAGTCTAAGATTGGGCTAATGTAGTTATGTGAGAAAGCTTGCCAGTAGCTTCTCATGGGTCGGTGGTTCTTTCCGTGGGTTTTCCCGGGTTCTCCCTCTACCAATAATACTGGCCGCCATGTATAGCGTATCGTGTGCTGAAAAATGGCGTTAAACCATAAAACATTAAAATAATAAACAATGAAATACTGCACAGATAAACACATTTCTAAAAGCATGATTATTTCACACCATCTGCAATAGAATCTGCCATATCCTGAAGTTTTGTCACAAAACTGATTGAATTATATCCCATGCATGCATACCAGCAACCGTAATGGATATCATACTAACCCTAAGATGGATACAACGGGTTTCCGGCTTCTTTTATACAATTAGATTCATATTTGGTGGAATTTAAAATAAAGCTATACTTATATTTTAAATATAAATTGTAAGACATAGAAAATGTTACATACAAGATTCTGCTATCACATAAAATATTGCATATCAGCACTCTCATCTGATCTAGGGCTTTCAAAATCAAAGACTTCATCAAATAATAGCTCAAACTGATATGTCAAAATTCACAAGGCTTCAAAACTGCTATATTTATTTCCAAAAATTAATAAATTCAAGCAAATAAACTTTAATACAAGGTTATCTGATCAAATGGTTTAGGTGTTCCATCATTATAACAGTCACATGACAGGATGCCTGAATAATGTCAAAAGGTCTCAAATACTTCAGTTATTTTGCTCACATGTACACAGATACAGTTGTCAAAGGGCATACTCTATGCAAGTTTGTTTATATTTGTAATGCTAAATATCAAAAGAAAAATAACTTTTAAAAACCATTGAAGAAGCCATTTGATTTTCCTGGCAAAATGCAGTTCATGTTGGGTGAATGAATTGAATATGATTATGTTCAAGTCTAATCTAATTCCTAGTGTCATTGCACATTACTTTTGTGCTTTGATTCTTGCCTACCTGGATTTATGAATACATTCATCCACTGATCCAATGCTTTTTTGCTGACCCCCCCCCCCACACACACACTTATTGATCTTTCCATGTATCAAAATATTATTGAATATTCTTGTTTGCTAGAATTATATTTTGTAAAGAAAATTCAACAAAATATATCACTGTGTATTTTCAAATTTCATGATGTTGAATCAGATATCTGAATACTAACTACTGTTTATTTAGAAACAAACCGAGATATATATAAAGTTTCATTTACCAGTATTGATAACACATTTTATGTTCAACAAAAAGGGGCCAATTCTTTTCATTAATTAGGGTCCACATCAGACCCTGCATTATAAACCAGTTCAAGAGTTATGGTGGGAGAGGTGTTATCACAAAAGAAAGTACAGTTACCATTGTAGAGTTCTTGACCAACAGCTCTTTTTAAAAGCCTTGACAAACTTAGTCAATATTTTTTCATAATCGCAAACTTGTCTGAGTAATTATGAGAACATATGCAATCCAATCAGAAAGTCATCACTAAAATATGATGGAAGGAGGATCAAGCTTCTGACTTGTTGAACGGATGTTTAATTTTCTTGATATTAATAGCAGTATTATTTTCTCCCCATCAAAATGCTTTTGTTTCAAAATTCATGCACTTTTTAATGACTCATTATCATTTCCAAACATTAATTATTATTTTCAGCCTACTTCAACTTTAAGCCCTTTTCACTGCTTTTTAGTTAACCTTGCTTGTGCACTTGTTTTTTCTCTAAAGTTGAAAATCAGTTCTTTGGCTTACATGTTCAAATGTTCTGTAGCATTCAAGAATATAGATTTACTATATTGTAGGACATAAGCATATCCCCAAGGAATTGCTGTAAAGCCTTGGTGGTTTTCCATGACCTCTCATCTCATGATTTATACCAGTCATGCAAAACAGAATCCTATTTATTTCTAGCTGCAAGTTGGTGTAAATTAAGTTTCTAATGTGTGGACTGTCCAGATCAAGATCATGTTTGTAGGAGTTTGCCTTTTGGTTCAATTTTCTCATTCAACAGCTTCTGCATATGTTCCGTTGACTGAATATGTTCCTTATTTATTTTCTTGCTCTCATTACTTTCAATTTCTCTTCCTTTCCATCATTCTATTTATCTTATTTTTCATTTAATTGTTTTTTAAAAAACGGTTTAGTTTAAAAATTCTAGCAATTTCTCGTGGATACTGAGCATGTCTTAGCATACTTTTTTTCTCCAGCCTAACTAAAAATTGGAGCACTTTTTAATATTGCATAAACTGTGCCCATGCTCTAGAAAACATGCAAACAGTAGAAAATGCATATATAAGAACACAAGGTAGCTAGTGGAGGACAGATAATGCATGAATGGTAATGGGCAATGGATAGAATGCTATGTCATTATCTTGCATACTTCATGTCAAAATTTAGAAAATCATTTATTTGGCTTACCTGTATATATGTTCTGTAAGATTCGTCCACACAGAGATGCACTGCATTGTAGGCTCCAACCATATCTACAAGGAGTTGCTGTATAATCTGGCTGGTTTTCCAAGACCTCTGATGCAAAATTCTGTTCATCTCATGATTTATGCCATTCAAGCAAATAACTATCCTGTTTATTTCTAGCTGCATGCCAGAGTACACTATGTTTCTAAAGTGTGGATTGCCCAATTCATACTTTAGGATGTACTCTTGCATGAACTTGCATTTCGGATCAATTTTCTCTTTAAACAGCTTTTTGAAGGAGTGAAATTCTAGCTGTTTCAGCATATGTTCCTGGGACTGGATATGTTCTTCCTTTATTTTTTTTAGTTCTCTTGCTCTCAATTCTTTTAATCCTCCCTGATACCCAGGTTCATTACTTTCTCCTAGTGCAGCATTATTATTTTCATTTATTTCTCCTTTGGAAGTTATATCTGCATTACTCTTCTCTCCAGACCTATCATAGAATCGAGGAACCAGGGATTTCATGTGGCTCATTAGTTTAGAATTCTCCTCCTGGTTTGTCACATCATTCTGAAACTCAGGGGTAACATTTTGTTCTTCAAAATCCTGATCCATTCCTACAATAGCATCTGTTTTACCTTTACCTCCAAAGTCTGGTGTAGCATTAATTTTTCCAATGGTGAATGAGTCAGAGATTTGTTTCTTCACACTTTGTTCCCAAAGCCATTCAAAGGATACATTGCATATTCCACACATAATATCAGTCACTCTGGCTGTCTCAAAAATTTTCATCTTTTCCTCCAGCTCTTCCTTGACCATATGATCTTTAACTTTGGCCTTTAGGTCATGGCATCTGACAGTAAATGATATCCTCCTAAACAATCGAAGGATTTTCATTCCTGCTTCCTTCTCTGCCTCTGCTTTCTCCCGAGCAGCAGCATCAATTTGCCATTTCATCTTATCTTCCATGGACATCTGCGTTTCATCTTCATGGTCAACAAAGAACTCCAATAGCTCTGGTACTAATCCAGCTCCATGGCTTATAGCTGCCAGGGTGTTCTCTCCAAGGAAATTTCCAGGAAGAAGTCCAGCATTGGTTAGAAATGATGATTGTACATGATCTCTTTGGTCGTTTAGATGGCTTGTTGGTACCCATTTGCAACACATCAAATACTCTTCTTCCCTCTCTTTTAATAGGTTGATCAATGCTGCTTCCACATCACGAATACCTTGTGCTTTCTGCACAGCTTCAAGAGCCAGCGTTAGCCTCTTTGGACATTTCTCTGGAGGTGGCAACTGGGTCAGAGCCTGCATGAGGGCAGTTTCTGATTTTACTTAAGTAAATGTTCCAACATTGTTGACCAATGTCATGGCCAGAACAAGGACCCTTTCTGCCATTGCACAACTGAAAAAATTGCCCAAATCGGCTGAGAAGAGGACATTAACAAGACTGGTGCTTTTTGATGTACCACACACCATTATGACAATGTGATCAAGCCTGTCTTGAAGCAAACTATGGCTGTTATATCTGGGAGCAAAATGGCTAACAGCCTTTTGGATCAGCACTGCCTGTTTTGGGAAGGTGGCCTCAATGAAATCCATTAAATGCAGATAACTGGCAGGTACAAAAAAGGAGACATCTGGCAACTTTTGATAGCTTCCCTTCATTTCTTTATTTGTTTTGGCAATGAGGAAAAAGGACAGGGTAGTGTAAAACTCAAGCCACATAAGGAAGAATTTGGGGTCAGGCAGGACTTCTTCTGCCTTCTTGCTAATCACAGCAACAAACTTGGTAAACTTGATTATAGCCTCCATGGGATCTGAAGCTGGCTTTGTCAGGTGATAGTAGCTGTCATAAAATTTGCGTGCCAGTGACTCCACAATCCATCTACAGCCAAACTTGTTTCGTGATTCATATCCAGTCATCAAAGCAAGGTAGCTATATTTCCTTTCCTTGTTGTCCTGATTCTGTTCCTTACTGAGTGCAGTTTCAAATTCTCTCAGTTTCTTGTCAAAATTGAAATCAATACTGAACAAATGACTACAAAACTCAACCATCAAAAAGACATGTGCAGATCTGGCAGCAGTTGTCCTAAATATCTTCTCACCATTAGTGTCTTCTTTCCATCGTTTATCCATGAAAGCTTCCATGTACTCCTTGACAGGCCCATCCATTTTTCTAAGAACTTCACTTGGGTACCTCTTGGACAGAACAAAGGGATGGTAGCTCATTGGCATCAGATCCTGAAGGATCTGCTCACAGGAAGTGAAACTGTTAACATTTTCATGAGAAGTTTTTACATTATAATGTAGGAAGAACTCCACCTGTTCAGACAGACTTGCTGGACATATAGCTCTAACATTTCTAGCTCCAAACTCTATGTTTCGCTGCAATTCAATGAACATTCTGTCAATTTCCATCAACTCCTCAAATATCCGCTTGTTTAGTGGTTTGTGAAGATTTGGACATATTCCATCTTGCTTCTCCATACCTGGGCATGGAAGACCAACCTGGTAGAAGTGACACTGTTGAACCTCTTTTCTCATTTTTGTTACCTCCTCTACTGCACCATGGATCCATCCTTTGGCCCGATTTAACAGGTAAAGAGCAATCCTTTCATTAACTACTTTCTTCTCAATTTCAATCTCCACCACCTTCCTCCTCTCTTGCTTGGATGGAAGCAAATCTTTTATCATGTCCTTGCATCTTGGTTTCTGTTTTGGGTAGTAAATTACATAATCTGGTTTGGTGTTCGATAGACCAAAGAAACTATCATATTTCAACAACAGTTCATTGTCTTTTGGAGTTTTGGGGCAACACAAAATCTGAACAACCTTGAATAGATGATCAAATCCTCGTACAAGGGACCAGAAACAGTCCTTGTTGATCTGCTTACGAGTAACTATCCACTCCACATATTCCAAGGTCCCAGCCAGATTGACAAAGGGTTTTGACTCTATGAAACCAGTCCAAGCTTGTCTAATATGGGACAGACTTTCTGTAAGGTCTGGCACACCTTCTGCAAGTTCTGCAAGAAGGAGATTGGCTTCTGCAAAACCATCAACATTTTTGCAGATTTTAAACAACTCTTTTGCTTCTTTTACTGTCTTCTGCAAGTCATTAGTAGATGGTCGTGTCTCAGGTTGACGTGACATGAGAACTTGTATGCACACCAGTAATGTCTGTGCTATGGTGTTTTCTTGTAGTGTCTTTCTAGCCATCACCTCTGCTTGATCAATTTTGCCATAAACAAGCAGGAGCTTGGCAGCTTCTTCTGCTTGCCCTGCAAGGCAAAAAAGATATAAACCATTTACCTCACCTAAAACAAAGCCATATTTATCTTTCCAATGAGAAATAAGTAAAACAGTATCAGATTAGTCACATGCTATGAATAAATTGAATATGTCTGATACTATTAATATGAATATACACCAATGATGTAAGAGGACAAATTTACTATCTTGAAATTGAATTTATGACCTAAGCAGAAAAGAAAATTTACAGACAGTCTAATATCATGATATATGTGATTGTTGTCTGCATTTTTGTATTTCATGTTGCACTGGCTGTTCAGTTCTTATGTGTTTCTTCATCTCCTTGTTTTCAAAACGAGAACAATTAGAGTTTCTCTCAGCTGTCTTGTTCCACTGTTAAGACATCCTCTGATTTTGAATAAACCGCCATCACATGACCGCCAGTCAACCTGTTTATGCTATGATAGACCCAATAGATTAGAGCTTCTAAAGATTAGGCGCTATACAAAGTCCTCATCATCATCATTATTATTATTATTATTATTATTATTATTATTATTATTATTATTATCTGCTGGGGTGGTCACGTAACTCATCAGAGGTAATGGCTGATTCATTTGTTCAACTGATCACTTTGTCTTGCGTGTAAGAGATTTATAAACTCATTTCTTGCTGATGAAGCTAGTATTGCTACAGGGTAGGTGATGTGACAACTGTATTGTCACAACCTATTGTTGGAGCACCAAAAGTTTCAAATTAAACCATTATCTCATAGCCAGATTTGGCAATAAGGCTAATAAAACATAATTTTAGAGAAATGTGTTTTAAATATGTGGTAAAAGCAAAAAAATGAGTTAAAAAATACTCATAAATTTAATATTTTATATTTACAAACACTATGTTTTCTACATTATAGAACAATAAGTTTGTTTCTGTAACACAATAAAAAAAACAGTGCTATTGTATTAACAAATTTATCAGTTGAAAAAAGTCCACAAGTATATCAAATTAAAAACTGACTTTTAATCTCTCCGAAATTATGAGATTGTCTACTGGGGTGACATAAGGTTGGTGAATGATCTTTTCAAACAGTATCAATGTTTCATAAGACTACCTACTGATATAATCAATGCTGTGATCATTTAAATTAAAAAGCTTAGACACTAGGGAATATTATTCTTTTATTCCCACTTGGATTTCCCTTTTAGTGTTACTAACATTATTTGCCACAGATCTGCAAAGGCCATGACAAATTGTTTTAGCTTTGGCCACCACTGTAGACAACGATTCCTCCAGAATACAAAAGGCACCACACACAAATCATGCAAGGTTATGGTAATCAGTGTTGGGGCCTTAAGATCCATTGCCTCTAGAGTCTCAGGACTCTGGCAATATCCCAACTTGCAGAGATGCTGCAGAAATTTTCAGAAAACTGTATGGGGATGTCAGCGATACCTACTTCAATAGGGCGAGAAGATAGGCAGTGTGGTAGCTGAGGGCTGACAACATTTTTGTAAAGTACATAAACACCTAATTTAAAACAAGCATTTAATGGTTTTGTATCACTTCCTTCATAACAAATGTATAAGGAATTTGCATACATAATTGTTACTCAGATGGTAAATATCCTTGTGTTTGCTATCACTCAAAATTCAAACTAGCCTCTGGAAACTGAAATAAATTAATAGCACATCTATCGATCATGAATTTATTTACTGTTTGAGATGTTACCTACATGCGTTTGAAAATATGTTATTGTGTGTAATAAAAATAAATATTAAATATTAAGTCATATTTTATTTGTAATAAAAATACATAAATTAAAGAACACACAATTTTCCATATTTATTTATTTAGAGGATAACTTGTGGAGTTTTGTTATATCACGGGACTACCATGTGAATCAGACTGGCCTTATTGCCAATTTTTACAAAATTTATCTGATTTTCATTTAATATAATTGAATTTCTTTACAAGAGCATTAAAATGGAGTTTTTGTTGATATGACGTGACTAATGTACTTCTGATGTTGTTTGACATTTGTGAAGTGACTAATAATGCAAATGGTAAGTATCAGGTCAGGTTTCATCAATGCTGTAGTGTTTTCTAGTTTTTCAGTGATTAGACATAATTTTTTATTTGCAACACACACCTCAACCTATCTGTCCAAATATGAAAAATAGAATGGGAATATTAGGGGAGGAACTCAGATTAGAAATCAAACTGCTATTCATTTAAAAACAAATTTATAGTCCAAATTGTAGAATTTCAGAGCTGAAAGAGAAATTGTCCTTCCTTTTATTATATTGAAAAATGATTCAAGTCCCTGTATCAATACAGGTTTGGGGACTGGTTTATTGAGCAACAAGAAGACAAGTTGATTTTACAGACAATTCAGTCCTTATTTGTACAAAAAATATAATTTTGAAGATCTTTTGGCAAAATTTAAATCGACCATTTTAAAATGTTTTTAAATGATAGGTTTTTAAGCAGACAATCTTAAGGTGATTAGGTTGTTTGAACAATCTTGTGTGGGATATTATTTGCTCAGATACATTCTTTGTTACAAGACAAGATTCTTATTGTTTGTGCTTATTGTCCTTTTAAACTTTAAAAGGAAATGTTTACTTTCTATAAGCATATTATATATATATATATATATATAATTCTTTAGAATTAAAGGTTTAAAAGAAAACAAAACTAATTTATATTCATTATGTTGTTCCCACTAACAACATAATGCAGGCAGGTCAGCAAAATAAAGTTAGAATTTTTATTTCATACATTAAAATGACTTAACATGTCAATTTATAGGAATATATTCAAACTTTAAACTTGTTTCATGTGATACATTTTGTGGTTTTGTACATGATCATCTCTTTGGCTTAAATGTTTTAGAGAGTCTTTTAAGAGAACCATCTTTAGATTTAGAAATTGCATCTTTTATAATCAACAATGTTACTTAATTCCATTTAGTAATGGTCATATGTGAACTTTGAAAAAACATTAATTTCATCCTGGAAAAACCCTGGAAATGACCTGGAAATTTATCTTTAGAACCATGTTTATATGTGACATTATGATGACATACCTTTGTGCCTCAGCAGACAAGACAGGAAACCTAGCATATAAAATTATCATAACATTCCAGCCAAGAAAAACAATTGTTAGAGATGTGGCTTTGAAAAATGTTAACTATGAATGTTAAGCTTAATATGCTTGCCATATATATATATAATTCCAATTTTTATGAATTAAACGAATTTCCTGTAATATGATTGGATGTAAACGGTCACGTGATGTTGATCAGGAATTGTTTACACTTCGATAAATTCTGGGACTACTTTCGGTTTTTGAAATATAAATAAACATTGCACACACGTTATTGTGAAACGATTTTGTCATCTGTAAAATATATAATTCTGCAAATAAATATAACTTTTACACTTTTTATACTTTTTCCAATATTCTTTGATTCAAATGCATAGTTTACTATACAATTTAGCATTCGTCTGCTACATTTTCTCACTAGATCTACGAGTGGGTCTTGTTAAGTATTAACGATGCTGAGAATGACATAAAATGTTACTCTTGTATAGAATTTATTTCATTGTTACCTTTATATAGTAAGGGATAGCATCATCTTGTTCATATTTCCATAAAAATTGGAAGTATTCACTGAAAAAATCCATAATGATTTCAGGTTTGATTGAAATTTAATTTAGCACACTTGCCGAGTCGGTATCAGTTGTTATTATGTAAGGTCATGGTCATCTGACGTAACAGATGGGACTGACTAAAGTTGAACAAGAATGTTGACAGTAAACAAAATGTGTTAAAAACAACGGTAACCAATGCCTATGATGTAAAAGACGAAGTTTATGAATAAACGTAACTGTGGCTGTAGTCAATTTCTTCGTGTGATTCTGTACAGGTTATGTATTACGGGGCGGTGTGAAACACCGAATGAAAGGTAACTACGCGCTACGTAAAATCGAATGCATTATTGATGGAATAAGTTAATTTGACGATAGAAATGATGAAATTGGAATTATAAGGATTAAATGATCATGGTTGGGTATTTATTGATGTGTAAATTTTACCTAATCACTCACAAAGTTAACATAAAGTCCTTCGGACTTTATTTACTTTGTGAGTGATTAGGTAAAATTTACACATCAATAAATACCCAACCATGATCATTTAATCCTATAATAAACCTCTTAGTGTTCACAAGCAAAACATAAACACTTTACACTCACCATTTTCTTCCATGATCCAGATAGCTTCTGTCAGGTACTTTTTTTCTTTGAGAAACTGCACCCGGTCCTGCCAGTGTGGAAATCTGTCCAATGCATCCAGCATTCTCTCACGATTGTTGTATCTGTGAAACAAATTGGCAGCCATGTAGCTGAGTCGCTCTTCACTGAACCTATCAGATGGCTTGTTGGTGATCAAAATCTGTGGAATGGGTTCTCCTCTCCCTTCATATCCCTGTAAATAAATACAGACATCCCTCTATACAAATCACCTCAGTAAACCAGTCTCCAGTAAAATATTGTGTCATAAATCCAATTATACTTGTTGACTGTATTTTTATAAAAAATATCAAAATCTGTGGAATGAGTTCTCCTCTCCATTAATATTCCTGTAAATAAATACAGACATCCCTCTATACAAATCAAGTCCGTAAACCAGTCTCCAGTAAAATATTGTGTCATAAATCCAATTATACTTGTTGACTGTATTTTTTTAATAATCAAAATCTGTGAAATGGGTTCTCCTCTGCATTCATATTCCTTTCAAAAATGATAAATTGAAACTTTAAAAGATGGCCATATCTTAAAAAAAGATGGTCAAATAATTTCATGACTTAGGATAAAAAAGTAAAGAAAAATTTCATCAGTACTCAGTGCACATCCCTGCAATAAAATATGTCACTTGACATACTTAAAAATAACATAAATGACAAACTTTGTCAGGGCACTTTCAACATGAAGTAGCTGACTCATAGATGCAATTTTTTAATGTTATATCCTTCTCACATACATTCTTTGAGTCGTAATAGTATACTGGATATATATCTTTGAATGCTCTGTCTCTGGGTAACATATCTAAATAAACTGTACAGCCTTCACATTTCTAAGTTCACAGTTATAGATCTAGATAATTCGCTTGAAGAAGTGAGTAATTCTTGGTGCAAATAACTCCAATGGATTGCAAGTTAAACTACAAACATATTGCATTATGTGTATCTCAAAATTAAATAATAAAAATATTTCTTCTCAACCAGATATTGGTTTTTATTTTTATGTATGCAATACCTCTGCCTTTATCTTGTATCTCCGGAGTGTATCGATGGCCATGTCGTAACTTTCATTTTCATATAGAACCTCCACTGCACGGTTGAAATTCCCCGCAAGCTCATAGCATCTGCTGCTTTCCAGAGGTAGCCCAAGTCGACGGTAGATTTTTCCTGCCCTCTCAAACTGAAATACATGTTTCAATGTAAATAAAATCCAATGTCTTATTTTAATTCCCTTTAGGTTTCCTATTTATTATCAGGTTGATTCCATATACTGACAACCTGTTCAAAGCAAGATCATTATGTACTGCATATTTATGAATAGAGGTCTACTTTATCTCTTTTCTTCTTTCCCCCCTTTTTCCTACCTGCTAAATCTATCTACATATATATCCATGCTTTATCGTTTTTTTCAAATACACCTAGTACATAGTTTGTACCTGTATACAATGAAAACTATATAGGTATCATATTGACATGGATAAATAGATGAATACAAGAATTTTAGATGTGGATGCAACCCTGGCAAAGGAGGCTGTGGTATGTGCATTTGTGCATCAGGTCAGATTATTTTACCTTATAAAATGTTCAGAAGCTGGGAATGGCTTCCACCTTTAGTTAAAAGTCGTTACTCTTTCTTTTCTTCAACTATAGCATATTAAATGGCAGAATACCTCTCCAAGTTTCTCAAAAATCTGAGCTGCCAACTCCCTTTCCTTTGCATTATGAAGACAACGTGCTGCCTTGGCAGGTTGGTCACACTCCAGGTACAGCTCTGCTGCCTTCATAAATTCGTCACACATGGCCTGAGGATTGTCCTTCAACTGTGAAGCAGCTTGTGCCCTCTGGTGTGCAAGTGCAACCTTTTGTTTCACAGTCTTTCCAGCCATCCTAAAGCAATTAGCTGCCATCTCATACAAGGCATTCTTCATGAAAGCTTCACCATTTTTAATCCAGTCATCTAGACTGCACTCTAGAACAAGCTGATCTGAAACAATTAAGATAGTTGTGTATATTCTGTTATACAAATAAGACCCCAAAACCTTTGAATCAGAAGATTGTGTTATGCGACTATAATGTCTATAAAAGGTTAATGATGACATGAACATGTTTTTTATATTATTTTGATTAAAACGGAAGTCACTCAAATGATTTTGTCAGTTCTGGCAGAAACTCTCCTCTTCTTCTTTCAAAATCCCCAAAACTACAAAGTTCCATGAAGGATCTGCCCATTGTAACTTGACAAAAAAGAATTTACTAAAATTCAATATAGATTGTTTCTTCTATTTAACTGATTATTATTGAAAACAGATCTGGCTGTTTCAAAGTAAAATGTATTGTTACAATTTCATTAAAATGTCTGCTTACATGATATATATATATATATATATATATATATATATATATATATATACACTACTGTATGATTTAACATTCTTGATCATGGCCTTTGACCTAAAATTTGATATCATGTATAGAAGATATAGTGAACACATGGTTTTTACTGCAAAATATAGTCACAAATTATTATTCCTGTTGTAAGTCTCCAGACAGTTATTTTATTTTACTTAGATATTCTTCAAGAGAAGACAATATTTGTTTGGACTGATCAGTGGAAACAGAAAGTACTCATTATTTGGACTATAATATTTTTATGGAACTGCTGTGAGTTATTCAAAGGAGTTCTGGAAGATGCCATCTTGACATCACAATTCTTGGCAGACCAGTACATAATTTTTCATTTTTAAATTAGTATGGAATTTTTCATTCTTTTGCATATTCCTTATTATCCAGATTATTCTGGATTCACTTCAATGTAGTTTTGTTGCCATTGAGAATAATAATAATAATAATAATAATAATAATAATAATAATAATAATGATGAGAACTTTGTATAGCGCCTAATCTTTAGAAGCTCTAAGCACTTTACAACATCTATAATGATATGACTACAAAATACAAAAGAAATCACCATGAAAGTAAAAAAAAAGGAAAACATGCTGAAAATATTTAAGGTAGGAAACATTATTAGGTATTTAAGTTTGTTCTTGCAGTCAAAAGGGGTGAATTTTAAGAGCACTCTTGAAAGTGATCATTGTGCCTTTGTGTCTAATTTCAATGGGGAATTCATTCAAAGTTGCTGGGTCCTGGTATGCAAAAGATCGATGTCCATATGACATCTTTTTCATTGTGGGAATAATGAGTATACGACTCTCAGACGAGGAGCGCAAGTATCTTGCTGGTGTGTACACATTGGTGAGGCCAGATAGGTATTTTGGAGTGGAGTCCATCAGTGAAGTGTAGCACAGAGAACAAATTTTGTGTTTGATTCTGGATCGAATGGATAGCCAGTGTAGGGTACAGAGCAGTGGTGAGGTGTGCTCTGATCGAGGTACTCCAAAGATGATCCACGCAGCTGTGTTTTGAACTTTTTGAAGTTTCTGGAGTAGATATTGTGACGAACCAGACAGAATTGAGTTACAATTGCCCAGTCTTGAAAGTACTAATGAACACAAGTGTTTTTGTGGCATCAACTGAAAGATATGTACAAATGGATTTGATGTGTCGCAGCTAAAAATATGCAGCCTTGCATATGTTCAGGACATGTCGGTTCAGTGTGAGAGCACTGTCTAGAGTAACATCTAAGTTTTGTACTGACTGTGTGAATTTAATGTTGGTGTTGCTGATATTTACTATTTGAGGCAAAGGATGTGAATGAGAAAGTCTTTATGTTGTGATCAGAATGGTCTCAGTTTTATCATCATTCATCTGCAGCTTGTTACATGTCATCCATGATTTTTCATCAAATATGCACCTCTCTACTACTTGGGTGGTAGACTCAACTTCAGTTGGGTGGCTAGATTTGTATATTTGGGTGTCATCAGTATACAACTGGTGAGACACTGGGTGATGATCTATGACACTTTAGAGCAGTTTAGTGTATAGAATGAAGTGAACAGATCCAAGAACATACCCCTGTGGGAAAACACAACATAGATCAACTTGACTGGAGTGTATTCCATTTGCAGACACAATTTGTGTCCTGTTGACTGAGTTGGACTTGAACCACAGTAAGCTATATTGTGACTGCCAAATACATGCTGGAGACGATGAAGTAATTTATCATGCTATATTGTGTCAAATGCTGCAGACAAATCAAAGCAGGTGAAGACTGTAATCTTTCCGCTATCCAAAGCAGAGAGAATGTCATTAACTACTTTCAGAAGAGTAGTTTCAGTACTGTGGCAAGGGCGATATGCAGACTGTACATTGCTAAAAAGACTGTTTGAATTCAGATGAGATACAAGTTGTGTTAGAACATCTTTTTCTAATATTTTTATGTGAACAAGAGATTAGAAATTGGGTGGTAGTCATTTAAATCGTTATGTTTCAAGTTTTGGTTTTCTAGTAGAGGCTTTACAATGGCAGTTTTGGAAAATGGTGTTAATTCTCCAGAGGAGAAAGAGAGGTATTAATAACATCAGCTAGTGAAGGCAATATTGGATCTAAGCACTCAAGTAGCAGTGATGTTGGAATTGGATCAAGTTCACATGACTTTGGTGACCTAAATCCCTATCAAATTTTCATTTATAAATTAAATCCTTGGTTAAGTTTTACAAAACTTGTTGGTTTTGCTTCTTTCTGTTATTAAGTTTG